>LR990627.1:21654905-22276285 GCA_905147815.2 Phalera bucephala | reverse complement strand
TCATTGCTTTCTTTTACTTGAAGACTTGAAATATCATGTGATATTTTTGTTATTGCAATTTGACAACTAACTGACCGCTTTGTCTGGGTGTACGTAAACTATACTGGATTGAGCGATTGCGGGTTCAGTTTCCATATGGAAGAAAATACATTTTTGTTATCCAATATGTGTTTTATTTTCTCACATTTTTCTTTGTGCGTAATTTTATGTTACACACATGTACAGAGTGCCCACAATTCTGGAACATCTGGGTTTTTTAACATCGCTATTATTAAAAGAAATAGTGCGACAAGGATCTTTTGGCCAGTAGATGATATTGATATCGGCTTCGGTGTGAAATTATTCATCGTTTATTATTTTTTTTCTTATTCCAGGGAAATATTTCAATAGGTTGGTCCGCACTGTTACTATCTAATTAAAAAAAGAACATCCGTAAATATCATAGCAAACGGCAGCTCTACGACTGTCATTAAGTGACATTTCACTTGATGACAGCGTTAGTTCCGATTTTGGCAGCGGGCTAAAAGATCCTTGGACAGCGTGACAACGATCTGACCCGTAGATGACATTGACAAGAGGGCGTTGGTGTAAAATTAGGGTGAATTTGTCTTTTAAAGGACCCCATGTCGCAGTCCAAAGAAAAACAGGGAGTTCTCTCTCGTTCCACAATTTCGATATACATGGTAAAAGCTTCTTGCATAAAAAGTTTCTAACCCCTTGCTCGCACGAGCGCTTTTCAACGCGCGTACTATTAGCCTTTTGTTTTATTCCAGCGCTTCAGGACCTCGCATTGAAAAAGCTCCCATGCGAAAACTGGCTTACTACTAAAGCTATCGAGTTGTTACTACGTACTAAAGAAGTCACCTCAAGTAACACCTTCGAGCGCTAAGTTTTATTACAAAAATATGCCTTCATATGCACTTAGATATTGCTTAAGCAACTCCAGGTACAAAATGTATGAAAACATGCCCGCAAACCTCGCGGTCATCAATTTGTGCTCTATTTTTTTTTGGCATCGATCGATTCACCTTACGTCGAGAAAAGACCTTTGCCCAATAGGCCGTACACAGTAACGTAACAGTCAGAGGTCTCGGGTTCGAACCCAGGCACGCCAACCTTTGCCTTTTCGAAAAAATGTGCGTATAAATAATAAACTAAATGATAGTATGCTTTAACGGTGAAGGAAAACACGAGAAAACCTGCATGCCTTAGAGTTTCTCGAAGGTGTGTGAAGTTCGCACTGGGCCAGTGGTGGACTATGGCCTTAACCCTCTCAGTTTGAGAGGAGGCCCGTGCCTAACAGTGGAACAGTTTCTTAACAGGGATAATATTACTATTATAGTCTGTTTATCGTGAATCCAAATAAATGGAGTTTCTCAGAAAATTCCTCATGATTACGATAGAACACGCAGAGACCCAACGTAAGGTGTTCCTTCAGAGATAACAATCGTGGAACACTTAAGAAGAAAACTTGCCTTTTCAAATACATAGGTTCCTACTTACCCAAAATATCGTAGAATTTGACTGTCAAAACTTGAACGCGATAAAATCAGGAACACTCCATACCATAGACGTACTCATCGTTTTGCAAAATAGACCGTACACCAGTCATCGTAAAGTTCAAAATGTTTTATAAGTTTATTTGTATTAAGTCAGCAATTTTCTAAGGCCCACTACACATCGGACGAGAAGTGAAAAGGGTACGATTTGAGATAATATTCATGTTTGCCTTTTGACATGTTCAATTATTCATGGAATTTTGATGTTTGGACCGTTTTATCGGTTCCCGTTTCGGTTATGATTTTTATATCTCCATTTTTAAAGTTATAAAATATTTACCTCTCACGCCTGTCAAACCTGTATGAATGTGGTGAGGCATACATAGTAAACCTATGTTTCACCGAGCTATTTTGCCTGTGTCTAGCGCTAGGTATCATCGGGGTACACTTTGACCGACCTAGGATTTGAACCTAGGACCTCGCGATTTTCACTTGCCCTGCCTCAATAGACCAAGAATGTCAATGGAGTCATGGAGTTATGCTGACAGTGTTACCCTGACCACGAGTTGTTGTTTTCACAAGCCACTTGACAACTAGTATTTCGGCTTGGACGCCTGCCGATGCCGTAGCTCACGCGTGGCATGCTCGACGTTTTGCTTCCATCATTGGTGCAGGCAAACTCGGCATTAATTCAAGAAATTCACTCAAGCATTCACTCATCCATTCATTCGTCTTTTCACTCTTCTAATTTTCCCATTCCTCTTCAAACTGTCACCGCACCCTCAAAGGCATCTCAAAAGGTCTTCATAATTATCAAAATCGAAATTGTAAAACTAACCCCACGTTCACACGGACGCTTTTTCAATACGCGGTACTGAAGCTCTATACAGCGCTTTAAAAAAATGTAGCGATTTATTTAAATTCTAGCACTTACGCTCGATAAAAAGTGCCCTTGCGAACGTAGGGTAACAAATGAAAACATATTTACAATTCCAACTGAGTTTTATTGGATCCGATATATCATAAGACACTGTGATTACCGTTTTGATGATCACTTTATCTTTTGTAATACCAATTATTACTTTATGGATTCAGAAACACCTGACAAATAACTTTATTATACAGTGCTCATCAACGAGATAAGTCACCTACTTCAACGTCATTTCGGTTGATAAATGTCAATACCAAAATACTAGTTTAACAGTCGATCGCAAATCACTTTGCATAACGGTCATCACTTTTAAGATATGCAATAGGCCCAAGTGCAGGTTGCAGGTGATAATCGCCCGTATTATCTTCAACATTAGTCTAAAGCAGTCTACTGCTGGATACCGCCTATATCGGATTTGCGTTTAAAATTTGGAAACGGAGGTAAAAACTCATTCACAAAAACCCATTAAAACCAATAGGCTCGTTAAACCAGGCCCAATAGCAAACACACCGTTCGTCCATTTGTTTCGATGTGTCCGAAAACAATGTAGTGCTCGAAATCCATTAGCAGACCTCGCTGTACGCCATTACAGAACGATAGCACGGCAAATATGCACACGAATATGGCGATACAATGTTGAGTACTCTAACCTTTTAACACTATTTTCCCATAACGTATTAATTGAAGTAGGCAGCTTTTCCTGATTCTTTGTACCCGAGCATGGCAAAGCCAAAAGGAAGGGGTATGTTTTCAGCAGTCTATGTATCTTGTAAGTGGCTCGACGCACAGAAACCGCCTGAAAGAACTATTGGTCAATGAAACATTAAATGAAGGGAGCTCTCTCGATGTCATTATTAAGGAAACTCATGGATCATGTGCATTCTTCTCACCCTCACTTACGGAGCACAGACTTAGTCACTAGCTGATCGTCAAAAGTCCACCCTTGGGGTTTGCCAACGAGCAATCGAGCGCAGTTTTCTTGGACTAAAGCTTACAGATTGTCTCAAAACCTCGGGTCTGCGCTCAACACAAATCGCTGACGTATGCCACTTAGCTGCAAGACTAAAATGGCCGGGCCGGACATATCTGCCGCAAGTCGGATGCATTTTGGGCTAAAACAACCACACAGTGGGTCCCATCAGGCGGGAAACGACAGCGTGGCAGGTCCAAAAAGAGGAGCGAGACGAGCTGGTCTCTTATGATAAGGAATGGCATCAGCTTGCACTGTACCAGGATAGGTTAAAGAAGGGAGGGGAGGCCTACGCCTTCGATCAAGAAAATATTGGATTTGTACACAAAGGTTACCTCCAAGTTATTTGTAAAACTGTTAATGTTTGGCTATTTAGCCGTTATTCGCTACGACCAAACGTAGCACTTAGCAATCACTTCGTGACCATTAAACGATCATTCCACATAGTTATCGTAACGCACCGCGTTACGTATTTAATTATTCATAGCGATTAAGTTCAGGAACCTTTAGGAACCTCTACATCGCATTTCGAACCTCAATGAAATAAAAACATACCTAAAAGGCGAAAATCTAGTACGGGCAGGATCATAAATCGCTTAACATTATAAGCTTTTGTTTTGCATCAATACTTTATTTTTTGATCTACATCTATCGGAGTATGTTGTTAAAATGGCTTTAACAATATTCACCGAAGTTTTTATAATAAAAAGTATTCATGGTCGAAATTCTAGGAATGTTTAGCGACTTACGTCGCCGACTATATTTATTTTCTTGTTTTAAAAAACTCTATCTATCTATCTATCTATAACCTCACGCCAGATCCCTTGCGGGGTAGGCAGAGAGTACAGAGTTCCAACAGGTTCTTTCCTTACATACCTCTCTGGCTTCCTCGACTCTCATAGTTCGTCTCATACACGCTCGCCGGTTACGGAGACTCTTGACTTTTCCATCAGATAAGACTCGGTTTATTTGGTCGTGGTAAGATAGTCTAGGTCTTCCCCGGTACCTGCATCCTTCCACTTTCACATTGTATATCTGTTTTGTCATTCTTTCCTCTGGCATTCTTTCTATATGCCCGAACCAACGGAGCATGCCCTTTCTCATCTTTACACCGATACTATCTTTCATACCTACTCGCTGTCTTACTATGCTGTTGCTAATGCGGTCGGTCAGCTTCACTCCGCACATCTTCCGCAGAGCTCGCATTTCTACCGCATTTATCCTACCCAGCTCTCGCTACCATATAACAGCGTTGGGACAAGAACTCCGTTATGTATGGCCAGCTGCGCCTTATGGCTTAAGTGCCGGCTCCCGAGTAGCTTTCCCATCGCACCATTCACTCTGTTCCCTGCACTCACTCTTCTCTCTATGTCAGCGGTGTATTTCCCATCCTTACTGAAGGCGCATCCAAGATATACAAACTCATTCACTTGTTCCAGCACATCGTTACCAACCACAATCCTTACATTCGTTCTGGTTTCTTCCCTTTCAAAAACCATAATCTTGGTTTTCTTCACATTCAAGTGTAAGCCATTGATCATGCAGTCGTCTTTCATAACTGTGACTAGTGTTTGCAGATCAGTGGCTGTTGGCGCTATTAAAACCGCGTCATCTGCATAAAGTAGATGGTTTACCACTAAGTCACCCATTTGTACACCTTCATTCATCGCTTTCAGTCTTTGAAGACTTTTGTCCAGATATATTATAAACAGTCTAGCGGACAACACGCAACCCTGCTTGACGCCGATTTTAACGTCAAACCAGGGTGACCTGTTACCACCCACCCGTACGCATGCCTTGCAGTCCACATAAGTGGACTGGACGGCTCGCAACAGAGTGCCATCTATACCATACTCTGGCAAAATGTCCCAAAGTCTCTTTCGCACAACTCTGTCAAATGCCTTCTCCAGATCTACAAAACCGCAGAAAACCTTCCGGCCCACTGCCAGATGCTTCTCTACGATGTTGCGGAGTGAGAAGACTTGATCCGAACATCCTCTTCCAGACCTGAAACCCCCTTGTGCCTCGCACAACATTCCATCGGACTTCACGCGCAAAAAACTCCACACTAGGATTTATTCCTGTATTGTGGGTGCGTTTACAACCATGAAAATACACATACACAAATATAATATTAGCCCTGTTAAGAAACTGTCCCACTGTTGGGCACAGGCCTCCTCTCAAACTGAGAGGGTTTAGGCCATAGTCCACCACGCTGGCCTAGTGCGGGTTGGCGAACTTCACACACCTTCGAGAAACTCTTAGGCATGCAGGTTTCCTCACGATGTTTTCCTTCACCGTTAAAGCAAGTGATAATTAATTTTTAATACGCACATGCTTTCAAAAAGACAGAGGTGCGTGCCTGGGTTTGAACCCGAGACCTTTGACTTTGCAGTCCAACGGTCTAACCACTAGGCTATCACTGCTTACATACACAAATACCCAGACCATAATAAATAATTGCAGGGTCACACAAAGATTTGTCCTGGGGATCGAACTCGCGACTATTAGACACACTGGGCGGAGCGGCTTAAGCTCTTAACCACTGCGCTAAATCGTCCGCCCATCCGCCAAATTTACACATATGCACACACAATCTCAATTTTTATCTTCCTCTTACACTTTTTCTGTATATAAACAAGTACATTTCCAAACGATTTCACTAGATTAGCAGGTATTAAAACCCAGAAGGTATCGCACAGATTTTCAATCCAACCCTAAAACGCTCACCCTAAAGAATATCCGTCATGATGTCTGACTCTACCGCACATATCATTATATCCACATATTTCATAACAAAACTTCAAGAACAAAAGCACTAAGCTACATAAAACGTTTCGCATTACCCATTCAGATAGCGTAAAAAGCGAGCATTTATCTGAAGAGGAACAAATAGAGGAAAAACGCGGGCCGTCTTATAATACCCGGAATGAGAGATCAGGCAACTTGAGAGAATAATAAGCCAAGCTCAGAACTGAGGCACGTTTAAGATAATAAGGGAAATAATTAATTTGGAGCATAATAAATTTCTTTTATAATAATAACCAGCGCACTAGCGGCCTGCCGGCCTCGTCTGCGTATGTATCTTTATTAATTATTGCATATACATATGATATTCTGATTTTTAATCTATATAACAGCAACGTTTCAACAAAATCCATGTATCTAGTAGTTTGCCTGTGTCAGTCCGATGCGCACAATCGTTGTCGTAATTAAGTAATGAATCATTTTCACAATCACTTTCAATTTCTTTCTTGAGGAGTTTTGGCGAGAAATCGAAGAGTGATGTTGTCAATTTGTTTTAATTTCCAAAACTTGTGTTATTTCGAATTATAATGTGTAATGTTGGTGGAATATTAACCATAATGTATTCCTATATGTGCATGAGTGAAGGTAATTTTTCTTCTTCTTTAAGATAACTTAAAGAAGAAGAAGAATTACCTTCACTGAAGCCTTCACCATAACTTCACAAGCCATAAGGCTTCACATTATTTTAAGTATATTTTGCCTGTGTCCAGTGAATAGAATAATCGTGTTTGTTTAAATTAATTCATTTCCCCGGTGAACTTGATGACAACGATGATAATGAAATTGATGAAGGTACTAATTGCGACAGTCGTTTTGAGGGATATCGAAAAGTCACAAGGTAATTATAACAAAGTGATAAAACTTGCCTTTTCGATTACCCTCAAAACGGCCGGCGCAATTGGTATGTAAAGTATCCATCACTTTACTATCCAGGGTGGGGCACTTCATCAATTTCATTATCATCTTTGTCATCAAGTTCATTGGGGAGTTAAATTAATTTAGAAATAAATATTCGTAAACTTTGTACAATGGCAAAATGTAAACGCAATGGCCAGATAAGAAAAAAAAAATTCTTTCTTCAATTACAAAACTGTCTGTTTCTATATGTTAATTGTGTGTAAAATGTGTATGTTTATATAATATTATATTCCATCTATCTATATCATCACGCCAGCTCCCTCGCGGGGTAGGCAGAGAGTACAGAGTTCTAACAGGTTCTTTCCTTACACACCTCTCTGGCTTCCTCCACTCTCTAGTTCGTCTCATACACGCTCGCCGGTTACGGAGACTCTTGACTTGCCCTTCAGATAAGACACGGTCTATTTGGTCATGGTAAGATAGTCTAGTTTAATATCATATTATAGCTGCAATATATATGTAATGTGATTATAATGTATTGCCTAAATTTATAGTGTAAGAAGTGATAGTCTCGGTCTTTTATCGTTGGACTGCAAAGTCAGAGGTATCGGGTTCGAACCCAGGCACGCACCTCTGTCTTTTCGAAAACATGTGCGTTTTAAAAATCAACAATCACTTGCTTAACTGTGAATGAAAACATCGTGAAGAAACTTGCATGCCTAAAAGTTTTACGAAGGTGTGTGAAGTTCGCCAACCCGCACTGGGCCAGCGTGGTGGACTACGGCCTAAACCCTCAGTTTGAGAGGAGGCCCATGCCCAACGGTGGGACAGTTTCTTAACAGGGCTAATATTATTATTATATTTATTATAGTGTACTGGTGTAGTCGCTGGTCTAACTGCCCTCTATTACGGTTATGTTTCTTCTCCCATTGTATTGGTTGTCTGGAAGAAATTTCTTTTAGCACTAAGACCGCCAATTGTAGATATTTATCTGTAATAAGCATTGTGTTTATTACCTATTATTTCACTGGTGTACAATAAAAAGTACCCTATCTATCAAGTTTTTGCGTGAAAATTTGCGTTTATAATGTTAGTAGCCTGCCTCGTTGGTCTAGAGGCAGATTTTACGGCTCTCTAAATCTTATTGATAGAGTACCAACAGGTTTCTTCTTCCTTTTTTTCTTTCTTTTTTAGACCTATCCCGCTTCCTCCACACTCATAGTACATCACACGCGCCAGTAACGGAGACTCTTGGCTTGCCCATCAGATAGAACGCGGCCTATTGGGTCATGGTAAAATAATCCCAAGTACCTACATCCTTCCATATTCGCATTGTACCTATATCGCTTTTGTCATTCTCTCTAAGGCCTTGGACACGAAGTCAGCGGGAGTGGGGCGGCGGCGGCGGCGGCGCGGGGAGCGGCGCGTTTCAATGCAAACATTTATATGGACCTGGCCTCGAAGGCAGCGGCGCGGGGAGCGGGCGGCGAGCGGCGTACGAGCGGTGTGTACCAATCTACCGGTGTCCGCGCGTCTGCATTGACGTAATGTTGAGTTGTAGTATTATTTTTTTGCTTTTTAACGACCGAAGTTTCAAAATGCCCGCCGACGTGTTGGACGTGTTGGCAAATGAATACAATGATTTTTGATAGAATTTAATTTGATAGATTTGCTTCCTCGCCCGGTTGTAGGAATTTACATCTTCTTTTGCCCACAATAAATCAAAGTTTAGGAAGAAATTAGTATCAAAAAGATGTTGTCGTCGTTGTGTAGACATTTCGTTCGCGAACAAAGATACTACATTCTCGTAACACAACACTACGCCGCTCTAGCGCCGAGCTGTCTGCCCGCTGGCTTTGAGACCGGGTACAGCGTTGCCGCGTCACTCCCCGCGCCGCCGCCGCCGCCGCCGCCCCGCTCCCGCTGACTTCGTGACCGAGGCCTTACAACATTCTTTCTGTACGTCCAAAGCACCGGTGCATACAAAGAAATTTGTCATTTTTATGCTGATACTTTCGTTCAGGCCTAAGCACTTTGTTACGACGCTGTTGCAAACATGGTCAGCCAGCTTGATTCCACACATCTTTCGCAGAGCTCGCATTTATCTAGCTTACATTCTCTTTTTTGTATACCTAAATGAACAAAGTAGACTGACCTCGTTGGTCTAGTGACAAAATGTGCAGGCGATCGCTAGTTCCAGGGTTCGAATTCCCAAAGTCACTGTCAAATGCCTAAATACGTTAATTTATCAAAGTGACACAATAATTCAACATAGGTACAGTCATGTAATCAAACTAATTTTTAATTATGCTTACATTACTTGTTATCATTAGGATCCCTGCATATTTTAAAAGAATAATGAACCAGTAGATAATTAGAAACAGACCACCATAAAAGCTCTTAGCCAGTTAAGTGCAAGTACGCGAAGAATGCAATGGTTCTGTATGAAAAATATTTTTATTGCTCCAAAGAAATATTAATAATAACACTCTAGAAATAAAATAATAACGATTTATTCCTTAACAACTGACTTAAATTTATTAATTGGTCATAATTGGGCATTGGTCTAGTAGCGAATAGTATTTATTAATTAAGTGGAGTATGATCTATGAGAGTGAAGGAAGCCAGAAAGGTTTCTACGAAAAGAACCTGTTGGAGCACTGTACTCTCTGCCTACCCGTAAGGGAACTGGCATGATGATAAAGATTTTTTTATTTTATTTTTTTTCTAAAAAAATAAAAAAACACCGTCACGCCTATACTCCCCAGAGGGGGTGGCAGAGGTGTTCTGAGTACACCCACGTTTCGCCGACGATGTTAGGTCCCATGTAATAGGGGGCGAGCCTATTGCCATATACCGGGCACAATTCCAGACTTCGGACTCATACTGGGAATTTTTCATTAGTAAAACTACATTTGTCCGACCTAGGATTTGAACCCAGGACCTCGTGATCACAAAGCGATGCGCTTAGCCACCAGAACAACGAGGCAGTCATATTTTTTTCTTTCTTTTATAAAATCATAGCCCCACCCTAGGATATATTCCTGTAAACGCACCCACTATGGGTGCGTTTACAAACATTAAAATTCCCATACACAAATATCCAGACCGAAACAAATAATTGTGGGTCTCACAAAGTTTTGTCCCGTGCGGGAATCGAACCCGCGACTATTCTACCCAGTGGGCGGAGCAGCTTAAGCCCTTAACCACTGCGCCAAATCGTCCGACAAATATAATATGACAACAAACGGTCACAATAAAAATTTAATGAAACAACTTAATTAAATGCAGTTAAAAAACCTATAGTATCATGCATCAATCAAAAGCAACAATAATTAATTTTAAAACAAGTTTACTTGCTGTACACTTTTTTAAACACTATATATTTAATAGTTTAGTATTTTTCACATAGGATGTAGTGACAGTTCTAATTGCCAAACGAAATTAATATTTAATTCAATGGTGTTACGGCATAAAACCATAAGTATAGAAACGGAAATTCCTCTTATTACCATTGAATAAAGTATAATTTAGTTTGGCAATTAGAACAGTCATTACCCATCCTTTGTGAAAAATACTACAGAACTAGTTATCACGAGGTGAACTCCAGCCTTATTTTGGATTATTATTTGGGTTTTTCTATCAAAACATTTTCAGTAGAAGAAGTCCCATATCTGAAATTAGGCTCGGTATCATATGCTCAAGCTGGCCCTATATTACCTTGGAGCCTGAAATTTCGACGAAATCTGAGAGTACACAGACATTTAAGTGTATTCTGTACCACCACCGCTTGAAGAGGTAGGCATGATGGTGTGTGAAATAACAATGTAAAGCAGCTTTCAAGCTGTAAACCACTAAATGATCACTTATATTTTTACTGTAATAATTATCCTTCTCGTTTTTCTGTAGAAGATACGGTACCCTAATAATAAAAACAAACCTAGGACCACTGAAACGTAAAGCCAAAGCGGCCATGTACAGTTTTTTACCTCTGTATTCTAATTTTCCTGCCTTCAGGTTATTCAGAGTTCGGTTCCAGTTACACGGCCGTGCATTGTTTTTGGAAGCAATGTAAGCGAAAATAAAAATATCGACAGTACGGTTACATGGCTTTAGGGTATGAACGTGAGGATTTGTTTTAAAAACAATATGCAAGGCAATTGCGTATTTTATGTAAGGATAATGCTAAGTATATAAATAAAGTTTTTGGCAACAAGAATGCTGTGCCGCTCTTTTATTTATATATCTATATCATCACGCCAGTTCCCAGAGTAGAGAGTTCCAACAGATACTTTCCTTGCAGAACTCTCTGGCTTCCTCCACTCTCATAGTGCGTTTATACACGTTACGGAGACTCTTGACTTGCCCTCCAGATAAGATGCGGTCTATTGGTTTATGGTAAACTCAAACTCAATAATTTATTTTGTATAAGCCCTGCGGGGGCCGATCGGATTTCGGCCATACCACCCGATCCGAACGCGGCCTCCACTGAGAAGATCCGGCTAAGAAACACAGAGGGCTTGTTTTAATTAATTCTCTTTCTCTTTTAGAGATAGTCTAGGTCTTCCCTATACATACTTACATTCGTGCATTCTTTCTACTGAGATTCTTTCTATATGCCCGAACTAACGGAGCAAATGCACTTTTATGATTTAAAAAAATTAGTCGAAATAGTTTAGCAAGTAAAAACTAAAAACTTACAACAAGTTGTCCTGTAGTAGACGTGTTTCGGTTGAAGAAAAATTAAGTATGTATCAATTAGCGGCCCCATTTTAGTTGATTTTAGTACTAAGTTATTATTATTAGTATTGAGTTACATTTATTTATATTCACGCTGACTTTGGACACAAACCTGACATTTTTCCGGGATATAAAGTATCCTATGTTTTAATCGGTTCGGATTCGGTCGACGCTCGATTTCAGTGTCAGCGACGCAATTCATGTCGCAAAGGATAGGACCAAATGGAGAGACATTTTCAAAGCTAAAGTTCTTTATAAAGAGCACGATCCTCAGCACTGAGGAGTACGATGCAAGGAGAAGGAGAATGTGTTAAGGTAATAAAATATCTGTGAGTCAAATTTCATTCAAATCCGGTCAGCCATTTTTGAGTGATTGAGTAACAAACATACAAACTTTCACATTTTTAATATTAGAAGGATGAAATAAAACTATTTTACGGATTTTATCGCGGTTTATTTTTGATTTTGAGTTCACGACGTTTCGAGTGCTTTGTAGCAACCATGGTCACGGGAGCGACCCTCATGTGTAATATTCGCGTAAATCTAAGAACTCAATATAAGAAGGATGTTTAATTTTTATATGTTAGTGTTAGTTTAATTTATGTATGCAGATATTCTGTTATATTCTAAAAAAAGAAAAAATATGTAAAGGGAGACATTACATATTTTTTCTTTTTTTAGAATTTCCTAAATAGTTTGTTGTAGAATTGTCCTTACTCCTTTGTAAACATTCTTTATGCAGTTAAGTTGTAGACAAGTCAAATTGAGTTAAGTTCACTTTTGTACATCATATTTGTAAATGTTCTTACTAATATGTTATTTTTGTACAATAAAAAATAAATGAATAAATAAAGTTATTGTAACCGATTTTTGTGTGGTATTGTTTAGAGGGTTTAGGCCATAGTCCACCAGGCTGGTCCAGTGCGGATTGGCGAACTTCACACACCTTCGCGAAACTCTTAGGCATGCAGGTTTTCCTAGGATGCTTTCTTCGCCGTTAAAGCAAGTGATAGTTAATTTTTAAAACGCACATGATTTCTAGAAACACAGCGTTGTGTGTCTTGGCTCGAACCTGAGACCTCTGACTTTGCAGTCTAACGGTCTAACCACTAGGCTATCACTGGATAGTAGCAGTGATGTTTAGATTTAAAATTTATTTCACCTCCTTCTGTTTTCTTTTCTTTCAAATTTTTTTTCTTAATCCAATATAATTAAGACCCTAAGATTCAGATCTATAGAGGCCATTGTGAGTTCGGACATACAGAAGTTGCAGTCGCAGGAATGTGTACCTGGCTTAGACACTAAAAAAGATAGGAATTACCTACTAGAAACTGTAAATAAAAGTACGGTGATGTAAGTGACACACTGACACAGTACAGCCAGCACCCCTCAACAGAGGGTTGAATATAATGCAGCAGTGCATTGAACTAGGGGAGGCGCCAATTATACAGAGCCACGCTTCGCAGCCACCCGGAGCTACCCTCGGGGCGGGTTTTAAATAGTTGGGGGGGTTGACTGGATCTGTGTAGGGTTAGATGGAGGTACTTTTTTTCTTGGATTACAGGTAATATTTCTGGCTCTTTCCCATCATACCTATGAGGATAAAATTCTATTTATCCATGGAACTGACAGTAATAAATAATATTAGCCTTGTTAAGATACTGCCCCAACGTTGGGCACGGGCCTCCTCTCAAACAGAGGGTTTAGGCCATAGTTCACCACGCTGGCCCAGCGGCGAACTTAACACACCTTCGCGAAACTCTTAGACACGCAGGTTTCTTCACGGCGTTTTCCTTCACCGTTAAACCAAGTGATAGTTATTTTTTTAATACGTACATGCATTCGCAAAGACAGTCGCGTGCCTGGGTTTAAACCTGAGACTTCTGACTTTGCAGTCCAACAATCTAACCACTAGGCTATTACTGATATCACTGATAGTAAGGTAATCATAATTAAAGGTTCCAAAAACAAATAGATTCACACCTATTCATCCAAGATAGGTGGTAGTTGTATACACCCCCATAATGTTGAGGATGTTAGGTCCCAATATCTTTAAAGGCAGGTAAGCCTATTAAAGTCATGTAGGCACAATTCTGGACTTCAGAATGCTACTGAATTTTTTTAACAGAAGAACCTCTAGAGCATTTTCGTCTAACATAGGCATCGAACCAAGGACCTCGTGATCACCATCTTTACCATAAGCCAATAAACCAACGACACAATTTTATAGTTTGCCGATGTAAAGCTGTTTAAAATGGACTATCGACTAAAACAATTTATAAGTGGACGATTTTGGTCATACGAGAATTCCGGCAAGTAAATATCATCTATATATTAATACGTGAAGCAAAAACTTTGTACTCCTTTTTACGAAAATTGCGCGGACGGAGGAGTATGAAATTTCCCACACTTATGGTTTATATAGAGAGGGAGTGCAGAATGCTAATATTCTTTTAAAGTTATGCATAAAAAATACATTAAATCAATGAAAAAACATTACACACGCTACCATGTATTTGACACACACTACCATGTATTTGACACACACACGCATATATACTCTTTTGTTTATTGTTAAAGTCTGTGGTCAAATTGAGAATAGATTAATATTGTTTGTCTTTAATATTATTTGTGTATAGTCTTACTGAATGTCAAATATAACCAGCAAACGATGAAAGAGTAGGTCGAATTTCGACCAATGGGCGACCACTAGTTTTGATAAATATGTCTTTGGGGCGGCAGGTCATTAAAAATTGCAGGTAAGCTGTTAGTCAATGGAGTTCTTAAAGCTATTAATAATAAAAAACAGCAGTAAAACTGGCTTAGCTATTAGAAGCTATGATACACAATACGTAAATTTAAAAAAAAAAAATTACCAAATGAATTTTTTAAATAAAATATTTCCAGTATATTTAATAACAAACTTTAAATAATATCACAGAGATAGTCAACAAATAAAATTAATAACACAAACGTGACAATAAAACTAGTAACACGGAATGCAAATCAGACGAACAGACTGTCATCTCCCGCGGACGTGGGTTCATTACCGGACTCGACACATCCACGTACAAATGACAGCATTACCCGGACAACCGACGGCAATTGCCGTAAATTGTGCATATGGGAAATAACCTTTAGTTGCACGCGAGAGCACCTGTACTTATCTGCATTTTAGCTACTATTGGTAATCAAAAAACAACTACAATCTTGATCTACTGTATGTCATCACGCCAGTACAGTGCTTCAACGGATTCTTTCATGACAGACTACTCTCGCTATTGAAAGAAATAATTTTATTTGCAACGCGTTCATACCTACATACATAACTTGAATTAACAAAACAGATATGTACTTAGTTTTTAGCCTTGTTATAAAAAACGCCCTCTAGCTCAGTAATTACTATAATTTAATAGCATAGACGCTAATCACTCTAAAAATCTTTATTTGTGTTGTATCTGTACAAAAAAACATTCATACGAGGCATGCCTTTTAGGTTTTGTCGTTTGAAGAAAAAAACACAACTAGAACCTTATAGTACATTTTATTGTTTTTCAAAGTATTCATTCACCACGTAGCTTAATACACTTTTCCATTCGCTCAAACCAGTTATTATAACATTTATTCCACTCTAAAGTGGGGATGTTCAAAATGGCTGACTTGAAAGCGTCGACTGCTTCTTCACCGGATTGGAACCTTTGACCACGAACACTTTTCTTAATTTTAGGAAATGTAAAGAAATCGTTAGGGCTTAGGTCAAGACTGTATGGAGGATGGTCAAGAATTTCTACTTTTTCCTGCTTCAAATACTCAATCGTTTGACGAGCGCTGTGTGAGGTTGCGTTGTCGTGGTGCAGGATGATGCGTCGCTTTGAGTCAGATTTTCGAAGTTCGGCGATGACTTGTGGTAAACAAACTGTGGTATACCACTCTGCGTTAACCTTTCTACGATCTTCAAGTGCAATAATCGCAACATGGCCGGTTTTTCCTACGAACGTGGCCACCATCTTCTTTGAAGTGCTTCGGGAACGAACAACTTTAGTCGGCTTTGGCTCGTCTTGAAAGACCCAGATTGCAGATTGTTGTTTGGAATCAGGATCGTAGGCATAGATCCAAGATTTGTCACCACTGATGATGTTGTAGAAGTGATTTGACTCCCCTCGGTTGAACCTTTGCAGAGTTTTCTTACACCATCTGACGCGGGCCGCCTTGTGATCGTCGGAAAGCAGATGCGGTATCCAACGGCAAACTAGCTTTCTCACACCAAGCGCTTCATGCAAGATCTTCTGAATGGTTGTCCCTGAGATGCCTAATAGAGCCTCTATCTTTCGATACGTCACATGACGATCTTCGAGAATTAGTTGTGTCATAGCAATGATGTTATCTTCAGTGAAGGCGGATTTTGGGCGTCCTTCGCGAGATTTGACACTAACACTAGTATGCCCAAGCTGGAATTCTAAATACCAGCGTTCGACAGTCCGCAGACATGGGGCTTCATCACTGAACACAGATGTTAGCTCTTCAAAACACTGAAGCCGTGTCAGGCCTCTTCTAAACTTGTAGAAAATTATTGCACGAACATTTTCCTTAGAAAGATTCATTTTCGTACGTAACCTGACAAATTCCAATCGACGCTGTGACTAAACAATAGCATTAATCCTAATACTTTCAACTGTTTTGAGATTTAAAATTTAAACACATTCGAATATAGAACAGTTCCAAATTCAAAATTGCCGGGAAATATGGAAACGACAGAACTTAAAAGGCATGCCTAGTAAACATCAAAATAACACATTTACTACCTAATGAGGCATGAAGGCCAATTTTCGTAATTAAAAGTGTTTAAAATGCAGTCTCGATCGGATCTCATTGTCATAAGTCTCACAAATGGAAAGAAAAAATATCGACATCGATCGAATCGAGATCGGACCGAAAGTTGAACAAAATGTAAACGGTATTCCGATAAAATTTTTGAACTGACTTGAACAACAAATGTACAAACGTCAAACTGAAGATTTCAGTTAGATATTTTTTATTTAGACTGTGGCAGCTGAGATCAACATGTAATTACCAAATGATTAACAATATATTTCAAATTAAACAGATTGACGTTATATTGAAATCAGATTGAGATGATACTAAAATGGGATCGATACTTTATTGGAGCAGAATATCAAATGTAAGTCATTTCATAATGAAATCTCAGTTCAGTCAAAATTCAGTCTCAGTGTTAATTAAATACGAGAAATAGCCTTCTGGTCTATCTCTCTATCTATCTATATCATCACGACAGATCCCTTGCGGGGTAGGCAGAGAGTACAGAGATCCAACAGGTTCTTTTCTTACCCTCTCTGACTTCCTCCACTCTCATAGTTGAGGCCTAGTATTTTATCTTAATATATCTTATTTGGTTGTGTTTGGTCTTCTATTGTATCTATTAAGCAATCACACAGAATAGTTTATTTGATTTACAAATCATAATTTAATGACATAGGCACTATCATAATGTGAAAGCTACTATGAAAATTACGGACTGCAGCGGACGTGTGTTCATTACCGGACGCGGCACAGCCCCGTACAAACGACGGCATTACCCGGACAACCGACGGCAATTGCCGTAACTTGTGCATTTGGGAGATAAGCTTTATTTGGTTGCACGCGAGAACAACTGTACCTATGTCTATTCATCTCTATTCTATCTATCTTATCATAATTAAAAAAAAAACATCGTCACGCCTAAATTCCCCAAGCGGGGGTGGCAGAGGTGTACTGAGTGCACACACTTTTCGCCGACAATGTTAGGTCCCATGTAATAGGGAGCCTATTGACATATACCGGGCACAATTCCAGATTCCGGACTCGTACTGGGAATTTTTCGTTAGAAAAACTATATTTGTCCGATCTAGGATTCGATCTCAAGAATCACAAAGCGAGGCGCTTTGCCACTAGACCAGCAAGGCAGTCAAATGATAGCTGATTATAAACAAATAAAAAAATATACCTATTCATGTATTGATAAAACAAAGACACTAGCAGAATATTGCACCCTTGCACTGGAAGCGATAGGAAAAATGGAAGGGCGCATTTGCATAGAGCTTTATAATAGTCTTTATAATCTAGAGTAGTGACTAGAATCATAATTTTAATGGAATTTAAGTCCTTAGATAACTGCTATATTCTAAACATAGTTATAATGAGTACACAAGTATGATATTCCATCAACGTGCCGTCGAAGCGTGTCAGATCAAATCACCAACAGATCGCCGATGTCAACAGATTAGCATACTGTTTGTTTCTATGAAACCTGAAGGCGCAAGATATAAACTTAGTCATAGTTGGATAAATCCAGTCCATTGGTATGTTCCAATTATCAAATGAATAATTAACGTCATTATTGTAACGTTAGAGTTTTAATTCGAATGTAACATTTCATGCGGTTATAATGCTGTTGCTGATATCCCATTATATATCAACGGGAAAACTAAAGCAGTAGAAAATAAATCGATACCTCCTACATCTTTATACAAAGTTCATTTACGTAGAAAGCATTTTTAGTAGGAAGATACCAATGTGTCAAAATTCGGGAACTTTTGAATAATTTATGTCCTGGTTCTCTCCAAAAGTTCTCTCGTTTGCTTTCTTTTCCTCCCAAACCTTCTCTTCAAAGTTACTTAGTGATAATTATGCATATTTTTTAAATATCCTGGCGTTCCTAGGCGACTGTTGAATCATAGATCTCGTGGTTACAAGGCTTTCTGTAATGTGATTGCTTATAATTAATATTTCTACCATTATTACTAATCATAAAAATAGTAACCCGCTATGTCCTATTGCTTACACCACATCAAAATAAGGGTTATTATGTAAACATATACAGTAATTAATCTGGTAGCTAATGAAGAGCCAACTGATTACTGCGCAGGTTCATATTACTTGGTTAATACCTAGGTAAAAATTATGCAACTTAAAGCTTAAAAACACTAGTAGTATTTACATTCTTAGTATAACAAAGTTTCAAAATACAGCTACTTGCAAATATATTTTTTTATTAGGTATAAAAAAATACTATAACGTCTGCCTTTTCCGAGAGGATAAGGTGTACTTAGTACACATTGATTACTCATATATTTACCTATATTTTCAGTCCAAATGAACCTTTGTAAATAATTATTCATCGGGCATATTGTTGTGTTTGTACCCTATACTCTCGGCCTACCCCCCAAGGCTTCTGACGTGATAATATAGATAGATAGATATTATTCTACACGTGTACGTAACACATCTCTCATACGGCGTTCTTCTTAGCAATGTAATAATTTCCTCATGTAGGTTTCGATCATCTTAAAAAGCATCCGTAATTCATTGTGTTGCTTAATACTAGACTAACATAAACTCCATAACACTTCAAAACACACAATTAGAAAATGCGGTTTCTCTAGATAAACAGTGGAAGTACTATCAGGCGTAGTTAGCTAACGATATCGCCCAACTTGCGACTTGGCGCAGCCGGGTTCGGCGGCAATTTGCACAAATTGCTCCGGGAAGGAGTTGTAACGTTATCGCGAGACTTGGGAACTACTGATGTGCTATGAGGTCCTGGTAGCTTGCGAATACTTAAAGGACCTTTACTCTAGTAGATGGTTAAATTTCTTAATCCCTGACAAAAAAGTGCTGTTTTGGAACTGGCAATACTTGGATGCTACGAAGTACAGAAGGCTTATATACTTTGTTACTGTTGACAAAATATGTACTCCTAGTACCTACGTTTTAGATGCAGAAATATGTTGTATGGGACACTGTTAGCTTTGGAATACTTAAATGATATTTACTTATAGAATAAGCTTCCAACAATGACGGGTATATTCTGAATCCACGACAGAAAGTGCGGTGTTTTTAACCCAGTTCTTAGAATTATTAATGCTCGCTTCTGCTGCGGCTTTAAACTTGGCCACTTCTATTTACAGCAAACATCTACAGCTCATTGTGTTTATTCATTACTAAACTACTATAAACTCTATAACACTTCAAAAGACAGAACACACAATTAGAAAACGGTTTGTCTAGATAAACTTTTTTTTGTTGTTGTTTGAGTGATCTACGCTGTTGGCCGCGGGACCTTTACAGTTTCACCGGACAAGAGGGCGAGCGTGCAACCACTACGCTCGAGCCTGGAGTGCAAGGGGGCAACTAACTCAAGGACGCCTCGAGGAGGAACAGCCTCAGTTTGGACAGTCGCTATGAGGGAGGGCATATACTAGATGTCGGGACATGGTCAATGTGACGGACGATTTAGCGCAGTGGTTAAGAGCTTAAGCCGCTCTGCCCACTGTGTCTAATAGTCGTGGGTTCGATTCCCGCACGGGACAAATCTTTGTGTGATCCACAATTATTTGTTCCGGTCTAGGTATTTGCGTATGTGAATTTTCATGTTTATAAATGCACCCACGACACAGGAATAAATCCTAGTGTGGGGCTACGTTAAATAAAAAAAGAAATGTGAGAGCGGTCTGCGTGCCCGAACACCTCACAAGCATACATCATGATGAGCAGTACACAATTTTTGTAAAGTGTAACTTTATTCCTAGGGGACACTTTACTCCGCCTGCAAATCATCGGGTAAAGGCAGCCGAGCCTAGACAAACAGTTTGAATACTATCAAGAGTAGTTAGCTAACGATATCACCCAACTTGCGACTCGACGCAGCCTTTTGCATAAATTTCTCCGGGAAGAAGTTGTTATGTTATCGCGAGACTTGAAAACGACTGATGTGCTATGCGGCCCTGGTAGCTTAAATGACATTTACTTTAGAAGCTAACCGAATGACTTATGGTTATATTCTTAATTCCCGCCAAAAAAGAGGTGTGTTATGGATTTGGCAAGACTTATGTTGCTCCTGTTATTATAAGCTTAGTTACTAGTGACAGAATATGCACTCCTAGTACAAACGTGTTGGGTACATATGACATTTACTAAAGAAATCTAGACAGATGTTACCACTTGCATTCAAATGCTCAAATTACATTTACACTAGAAGCTTCTACTAATTATGGTTACATACCTAAAGCCGGAAAAAACCGCGGTGAATTGGCAATTCTCTCTAGGACCACGTAGTACAGAACAGAAGGCTCATAAACTTACTTTGTTACTATTGACAAAATGTGCACTCTTAATCCGTTGTAGATGCGGAAATATGTGCCATGGGACACTGGTAACGTAAACTTAAATAACATTTACTTTAGAAACTTCTATGGTTATATTCCTGATCCCCGACAAAAAGCTAGGGCTCATAAACTTGGTTACTATTAGCAAATTTTACTTTCCTAGGACGTTTGTGTAAAGAAATTATATGACAGATACTGACTGCTATGACTAAAATTCCCAGTATGAATCCGGAGTCTGGAATTGTGCCCGGTATATGGCAATAGGCTCGCCCCCTATTGCATGGGACCTAACATTGTCGGCGAAACGTACTCAATACACCTCTGCCACCCCCTCTGGGGAATATAGGCGTGACTAACAAAATACTTAATATTTATTCCTTTTCCAAAATTCACTGTAAGCAGCTGACTTTTTCTTGGCTCCTAAACTTAAATTACATAGAGACCGAAAACCTTTTAATCCCGCCAATATAAGCAAACCTATTTATGTATTTTTATTATTTAAAAATTGTAAATCTATTCTATGAACTTTTTATAGTCTCCCCATAATATTCAGTAAGATTTTATATTCAGCAATATTGTTATTTATATTTCACATGAAACAACTTATCTAAGTATAAGCGCGTTAATGTGATTAATCTCAAGCACACCTGTCACCAATATACACTTGGATACACAAATCTTTATGCCGTTCATTCACACGATATAAAAAAGTACCTGTAAATAATATATCTTGAGTCAGAGGGTGGGAACCTGGTGATCCGTAACACAGGTTTCACCTAGTACGGACACCAGTCTCTCTCACAAAGGAACCTTCACACTAATATATAGTATATATAGTTATATATACTATAGTTCATATTAGCTTAAAATTATATTATTATTTTAGGCGAATATGAAGAAGTGCCTTTGTGAAGAGAAAATAAATAAATTATTATCAATCAATCAATCAATCAATCAGCCTATCGTAGTCCACTGCTGGACATAGGCCTCTCCTAACACGCGCCATTGCACACGGTCCCCCGCCTTCCGCATCCAGTCCGTCCCAGCGACCTTCTTGAGGTCGTCGGTCCATCTAGCTGGGGGCCGTCCTACCTTACGCTTACCAAGTCGCGGTCTCCACTCTAGGACACGCTTGCTCCATCGGCCGTCGGTCCTTCTGCAGATGTGACCAGCCCATTGCCACTTTAGCTTACTGAGTCTGCGAGCTATGTCGGTAACTTTGGTTCTTTGTCGGATTACCTCGTTACGAATTTTATCCTTCAAAGAGACGCCGATCATAGCTCGCTCCATAGCCCGCTGTGCGACTTTGAGTTTGTGGACTAGTCCCACTGTGAGTGTCCACGTCTCGGCCCCGTAAGTCATAACAGGTAGAACGCATTGGTTAAAGACTTTAGTCTTCAGGCATTGCGGTATAGGCGAAGCGAAAACGTGACGTAGTTTGCCAAATGCTGCCCAACCCAATTGGATCCTGCGGTTGATTTCTTTCTCGAAGTTGTTCCTACCAAATTGGACAACTTGTCCAAGGTAGACATACTCCCGAACAACTTCGAGCATCGAACCATCGACGTAGATCGGTCCCGGCGTGACATGCTCATTAAACATGATCTTGGTTTTATCCAAGTTCATGCCGAGACCGACACCTCGAGAGGCTCCATTTAGGCTATGCAGCATTCCGCTCAACTGTTCCAGTGACTCTGCCACGATGACGATATCATCGGCAAACCGAAGGTGTGAGATGTATTCGCCGTTAATGTTAATGCCCCGCCCAGTCCAGTCCAGCGTCTTGAAGACGTCTTCGAGTGCATTGGTGAAGAGCTTGGGGGATATTACATCCCCCTGTCTTACCCCTCGATGCAGCTCGATCGGGTTGGTCTTTTGGTCCTGGAGCTGGACGGTCATTGTGGCGGTATCATACAGACATCTCAACACCTCGATATAGCGCCAATCGATGCCACATCGCTGCAGAGCATCCAAAACCGCCCAGGTTTCGATGGAGTCGAAGGCTTTCTCGTAGTCCACGAAAGCCATACACAGCGGCTGATTGTACTCTTCGGTCTTCTGTACAATCTGCCGAACAGTATGGATGTGGTCTACGGTGCTGTAGCCTTTTCGAAACCCGGCTTGTTCCGGTGGCTGGAACTCGTCAAGTCTTCTGGCGAGGCGGTTTGTGAGTACTCTCGAGAACAACTTGTAGACGTGGCTCAGGAGTGAGATGGGTCTGTAGTTCTTCAGCAAGGTTTTGTCACCTTTTTTGAAGAACAGAACCACCGCACTCCCGCTCCACGCTTGAGGTGTTAAGCCCTGGTGGATGACGGAATTAAAGAGACTCGCTAGCTTTTTCAGGATTGGAGTCCCGCCTGCTTTTAGGAGCTCAGTGGTGATTCCGTCATCGCCTGGCGACTTGTTGTTTTTGAGCTGCTCGAGAGCCACTCTGACCTCGTCCTGGTTGACATCAGGGATGTCTTCCGTATCGTGGCGTGCTAGTGGGGCTCTGTGGTCGTCAGCGCTGGGTCTCGAGGGTTTAGCCATCCGTGATGCGTACAGGTCTTTGTAGAAACTCTCAATTTCCTCGAGTATCTCGAACTTGGAGGTCACGGTTTTGCCATCCGCTGTATTAAGTTTCGTCAGATGGGATCTACCTAGCTGGCGAGCGAAGACTTTGGTGCCTCTGTTCTGTTCAATCGCAGCCGCGATGGCGCGGGTGTTGGAACATCGGAGGTCACGTCGCACCCGCTTCCGGATCTTCCGGTTGAGGTTCCTCCCATCCGGCGAAGACGCCTGCGTGGATGACATTTCCCGTCTCTGCCTCATAAGTTCGAGAGTCTCGAGCGAGAGTTTAGACTCTCTGTTACCGCTTTTGCCGGGAAACACCCTTCGAGACACATCCTGTAGCGTTTTGACCACTGTGTCGGTTTTCTCGTCAACATTGCCTTCGGTTTCCAGCAGGCCGAAACGATTTTGAAGCTCCAGTTGGAACTTTTCGGACCCTAAAGCTATTTGAGGCGCAGTAGGTCTGAGAGTAGACCTCATCATGCGACGTCTTTCGGCCTTGAAGTCTATATTTAGAGCGCCTCGGACAAGTCGGTGATCGCTGCCGGTATTAAACCTGTTGATCACGGAGACGTCTCTAAATATAGACTTCCTGTCAGTCATGATGAAGTCTATCTCGTTCCTCGTCACAGTGTCGGGGCTTCGCCATGTCCACTTTCTATGAGGCTTCTTCTTAAAGAACGAATTCATCAAGAAGAGCCCCTGCGACTCCAGAAAGTTGACCAGCATCTGCCCCCTGTGGTTTCGGCGCCCCACGCCGTGGGGTCCGATTATCGTTTCGCCGCGTTCTTGTACTCCCACTTTGGCATTGAAGTCCCCCATAACAACGTTGTAGTGAGCCTTGGTGGTGCCATGTAATGCCTTGGCTATGTCTTCATACATGGCTTCCGCTATGTCGTCGCAGTATGTCGAGGTCGGCGCATATACCTGTACCACCTTCAGGGTGTACCTGTTGGTGATTTTAATTATGAGGTACGCTACCCGTGTCGACACACTGCTGACTTCCACAACGTTGTTAGTGAGAGCTTTGTTGACCAGGAAACCGACACCGCCCTGAGAGGGCCGATCACCTTCCCGAAAGTAAAACAGGTGACCTGACTCAAGGGTTATCGTGTCCTCGCCCTGTCTTCGGACTTCGGATAACCCCAATATGTGCCAGTTTATGCGACCTAGTTCTACCTCGAGTTCAGCGAGGTGTTGGTCCAGCCGTAGAGAGCGTCCATTGTACGTAGCCAGGGTCAGGTGTTTTTGGTAGCCTTGTGTCGTAGCCCGGAGATTCTTCGCACCCCCTGCCCCGCTGTTACCGCGACCGCTACCGTGGCAGCGGACAGCGGGACTACCGGGAACTGGGGGCCTTTGCGTTTGGTGTCTTAACATATTAAGAGGTTTTTGGCCTACTATACCACGCTGGCCAGACGGGTTGGTATAGGGTTTGTTTCAAATTTTCCTTTTCTGGTCGTTGATCGGATGACGTTACTACCTTTGGTGGACTCTTACCACCAGCCAAGCAAAAGTATGGCTACTGGGGCATTCTAAGTTTTTCTTTCGCTTCCAGCCCAGTAAGGAATTATTATTGTTATCTTTATTTTTAAATCAAGAGTCTCTGTAACCGGCGAGCGTGTAGAGACGAACTATGAGAGTGGAGGAAGCCAGAGAGGTATGTAAGGAAAGAACCTGTTGGAACTCTGTACTCTCTGCCTACCCCGCAAGGGATCTGATATAGATAGATAGATCTTTATTTTTATTTAAGCTTTTTCTCCCAGGTGATGGGGGTGATACCATTTTCTGCGGGCTTTTGGCCAAGCAAAAATTACAAGTATTGAATATAGGAGCCTTTTGAAGAAGATTGTAAGTATATTTATGTAGGCCAAGAAGTTGAAGACTGATATGTAACGTATGAGGTATGACAGCTGTCGATGAAACGACTATTAGTACTGTTTTTACATTTTGGACTTTCCATTGATTTTTTAACCGACTTCAAAAAGGAGGAGGTTCTATGTTCGGTTGTATGTATGCTTTTTTTTTTTTTTTATGGATGTTCAGCGATATTTCCGTCAATTGTGGACCGATTTTGATATTTTTTTTTGCATTGGGTTCAGTATATCTCCAAGGTGGTCCCATATTAATTTTATTGACATTGGACTTTGGACTTAGAAGATACACCAGGGAACTCCTTAACGACAAACAATAGGCATGTGTAAATTGCGATATTATGGGTATTACGTCAATCCTATAGGTACCCTACTATAGAATTCACTGGTAACTTAAAATTGTAAAATAAAAATCTTTTATAAAAAAAGGTAAACCGACTTCAAAAAGCAAAAAAATAAATATTTGAAGTCGGTGCCAAGTAACCGACTGCACCAACCAGCACCGACTTCAAATATTTATTTTTTTGCTTTTTGAAGTCGGTTTACCTTTTTTTATAAAAGATTTTTATTTTTAATTCTATAGATAGATCAGTATATTTCGTAATTTTCTCGGTGTATGCGTGAGCAAGGTTTTGAGTGTTGGGCATAGCTATGTCTATTAAATATAAGGTATTGTTTCTTTTATCCTGGAGCAATATGTCTGGCCTATTGTAATGTATGTATGGTTTTATCGGTAATTATCGTTCGATCCCAGTAAAATTTATAGTCAATAGATCCTAATATTGTTTCAGGTGTGTATTTATAGCAAGAAGTTTTTTCTGTGATTAGTGAATGTTTGAATGCGAGGTCTTGATGTATGATAGCGGCGACTTGGTCATGGCGGTGTTTGTAATCGGTTTGTGTTATAGATTTGCAAGCTCCCGTTATGTGCTGTCTTGTCTCGGGACTACTTTGGCAGTGTCGGCATATGTCGGAAGTAAGAGTTCTATCTTTTATAATGTATTGTCTGGTCTTGGATAGCGATCATAAATCCTTTAATTATTATTAAAATATCAACATAATAATTAAAACACTTATGGCATTCACAGTTCAAATCTTAGGTTCATATACACATCTATATATTTATTTTATTGCGTGTGTTTTGATAAATCTGAGCCATTCTAAGCATTCTTTCAACAATTTTGTATGTAGAGTAAACAAAAATTAAAAATATTACGTACCCCCACGCCCCTTATTGTGGTCCACTTTACCTCCAATTTTGCAAAGTTCTAATACTATTAAGATGTAAAACATCTTCGTGATACTTTCATCTCGTCCTTGGCCTTCGCGCTTCGCTTGTGGGTCGGGGGTAATGCGCATTAGCGGGACACGTGTAAACTTGTAAACTGGGAATATTATCTAGCTTAACCTCGCTACTGTGTTCATAAATTGAAGACATAAATATACGTAACTTACAATCTGGATCTTTTGCGTTGTCCTAATTTAGGCAAAAATAATAAAAATACACAAGATTTTTGCAAGAAGACCGTACCGACCGTAAATACAATTTAAGCTCAAATAATAAAAATAGTAGCTACTTTTAGTGATATCCCGATCTCTAATCTTGTGATCTATATATATCATCACGCCAGATCCCTTGCGGGGTAGGCAGAGAGTATAGAGTTCCAACAGGTTCTTTCCTTACATACAACTCTGGCTTCCTCCACTCTCATAGTTCATCTCATACACGCTCGCCTGTTACGGAGACTCTTGACTTTTCCTTCAAATAAGACTCGGTTTATTTGGTCGTGGTAAGATAGTCTAGGTCTTCCCCGGTACCTGCATCCTTCCACTTTCACATATCTGTTTTTTCATTCTTTCATCTGGCATTCTTTCTATATGCCCGAATCAACGGAGCATGGTCTTTTTCATCTCTACACCGATACTATCTTTCATGCTTACTCGCTTTCTTACTACGCTGTTGCGAATACGGTCGGTCAGCTTCACTCCCCACATCTTCCGCAGAGCTCGCATTTCTACCGCATTTATCCTACTTTCATTCTCCTTCTTACATAGCCAGCTCTCGCTACCATATAACAGCGTTGGGACAAGAACTCCATTATGTATGGCCAGCTGCGCTTTATGGCTTAAGTGCCAGCTCCCAAGTAGCTTTCCAATCGCACCATTCACCCTGTTCCCCGCACTCACTCTTCTCTCTATGTCAGCGGTGTATTTTTCATCCTTACTGAAGGCGCATCCAAGATATACAAACTCATTCACTTGTTCCAGCACATCGTTACCAACCACAATCCTAACATTCGTTCTGGTTTCTTCCCTGGGTTCTTCTCCCTGGATTCTTTTTTATTTGATTACAGCCAAACTGGCAGGTTGGCTGTCAGTCAAATAAAGAAATTGAAGCTCATCAATTAATAATACAAAAAATATAACTACAGTCGTGTTTACATTTCCACGGAGAAGTTAACGTTTAAAGTGTTGTTAGGATTTGGCACTTTTTAAATAGTCATGGACCACAATTTACTTTTTTGTCGATAATAGAAACAATATAAAAAATTAATCTTACACAACTGAAACTTACTTTTAATAAGTTTTTAATGTTAAGATAGATGTAAAAAAGATAGTGATAATATTTTATTCACAATTTGTACCTATTACTTAAAAGTCTTAAGTTATTTATGAGCAAAATAATTCATTTAATAATTAATATAAAATAGTAAAAAGGTATAGTTTATTGTCTTAATGAACACTGAGTAAAACGTTACCTTCATTTAATAAAAACAATGTATTATTATATTTATAAAGTATAAGATATTAAGAATATTTTTATATTTGACGATAATTTATGTCGTTTAATTTAGTTATTAGCTCTTCACTAGTCTTCTTAAACGAGCAACTTTTTTTTTACATTTGGAACAGGAGTTACAGTGGTGGAAATGTGTGGCGAGCTTAGTCCCAAAATAGAAAAAAATAACTAGTTCTCAAGACACTACCCTTTTAATTACGAACAAAATAGAAGAAAAGTACTCGGAAATACAGATCTAAAGATAAAAATAAAATCTCCATATAATTTACAAGCGCCAATCAAATTTTTCGAAGCCATGGAGTGTTCATGAATAATGCTGAAGTGAGTGCATGAGTAGTGCTGCTTAACACACACGGAATATAAAGTTTAGCAACAATTCTAGGACAGAATTACATGTTTCTAATATATGGAGTGAAAGACTATTTATTTAAGGCGACATTTTACGAACAATAGACGCGAGTGCTTGTCTTTAATAGCCTTTAGTTTTTTTTTTAATAGCCTATCCTGTGTCCCACTGCTGGGAAAAGGCCTGCTCTCGACGTCTCTACATAGATCGATCCTGGGCTAGTAGTATCCATGCCTTTACCGCAAAAGTGGCCAAGTCACCACGCCAACTTTGTCTCTGTCGACCACGACACCTGTGACCGTCTTCAGAGAGATCCATACTGTAATGATGTTTGCCCACTTTTGCGGGTTCATACGCACGACATATCCCGTCCAATCCCACTTCAGCTTAGCGCAGTGGTTAAGAGTTTAAGCTGCTCTGCCCACTGCGTCTAATAGTCGCGGGTTCGATTCCCGCACGGGACAAATCTTTGTGTGATCCACAATTATTTGTTCCGGTCTGGGTATTTGTGTATGTGAATTTTCGTGTTTGTAAACGCACCCACGACACAGGAATAAATCCTAGAGTGGGGCTACGTTTAAAAGAAAAAAAGAAAAAGAAAAAAAGAAGACTTTAAGCCTACATCTGTAATCTGAGACATGGATCGCAGCGTGGTGTTTCTGACGCGCTTCGTCCATTTAATGCTGCGTTCCATGACCCTTAACATATCATCATCATCATCTCAGCCTATACTTGTCCACTGCTGAACATAGGCCTCCCCAATACTGAACATAGGCCTCCCTTAACATATAGAATACTTTATTAAATTGATATTAATACCAAAAATTGGAGGGCTTTTCTTAAATCTAAAAAAGTTACTCTCGTTAAAATGGTGTTCCAGTAGTTCTTTTTAAATTATTATTATTCCAAAATATACTACTTTCTAACTATATATTCTAACTTATTTTATAAAATGTTGCTTAAAGTAAATAGCCCATCACCCTTAGACATAATATTTTAATTTAATCTTACTTTTAAAAATACTATTGATAGATTTTAAAGTGATTAGATATCCGCCGTTTCGCGCTCATTCTACGACTAGCGAAAACGGCGCGTGCACCTAATTTCTGCCTACATGTTAGTTTTAAAAACAAAATGCAAACTACACAAATATTGTACACAAATACAACAAGATAAACAAATCTCTTAACATTTACCCATTGAGTAAGAAATCCTGCAAAATTAAAGTAAGTGAATACCTTCAGAAACTGACGTACGAGGAGACAGAGGAATTGCTACGGAATAAAATATAAACTATAGTTATTTTTTTTTATTTTGTTGTTTTATGTAATCAATTGTTTAAATTTGATTATTATACATATAAACCAAATTAATTAAAATGTAACAGTAACACATGCGCTCTAACTTCACACACCCTATCACACTCATTCATGCACACTTCATAACACACAAAGAGAGGACAGACTACACACCCAACATCTGTATTACTAGTATTGTTTTCTTTTCAATTTTTTTTATTTTTTTATTATTATTTTTTTCTATTTTCATCTTTGTTGTCTAAATTTTAACTAGTACAATTTTGCGAGATCACTAAAAACATACCTACATTATTTTCTTGTAACTCAAGGGAATTGGCGTTGAGGGCTGGTGAAGATGCTGGAGAGGTGTTGGTGAAGATTATAGCTTGGAGAGAAATTAAATCACTCTTTTTGACGTGCAGCACGCGGCGAACCGTTTTATTCGAGAATATATAAAAAAAATGACATTGTGCGTGACACATGAACGTAGGCGCCTACGCCTAGTAAAATTACATTAGCAATCTATAATATTGCGATGTATTCACATTGCTTTAGTTAATTGCCGCTGCAACATACCCCCGGGCGTTGAAAGATCCCTTTCAACCAGAGTCCTCAATCAGAGGACAAATTTTGGTGAAGTCCCTTCGGATGACTCCTGTGGCAGTCTTGATGTCGGCAACCCTGCAAATGTGATCCTTCCCAGGGTAAAGAGCAACGATGCGACCCATCTTCCACTTCAAAGGCGGCAAGTTGTCCTCCTTAATGACCACAAGAGAATTGAGTTTCAAAGAATCCTTGCAGCCGTGTAAATGGCACGGCAAATCCTCTGTTGGAGCTCGGAAACGTATTCTTCACTCCACCGTGCCCAAAAGTGCTGACGAAGCTGCTCAATCCTTTGGTGCCGGGTGAGGTGATGTGTGGAGTAATCACGAAGATCCTTGACAGGGAGACAGGTGAGTGGTCTTCCTATTAAGAAGTGACCTGGAGTGAGAGGCGACAGATCTTCTGCATTCGACGATAAAGGAGTAAGTGGCCGTGAATTTAATATAGCCTCAATCTGAACAAGTGTCGAATTAAGTTCCTCATAAGTTAGATGACAATTGCCCAACACTCTGACTAAATGATGTTTGGTCGATTTGACACCCGCCTCCCATAAACCACCAAAATGCGGTGCATAGGCTGGCATAAAGTGGAAATTAATTCCGTCATGAGCAACGCTTTCAGCTATGGAGTTACAATTGCGCTTTAAAAAATCTGAAATTTCATTGTAAGCTCCTACAAATGAAGTCCCATTATCGGAGTACATATTAAGAGGTTTCCCTCTTCGCGACATAAATCGACGCAGAGCTTGTATATAAGTACTGCTGGTCAAATCACCCACCAACTCTAAATGTATGGCTTTGGTCGTAAAACATACAAAAAGTACGATGTATACCTTCATCAGCCTACATCCACGACCTTGACGACTGAGGGAAAGTAAAGGACCGGCATAGTCAACACCAACGTTTTGAAAGGGATAGTCTGCTGGTGAAAGTCTGCTTGACGGCAGATGACCCATTTGTGGGACAACAGTCTGTCCCTTTAAACGTTGACAGTGAACACATTGCCTGTAGCAAGCTCTGGCTAAATTGCGACCACCTAAAGGCCAATATGTCTCACGAATTGTGGCTAATAATAGCTGTGGACCTGCGTGCAATAACCTAATATGCTCAGATTTAAATAAAAGTTTTACAAAATGATTAGTGGACTGTAATAAAATTGGGTGGTTTTTGTTATAACAATAGTCAGAATTTTCTAATCTACCCCCTACGCGTATAATTTTATTATTATCTAGAAAAATATTTAACTTTAAGTGGCGATTTTTATGTGGCAATCGTTGATTATGAATTAATAAATTGTACTCAGGAAATGACTCCTTCTGGGATTGAATAATAATCAAATTTAATGAATTTTGCAATTCGTCTGTAGTAAAATGTAAATCGCTCGCAGTGCGCCTTTTACAAAAATTAATGAAACGTAAAACATAACAAATGCTGCGTTGCAGTCTCTTAAAATTTGAGAAACGTTCAAAATGAATAAGTTGGTTATCGTGGGGAACAACCTGAAGCGATATGTTAGTCTTGATTTCGGGTAATGGAACTGATCTTTCACAAATTTTAGGCCAAGTAGTGTCGTCTTTCTGTAAAAATGTTGGACCAAACCACCACAGATTAAGCGACTGCACGGAAGAAGGTTCAACTCCTCGTGATATCAAGTCTGCAGGATTTTCACGTGTTGGTACATGTCTCCAAGTACATAAATCGCTTGTAATATCAAGGATTTCTGCAACACGATTACGGACAAAAGTGTTTAATTTAATAGGCAGCATCCTGAACCAACCTAACACGATCATGGAGTCAGTCCAAAAGACAACACCTGAAACTTGAATTCGAAGCGACTTGGCAACTCTTTGATATAAACGTGCTCCAATAAGAGCAGCGCATAGCTCTAGCCGTGGTACGGTCAAAGGTTTAATAGGAGCAACGCGACTCTTTACCATTAATAAATGTACTTCGACATCACCCTGTTCGTTAAAACTGCGAACATATAGACATGCACCGTAAGCTAATTCCGAACCGTCGGTAAAAATATGAAATTCTAGCCGTTGATGGCAATTACAGACGACGCGATGAGGGATGCGTAAATTATTAATAGCTGGTAAAGCTTGAATTATGTTGGCCCATGCAGCACCAACATGGGTTGAAAGCTGTTCATCCCATGAAAGCTTTTCAAGCCACAGCCTTTGAAGTAGCATCTTCATGCGTATTACACATGGTGCTAATAACCCTAAGGGGTCAAATATTCTAGCAATGATTGCTAGCATCTCACGCTTGGTATTTTTATTATTCTTAGGGACGGCAATTGGAAAACACAAATCGTCGGTATGCGTCAGCCAACTCAGACCTAAAGTTTTATTTGTGACGTCACCTTTCATATTAAAATCAAAGGGAGTCTGACTGGTCTGGTCCGCTATTAAGGCTGGCTCATTGGACTTCCACTTCCTTAAAGACATGGAAGCAGAAGCAAGAGCATCAGTTACTTTATGGCGCAACATTTTAATATCCTCAAGTTGGTCTGCACCGGTCAAAAGGTCATCGACATAGAAGTCATGAAGGATGATATCCGCGACCCTTTGATCGGTACATTCAAGCCCAATTTGCTTGAGGCACCTGGTAGCAAGAAATGGAGCGCTAGCAGTACCATAAGTAACTGTATTTAATTGGTACTTCTTAATAGGACGAGTGGCATCCGCACGCCATACGACTTGCTGCAAATGTCTATCTGATGGATGTTCTAATATTTGTCGGTACATCTTTTCGACATCTGCTGAGAGCACATATTTGTGCAGCCGAAACCTAAGAATAATAGCCGGCAAATCATCTTGGACGGTAGGTCGTACCATCTGGATGTTATTTAAAGAGACTCCAGAAGTGGTAGGTGCGCTGGTATGAAAAACTACTCTCAACTTAGTGGTAGTGCTACTATCGCGCAATACCCCATGGTGTGGAATAAAGTAAGACCGATGGTCTCCAATAACGTGACACTCGGACATATGACCTAATGAAATGTACTCAGACATAAAGTCCTTATACAATATGTCAAGTGAGGGCTGACTCTGATTTCTACGCTCTAAAGATAGAAAACACCGTTTTGCACCGATGAAATGAATCGCCTAAGATTTCTGGAGACTCCTTTAATGGTATTTTAACGCAAAAACGGCCATTATCTAATCGTGAAGTATTTTTAATAAAATGTTCTTCACACAGCTCTTCCTCAGCTGAATAGGTGGATGACTCATGACAGACTTCTTCCAGCTGCCAAAACCGCGCTAATTGGCTTTGAATGTCATCAAGTTCCTTAAACTGTGAAGAACCTTGGCTGTTAATGATAGTATAATTACATTTAATCGGAAAAGAGTGCATCAACACATTGTAGCCGCTGTTAATTGGACCACAAACCAGCCAGCCAAGCCTGGTTTGATGAAGTGTTGGACTCTGAGCACCTAAAACAATTCGTTCCGATCCTAATAAATTCCAAAAAATATCAGCACCAATTATGATATCAATTGGTCCTGGTGTGTGAAAGTAAGGATCGGCTAAATGAATATTTGGTGGGATATTATTCACCTTTATCTTTTTTGCTGGGACGTTATCAGTTATAGTAGGCAACACGAAACACATCAAATCTTCAGAATAAGATTCATATAATGATGTTATATGCATACGACACATTTTCTCAACGGGCGAAACAGAGTTGTTAATACCTTGTATAGATTTATCTGTATTAATAAAAGGTAAATTTAATTTTTTAAATAATGCTTCGGTCATTAGACACGAAGAACTTCCAGAATCAAGAAGGGCGCGTGCGATGTGTTCTTTATTGTAATTATCATAACATCTGATCAGCGCTGTTGATAACAAGACGTCGCCCGAACTGCGCGCCTGTGAATGCGCGCCGACATTTGCCGATAGTGCAACATGATTAGTAGGATAAGCAGCCACGGCAGCGGGGGGTGTGGGCGATGATTCGACCCGGCCGCTGTTATCAATCGCGTAATGACTTGGTTTGCTAATTAGTGTTTGTCTATACTCAGTGTTGTGAATTAACGTGTGGTGTTTGCGTTTGCATATTTTACAACCAGACTTTTTGCATTGTTTGGGATAGTGACCACGATGTAAACAATTAAAAACACACCTTATAAGTTGGCAGTAAAGCCGTTCTTTCACTAACTGTCAACGACAAAAATTGTGAACAATTATTGAGGTTATGATCGCCGTTACATTTAGGGCACCCGTGTGAGGGTGATTTAGTGTTATTAAATGAAACCATAGCCTTTAAGTTAGAACGGTTTTTAGTAGAAACATTATAATGAGAACTAAGTGTAGGTTGACGAGATAATTCCAATGTTTCAAGTAAATCACTACGGTTTCGCATAAACTCTGTAAATTTCTCAAAAGAAATCTATCTCTATCTATCTATCTATAACCTCACGCCAGATCCCTTGCGGGGTAGGCAGAGAGTACAGAGTTCCAACAGGTTCTTTCCTTACATACCTCTCTGGCTTCCTCGACTCTCATAGTTCGTCTCATACACGCTCGCCGGTTACGGAGACTCTTGACTTTTCCATCAGATAAGACTCGGTTTATTTGGTCGTGGTAAGATAGTCTAGGTCTTCCCCGGTACCTGCATCCTTCCACTTTCACATTGTATATCTGTTTTGTCATTCTTTCCTCTGGCATTCTTTCTATATGCCCGAACCAACGGAGCATGCCCTTTCTCATCTTTACACCGATACTATCTTTCATACCTACTCGCTGTCTTACTATGCTGTTGCTAATGCGGTCGGTCAGCTTCACTCCGCACATCTTCCGCAGAGCTCGCATTTCTACCGCATTTATCCTACTTTCATTCTCCTTCTTACATACCCAGCTCTCGCTACCATATAACAGCGTTGGGACAAGAACTCCGTTATGTATGGCCAGCTGCGCCTTATGGCTTAAGTGCCGGCTCCCGAGTAGCTTTCCCATCGCACCATTCACTCTGTTCCCTGCACTCGCTCTTCTCTCTATGTCAGCGGTGTATTTCCCATCCTTACTGAAGGCGCATCCAAGATATACAAACTCATTCACTTGCTCCAGCACATCGTTACCAACCACAATCCTTACATTCGTTCTGGTTTCTTCCCTTTCAAAAACCATAATCTTGGTTTTCTTCACATTCAAGTGTAAGCCATTGATCATGCAGTCGTCTTTCATAACTGTGACTAGTGTTTGCAGATCAGTGGCTGTTGGCGCTATTAAAACCGCGTCATCTGCATAAAGTAGATGGTTTACCACTAAGTCACCCATTTGTACACCTTCATTCATCGCTTTCAGTCTTTGAAGACTTTTGTCCAGATATATTATAAACAGTCTAGCGGACAACACGCAACCCTGCTTGACGCCGATTTTAACGTCAAACCAGGGTGACCTGTTACCACCCACCCGTACGCATGCCTTGCAGTCCACATAAGTGGACTGGACGGCTCGCAACAGAGTGCCATCTATACCATACTCTGGCAAAATGTCCCAAAGTCTCTTTCGCACAACTCTGTCAAATGCCTTCTCCAGATCTACAAAACCGCAGAAAACCTTCCGGCCCACTGCCAGATGCTTCTCTACGATGTTGCGGAGTGAGAAGACTTGATCCGAACATCCTCTTCCAGACCTGAAACCCCCTTGTGCCTCGCACAACATTCCATCGGACTTCACGCGCATTCTCCGTTCAATAATTTTACCGTACACCTTGGCTGCCAAGCTGATCAAACTGATGGCTCTGTAATTGGCGCAGTCATATTGTGAACCCTTGCCTTTATACAAGGGTACTATGACTGCGCGGCGCCAATCTGTAGGGACTCTACCGGTCCTCCAGCAAAGGTTTGCAAGGGCCCGGAAAGCGTCCCGGACGCAAGTTCCACCATATTTGATCATCTCGGCAGATATCATGTCTACTCCCGCTGCTTTACCGTTTTTCATACTTCCTATCGCCCATTCAACTTCTTCCATAGTGATGTCCTCCGTTGATTCTGGTGCCGCAATCTCGCCTTTAGGCACGTCTGCGGCATCAGCATCCGGGTCATCTCCATACATTTCTCCAAAATATTCACTCCACCGGTTTAGCACAGCTTGTGTGTCTGCAAGAATGTCACCATCTTTAGATTTTATCCTTTCCATTCTGGAGCCTGACGAATCACCTCGAGCCTTTCTCACCTTGCTCCAAAAGAGTTTGGTGTTGTTCTCGAAGTTCTTCGCCAGCCTCTCCTCCTCAATCATACTGGCTCTTTCACGCTTTTCTTTCACTAAAGTTTTAGTGGCATTCTTGCATTGCCGGTATATTTCTTTCTTCATCTCTGTCATACTGGCATTCAGGTTCAAAGAAGATACATAGTCCTGCCACGCTTTCTTCTTACTTTCTACGGAGCTTTGCAACTCCGCATCCCACCATGCATCACCTTTTGCTGTAATATGCTTCTTTGAGCAACCACATACTTCTTTCGCGGATTCCACCAAACTCTCTTTCAGGCTATTCCAGCATTCATCTACATTTGAGTCCGAAGAGCCTGCTGTCAAAAGCTTGTCCCGGACTCTGTCTTCATACATTCTCCTCACGCTCTCATCTTGCAACTTTTCAACCTTTAATCTTTCAAGGTCTCCGAAGGGGATACGCTCTCGCCAGTGCCTCCACTTCCTGAACAGACCACTAAACCGCGCAACTACGAGATAGTGGTCTGATTCCAGAGTGGGGCCTCTATACGCACGCGTATCTTGTAGTTTGCTTCGGAGACGGTTATCAACCAGGATCAGATCTATCATGCTTTTTTGTTCATTCCTTCTCCACGTATACATATGTATGTCCTTATGCTGGAATATCGTATTAGACACAAGGAGACCCCTTTCCAAACAAACATCTACAATGAGCTTACCTGCATCATTCACTCTCTTATCACCATAAGGACCCAGAGCAGCGTCGCAAGTTTGCCGCCTGGTTCCTACCCATCCGTTCAGATCGCCACACAGAATCACCTTTTCGTTAGCCTCAGCCAAATCCAGAACTTCCCTGACATTATCCCAAAACTTCTCAAGGTCCTGGGGTGTCGACGAGCTTACGGGAGCATACGCTGCGACCAAAAATACTCTAGTGACACCCAGTTTTAAACGGACCCAGAGAAGTCTCGCATCGCACAGGCCATAATCTCTCACTCCAGAGGCCAGGCGACGGGACAGCAAGATACCCACCCCCATGCTGGCACGACTGCTCTGCGGTACACCAGACCACAGAGCCATCGTTCCATCAGGCAGATCACAGGTTTCACTGCCCCTCCGCTTAGTCTCTGTTACACACAGAGCATCCAGGCGTCTCTCTTTCATTACATCAATCACCTCATGCATCTTATCTTCCATACCACCTCTTACATTCCAAGTGCCTATTCGGCACTCTGCACCCCACGACTCGCCAGTTCGGGCCCGGCGTGATGGGTGGCGGCCCCCATCGCCGCTTCCACCTATATTCGTACCGACGGGGGCGGACCGGTACGCGTCGCCTCGGGGGGACGCCCTAGCCCGCACTGCGGTACGTCTTCGGTCCAAGATTGCAGCCATAATGACTGGCAGGGGTCGCGACGAGCACGCTCTTGGACAGACCCCCCAAAAGAAATCGTTTTATTTTTGTCAAAATGCCCTTTACATTCCTCCCACTCACGGAATGTTTTTGTGTCTAACTTATGACTAATTATGTGAATTAATAATGTGTCCCAACTATCGACTGGTTCGCCTAATGTACTTAACGCTCGAATGTTTTTGTTAACCTGGTCTATGATACGTTTTAACAACATTGAGGACTCTTTAGTGATCGGTTCGAGATTAAACAATGCGGAAACGTGATTCTGGATTAATAACCTTTTGTTATCGAACCTTTCACACAAAAGTTCCCATGCCATTGTGTAGTTTTGTGCAGAAAACTCAATTGATTGTATCACAACAGCAGCTGATCCTTCCAATGACGATCTTAGGTAGTGGAATTTGTTAATCTTGTCGATTTCGTCATTGTCATGAATAAGGCTAGAAAAGGTGTCGCGGAACTCGAGCCAGTTATCGTATGAGCCAGTGAATTTAGGTAAATTAATAGTAGGTAATTTGACCTGCTGTCGCTTAGAACTAGATTTTGTATCATCTTGTTCTGATTTAGAGAAGATATTTATCATATTTTTACCTTCAGCTAATGTTCGATAATACTGAGAGTCAACAGTAGTTCTTTCAAGTATTTCAGTTTCAATATCATCAGATGAACATTCTATTTGTAACTGAATATCGCTATACTCATCGTATAAACTCTCTAGTTTATCAATACGCAGTTGTAACTCCATTACCTGACAAGAAGTTATTTCGGAAACCTTTAAACTAGTGAGATAATTTCCGAATGCTGTTAATCTACCTTTGTAACTGCCTCGTTTATTTCTAAGTTCCTTTATGTCAGCCATTATGAGAGACGTGTGTTGAAGACCTGGAAATTTACAATAATAAGCTGACTAATGTTTAAACTAATACTTTTAAATATGTTTATTGTTTAAAATTAGGTTAATCGTACATAGACTTTGTAAATAATTTTATTGCGTGGTTCATTTACCTAAGTCAGTCTAAATAATTGTATGATGATTGTAAATAGTATCTAGGTATAATTTATAGTTGTATAATTAAATGCATAAGGTATAAATTAAGTAAAATTTAAGCATATAGTGAGTAATAATTGTAAATAGTTAAAATTGTATATAATTCAAATCTACACTAAGACAAATTATGTAAATAGGTAGGATTTAATAAATTACAATGCTAAAATGATAAAGGTTTTAAATTAAATAAATTTAGTCAACTAATGTAACTATATTGTTACTGTGGTGTGTAGCTAAGCTAAGCACGTGCTAACTAATTTACAATTCAACCTAATGCAATGTATCTAATTCTATTAATAATTAGGTAAATGCAAAATCACTATACTGACCTTATAACAACTTGATGATACGAGTATGTACCTAGGTATTGAACATTACCTGCCTAAGAGTGCTGGGTGCAAATAATAAATTATTAATTGTAACGCTTATTATTTATTAATTAAATCACCCTAAAGTCCAAGCCACTGTTCTTCGTAAATCCTTTAATTTTGGTCACAAATCTTTACTCCTTAATTCATGCACGTTCACCTCTCTTGGATTTAACTTTTTGGATTTTCAAATAATTTCAATAATTCCACTTGCTGATTAGCTTCGTCCGCTCGTGAGGACCATGAAGACGCTGGAGAGGTGTTGGTGAAGATTATAGCTTGGAGAGAAATTAAAACACTCTTTTTGACGTGCAGCACGCGGCGAACCGTTTTATTCGAGAATATATAAAAAAAATGACATTGTGCGTGACACATGACATGTAGGCGCCTACGCCTAGTAAAATTACATATGCAATCTATAATATTGCGATGTATTAACATTGCTTTAGTTAATTGCCGCTGCAACAGCTGGAATACAGGCTATGCTTAGTTCAGCCTCAAATGCTAACACTTTTGTGTACATTCGCCTAAGATTAGGATATATATTTGTGTAAAAAATGTACTGGAACTTTTGAGAAATAAATAACATTATTATTATTATATTATTGTTTATGAGTATCCTTCAACACTTGCCTACTCGCATGACGGAAGAGTGCTATAAACGATATGCACAGCTATTGTAACAATTTCAGTACCAACGGAGTTCGGGGATAAGTTAGTTTGGTTTACACCGAGCTTGCCGGTTCGGAAGTAGGAGTGTTAAGTAGGTGATAAGTTTATTTAGGTTAGAACTTAAGTTGATATGTTAGATACGAGGTATTACTCGCGGATTCTTCTGTGTTTTTTAAGAAAAGGTAGCCAATGTCCTTTTCGAAGATATGATCTATCTCAATGCCAAATTTTATCAGAATCTATTTAGCGGTTTATGCGTGAAGAAGAACCAACGTTGTAACTTTCGAAATTTTAATATTAATACAGAGTCGTCAGATTCTATTACCATTAAATTCGACCGTCAGACCTATATTCCCCAAGCGGGGGTGGCAGCTATCTTAATACTGAGTACACCTACGTTTCGCCGACGATGTTAAATTCTAAATTAAATTCTATTCTAATTTAATAAATTCAGGTTATATTACATAGTTGTATTATTATTCACGTATATATAATATACCCCAATTTCGTCCAGATTAGACCCTAAAATAAAACCCGACTCGCCAACATATCACCTAGCAAATCGTACGATCTCAACCGCAGTATGTCACAATGTGAGCAAGCTTATTCTCTCCAGCGTAGTGCGCCATTAAAACAACCGGGATCAGTGGAATCACAGCCATTGCCGGGTGGTTTTATAACTCGAATACATAATTTATTGCTACAATCAGCACGGATATGCGAAAGCTTCAGCGATAAGTTAGGTAGTGAAGTATGTTACTATAAGTTTGTTTAGGTGGTAACTTAAGTCCATGTATTCGATATTAGCTATTACCCGCGGATTGGTCTGCACATTTTATTTTTGGAACGGGAGGTTGCCTTAAGATGTAATTATTAGTGTCCGACCGAAGCTTCGGCATCGGCAAAAAAAGTTTTGGCCAGCCGAAGTTTTGCAGCAAGCACCGAAATTGAACGATCTACTCGTATTACGATTTACGACTTACGAATGCTATCAAGTAAATAAATATTAAAAATAAAATTATTTTAGTGTTATTATTTTTAACCAGTTGTAGGTAAATTTAATCAACTCGTTAATTACTTCATCAATGGGACTGCCTTGAAACAAGTCAGTGGGGTTGTGTTGGATAGGAAGATGCTGTATGACAAACATATACATTCGGTGGTTGAAAAGTACTTGTATTAAGTGATATCCTTTAACTGGCGAAGAATGATAACATTACGTAAACTTTATACTCTGTAGTTCGTAAGCTGTTGGATGTCCAAATAAAAATAAATAAATTTATAGAGTCCACATCATAACTTTTTTAAAAATTAGCCAATCAAACCAAATTTCTTAGGATTAATAACCCTTGGCTTGGGCTCCGGCCAAATATCGATCTTCGATCGGACACTAGCATCTCTCTATGTCTGCCAAATTTTATTTATGGTCTACAGTCGACAAGCATAGGCTGAGATGATGATACGCATAAAGAAGTAACCGACAAATAGAGTTTCCAGTTTATAATATTGGCCTGTGGTCACTGGGTCATCAAAGATTCAATTCAGAAATCATTAAGTTCTAATTTAATTAATTGTAGTCTAACGTAAAGCGCTTTTAGCACTGAGGGGCTGTGATATTTTTAGCTATCACCAAAGTTAAGTAGCGGTCGGCTCGGTCAGTTACAGATGGGTGACCTTTTGTTGCATTTTCATTCGCCTCTGTGCTTCGAAACGTATGCCAAGCCGGTAGTCTTTACGCTAAGTCGCAGGCCTTCATTTCAATTTATTTTTGTGTTTGTGAGATTAAAATCTGCGTTTTAGCAGCTTATAAATATTTTCAGTAAACTTGACCTTTGGGGTTATACTTAATCCAAGTTGAGATCTCCCCCTTTCTCGGCATCGATTTAACTATAATTTTCTGCTTCTCATGAAAACACACCCTCACGCCTATATTCCCCAATGGGGGGATGACAAAGGTATACTGGGTACATCCACTTTTTGCCGACGATGTTAGGTCCCATGTAATAGGGGGCGAGCCTATTGCCATATACTGGGCACAATTCTAGACACCGGACTCATACTGGGAATTTTTCGTTAGAAAAACTACATTTGTCCGACCTAGGATTTGAACCCAGGACCTGGTAATTACAAAGTAATTTGCTTTGCCACTATACCAACGAGGCGTCGTGAAAAAACGTCATTATTATATGAAAATCACATACATAATAACGAAATCGAATTAAGGTATAACTCGCAAATTGTGAATAATGTGACACGTCATCAGCCGAACCTGATACACGATATTATATATGAATAATTCATATGCAACTTACATCCCCAATATCAATTGATCCCACAGCCTTAGCTGTACCTTCTCAAATGAAGCTCTTACTTAAGTGGTCTTTATGCCTTGGTAGAGTTCACCAGGTTAAAAAGATACTCGTTGTAATATATAATGGAATAGTGAGAGAGATCATCGTATAATGGTCGCTCAAATCTCATTGGTAGTACACAATAGGACACCATCAATCATGGCAAGATTAGAACTGTGACGTCACATCAATGTAGAGTTAGGGGATGCGTGAAAAAAATTTAATGAGATTTTGTTCCGAAACTTATTTCCCATTCCATTTATTTATGTAGGTTTTCTTATTTTATTTAATAAACACCGTCACGCCTATATTCCGCAAGTGGGGGTGGCAGAGGTGTACTGAGTACCCCCACTTTTCACCGACGATGTTAGGTACCATGTAATAGGGCACGAGCCTATTGCCATATACCGGGCACAATTCCAGACTCCGGACTCAAAATGGGAATTTTTCGTTAGAAAAACTGTATTTGTCCAACCTAGGATTTGAACCCAGGACCTCGTGGTCATAAAACGATGCGCATTGCCACTAGTCCAATGCGGCAGTTATTATTTTAGTTGTCAATCAAAAGTATTTTTTTAATGAAATATACCAATTTTACAGGATCACACGATCCTCCCTCTTTCACTCCACTGGAAACGTCGGGAGCGTATAATTAAATAAAAATAAATAAGCTGTACAATCCCACTGCTGGGCAAAGGCCGCCTATAACAAATGAAAGTTTAGGTCATACTCCACCACGTGGATCCAGTGCGGTTCAGTGGAGGCATCTTTTTGGCCACCTGCTGTTGAAACTTATTAAATAAACCGCGATTAAATCGTAAAAGTATCTAATTTTAACAAAGAAACGATGCAAAACTGGTAGGATGTAGGCACCGCGGAAGGCCTGGACTATCTCACCATGACCAAACTAAACCGTATCTTACCTGAAGGGCAAGTCAAGCGACTCCGTAACTGACGAGCGCGTGAGAGACGAACTAGAGCGGAGGAAGCCAGAGAACTCTGTAACTAAAGAACCTGTTGGAATTACGTACTCTCTGCCTACCTCGTAAGGAATCAGGCGTGACAATGTAGATAGATAGGTCTCAGCTTTTATTAAAAATATTTTTCTTCTATATAATACTAGCAGTTTCCCGTGACTTCGTACCCGGTCGACAACAGCGCCACCTACCGGGTCTATGTTATATAGCCTATGTTACTTCTGGATAAGGTAGCTTTCTAATGGTGAAAGAATTTTTGTAATCGGGCCACAAGTTTTTGAGTTTATTCGTTACAAACATACAAAAATACAAATCTTTCCTCTTTATAATATTAGTATAGAAGATTAAAGGAAGAAATATTAGGCCACAGTGGGATTCCCTAATTTGAGTCTCATGGGACATATGAATATTAAAAAAAGCATTCTAGTTACCTTATTTTATAAATAATCAATAAAGCATTCTAGTTACCTTGTTTCTTGCCGAATCTTCTCAATAGAGACCGCATTCCGATCCGGTGGTAAATTGATAAGTAAGTTTAAAAATTGTAAATGTGTCAATTTATAAGTGAACTCGCAGGGTCTATATACAATAAATGATTTGAGCTTGTTAAGTTTGTCACTGTTTTGAAGAAGGGAAATAAGCTATAAAATATTAGAACAATAATTCGGATTACGAAAACAGTAAAACTGTAAAGGGCAGTTAAAATATTTTATCTGTTATGAATATAATCCCGTTTTTATGGCAATATTAAAATTGAACCTTTAATAATTTAGCACACCAAAAGCGATGATATACGCTGCGATATTGTATCATACATTTAATATCAAAAGACAAATACACATTACTTAAAGACATAGGTAGTGCCTTAAACAATTCTTCTTTAGCAGAATGACGCCCACTGAAGGACAAGGGCCTCGTCTTAAGATCTAGACGATATATTATAATTCGTGATTGAAGAAAGCATCGCGTTCGGGAGTTATTTACGATGTCACATATAAACAAATACTATTAGGCATCTTTGTCTTTTCTAAAGCATGTCATCATCATCATCATCTCAGCCCATACTTGTCCACTGTTGAACATAGGCCTCCCCAATCGCTTTCCAGCGTAACCGGTCCGATGCCACCTGCATCCAACGACTTCCTGCGATTTTCACAAGATCGTCGGTCCATCTGGCAGGCGGTCGTCCCACGCTGCGCTTGCCAATACGTGGTCGCCACTCTAGAATCTTTCTGCCCCAACGCCCGTCCGATCTACGCGCTATGTGGCCCGCCCATTGCCACTTCAGCTTGCTAATCTTAAGGGCTATGTCGGTAACCTTGGTTCTTCTACGAATCTCCTCATTCCTGATTCGATCGCGTAGAGAAACGCCGAGCATAGCTCTCTCCATAGCTCGCTGAGCAACTCTGAGCTTTTTTATGAGACCTATTGTAAGAGACCACGTCTCTGATCCATATATCATCACTAGTAACACACATTGACTAAAAACTTTAGTCTTTAGGCACTGAGGTATTTTGGATGAGAAGATGTTGCGCAGTTTCCCGAACGCTGCCCAGCCGAGTTGGATTCGTCGATTGACCTCTCTCTCAAAGTTGGACCTACCTAACCGGACTACCTGTCCCAGGTAAATGTATTCGTCGACAACTTCAAGAGTAGAGTTCGCAACGGTGAGTGCGGTGGGTACGACATGGACGTTAGACATTATTTTGGTTTTGTCCATGTTCATTTTAAGACCCACTTGTTGAGATACTCTGTTGAGGTCACCGAGCATTCGTCCTAGATCTTCCAGCGACTCCGCCACGACCACAATGTCGTCGGCAAATCGAAGGTGAGTGATGTATTCGCCATTGATGTTGATGCCAAGTCCTTGCCATTCCAAGAGCTTGAAGGCGTCCTCTAAGGTGGCCGTAAACAGTTTCGGAGAAATGACGTCTCCCTGTCTTACTCCTCTTTTTATGGGGATTGCCTTCGTGCACTGCCCCTGTACTCGGACTGTCATGGTGTCGTTATTATACAAGCACTTCAACACTTCGATGTACCGATAGTCAATGCGGCATCGCTGGAGAGATCTAAGAACCGCCCAAGTCTCGATCGAAGTCGTCCACAAACGCCAAGCATAGTGGCCGATTATACTCCTCGGTCTTCTGTATAATCTGCCGCAGCGTATGTATGTGGTCTATGGTACTAAAGCCTTTCCGGAAACCGGCTTGTTCGGGAGGCTGGAAGTCATCAAACCTGCGTTCGAGACGATTCGTAATGACTCTCGAAAACAACTTATAAACATGGCTCAGCAGTGTGATGGGCCTATAATTCTTCAGTAAAGTGTTATCACCTTTCTTGAAAAACAGTACCACCACACCCCTGTTCCATGCTTCCGGCGTTTTCTCTTCGAGCAAGACGGAATTAAACAGCCTCTGAAGGACTTTAAGTACCGGCGTTCCGCCCGCTTTCAGAAGCTCTACGGTAATTCCGTCTTCGCCCGGCACTTTGTTATTTTTGAGTTGTTTGAGAGCCATCCTAATCTCGTACAGGCTGATGTCCGGGATATCTTCAGTGTAGTGTCGGGTTAGCTTGGCTCTTGGGTCTTTTACCAAGTCAACAACAGGTTCAGCTACTGAGGTATACAACTGCCCATAGAACCTCTCTATCTCCCTGAGCACCTCCGACCTATTCGACGTTACGTTTCCGTCCTCCATCTTCAGCTTCGTCAACTGGCTTTGCCCAATAGACGCGTCTCTTGCGAACACTTTAGAACCCTTGTTCTGTGCTATGGTCTCCTCAATACGCCTTGTATTGAAGGACCGTAAGTCTTGTCGCAAGGACTTCAATATCTGTCCATTGAGCTGCCTATAGGACTTAGCATCATCGGAGGTTTGGAGCGTCATGGAACGTCGCTCAGCCATGAGGTTTCGGGTGTAGTTGGATAGTTTTTGAGGTATATTTTTACGGTGGGGCTTAAAATACTTGGACCCGACCGTATGGACAGTCTCTACCAGCCTGTTGTTGATTTCGTCCACTGATGCGCTGCTGTCTAGCAATTCGAAGCGGTTTGCCAATTCGAGTTGAAAGTTCTCGGGGTTTTGGATATGTGCATTACAAGGTAGGAGCGTAGACTTCATCAGACGCGATCTTTCCATTTTGACATTAATATTTAATGTGCCTCTGACCATTCGGTGATCACTGCCGGTTTTTACCCTGTGGATCACGGAGACATCATTAAATATTTGTCGCTTGGTGCTCATTATGAAGTCTATTTCATTTTTGGTGGAACCATCAGGGCTCATCCAGGTCCATTTCCTATGAGGCGGCTTCTGGAAGAAAGAGTTCATTATAAAGAGTCCCTCCTTCTCCAGGAATTCGGCCAGCCTCTGACCCCTGGGGTTGCGCTGCCCATATCCAAATTGCCCCACTCTCAACTCATCATCGCCCCGTTTGCCCAGCCGCGCATTGAAGTCACCCATAGCCACTGTAAAGTGTGTTTTGGAAGTATGTATGGCTCTACTAATGTCCTCATACATAACTTCGACGTCATCATCTGAGTATGTCGAGGTCGGTGCGTAGACCTGTATGACCTTCAGCGAATATCTTTTGGATATTCTGAGTATCAGGTACGCTACCCTGCTCGACACACTAGTGATGGACACAACGTTGTCTATGAGTGACTTGTGGACGATAAATCCGACACCACCTTGGGACTGCTGTTCGCCCTCCCGGTAGTAAAACAAGTTGCCGGATTTTAAGGTTATCGTGTCCTCGCCCTCTCTTCGGACCTCCGATAAACCAACAATATTCCACCGCAACTTGTTTATCTTTTCTTCCAGCTCAACAAGCTTCTCATCTGTCCTCAAAGTGCGTGCGTTGTATGTCACCAGGGCCAATTTTCGTTTTTGGTGGTAGCCGAATCTCTGCCGGAGATTCTTAGCACCCCTTGTCCTGTCGTTACCATGGCTGCTACCGTGGCCAGGACGATCAGGACCGCCGGGGACTAGCGGCCTGGTTTTCTTCTTTTCTTCCATAATAGTGATTGGGGGGATTTGCCATACTCGCCACGCTTGGCAGGCGGGTTGACGAGCGCAGTTTTTGATCGCAGAAGTGTTAAGAGAACGCTGCTGCCCATTCCCTAGTTTTCCCTTAGTCGCCTTGTACGACACCCGATGGGATGAGATGGGTTGGTCCTATTCTAAGCCGGGAACCACGTGGCTAAAGCATGTGCGTATTAAAAAATAATTTTCACTTGCTTTAACGGTGAAGGAAAACATCATGAGGAAAACTGCATGCCTAAGAGTTTCTCGAAGGCGTGTGAAGTTCGCCAACCCGCACAGGGCCGGCGTGGTGGACTATGGTCTAAGCCCTCTCAGTTTGAGAGGAGGCCCGTGCCCAACGGTGGGACAGTTTCTTAACAGAGCTAATATTATATCTTTGTAATACTACAATAAAGTATTATGGCCGGTATTACATTTGAAAGTATAGCTGGTAGCACAGGCAAGATATGAAATAAATTAACAAAAACTTCAATATTAATGTTTTTCTTTTTGTCGGTAACCAAATATTATTTAACACGAGAACTAACCAAGGTCTTGTGTAAATCGAAGTAAGAGAGAATACACAGTGCAAATACGTAGACGATTTTATATTACTGACAGTTCTAAAAATATCTCTCAGCTTTAACTGTGAGTAGAACTTAAAATTTCCTTAAGGGCAGCGATAAAAGCAGACATAAAAATCTTAAGAAGTGTTTTTAAAGGATTACCTTTGTTTCCCCTTTGTGTGTTTTTATTATTTTTAAGGGCTAATCTGTAACCCTTCTGTTAAATTGTCTTATCTCATTTTAGTTACCTACTGGATAGTGTGAAAATTTTAGAAGACTATATAACCTTTAGTTTCATCAATGCGGTCGAGGTGGCCACTTCTATATAGATTCGACATGACTGCCGTCAAAACAATAAGAAGTATCATAAAAACACATCGGCACTCGTTTATTTACCACGAAAGCGTAACAGAGGTGTACCCCCACAATTCACGGGCGAAATCAGGTCCTATGTTAATTGGGGCCTTTAATATTTTTTTTTATATATTAAAAAACTTTGCCCCACTAGGATTTATTCTTGTGTCATGGGTGCGTTTACAAACATGAAAATTCACATACACAAATACCCAGACCGGAACAAATAATTGTGGGTCACACAAAGATTTGTCCCGTGCGGGAATCGAACCCGCGACTATTAGACACAGTGGACGGAGCGGCTTAAGCTCTTAACCACTGAGCTAAATTGTCCGTCTTTTTATATATTAAGTTTTATTCAATGATGACATCCCAGTAACTTTGTCCAACCAGAGGGAGTACGTACCACAATCTATAATATTGTTGTTATATTGACATTTTGAATAACTACTGTTTAATGCCAGAGATGGGCAAAATGTGATCAGTCTAATGATTACATATGCATTTTGTAATATTCAATCATGATTCAAGATTAAAAGTGTAATCGTAATCGTTGAAGATTACAAAATGTAATTATAATCAATCAAATCAATCAATCAATCAGCCTATCGCAGTCCACTGCTGGACATAGGCCTCTCCTAACACGCGCCATTGCACACGGTCCTCCGCCTTCCACATCCAGTCTGTCCCAGCAACCTTTTTGAGGTCGTCGGTCCATCTAGCTGGGGGCCGTCCTACCTTACGCTTACCAAGTCGCGGTCTCCACTCTAGGACACGTTTGACCAGCCCATTGCCACTTTAGCTTACTGAGTTTGCGAGCTATGTCGGTAACTTTGGTTCTTTGTCGGATTACTTCGTTACGAATTTTATCCTTCAAAGAGACGCCGAGCATAGCTCGCTCCATGGCCCGCTGTGCGACTTTAAATTTGTGGACTAGTCCCACTGTGAGTGTCCACGTCTCGACCCCGTAGGTCATAACAAGCAGGACGCATTGGTTGTCGACTTTAGTCTTCAGGCATTGCGGTATAGGCAAAGAGAAAACGTGTAGTAGTTTGCCAAATGCTGCCCAACCCAATTTGATCCTGCGGTTGATTTCTTTCTCAAAGTTGTTTCTACCAAATTGGACAACTTGTCCAAGGTAGACATACTCCCGAACAACTTCGAGCATCGAACCATCGTAATTCTAATCGTTGATCATTAATAAATACCCCATCACGCCTATATTCCCCAAGCGGGGGTAGTTAATCACTAATCTGATTACATTTTGCCCATCTCTGTTTATAGCTTTGTGTCTTCTTCACCACAAAGTAAGATTGGAATAATTTTGCTAAACAGGTTATGTGAAATAAAACTATTTTTCGGATTTTATCGCGGTTTATTTTTGGTTTTTAAGTTCCCGACGTTTCGAGTGCTTTGCAGCCCGTGGTCACGGGAGGGACTGAGGTGTTAGACGTCCAAAAGGCATAGTTGTTCCGGGGTACCCTCAAACTTCTTTATTATTTTTGTTGTGGTTGGTCCGATCTACGCAGAATGAGCTCACGGTGTCTCGAGGTCTTGCAGTGTTATGCTTGGTTTTGGATTTGATTATATTAATTACCGGATCCCAAGACGATGGAAGCACCCAGCCATCTTCTCTATTGAAATTAGGATGTTTTTTAATTTCAATAGCCTCGCGAACCATCCTTGGTAGGAATCGGTGTTCTTTCACGAGGATTTGTGGTCTCTCAAATCTGATGTTATGGCGGGTGCGGTCGAGGACATGTTCACAGACTGCAGACTTCTTTGAGCGACGGTGTGATCCGAAAAATAGTTTTATTTCATGTGTAATATTCGCGTAAATCTAAGAACTCAGTATGTAAACAGGTTATGGTTTTCGCTAACATTTTTTCTTTCATCGTTTCAAGTGACAAAACGTTTCAAAATTTAAAACCGTTGTCAACCTCACCACAATATAAATTAAAAATGAATAAGAATATGCCTGCCAACATACCGCGACCATTTTGCGAAGCCAAAGAGAAACTCAGGCCATCGATCACGGTCCCCAGTCCCCAGGGCCAAGCGTAGTCCACGAGTTAAATTGAACGCAACTGTACAATAACCATTTAATACATAGCCGGTATTTAAGAGAAATTGGACTTAATCTACCGCTATCAAGACTCATTTCTTCAAAATACCAATTATATTATTGATACATTTTTGCGTAACTATTTTAAATTCTCTCACTTCATTGTTTGTTGGATTCATTTAACATTGGAGAATTCAACATGAAGTTATGAATTATGTATTAAAGAGAACAATTTTTTTAATTCTTTGGAACATTTCTTTAAAGTGGGCAGTAAGGGCAGCTACCTTAACCATTGTAGCTACGAAAAAACGGTCTAAGGAGACTATCCTTAAATTCTTGCGATTTATCCTTAAATAGTGGCATTTACAAATTTTGAAAAAATGTACAGTCAGCAAGAAAATGGGCAGTTTAGAAAGAAAGAGAGAAGAAAACAGTATTTTTCGGTTTTACCAAGAATCGATCGATAGAGGATTCCTATGATTAAATGCGTTCGCGAAATATTGGGTTGTCGCCTTTTTAATAAAGGCGCGAATAGGTTCGAGACCGAGATCGACATTCCGTATAAACCACGGGGCTCCGACGGCTTCGCGGAGGAAAGGGAATTAAACCGTTTGCAGTCTATCAATGTGAGAGAATCCCTTTTGGTATCCTTGGTGGCTTTGTCTGATAGTTTCAGCGTTAGTCGCTGGTTCAAGGAACAAATCTTCTTCTTCTTCTTCTTCTTTAAGTTATGGCTTCACCCTTTCCAGTATAAATTAATTGTACTCCCCGATGAACTTGATGACAACGATGATAATGGAATTGATGAAGTACCCCACCCTGGATAGTAAAGCGATGGATCTGCATACTCTCTACATACCAATTGCGACGGCCGTTTTGAGGGAAATCGAAAAGGCACGTTTTATCACTTTGTTACAATTACCTTCACTCATGCACATATAAGAATACATAATGGTTAATATTCCACCAACATTACACATTATTATTCGAAATAACACGAGTGTTATAAATTAACACATATTGACAACATCCCTCTTTGACTTTCCGCCAACACTCAGGACAAATCTTTGTGTAACCCGCAATCATTTGTTTCACTCTGGGTGTGTGTATGTGAATTTTATCATTATATTAATACGTGTAGAAAAAACTTTGTACCCCTTTTTACGAAAATTGCGCGGACGGAGGAGTATAAAATTACCACACTTATAGTTTATGTATAGAAGGAGTGCAGAATGCTAATATTTTTTTTAAATTATGCATTAAAAATACATTAAATCAATAAAAACACATTACACACACAGTACCATGTATTTGACACAATAGACTTCAAATTGGGAATAGATTAATATTGTTTGTCTTTAATATTATTTGTCTATAGTCTTACTGAATGTCAAACATAACCAGCAAACGATGAGAGTTTTTACAAAAAACATCGCTTACAAAGAAGTTTTGTATCATTAATTAAATTATCGAAATATGTATGTCAAGTTCAATGGACAGCATTCTCTTTATCGCATGGTTTTTTGTTACAATAAAAAATTATAAAAAAATGTATTCTTTATTAATATCATTTTTTGTTTTTTTTTTATTTTAATTTCATATAATTTGTATGAAAAAATAGGCAAATTAACAGTGTAGCCTTGGCGAAATCTGTGGTTATAGAAGTATAGTCTTTGACAATAGAACCTTAATAATGTTCAAATTTATAATTTAAATTAATTATGGTCGAATTACGACCAATGGGCGACCATTCGTAAAAGCACACAGAAATAATTCCTAAGGAGGAACAACTTTTTTAACTATAAAACAACATTGTACGCTTAGATAAATTAAAGATTGTACCCATAATAGGTGCGTGGTCTAGATTAAGATATAATAAGTGTAATTGTAATTTTCAAATGATCTCTTATCTTCAATAAAACTTTTTAAGTTGCAACAACAATTTGTAACTAACAATCTATCAAGTGATATTCTCCAATGGAAACTGACCATAAATACAGTGAAGTTAACTCAAATAGTTAAACGTACATAACAACAAGTCGAGACAAACACATTAATACGATATTAGTCAACTCGAAATCCCGGGACTGGGTAGTACCCGCCAATAAATAAATCAATTCCCTATAATTCCATTCGACAAGTCTGTGTTGTAAGTCTAATGCACGAATAGAGAGATACAAATATTCATTATTGAATCGTTGATTTAGTGATGCATTACGCGACTGGCCATCACCGGATCCTTGGTTTGAGGCCTATGTTGAAAAAAGTACTAATACTACAAAAAAATCTCAGTAGCAGGCCAGGCTATAATGAAATGTCCGGTACAATGGTAATAGACTCTTCTTTTACATTAAGTTCTAATTTTAGCCGTTAAACATGGACGTACACAGCACATCTATGCGTACAACGAGCGTACCATTATGTTAAACAGTCTGCGAAATACATCTGGGGTAATCTACTACACGGATCTTGTAGAAACGCGGGATAATTTCCGTGCGTTCAAGCATTTTTTTGGGGTGTGAGGGGTACATCACCATCCTAGTGCCCCAAGCCAACCTCACCTGCTCGTGGTGCACCCTGCCAAACAGCAAACGAGGCTCTGGCGACCGGCTAATGGTGGTATATCCATTGTCAAACTGCGCAGCTAAATGACAGACTGGTGACGGGCAGCAGCGCCACTGGTGCGAGAAGCCGCGCTCTGCGATCTCCAATCCGCCTGCCCAGCGTGGAGATTACGGGCATTACCTCCCTATGATAAGCCAAAACAACCCACGGCCCCCAGTTCCCGGCAACCCTGCTATTCCTGACCACGGCGGCGGTCACGGTAACGGCAGGGTGGGGGGTGCTAAGAATCTCCGGGTTACGAAAGGCCGCCAAAACCGACTGACCTTAGCCACGTATAACGGACGTACGTTGCGGCTCGACGAACATCTGGCGCAACTAGAAGAGGAACTGAGACACATAAGATGGCACGTCCTTGGATTATGCGAAATCCGAAGAAAGGGAGAGGATATCGTAACCTTAAAATCGGGCCATCTTATGTATTTCAGATAAGGAGACCATCAATCTCAAGGCGGCGTCGGGTTCCTTGTCAACAAAGTCCTCTCTGACAACGTTGAAGAAATGTCCAGTGTATCGACAAGGGTTGCGTACCTTGTGATTAAATTAACCGAGAGATATAAGCTTAAGGTCATCCAGGTCTACGCACCAACATCAACACACTCGGATGATGAAATAGAGGATATGTACGAGGACATATCCAAAGCCTTACACGACACCTCCAAGGCTCACTTCAACGTTGTCATGGGGGATTTCAACGCAATTGTGGGAGTACAAACATGTAGCGAATCGGTAGTGGGGCGACACGGATTCGGTAGCAGGAACCATAGAGGACAAATGCTCGTCAACTTCCTGGAAAAAAAGGGGCTATTCTTAATGAACTCTTTCTTTCAGAAACGGCCCCAACGGAAGTGGACGTGGCAAAGTCCCGACGGTAACACTAAAAACGAGATCGACTTCATCATAGCGGACAAGAAGCGCTTATTTAGAGATGTCTCAGTGGTTACAAGGTTTAAAACGGGTAGCGACCACCGGCTTGTGCGAGGCACTCTGGATATCGATTATAAGCTGGAACGTATCCGTTTGATGAAGTCCACACTCCGACCTAACCTGCTCCAACACGTAATTGGGTCCGAATCGTTTCAGTTGAAACTAAAGAACCGATTCGCTGCTCTGGAAAACACAATTGATGACGATATCGATGAGGAACTCGACCAGGTAGTTGACATCCTAAGGGAAGAGGGAACAAGGTTCTGCAAGATGCGGCGCAACGGAAAGAAATCGAGACTTTCAACGGAATGTCTGCAACTCATGGAGAAAAGACGCAAAGACCCCGCAGTCACATCGTCAGAACAACGGGCAATGAATAAAAAGATCACGAAGCTGGTAAGACGAGACGTCCGACGCTCTAACACATGCCAAATAGAAAGAGCGATTGAGCGGAATCGGGGGTCAAAAGTCTTCGCACAACAGCTTGGCCGGAGCCATCTGACGAAGCTGACCACTCTAAGCGGAAGAGTCGTTGTGTCGGTGCCAGAAATTCTCGCGGAAGTCGAAAATTTCTATTCCCAACTTTACGCCAGGCAAGTTAACCAACCGGAACCCGACATAAGGGATTTAAGAGCCACCCTAACACGCCACTACACAGACGAGCTGCCAGAAGTCAGCCTTGACGAAATCGAGATGGCTCTAAGACAACTTAAAAATGGAAAAGCCCCGGGTGATGACGGAATTACTACGGAGCTCCTAAAGGCAGGAGGTACTCCTATGCTCAAACAACTTCAGCGTATATTTAATTCCGTTATCTTCTCTGGGAGAACTCCAAAGGCATGGAACAGGAGTGTAGTCGTTTTGTTTTTCAAGAAGGGAGACAAGACCCTTCTGAAAAACTATCGACCGATTTCCCTCCTAAGCCATGTCTACAAGTTGTTTTCTAGAGTCATCACAAATCGCCTTTCGGGAAGACTTGACGAGTTTCAACCAACGGAACAGGCTGGTTTCAGGACAGGATATGGCACTATAGACCACATTCACACAGTGCGGCAGATTATGCAAAAGACCCAGGAGTATAATCAGCCCCTGTGCATGGCATTCGTGGACTACGAGAAAGCCTTCGACTCCATCGAAACCTGGTCTGTTCTCGAATCCCTGCAACGTTGCCAGGTCGACTGGCGATACATCCAAGTGCTGAGATGCCTGTATGACGCTGCAACAATGACCGTCCAAGTACAAAATCGGCGGACTAAGCATATCCCCTTGCATCGAGGTGTGAGACAAGGCGATGTTATCTCACCTAAATTGTTTACGACTGCACTGGAGGATATGTTTAAGACGCTGGACTGGAAAGGACGCGGCATTAACATTAACGGTGAGTACATCTCGCACCTAAGATTCGCGGATGATATCGTCATTATGGCAGAGACATTACCGGAATTACAACAGATGCTGTGCGGCCTAGCTGATTCTTCCCAACGCATTGGCCTCCGGATGAACATGAATAAAACCAAGATTATGTTCAATGAGCATGTCATTCCGGAGCCAGTAAATGTAAATGGAACTACTCTCGAAGCTGTACGAGAATACATCTACCTCGGACAAATACTACAATTAGGTAGAAACAACTTTGAGAGAGAGGTCCGCAGGAGGATACAGCTGGGCTGGGCAGCGTTTGGGAAACTACGTCAAGTCTTCTCGTCGCCTATACCTCAAAGTTTGAAGACAAAAGTCTTTGATCAGTGCGTCCTACCTGTCATGACATACGGAGCCGAGACATGGACACTTACGGTGAGACTAGTCCACCAAATGAAAGTTGCTCAGCGGGCTATGGAGAGAGCTATGCTCGGAGTTTCTCTGAAAGATCGAATCCGGAATGAGGTGATCCGACAGAGAACCAAGGTCATCGACATAGCTCGCAGGATCAGCACGCTGAAGTGGCAGTGGGCTGGCCATATTTGCCGAAGGACCGATAACCGCTGGGGTAGACGTGTTCTCGAGTGGAGACCGCGGCTTGGCAAACGTAGTGTGGGACGCCCTGTAGCTAGATGGAGCGATGATATACGGAGGGTGGCGGGCAGCGGTTGGAGGAGAAGAGCCGAAGATCGGGCTCAATGGCGTGCCTTGGGAGAGGCCTATGTCCAGCAATGGACTGATACGGGCTGGTGATGATGAAGCATTTTTGCCATACCTATTACTGGAATCAAACATGAGGCTCACAAATAGGCCCTGTTAATGTTTTCGTGACCGTGGTGCTTTACAACTGGGCTTATCCTAGTTGTAGTCTCCGTCTCTATGGCTGATCTGCCATTTTTTTTTTATATCTCCCGCTTTGCAAAGGAGGGAAGTGCAATTTTTATTTCTCCTACTCCTCCTGTTTTTCTTTCTAATTAAATTTGTTGCGGGTTCCAAGACAATTAAAGTGCTTCCCGAGACACCCCAAGGTTCAAACCTTGGTGTCATCAAAGGAGACTATCCTGGCTTACAGGAGTTACAATAGTGGGAATGAATGGCGGGCTTAGTCCCATATAAAAAGTACATCTATGCCATACCCGCTTAGGGAATATGGCCGTGAGGGCCTTGTATGGTTTTTTTCAATTATTAATACCTATTCGCCTATACGTAACGCTTGGATAGAGTGAGGAACTCTGTGCTGCGTTCTACGACCCGTATAATAGATGTGGTCGTAAAACCGCTAGACTCAAGTGGGTTTGGGCTGGTCACATGACCCGAATGAACGCTGACAGGTGGGCTAAAATAACCCCACCACAATCACAAGCACAGAATGGGTCCCAGAACACGGACATCGTCGTCGTGGAAGGCCTAAAAAGCAGGGTGCGATGATCTTGATGCACATCAGTCTAAATGGCTATCATTGGCCAAGGATAGAACTCTTTGGGAGGAGAAGAGATACAACCGCCTTTGCCCAGCAGTGGGACACAATAAGTTAGTAACAAAAAATTGTGGGGGCCTTGAAACAAAACTCCCGACTTCACAAAATAAACAATGGACTGTATTCTTCGATTTTTCTTAATTCTTCTTAATAATCTTCTATTTTCTATTTTACAGGTCTTCATAAGTTTCCGGCTAGTTGCATCCCCAGTTGCGACGTGCGGCGACGCGACCGCCAAAGTCCGCTATTAATATCGACTTCCTTGGGGTCACAACTAGTGGGAGTTCTACGCCGATCGACTGGGCGCGGAGCCGTTTTACATCTCTATGTAACATATAATATATTAAAATACATCTTATGTACTTAACATGTCTTATTTACTATTTATATTTTTCTATATACAATATTATGAAAGAAGTCATGAGACTTCTTTCATACAGAGCTTATACGTGTTACATAAACAGTGACAGATATTTCACAATTAAATTTCTTGGGGTGAATAGACACACATATTGTAACAGTTGTAAAATATCTGAGATAAAGTAATTAATAACAACCAATATTATCTCAATATAATTTAATTTGTCGTTATAATATATACAAGGTGTAACATAATAAACGCAGGACCTCAGACACCCCGATTAGAGAATTGCTTCATAAATTCAAAACAAAAACCAAATTTTCAAATTTAAAGGTTTTTACCCCTTTGTTTAAGCACATTTATACCCTAATTAACAATGAAACTTGTATGTGAATGCGTACCTTTCGGGAAATACAGGTTAGGAATGCATTTGTAATCTCCTTATTGCTATGCATCAAGAATAAATTTAGTTTTTTATAGCGCACTGAACGAGTAAAAGCATTTTTGCTAATTAAAAAAATGTAAGTTACATGATAAATAGTTGGAATCAATTCAGTTATCGATTTAGAACAAACTACTTTCAGGTCTTGCGTTCTAGATAGAGGTTATCTCTCTTGAGCAGTCATATTGTAGAAGTAAGGTACTGTTTCCATTATAGAGTTGTATACTAATAAATGCGGGGATAGCGCTGTCAATGTGCGGCGGGTAATCTATGGCCTCTGCCATGATTTATGATCACCACTTCATTAGGTACCGAACATAGACATCTAACATTATAGAGTCACACAAAGTAAAATACAATGAGGTAGGTATGGGTAGGTATCCTTCTGATCCAACTAATGTTATAAATGTAAAAGTTTGTATGTTTGAATGTTTGCATAAATGGCTCAACGGATTTGGATGAAATTTGGCACCCAGATAGTTTATTACTTCGATTCTAAGTCAAAGTCAAAAATCATTTATTTGTATAGGCCAATACATAAGCACTTACAAACGTCAAATATATTACATTTTTTACATCTACCATTACCGATTAACATATAGGATACTTTTTATCCCGAAAAAATGTAACGTTACTGTCTAAAGTCAACGCGGACGAAGTCAAGGGCAGAAACTAGTATTATAAATGTGAAAGTTTGTATGTTTAGATGGTTGGATGTCTGTTACTCAATTACGCAAAAACAGTTGAACGGATTTGAATAAAATTTGGCGCATTGATACTATTTTTTTTTTACAGTTACTTAAGATACAGAGGCGGACTTAATGCCTACGGTATTTCCAAACAGTCTACCTTAAGGTGATATAGAAACAAGTGAAGCATGTCCAAAACCCCATGAGGTCGGAAAAAAGAAAAATAAAAGGAATAAGATAAATAAATATTATATATTTTAATTAAAGATTACAAGGTCCTGGGTTCAAATCCTAGGTCGGACAAGTGTAGTTTTTCTAACGAAAACATCCCAGTACGAGTCCGGACTCTGGAATTGTGTCCAGTATATGGCAATAGGCTCGCCCCCTATTACATGGGTCCCAACATCGTCAGCGAAACGTGGGTGTACTCAGTACACCTCTGCCACCCGAATTTTTTTATCCCTGAAAGATGTTGGGTTCCTGTCTAAACTCAACGCGGTCGATGTCACGGACAGAAACTAATTTGTCTATAATAAAAATCTTTAAAAAAAAGGTTAACCGACTTCAAAAAGCAAAAAATAAATTTTTGAAGTCGGTGCTGGTTGGTGGAGTCGGTTACTTGGCACCGACTTCAAAAATTTATTTTTTGCTTTTTGTAGTCGGTTTACCTTTTTTTTTAAAAGATTTTTATTTTACAATTTTAAGTGATGAGTGAATTATTTAGTAATATTTATATACCGATATTATATTATTTTGCTGAGTTGTACAGTAAGGTACCTACAGGATTATTATAATGACTATAATAACGGAATCTATACATTCGTGCTGTTCGCCGTTAACGAGTTCCCTCTTGTATCTTCAAAGTCCAAGGTCCAATACCAATAACATTAAAGTAGGTTCTATTAAGATCCAAGGTCCAATACCAATGACATTAAAATAGGTACCTCAAAACAATACTGAACCCAATGCAAAAATAATCGTCAAAATCGGTTCATAAGCAAAGAAGTTATAAAAAAGGACGAATTATGAACATCCTTTTTTGAAGTTGGCTAATATACTGCTTAGTTCTATACTAGGGTACCTATAGGATTGACGTAATAGCCATAATATCTCAATTTGCACATGCCTATTGTTTGTCTTTAAGGAGTTCCCTGGTGTATCTTCTAAGTCCAAGGTCCAATCCCAATGAAATTAAAATGGGACCACCTTGGCACCCAGATGAACCCAATGCAAAAAAAATCATCAAAATCGGTCCACAATTGACGGAAATATCGCTGAACATACATAAAAAAACCCTCCTCCTTTTTGAAGTCGGCTAAAAATTGAACTCAAAGCTCCATCATCTTTGGCATGCGCCCTTATCTTGTACAATGGTGAAAAGAAATTTAAATTTACTTTAATTGCACAGTACGTATCAAACGAGACAAAGGTAAAAAATACGTAGGATTAAACCATAATTTTATGTATCATGAGAAATAAATTCTTTAAACCAATAATTACACATATGTGCACTACATAATAATGAGATTAAAGTAATTAAAAATAAATTATGAGGCTATTATAAAAAAACATTAAACTAAATAGTAAATCTACTATCTAATGTTACTATTTAGTATGATTACTATTCATTTGGACATTTTTTCAAGAAAACAAGTTTCTTGCCCTTCCCCTTAGAATAAATAATCCAGAAGCCGCGTAATTGCACGCCGCGCGGTGAAATCAAATTTCAACAAACTTCCCGCACTTCCCACCCGCATAATGTTGGCACCTAAATGCGCCAGTTAAGTATGAACTATGATCCCATCATGTTTCTTCCTGATCTCAACAGCATTTTAACAGGCAATAACGACACAAGACGGCATAATTCTATTTAATTTGACACGCGCAGAACACGTTATTCCGCACGACGGTCATAGAGTGACTACCCGTGTGAACGTGTGTTTACCTGCTTTGCAAGTTGTAATTGTTGCTTCAATTTGATGCATGCCTGCGGCTTCTAGATTATATTTATTCTAAGTAAAAACTATTGATTTTGAATTAAACATCGCCACGACAACCAACTTGTTTTTATTGGCGGGAAGTCATGAAGAAGAATAGTGCTGTCGTCAATTTGTTTTAATTTCCAAATCTTGAGTTATTTCGAATAATTATGTGTAATGTTGGTGGAATATAACCATTATGTATTCTTATGTGTGCATCAGTGAAGGTAATTGTAACAAAGTGATAAAACGTGCCTTTTCGATTCCCCTCACAACGGCCGTTGCAATTGGCATGTAAAGTATGCATCGCTTTACTATCCAGGGTGGGGTACTTCATCAATTTCATTATCATCGTTGTCATCAAGCTAATCAGGGAGTTGAATTAATTTATATAAACACGATTATGCATCTTACTGGACACTGGCAAAATATACTTTAAGTTAGTGTGACGCTATAACTTAAAGAAGAAGAAGACAACCAACTTTGTTCTGTACGCATCCAGCTTTTAATCGCAACCTTAACCAGGTCATCTGTCCAAGTTGTGGGCATAAAATAAATTTTTAATAAAAGGGAAACCGACTACAACAAGCAAAAAATAAATATTTGAAGTCGGTGCCGGTTAGCGCAGTCGGTTACTTAGCACCGACTTCAAATATTTATTTTTTGCTTTTAGAAGTCAGTTTCCCTTATATTAAAAAAAATATTTATTTTACAATTTTAAGTGATGAGTGCATTAACATTTATATACCTATGTTATATAATTTTGCTTAGTTCTTCAGTAAGGTACCTACAGGATTGATATACTACCCATAATAATTTATGCTGTTTGTTGTTAAGGAGTCTCCGGGTGTATCTTCAAAGCCTTAGGTCCAATACCAATTAAATTAAAATGGGACCACCTCGAAACTATACTAAGCCCAAGGACAAAAATCATCAAAATCAGTTTATAAATTAAGTCGTTATCGTTATATTACCTTTACCTTTTTTGAAGTCGGTTAATATTGTTATTAGTTCTATGGTACAGTGGTACGTATAGGATTAACACAATCCTTATAATAACTCTATCTACAGATTCGTATTATTTGTCGTTAAGGAGTTCCCTAGTGTATCTTCAAAGTCCAAGGTCCAATACCGATCAAATTAAAATGGGACCACCTTGGAGGATACACACAGACGAACATGGAAGGAGGAGGAGGAGGTCCTTTTTGAAGTCGGTTAAAAATACTGATTACAGTGCTCCAAATGAAATTCCTCGAAGGAATCATCATCGGATGATGATTCCCTCGAGAATAGTGATCGTGGGTCGTGATACCTAATATTAATTAAGCAGGTACATTTAATCAAAATTACGACATTTTCAAACGACATCGTTTCTTAATTACTCTTAATAGTCCATCAGAATATTATGATCATTATCGATACCGTGATTTTGTCACTATAAGTTATTATTTATTGTACAATAGTCGTGTGATACTCGTCGTAACTTAGATCCAAAAATTGCATAATTTTGGTGTTGTGAAGTGGGTATTTTATGATAAAAACATGATTTTTTACCGACTGGGACTCCAAAAGTAAGTACTTTATAACTATCTTAAAATTTTAAAACGGCTATTATTTATTTATTTAATTAAACATACAGATTACATCGTATGAAAATATGCAATAAAGGTGTGTTATAAACTCATTCAAATATTACCGAACACCAGCGTCGCAGACTAATAAATAAAAGCTATCTTCGTTACAGTAATATATTACAAATAAATATAATATTTCTATATAAACTTCAAAATATAACAAAAGGGGAAAAAATAAAATTGGGGGTTTTTTACTAAAAATATATAAAAAATGTGAAAGTGGAAGGATGCAGGTACCGGGGAAGACCTAGACTATCTTACCACGACCAAATAAACCGAGTCTTATCTGAAGGAAAATCAGGAGTCTCCGTAACCGGCGAGCATGTATGAGACGAACTATGAGAGTGGAGGAAGCCAGAGAGGTATGCAAGAAGAGAACCTGTTGGAACTCTGTACTCTCTGCCTGACGAGTTCAAATCATCGCCATCGCCCGACCATTCAACAGCATGTTTTTTCCTCTCATCAGTACTATACAAATTTTTGTATAATTTCTTTTATAGAAGTAATAACAATTTTTTCTATTGTATATTGTATGTATTTTCATTAAATACCAAAATTTAGAGGTTCCTGAACACAAAATATTTTTTAAACAAAATTCGTTTGTATGTCTGTTTGTCAGAGCAACACATGAAACCAGTTGACCAGATTTACATAGCACCTTTACACTTGAATAACCTGTAGTTAGACTTATCTAGTGTCAATGGCATATCACTGCAATGCAGTGATAGCTTAGTGGTTAGCCCGTTGGACTGCAAAGTCAGAGGTCTTGAGTTCAAACACAGGCACGCACCGCTGTCTTTTTGAAAGCATGTGCGTATTAAAAAATAATATCACTTGCTTTAACGGTAAAGGAAAACATCGTGAGGAAACCTGCATGCCTGAGAGTTTCTCGAAGGTGTGTGAAGTGCGCCAGCCCGCACTGGGCCAGCGTGGTAGACTATGGCCTAAACCCTCTCAGTTTGAGAGGAGGCCCGTGCCCAACGGTGGGACAGTTTCTTAACAGGGCTAATATTATTGTTATTTATAGTCGTAATTTCGAAGAATTGGGCTTTAATTATAGCAAAATTGTTTTGCTAATCGCTCCCATATAACTACTAGTTTACATTAAGCTCAACTGTGTGGCAGTAATCAGTGAACTTGACACGAAAATTAGTCAAGCAACTTTGTCCATTTCTCACAGAGTACTAAATATATTTTCCACTTCCAGATTAATTAAATATTTCAAACTAGATCAATTATTCAAAGATGATGAAAGGAGACAGCTCCTTCTCCACAAGAAACCAAAAGAGGTATACCGCGTCAAGCTCCAAGCAGACAGGACAATGGACCTCTGTGTATCCACATTACTATCTATAATCAGCGCTTTGGTATGCATATCCATACCTTACGCAGCACTGACCAACCCTTGCGAAGAATTAAAAAATAATGGCCTAATGACGGCCTATAGTATCGCCAAATACCTGGAGAAGTACGTCAAAATGATCGATAGACTGATCATAGCGTTATCGATAATATTAGTGTGTATTTCTGTGAAGACTATTTTGGATGCGATAAATAATACTAATATTAGTATGAGTCCTTGGCTGGAAAGAGGAAAGTATGTGCTGCCGAATAAGACACCGACGAAGACACAAAATACTAACGCGAATAAGAATATATATATGTTTGGATAACAGATTAGAACGCATAGCCAAAAATAAAACTGAAAAGAAGCAATGGTGGAATGCATTTTCCCAATAGTAGGACGATAATGGCTGAGTATAATAATAACATACGATATGGAAAATATTGAGTATTAAAGAGTTATTGAAGGGACAACACTACAGTATGGTACGAGTATTATAAAACGCGAGAGTTTTCTATGACGTGTCATATATATTAAAGGTTGTAATAAAGTTAAAAGGAAATTATAGAAAATATAAGCTTAACTAAATGTATAAGTATGTATTTTTATTATTTAATAATTTATATAATTACGTTGCATCATTTATTTATTTTAAATTACCCTTTGTGCAGGTAAAAGATACATATGTCCTTCGGTTAGTATCCACATAGTCTTTACTTCGGTTTTTGTTTTTTTTTTTTTTAAAACCGTAGCCCCACACTAGAATTTATTCCTGTGTCGTGGGTGCGTTTACCGAAACTAATAATTGTGGGTCACACAAAGATTTGTCCCGTGCGGGAATCGAACCCGCGACTATTAGACACAATGGGCGGAGCGGCTTAAGCTCTTAACCACTGCGCTAAATCGTCGGTCAAGTTTAGATCTTTTTACCATCAAGACAACAATTAATCTGACTGACTGAATCTTTTTTTCTCATCCTCAGGAAAAAGCAATGATGCTCATTTTCACTCATTTAGTTACATTTAACGATCAACTACACGACATCTTGACCCCATTGAGCCCAAAAATATAAAAAATACTCCAAAATACATTCATTTATCATAAATATTTATCCTTATTATCCTGATACATAAAAGCATCTATCCAATTTGGGAAAGCACCGTATTCAATTGTGTACCATACGATTCCTATTCAAACGACAAATATTTAGATAAGGTACCATGTTTGCTTTCTATTCCAAATAATCTTTTCAAAGGAATATCTAAAAGGGTATCGCTGTTACTTGGATAGTGTATGAGTTTATTTTTGTAATGGAAATACGAGTATCATGGTATTTGTTGTCGTTGTTAATATCTTGTTAGAAAAGTTCAGGGTTTCAATTTTATTGCTGTTTTAGATTATGACGTGCACTTGGCTTGTACGCAACTACTTAGTTTGTGTATGAATTATATTATTCTTCAAGGGAAATTTACAGCTAGAGCAGTGTTGTCATATCTACCAACTGTTTGGTAGATTTACCTTTTTCGCCTCTAATCTACCTATCTACTACCGTACTCCTGAAACCCACCTATTTTTCTAAATATAATAAATTCACGTCTACACCAACACCAGAATAAATTAATTTCTTACCAAGCTTTGAATTGGGCCGCACGTGTAACAGAATGCTATTAAGTCTACCTGAGGGCTCACAAGGATAATGAATCTGAGAATTAGGTTCCACGGTTTTTTATAGTATGTGGGATAAGTTGCTTAGACGACTAAAGGGCGAGAGCTCAACCTCAAAGTCTTAAAACTATGATCAAAAATATTTGAAATCATGAAAGAAAAAAATTAATATACAAGTTGGATTGAAGAAAGTACCACATGTAAATGGTATGTTTATTGTAAAGCGTGCAATTTTTAGCACTTCGTCTACCAATTTTCTAAAGGGTTGACAACACTGAGCTAGAGTAAAAATAATTACCAACACAGATGTATCGAGTAAAGAGTCGAAGTTTTTTTTAATTTTTACTCGTCACAGATTATTATAAAAATAATTATGACTCTAAAAAAGTGGGTCGGTCGAATCAGGAATGAGGAGATTCGTAGAAGAACCAAGTTCACCGACATAGCCCTCAGGATTAGCAAGCTGAAGTGGCAATGGGCGGGCCACATAGCGCCAAGATCGGACGGGTGTTGGGGCAGAAAGATTCTAGAGTGGAGGCCACGTATTGGCAAGCGCAGCGTGGGACGACCGCCTACCAGATGGACCGACAACCTTGTGCAAAGTTGTTGGATGCAGGTGGCGTCGGACCGGTTACGCTGGAAAGCGATTGGGGAGGCCTATGGTCAGCAGTGGACAAGTATAGGCTGAGCTGACGATGATGATGATGGTAAAAAAGTTTATAGAAACAAGATTTTTTTCACGGAGATTCGGTAGAAAATGCAAAAAAAAAAATGATGAACTATAAATACCTGTGTTAATAAATTATTATAATAAGAAGAAATTTACAGCGTATTTTCAGCTTTGACACACTAGTGTGTCAAAGCTGAAAATCTATGTCAAAATCCCGTACCACATTTTTAAATGCTCTGATATTAGCCTATCCTATACTGCTGAGCAAAGGGCTTCTCTCCCAAATCGAGGTGACCCGGTGCGGATTAATGGAGGCAGGTTAGTGGCCACCTGCTGTTGGAACTTATCAAGCTGCCTGAAGTCTAATATTAGACTTCCAGAGGAAGCAATTTTCGAGAAGAAAGCGTATGTCAAATTTTCAGTATTCGCAACAGGTTGCAATCTAAAGCTGCGGTAATAACCGGAGGCCAAGATTGACTAAAAATTATAAATTTTCAAAATGACTTAAGGTTTTTTAAGATCTAGAAAATTGTCTCGTTTAATATCTGTGATAAATTGTATTTCAAGTACCTGAAGTAATGAAAATAATTTGAGTTATCACGATATTTGAGCGGAGAGAGGTAGGCTATTATTCTCCATTCCCACAAACGTACGCACTAACGCTACGTCACGTGGCTCTACGTAGTCGAGTTGTTAATTTTGCAGGCGGCTCTACTCTTGTGGTTTATTCGCACGGACTCCAGGGGTTATTTAAGAGAACCTCCGTGACTGGACGCAGTTGATATTCACACTACAGCTTAAAATGAAACAGATGGCTCTCTTGACGATCATAACTACGCCCATATGTATGTGTATGATCACTGACTGTGGTTTTGTGTCCTTGCTAAATAGTTGTACTGAAATAATAAATAATATAATATTAGCCCTGTTAAGAAACTGTCCCACCCTTGGGCACGGGCCTCCTCTCAAACTGAGAGGGATTAGGCCATATTCCACCACGCTGGCCCAGTGTGGGTTGGCGAACTTCACACACCTTTGAGAAACTCTTAGGCATACAGGATGTTTTCCATCACCGTTAAAGCAAGTGATAATTAATTTTTAATACGCACATGCTTTCGAAAAGACAGAGGTGCATGCCTGGGTTTGAACCCGAGACCTCCCACTTTGCAGTCCAATGGTCTAAGCACTAGGCTATCACTGCTTCTATAACACTGCTGATATAATACTGAATACAGATTCATTAAAAAACAAGAAACTTAAATTAGAAATGTGATGTGTGGCTGATTGTGTGATGACCAGTCCGGTCGATCCGACCGAGCAAAGCATACAATACTATCTGCCGGTCTACCTCGTGATGGTCTGTGAAACTTTTGTAAATCATTATCTATCTATCTATATCATCACCCCAAATCCCATATGGGTTAGGTAAAACTCGTCATAATCTGGTTAAATTAATGTTAACCATTGAAACTAAACATGCACTTTTATTATATTACGTTTATTTAATAATTACATCCAATTGTGCATAATTGTGAGTTTAGTTACTGCTTTTAATGTTTCATATTGCAGAACTGCGTTTGCATAGTGATGGAAACACAGTTCTGCATGAACATGTGCATTGATGTGTATACTCGATTCTATAAGGAGTGAGCTCGCTGTCAATATGCTATGGTTATACTCCATGGGATTTAGTGTTGGAGTGTGTGAATGGTATTCAGTTAATTGAAACTGTTTGAAGGTATAAATAAGGCTGAAAACGGGATAAAGGAAGATAGGAATTCGAAATACTAGAGTCAGAGTTATAGGCAGTGTGTTTCATTGTTTTTTTTTTCAATTTTGAATTGGCGAATGCCTTAGAAACCCCCATCCAATGATAAAGCTTAACATAAAAAATATCTTTATATATCTATAACATCACGCAGATCTCTTGTGGGGTAGGTAGAGAGAGAGGGACAGAGAGAGTACAGAGTTGCAACAAATTATTTTCTTACAGACTTCTTAGGCTTCCTCCACTCCTCTAAAATAATATGTACCTTGATGAAACCTTGACCAAAGAACTCTTTTTATATGCAGATAGTTCTTCATAACAGCGTGGCTGTAAATCGTTCAATCTTTGAAGAATCGCCTTATCCTGTAATCACTTACAGTAGAAATGTCAATGTTAGTTCTATTGTTACATTCGGAGTATATTAGTTATATTATTACACGTGTGTAATGATATAACAAGGTATAAACGATTACAAGAAAAGATATATCGCGTCTTCGTTCATTGAAGGATGTGTAATTTTCTGACATTTAATTAAAATACTATTTTATTTTACATTTTTTAATATTACTAATAATAATAAAATAAATTAGCCTATTCTGTTCTACTTCAGGGCAAAGGCCTTCTTTTACAAATCGGGATAAGAGATTAGGTCATACTTCACCACGCGTACCCAGTGCTAATTTGTGGAGGCAGGTTTGTGACCATCTGCCATTGGAACTGATCAAGCCGCCTATAACTAAATCTATCTACTTATTAATCTATCAACTTGGCTTAACGACTACTACATAGAGTAGTAACGGGGCCAACAGCTTCACGTGCCTTTCGAAGCACAAATACGCTCAAATATAAAAATGCCACAAACGGTCTCCCATCTCAGGGTGACCAAACCGAACGCTGTTTAACCTTGGTGATCGCTAAGAACACCACGTTACGAGCTCCTCAAAGATTAATATGTCGAATTAAAAAAAGCCAAGTAACCGACTGCACCAACCAGCACCGACTTCAAATATTTATTTTTTTGCTTTTTGAAGTCAGTTTACCTTTTTTTATAAAAGATTTTTATTTTACAATTTTAAGTATCTCAATTTACACATGCCTATTGTTTGTCGTTAAGGAGTTCCCTGGTGTATCTTCTAAGTCCAAGCTGAACATAAAAAAAAAAAAAAAAAAAAAAAGCATACATACAACCGAACATAGAACCTCCTCCTTTTTGAAGTCGGTTAAAAAATAGCTATTGTTAGTTTTAATTCCCAAATAACACCTACATACTTCACACCAACGTGTGTCAGAATTAATCAAGTCATATACACAACCCGTCACGTGCGTACAGCAGTACCAATCAACAGAGTGGTCATACAGACCCGCGCCGCAGCGGCGACAGCTGCGCACTGACGGGTTAATTTCGAATGCTAATGTACCATCGGCGTGTTAAAATATGAATTCTTACTATTGATCGAGAACTCACTGGCCATTTTAGTCATAACTATTTGTTCAATACAGTTACCGGTTAAAAAAAAATAAAAACAAAATATTTCTTTGCACTAGTCACTAATCCCATGTCGTGGGCAAGTCCCCCATATGATGTACCAATGACCTTGTGAAGGTAGCATGATGCAGAGAGGACAAAGCTGGCCTTCGTGACGACCTTCGGGGAAGTTCTTTGATTTGCTGTGGAATTCCTTCGGCTGAAGATGAAACACTCAGATCGAAACAAATGTTTGTGGGTTATAGAAAGATCGTTTAGGTGTGATCATCACCATATCGATTTTTATCGAACATATGTGCAAATAGCTAGAGCTGCTAGCTAGACTTCCTAAGCAAACCTTTAAAGGTACACATAAAAAAACAATATTATTTTATCCATGGATATATTACAATGGATTAAGTACTGTCAAAATATTGCTAAAGAAAATTAAACTCTTACTCACAGACACAACATTGAATTTTCTATGATTTAAACAACTCGAGAAACCATGATGAATGAGAGCAATAACCTGGAGCCAGGTGTCACGCTTCCAACCATTACGATGCAGTACGGTGACCATAAGGTGGAACTCATACGGACTATACCTTAGGACTATACCTATTTATGATATGGTTTAAATACACTGTAAACCATTAATTACCGAATTCAAAACGAACAAGGTTCTCAATTAGTCTTTATATACAGGATGGATTAAAATTGGACAGTAAGGGCAGCTATCTTCTTTTCTATCCTTAATTTTTTTCGATATTTGGAGCTGAATTTACAGATTCTGAAAAAAATGCACAGTCAGCAACCAAATGGACAATTAAAAACTTTCACTACTACTCATTTAAGATGTGGCATATGCAAAGAGGAGAAGTGGAAGAAAGAATTACGGCAATAAACAGTGCCCGAGAATTATACGTTAATTATAAGTCAATATGTCCATAATCGTACCGTCACCCTACTTAGAAAGAGACGTAGGGCTCTTAGTGAGTAGTCTTGTCATCATGTTATTTTCACAGGGTACTCAATCCATAGGTACAGAGGCGGACTTAATGCCTACGGCATTTTCTAACAGTCTACCTTAGGATGATGTAGAAAACAATTAAGGCATTATTATCATAAAAATAAAACAAAGGTTCTCAATTTTTTCAGTGCTATAGACATGTACTGTGTACCTATAGTGCATGTCAAACCGTATCAAAATGGATCCACTACTAAGTGCTATCCACTATCATAAATTTATAGATGAATAAGCTCAAATTGCAAAATTGAGCTTCAAATAAACGATCGCCGTAAATCAACCATTTAGCAAATTAATCAGATGAAAATTAACCACATTTTCGGTTTTAGCGGGCAGTCGACGCGTCCGCGTGACGCGAGTGCGATCGTAAGTATGATAAATGTGCTGTGTTTCCAGGATAATTATATCCCGGGGCTGCCATTTGCAAAATATTGGAATTTAATTTGAATGCTTTTTTAATTAATAATTTTTTTGTTAGTATCTTCTGATTCTGAATTCAGACCTAAAGAAAATAAGTTGACAGTTGTTTAGATGATAGCTGGATCTAGTGTTTAGAACGATTCCATTCGCTGGATCAAGTAGTCGCGGGTACGATCCACGGACGAGACAAATCTTTCTGTGAACCACAATTATATGTTTCGATATGAATGTTCGTGTATTAGTATTTCATATTTGTAAAAGTTTACGACGGGGCAACATTATTATTTTTATAGAATCGTCCTACGAAAACATTTTGTGTAACATATTTTATGTGTAAAAGGTATATAAGAAAAGGACTTGTACTCTCTGCCTACCTCGCAAGGGAACTGGCGTGATGATATAGATAGATAGAGATATTTTATGTGGAAACACACGTATTTACTTACCAATAAATAGCTTTGAATAATTTTATTTATAGCTTTTTTTATCTTTTTTTTATTTTTTAACGTTGCCGCACACTAGGATTAATTCCTGTGTCGTGGGTGCGTTTACAAACATGAAAATTCACATACACAAATACCCAGACCAGAACAAATAATTGTGGATCACACAAAGATTTGTCCCGTGCGGGAATCGAACCCGCGACTATTAAACGCAGTGGGCGGGGCGGGCTAAGCCCTTAACCACTGCGCTAAATCGTCCGTCGCTGTCCCTTTTTCCTACACAGTTTGTTTAAAAAAACGTAGCTCCAAACTAGGAACTAGTCCAGGTCGTGTCGTTACAAACACAAAATCTACATACATAAACATCCAGACCGAAACAAATATTTGTGGATGACACAAAGATTTGCCCTGTCCGGGGACCAAACCCGCGACCGAATGCCGCGGGTGAGCGGACTGGCTTAAACTTTTGAGCATTAGACAAAGCCATCCGTTTAAGTTTGTAACTAACCTTTATTGAGGTCATAAAAATAAACAACGCCCGTGAGGACAAAAAAATACCAAAAAGTCCAAAAACCCCTACTTTTATAAAGTATGTAACAGTATTTATCTTTCCCACAACATATTTTTTAATAAACCACATCATCCCCACTCAAAAGCAAAACCCACTCAATTAATATAAGCTCAGTGTTTCTCAAATGTTTTTATTTCTCTGCGCTAGACGGCGACGCGCAGCGCTACGGGGTACGGTGGGCTAGCATAAATCATCTCAAGCGACAGTTGAACCACACCCCTGCATTACTGATACACTCTACTGGTGTAATCTGTAAATAAAAATATATCTATTGTGCTATAATATGTATTAGATTTGAAAAAGTATACCTATGACAATTCGTGAAGTGCTCGAAGCGAAGCTAATGGAAAATAGTAGTATTCCTAGTCGAAGCTCTCATAAATTATGGCGAGATAATATGTCACAGGTTATATTTCATCATGCAAATGCATTGTCGGTTGGTGGAGACAGATTTGTGGCCATCCGCTGTTAGAAATTATCAAGCCACCTATTAGACTTCCAATCTGGCTTCGACTTGTCTTAACGTCTTAACATGCCTTCCGAAGTAAGAGAACGCTCGTACATTGTAACGCCAAAATAGTCACACATAATTAACTGACAGAGCCCAACGCTACTTAGATCTTTATCATCATCATCATCTCAGCCTATACTTGTCCACTGCTGAAAATAGGCCTCCCCAATCGCTCTCCAGCACAACCGGTCCGATGCCACCTGCATCTAACGACTTCATGTGATTCTCACAAGGTCGTCGGTCCATCTGCTCTACTTAGAGCTTAGTGGTGGTGAAAAACGGACATGAAAACAAAAAAAGTTCTTATATACTATACATGACTGCTTTACTGATTTTATGTCCACTTCCCTATAAACAACCACGAGCGTAAGCTGAATATAAATCACGAGTTACAAGCAGATATTTAGTGAATTAAATGTTTACAGAGCATCACTTTGCGAATAACTAACTGCAACTGACTATGACTCTGAAAATGAATTCATGAATTCATTTTTCTATTTTACCGTTTCGCTTTTTTACGTCCTGTATTTTTGCACCTGCTACACTCGTGTCTGCATCACACTATGATACAATGGTAGGAAATACCTAAATCAGCCTTTGTACTGATAGTTCGCAAAGTAAATAATTTTAATTTAAAAGACCTTTTTTAAAAACAACCTTCTATATCAAAAAACACATCGAATATATCGTGCTTAGTTGAAAAGTTCCTTCCGGCTCCATTATAAGACCCTGGACATCATCCGGGTCTAAAGTACTCGTCAAGACAAACCCAATGAGCCCAAACACGTTGAGATTATATGGACCACTTGTGTGGTTAGCCACCTTTCAGCGTCATCATCTGGCCCTGAGCATTATTTGGTAGTATAGTACTTTTCAATACCAATATAACAAGCCCCAACACGAGGGGGTTACTTTATATAGTTTACATATTCCTATAGCCACCTTCCGACTCTATCATCAGACGAACTTCATAATACCATAATATTGCATTGCCATCGGACTTACATACGAGTACGTATACCAATTTTCAGTTCAATCGGATACCCGCAAGTACTTGAAAAATGGATCACAAGATTTTAACCAGAAAGATAGACAGATAGACATACGAACATTGCAAGTTAAATAAAAGGTTGTAATAATAATATCACTTTTCACTTAAAGCCAAAAAGCCATCGCCATTCCTAAATAAACTAAAAATAACGTAAATTAATTTACCAGCCAGCATTGTTTCGTCAACAAAGACTAAGCTTTGGGTTCATTAATTTAAAATCTTAGCAACAATACGTGGAACTGGCTGAAAGGGTTCCGAACTAGAGATCCTTGGTGCAGATAGTTTGCAACATTAATCATTCGCTTTCGAGACTGAAATAGATAAAATCCTCTAAGTACTGTTAGTTAATGATGGATCGTGATTTATATTATTGTTTGGGATCCAATTTCTTGTATGAAATTTGTATTAAGGGAAATTTGGAATTATTTGATGGATTTTTTTTATATGACACATTTAGTCTCCTTAACCGGCGAGCGTGTATGAGACGAACTATGAGAGTCGAGGAAGCCAGAGAGGTATGTAAGGAAAGAACCTTTTGGAACTCTGTACTCTCTGCCTACCCCGCAAGGGATCTGGCGTGAGGTTATAGATAGATAGATAGATAGATAGATAGACACATTTAATCAGGTTTGGATATAGGTACATATGTACTGTATGTTATTTTGAAAGGTTTTAAAATATTTTCCTTTATATAAGCTTTGAAATCACTTCAATATTATATATTGAATCCAATTCATAAGCTGTTTTAAGACTGAAAGCAAACGTCGTATTCACTTTTTTTGAGAATCACCAGAAGAAGACGGGAGAAGAATCACAGGTTATTAAAAACTAATAAGATATATAGAGGAAGCCAGAGAAGTATGTAAGAAAAGAGCCTGTTGGAACTCTGTACTCTCTGCCTACCCCGTAAGGGATCTGGCGTGATGATATAGATAGATAGATAGAATAAGATATAAATCAGAGATGGGCAAAATGTAATCAGATCAATGATTACAATTGCATTTTGTAATATTCAATCATGATTCAAGATTAAAAGTGTAACCGTAATCGTTGAAGATTACAAAATGTAATTAAAATCGTTAATCATCAAAATCTAAATCAAAAGCTTTTTATTCATATAGACCAACAGGCACTTATGTATAGTCAAAAAAGAAAATCATTTATTACTTACGACTATAATATTTTGGAACAATTCAACGGACACAAAAATTGTATTTAATGCCCAAAAGAGATGTATCAGGACAATGTTCGGCTTAGATATGATAGATTGCTGTAAGTCATATTTTATTAAGTACAAGTCTTTTTTTATTTATTTTTTAAAACGTAGCCCCACACTAGGATTTATTCCTGTATCGTGGGTGCGTTTACAAACATGAAAATTCACATACACAAATACCCAGACCGGAACAAATAATTGTGGATCACACAAAGATTTGTCCCGTGCGGGAATCGAACCCGCGACTGTTAGACACAGCGGGCGGAGCGGCTTAAGCTCTTAACCACTGCGCTAAATCGTCCGTAAAGTTACTAACACTTGCCTCGTTGTATATTTTCGAAACTGCTATGTTTTTGCATTCTAATCCTAGCTTATTTCCACGTCTAGCGGATGTCATAAAAAGGAACAGACGTGATAATAGTACAGTTTGCCTGCACAGCTCAAAAACCATGCTCATGCGAAAAAGCATTTTCTGTATGGCTCCAGTAATTCATAATAAACTCCCAAAAGCCTGGAGAGAACATAACTCCCATTTTTTAAGAGATAATTTAATGAAACTTCTAACGACCAAAGCATATTATACAATAGCAGAAATCCTGAAAGATAAAATCTAATTCTTATATATTTCTTTATTGACATTGTATTAAATAATTATACTATGACATTATTATTATTTTATCAATCCTCGCATCCTATTTTATGAATTTTGATAGCTTATTTTATAAATCATGATAGCTAATTTTATTAACTAAGACACACGGATGTTAATTAATTTTGACATAACTTGGCTTATTGTATACATTTTGATAATGTTTGTGCTCGATATCACTAAATTCTCAACTTCTGAGCTGATTTAAAAATTAATATTTTCAAGAAAGAGAGTTATTTTAGTTGAGAAATTTAATGATACTATGAATTTTGCATGCCAGACAATGGTAAAACATGTAGATCATCTTTATATACCTAAAACCACAATAATTATTGTACACCATGTTTTCAGCAAAATAAAAGTATATTCTATTCTATTCTTCACTACCACCCGTTCGGAAAGTCATTCCTGTGGAGATAAAGGGCAAGAAACTCCCGTGGAGTTTCTAAATAAAAAGTATAACAAGAGAAATAAAATATGTGAAGAGTGCGTACAAAATAATTGGTTATACCTCCAATGTGATGCCGAACGAGACAAAATTCAACAGTACAACGGTAAATGTTTTATCAGTCAAAGGATAGAGGACGGACCTGGCGGACTGGACCATATAAGAGGGAAAAGAGTGACTCGCTCCACAAAACCGCCACTAGCAAAGACATTTTAGTGAGCATAAATCAATACACTATCAAGCCGATTCCCTAAGCAGGGGTGATTTATCATTAACCTAATTACATTTTGCCCATCTCTGATATAAATCTACATAACGCCACAACGGACACGATAGATCTTCACAAATAAAAAATGCATCTCCAAAAATCTTGTTTCGAAACGAAATATGATACAAACTTTATAGCCAAACAAATTTTTCGAGTTAAAATTTGTAACACCGAGTAATATCAGGGCTCCTTTCGTTTTGCTAAGAACGTTTTATCCGTCTGTTCTATTCCAGAGCGTTTTTACAAACCACCTTTCCTTACACACCTGTTTTACATAACCAAATCTCGTCGCACATGTAGCGTCGTAAAGCTCAATGATAAACCGAGTTCAGTTTAACTGGCCAGTATAACCGTGCTGTTATCATGCGACGGCAGACTGCTCGTAAATTATATATTCACGGCACCTAGATACCCTGTGGCTAGAATACTAGCGGACTTGGGTTTGTGAATAGCTTCATATTGTTCCTGGATTGACAGTTTGGATTACGGAAGAACTAAAACGACGAAGTACTGAATAGGAGCGGAGATGTCGCAAGTCAAAATCTTTTTAACCTACTTAATAAGGAGGAGGTTCTATGTTCGTCTGTATGTATGCTTTTATTTATTTTAAATAAAGCCCCACACTAGGATTTATTCCTGTGTCGTGGTTGCGTTTACAAACATGAAAATTCACATACACAAATACCCAGACCAAAACGAATAATTGTGGGTCACACAAAGATTTGTCCCGTGCGGGAATCAAACTCTCGACTATTAGACACAGTGGGCGGAGCGGATTAAGCTCTTAACCACTGCGCTAAATCCTCCGTTTATGTATGTGTATGTGTGAACCGATTTTGATGATCCTTTTTACCAAATAACTGACAAAAACAAAACAAATGTACTTAAGCTACCTTAAGGGGCATTGGTGAAGACAATCACAATTATAAACTGAATAATATGTAACAATACAACTCAGTTATAGGAATTACCAAGAAAGAAAAGGAAAATGATTAATTAAGTCTCTATCACCTGTTCAGAATGCCATTCCTATCGAGAAGACGGGCAAGGAACTCCATAGTTACTTTTTTACGTAGATTTCAGCAATTCTTCTTTCTCTTTTTTGTACGGATCTAGAAACCCAGGACCTCATGATCGCCAGCCACACCATGAACTAATAGACAAACTTAAGTATGAAGAACTATTAAAACCGTTCTATTATGTACTACCTGCAATAAGATATAATATCACGTCATGCTCATTATAATGCTTGCGGTGGCTGTCTGGCGCGGGTCCCTCCCTTCCCTCCAATATGCTCGAGGGGAGTGATGGCAATTCTAACAATCATACTCGTGAACGGGTGCTGCTTGTGAAGGCTGACCCATCTGGAATCCTTTAGACACTCTTTTCAGATAACATTAGATTCATATCTCGATCGTAAAGCATCACACTAGAGCTGGATCGTAAACTATTTAATTGTAACCTAAACATAGCATTCACAAAAAAATATAAAAAAGTAAAGAAAAAACAGAAAGAGAAATAAATAAAAAAGCCCGCTGAGTTTCTTCGCCGGAGCTTCTCAGTAGAGATCGCGTTCCGACCCGGTGATAGATTAGTAGTTAAATTTGATTTAAAAAATTGTAAATTGACTATTTTTAAGCAGGGCTTATACAGAATAAACTATGTGAGTTTGAGAAAAAACACTTTTCATAGTTCCAATGTGATTTACAAGGTAAATAGTGACTACATTAATGTTAATATTGAACAATAAATATCTTTTCTTTAGTCCACGTACTGTGTAACTGGATTTTCATAATCAGCTGCAAAAAGAAGTGTCTTTCGCCATTTTGTAATTGGTTATATACTTTTTGAAACAGACAATTTGTGAAAGAAATTAATGATCACTTTTTACCCTAAAAATCAAATTCAAACTTTAAATAGCGGTATTTCAGCCGTATATACCTGACAATAAACCATTAATAAATCTGAATACAAAATGCCGAATACTTAACAACGATCGTAACTACTGTGACATATAAGTAATTACCCATTACCCGGAGTAAAGCGACTAATCCCCCCGCATCACTAAAGATTATTAACCCTTAGAACACTTTATTACCTGTGCACTGTCTCCTCAATACTACGGGGTAACCCGCCAGTGCCGAGACTAACTTTATTTAGGTCCATTCGACCCTTCAAATCCCTGTTTAATGACCAGCCTTTGGGGTAGCACTCGGATTGATGTTGACGCGTTTGATATTGATTTAATGACGGCGTGATTTACGGCTTGGTTTGCCCTGCATGTGCAGTGATAGCCTAGTGGTTAGACCGTTAGCCTGCAAAGTCAGAGGTATTGGGTTCAAACCCAGGTACCAAACCTCTGTCTTTTCGAAAGCATGTGCGTATTAATAATTAACTATTACTTGCTTTAACGATGAAAGGAAAACATCGCGAGGAAACCTGCATGCCTGAGAGTTTCTCGAGGGTGTGTGAAGTTCGCCAACCCGCACTGGGCCAGCGTGGTGAACAATGGCCTAACCCCTCTCAGTTTGTGAGGAGTCCCGTGCCCAACGGTTGGATAGATTCTTAACAGGGCTATGTTATTATTATATTCCCCTGCAGTGTTAGTCGTATATCACGGTATTCGTGCAAGCTCCTCTTTGGATGTTTTCAGAAGAAGAATCAGAGAGCATTTCCTATCTTCATTTATTTAGGTATAGATATGAAATTCTATGTAGATTGTAGGTATATAATATAAATATTTAATATTTATATAGTCAGAAACCCCAGGCGATGTATCCAATGCCTACTGTGCACTGGTAATAAAAAAGAACATTTCAATATGTAACATCTACCTACCTAGGGTGAAAAACCAGAACTCCGAAGGTATCTACCGGTCAGAGGATGATTCGCGGCACCCTTCAATGTCATTTTGCGCTTGGTATAGGTGTTATTAATCAAGTAAATTAGTATTATAATAGAGATGTTACTTATTGAAGTGTACTGCTTTTCATTTTTTTTAAGTACCTTTATACCAGGATGACTAAAATAACACCGTGTATATTTGTACTTATTTTCTTAATTGTTTTCTCATGACACTCTTATTCACTTATTCATTAATCTATACTGTAAAGATGACTGAAAGATGATGCATATTTGAAAGAATCTCGCATGTAATTTTGAAATGTGAACGTATTATATTCCATTTTATAAAATAAGAAATACAAGGCAAGAGATAGTATTGGTCATTCTGATATCTAGACTTTGTGAGACTTCATGAAAACTGACCCAAATCAACAATGACAACAACGAATAATAAAGCAGCATCGAACTCGCTTGCCTTTACGAATACACACCCGGTCGTACTACAGTATAATTTTCACATACGTCTGTCCGTCCGCACAATATCACTATATTTACCCAGCCCCTTTGTTTGACGCGTAATTACTGCGCTCCGGAATATCCGGCCGGCTGATGTATTGCGCCGGATTTGTCACCGGTACTTTACTTTGTCCAATAGTGTTGATCGGTGTTGGTGAAGTGACTCTTTATTGATTGCTTCGCTTCATGTGGTGATGGGACTCGAGACGTTACCAAGTAGTAGAAGAATGATTTCGTATTCAGTATCAAACGATTAAAGCACGTGTGTTTAGGTGCTTTGGAAAACGTATTTCAAAGTGATGTCCCCTATATTTGCAGATACCCATTAAAACCGGCACAATTCCAGACTCCGCGTTGTAACTGAGAATTTTTGATCACTATGTGGACACAGGATCTTGTGATCAGTAATGGCATTGTGTGCCAGAAGACGCTGATCAGTGAGGTTATTGGGTATAATCCAACTAATATTGTAAATGTGAAAGTTTGTATGTTTAGATGTTCGTATGTTTGTTAGTCAATGACATAAAAGGACTAAACGGATTTGCATGAAATGTGGCACACAGTAAGTTTAATACCTGGATGCACATATGATATGTTTAATCCCGAAAAAGGAAAGGTTCCGGTCTAAAATGAACACAGACAAAGTCGCAGAAACTAGTTAGGTTAATAGATAACTTACCCGTGACGATTGAAAAACTATATTCATTCCATGGGTGTCACTGTCCACGGGTTTTAAGGGGTGCTGAATTAACTTTATATTCGTAATCAGTATCTCTTAGAACGCCAAAAGTGACACCCATATTGATTTTACATCCAAAGTTGCGTCCGCCATCTTGGATTTCCCAATTAACTATTTATTCGTTATCAGCATACCTGATAACCCTAAGTGGCACCAATATTGATTTTACATCAAAATTCGCGTCCGCCATATTGGATTTAAAAATTAACGTTTTAATCGTAATTAGCATTCCTGAAAACCATAAAAGTGACACGCGTATTGGTTTTATTTCAAAAGTCACGTCCACTATCTTCAATCCAGAAATTGACGCCATATTCGTAACCAGCATTCCCTGAAACGCAAAAGCGACACCCATATTGATTTTACTTCAAAATTCACGTCGGCCATCTTGGATACCTTTTCTAAAAATTATTACAACGGTTTAAATTTGAATCGTTTGGTCCTACAATTGAAAAATTAATCGAATAATGCCCAATACTGCTATTTATATACGATAGTGATCTTGAGAAAGTCACCAAGCGAAAGCGATCTCAATTTAACCGGTTAATTTAGGTTTCAATATCGGCTAAAGTGCTGCTAAAATCCGACACTCAATGTCTAACCGGTCCCTAAATTTTTCAGGTTTTGAACGGTAACCTTTAACCAGAAACAAAAATCATTTCGGTTTGGGGTCATTGACCGAAACCGGTTTCAAAAATTAACCGATTTCCGACCCTTGAATAAGACACGGTCTATTTGGTCATAGCAAGGTAGTCTAGATCTTCCTCGGTATCTATATCCTTCCACTTTTGTGTCGTATATCTGTTTTGTCATTCTTTTTTCTGACGTTCTCAGTGTTATTACTGAATAAATAATACCAATATGTATCTTTCCGCCTGTATTAACTTAATTAACTAGATATAACGACAACAATACCTAATTACGCGAAACCCACACACAATAGGAGTTGATCAGACCACTAATTAGTCGCATGATCGAATCGTCCTCCGGTCTAATTGGCGAAGCCACCAGCTTATGGAAAAAATCAAGGACCTTAAGCCTTTGAGTACGCCCAGTTGACTGGAAAATTGTCATTTCGCTTCAGGGTGTTTGTTCAAAAGAATGTTAGACACATGTATCGTGTATTTAGCTTTGTTATTCAGCATCATAACTTATATTTTCTGCCCAATTTTTTTTCTGTCTATATTTCTATGAATTAGGCAATTATTCGGGTTTTTAGTCTTGTGTGGGATTCTTTTAATAATCTATCTATCTATATCATCACGCCAGTTCCGTTGCGGGGTAGGCAAAGAGTACAGAGTTCTAACAGGTTCTTTCCTTGCAGACCTCTCTGGCTTCGTCTACTCTCTTAGTTCGTCTCATACACGTTTATAATAATAATAATTGTTTATTTCTCAGAATCAAGATACATCTTTTCTAATTAGTAAGTACCATATATTTTTATATTACATTTTTATCAATCTCTAATTTTTCGTTCGCAAAGTTTTATAACCCAACGAACAGACAAGAAAACGAGTTACGAACTGGTAAATAACGTAGTAATTATTAAATCGTTAGCACATTTGTACCGAACTGACAGACAGACACCAAAGCGAGTTGATAAAAATGTAGTAAAAAATAACAAACAAAGGCAAATTAAACTCTTAAGTAAAGTCTATATGCATTGCAATGTTATTGCCCATCATGTATCTAAATATTGAATTTTTATAAATTAATTAATAATCTATAATATGTATGTATATCCTAAGTTTAATATTATTATTATCTGTACCGTTGTAACTTAATTTCAACTACTATATATAAAATTTCCTAGTACAAAGTTTTAAAATGAATCAAAATGTATTTAATCATCTCCTAAAAGTGTATAATTTTCATGTAAACCTATTTTTTTTTAACGGAGCCCCACACTAGGACTTATTCCTGTTTCGTGGGTGCGTTTACAAACATGAAAGTTCACACACACAAATACCCAGACCGAAACAAATAATTGTGGATCACACAAAGATTTGTCCCGTGCGGGAATCGAACCCGCGACTATTAGACACAGTGGGTGGAGCGGCTTAAGCTCTTAACCACTGCGCTAAATCGTCCAAAGAAGATATAGTTTTTAAGTTTTTTTAGTTTTATAAGAATACCATAAAATTCTTCTACAGTACGACAAGGTTATTTTAGCCCGTGGATGACATTGGCAGGGGGCGTTGGTGTGAAACTAGGAGGTGTCACCACTCCGATCTAGGTCTCGAACCTATTCGCGCCTATATTAAAAAGGCGACAACACGACAGTTCGCGAACGCATCTACCAATGCGAATCCGTTAATCGTAGCCGCCGCCGACTACGATCCCCCCCCCGCCCCGACCCCTGCCGCCACCGCCGGCCGCGACCGCCGGCCGCGACATGTTCTCACCAATCCCCCGATGCTTTGTCATCCATTCTTTCCGCTCAGAATACGGGCGACGACGACGTAGTCGTAGATCCCCTCCCATAGCCGGCGGTTGACCGGTGCACTTAGTAGTGCACCCCGTCCCCACACAGCGACTGTCCCAACCGAGGGCGCCTCTTCAAGGCGCCCTCGAGTATGTCGCCCCTTGCCCTTCTGGCTCGAGCGCAGTCGTTGCACGCTCGCCCTTAAGTCCGGTGAAGCTGTAAAGGCCTCGCGGCCAACAGCGTACATCACTCACACACACGTGAAATTAGGGTTATCATTTAGTGAAATTTTCCTACTTCTAGAGAAATATTTTAGCAGGTGGATCCGCCAACTAAAAAAGAACTTAGGTAAGCTTTATAGCAAATGGAATCTCCGATTTTGACCGCGGGCCAATATATCCTTGTAGGACTGTACTACTCGTACACAGAATACATTTGAATATCTGTATGTAAATAAACCTCAGCATAATATTTTATTTTGCTGTCATAAAAATCCGTGAATACATCATGTTTTATGGGTTTATAAACTAGCAGGTAGTATCCATTGTGTAACGAAGGGTTGTGGTGTGATGTATGATGATATAAAGGTATTTGGGGGGACCTCCATACTTATTTAGGGGTATTTTTTGCTGATGCTAAAAATATAATGTAATTTATTGAAATTTACTATAAGATAAAGATATACACGGAGTAACATAATAAACGCAAGACCTCAGACACCCCGATTAGAGAAGTCCTTCATAAATTCAAAACGAAAACCAAATTTCCAAATTTAAAGGTTTTTACCCCTTTTTTAAGCACTTTTATACCCCAATTAACAATGAAACTTTTACGTGTATGTGTGCGGTTTTAGAAATACGTTTTAGGAATGCATTTGAAATATACTTATTGCTATAAATCAAGAATAAATTTAATTATTTATAGCGCACTGAAGGAGTAAAAGTATTTTTTGCAAATTAAAAAAAAAATTAAAATACATTAAAAATAGTTGGAATCAATTCTTGCGTTTATTATGTTACAGCTTGTAGATATATATTGTCTTGTTAGTCCAATGGCGAATAATACGTGTAGCGATCACGGGGCCTAGATTCGAATGCAAGCCCGGACAAAATGCAATTTTTCGATTGAATCATTCCCAGCATCAGCCCGGAGTCTGGAATGTCTATTATTTGGGATCTAACATCGCTGGTGAAAAGTGGGTGTATATAGTACACCTCTGCCACCCCCGCTTGGGGAATAAGGCATGACGGTGTTTACATATAATCACACAGCAATCTAAATAGGATCATATAGTTCGACTAACCGACGGCTAAGTCTCACTAATTAAGCGACGAACTACACGACACTGGGCATCCCACTATGACCTCGAGGCATCATTACACTGCCGACCACTTTGTCCTCTAGTATTGTTGTACATAACTATGGAACTATTTGTAATGTAAATAGGCATTGTGATGATTATGTTTGTATTATGATCTCCATATAGAAGACAGTGCGAGTATAATTGTGTGTGACAAATACAATTACAATTACATACTCTATCGATACATAACACGTGCAGTGCATTGGGATATACAAAGCCAGTGTGGAACTGAAGATCTTGTTCTTTCCGTCACAATCAGAATTCAGAATCAAAATATGCTTATTCTTGTAAACCATTAAAGTATTTATGAATATAGAAAAGATGCAGAATAGTAACAAATACTCTAGCACCACTAGTCATTCCTGTAAAAAACGTAAGGCAAAAACCTCCACGGTCACAATTTTTTTTTCCATTTACATTTTTTGTAGAGTATGGGAAAACAATGTAGGCTATTAGGTGAGCCTAAGTCGAATGAACAAAATTAACTGTTCAAAGAATAACTACGTGGTTGCCTTATTTACACAGAAGGAAACAAAAAAATGTCATGGTAAATTAATAGAAGAGATAAATTAATGGAAGTTACAGTACAGGAAGTTCCTCACGTCTATACTATTAAACACCTACTATTAAGCTTTTGAGGCGCTCGTAGCGCTGTACGACCGCGGTGTTCTCACCGATTACCAAGGTTAAGCAGCGTTCGACTCGATCGGCCCGAGATGGGTGACCGTTTGTGGCATTTTCATTATCGAGCGTCTCCGTGCTTCGGAAGGCACGTTAAGCCGTTGGTCCTGGTTACCACTTAATGTGGTAGTCGTTAAGCCGAGTTGGAAGCCTTAAAGGCGGCTTGATAAGTCCAACAGCGGGTGGCCACAATCCTGCCTCCACCAATCCGCACTGGGCTCGCGTGGTGGATGACCTAATCTCTCTCACCTCGATTTGTGAGAGAAGGCCTTTGTCCAGTAGTGGGCAGTATAGGCTGATATTCGATGATATTAAGCTTTTGTAAATTTATCTATTTTGTAATTTTTATTTTATAATTTGTAACTATTTTTGTGTACAATAAAGAATTGAGAATTAAACCTAAGACCAAGACAAATCAATCAATCAATCAATCAGCCTATCGCAGTCCACTGCTGGACATAGGCCTCTCCTAACACGCGCCATTGCACACGGTCCTCCGCCTTCCGCATCCAGTCTGTCCCAGCGACCTTTTTGAGGTCGTCGGTCCATCTAGCTGGGGGCCGTCCTACCTTACGCTTACCAAGTCGCGGTCTCCACTCTACGACACGCTTGCTCCATCGGCCGTCGGTCCTTCTGCAGATGTGACCAGCCCACTGCCACTTTAGCTTACTGAGTCTGCGAGCTATGTCGGTAACTTTGGTTCTTTGTCGGATTACCTCGTTACGAATTTTATCCTTCAAAGAGACGCCGAGCATAGCTCGCTCCATAGCCCGCTGTGCGACTTTGAATTTGTGGACTAGTCCCACTGTGAGTGGCCACGTCTCAGCCCCGTAAGTCATAACAGGTAGGACGCATTGGTTATAGACTTTAGTCTTCAGGCATTGCGGTATAGGCGAAGAGAAAACGTGACGTAGTTTGCCAAGACAAATATCTATCTTAATTTCCACTTGAGCTACACCATGTTTTCGTAGAAAGCCTTATGGAGCGGCTTGATATGTTTGAACAGCAAGTGGCTGTAAGCTTGCATTCCCGGAAAACCGTACTTAGCCTGGAAGGTAAAGTATGGTAAAGTAGGTTCTCTCTTACTTTGATTTGTGGGAGAAGGCTTTTGGCCAATAGTTGGACAGAATACGCTAATTTATTAGAAAGGATCTCTGAAACCATGTGGGGCAAACACAATTTACATTAGACTGAATACATTCAACTATGTTATTACGGCTGTAAATATGAGATGTGAATAAACATTTTCGTTTAATGAACAAACCCTTTCAAAGCAAAAATCATAAAATATTAACGCAGATTTTCGACCTAAGCAAATAATTAACTTGAAGCACATGTTGGGGTAGCAAATATTAAACCCGTCACAGAAGTATTAGGGTATATTTCCAATAGGAATCTTCAAGTGACCACACATGCGGTGTTAATACTACTGATATAATAAGTCTCGGTGGTCTAGTGGCGCTTTGCGTTCACGAGGTCCTGGGTTCAAATCCTAGGTCGGACATATGTAGTTTTTCTAAGTCCCGTTTTCGTCTAATGTCAGTATCAGTCCGAAGTGTAAAATTGTTCCCGGTATATGCCAATAAGCTCGCCTCTATTACATCGGACCTACCATCGTCGGCGAAAAGAGGATGTACACAGTACACCCCTGCTACCCTCGCTTGGAGAAAACAGGCGTGATGATGTTAATTATGTTTAATTATAATATTAGCCCTGTTAAGAAATTGTCCCACCGTTAGGCACGATACGACTCCTCGTTAGAGATGGCCGTACTCTCAAAATGAGAGGGTTTAGACCATAGTCCACCACGCTGGCCTAGTGCGGGTTGGCGAACTTCACACACCTTTGAGAAACTCTCAGGCATGCAGGTTTCCTCACGATATTTTCCTTCACCGTTAAAGCAAGTGATAGCTAATTTTTAATACGCACATGCTTTTGGAAAAGACAGAGGTACGTGCCTGGGTTTGAACCCGAGACCTCTAACTTTGCAGTCCAATGGTCTAACCACTAGGCTATTCCTCCTATTTTTTTATTGATGTTTATCCTACTAATATGATTAATGTGAAAGCTTGTATGTTTGATGTTTGTAACTTAATCACGCAATAACCGGGCACACCATAGTTTATTACCTAGATTAACACATAGGATACATTTTATTCCGACAAAATGTAAAGTTCCAATCTAAAGCTAAGGCGTACGAAGTCGTGGGCAGAAACTAGTTTATTATAACCGCGAAAGTTTGTGAGGATGGATGGATGTATCATTATCATCCCCCAAAGATCGCCACAACAACCGGCTTTTCCTTCACCTTTTTTTTCCAGGTCATCAGTTTACCTTGAGGGGAGCATGCCCACTCCACGATGTATGGATATTTAATACTCTTCCACGCAAAAACCAATCAATAGATTTTAGTAAAACTTGACAGTAATACAGCTTATACATGGATTAACCCATATAATCTATACATACATATATATAATAAAAAAAACTGTAAGGAAGTCGTGTCTGTACATGGAATATTTTTAGGAACAACCCAGGGGTATCCTTCTATCGACGTAGAAGCCAAATCTACAATTTTTGGCTTTCGTGTCTGTTTGTCTGTCGGTCTGTCGGAGGGTATGAACCGTCATCACGAAAAACTACTGGGCGGATTTTGATGAAACTTTCCATGCGGGTACCTTAAAATGTTGGCTAACATATTGTATAGATTTATCTCGGAAAATCAAAAGGTTTTTCCAGAAAAGACGAAAATAAACTAATTATTGGATTTCCTAAAATACACTTTACTCCAAACCTGTTTGTTGGATTTCAATGAAATTTTGTGTAGTTGTAACCTGTACAGAAGGTCACAACTCTGTGTACTTATATTTTCAAAAAACTTAACAGTTTTTGAGGAAAGAGGATAAAGTCGATTTTGATTTATCATTCATTGTTCCAAAACTACTTTTCAGATGTCAGTGAAACTTAGCATGGAGATATCTCATATAACAGACAACATAGTTAATATTTATGTTTTCAGAAAATCTAACAGTTTGTAGAGAAAAGTAAAACATTTATATCTCAAAAACAACATACTTCAAATAGTAAAACTGTAAGGAAGTAATGTCTGTATATATTTTTGGAAATAACAACCCACGGATATCATTCTATTGATGTAGAAGCCAATTCTACATTTTTTGGCTTTCGTGTCTGTTTGTCTATCTGTGCAAGGGTATAAACCATCATACATCAACAACTACCACGTGGATTTTGATGAAACTTTGTGCGTGGATATCTTAAAATATTGGATAACATATTGAATAGTATTTATACCGGAAAACCAAAAGGTTTTTTCAGAAAACACAAATATAAACGAATCATTGAATTTCTAAAAAGACATTTTACTCCATATCTGTTTAATGAATTTCAATTAAATTTGGGATAGTTGTAGCCTGTACTAAGGATCACAACTCTGTATACTTATATTTTCGAGAAATTTAACAGTTTTTGAGGAAAGAAAAAAAAGAGTCGATTTTGATAAATAATTCATTGTTCCAAAACAACTTAATCTACTAGATTTTCGCGGGATATTCCGCAAAATTTTATTACTGTTTGTCCCGAACTGCAATGTTACGACGTAAACTATGTGATTTTGCCTTCACATGAATTCCTCAATGAATTGATATTGGACTCAGGTTCGTCTCCTCACGAAAAACTATGCAGTAGTTAAAAGCACTCACTGGAAATTGTTCATACACGTTTGGTTTAAACACTCAAACATGATTTCGTGCATAAACCGACGATGCAATCAGGATTGTTTCTTCCGAAGAGAACTCTAACGATAAATAGGCCGGATACGAAACTTTAACGACGATTAATATATCATGAGAAGACTTACACTTTTTGAGACGGCATTAGTGGTGTGTGTTGAATAAGATCTCTCTATAGTTTAGTTTATATTTTACAAAGACCACCTGTGCGGGCTATGTGGGACTAAGACTAAACCCGCTGATAGAAATAGTTGATAGAGCAATAAGTCTGGTGGAAGTTGACAAAACATACAATATATTCACACAAGGTTCTTCCGGGATAGCCGTTATTCCTTCATACTAAAATGACAGAATGGATCTTACTAACACTTTAAAGGTGTTTTAGGTCTCGAAATAATAATCGAGATACTTTTTATCTCGGAAAGAATCAGAGTTCTTGCGACATAGCTGGTATTTGTTCATATTATAATGGCTAAACGAATTTAACTGAAACGTTATATGAAGGTGTCTTACATCGTAAAATAAAACAAAACACTTTTTTTTATCTCGAAAAATAGCACGACTTCTGTAGAATATCTATTATTTCTGCATACAGTTACATGCAGTTGGTAGTGTACCTAGAACAGGACGCAGATATCGTGGAAGACCTAGACTATCTTACCATGACTAAATAGAGCATATCTTATCCGAAGAGCGTGTATAAGACGAACTATGAGAGTGGAGAAAACCAGAAAGGTCTGTAAGGAAAGAACCTGTTGGAACTCTGTACAGTCTGCCTACCCCGCAAGGGAACTGACGTGGTGATATAGATTGGTAAATAGTATTGAAGTATCTTAAGTCGTGAAAGAATAATACACACTAGATCATGCCGATATTATCCTGCATTATATGCATTTGGTGGGTTTTAACCGGCCTGCATGAAGGTCCAAAGATATTAAACTTATTTTGTCGAAAGAAAACCCTGGCAATCGGTCGATTTCCCTCCTTCCCTTTAACGGCGACTGGAAGCCTGAGGACCTGCTGAAATTGTTCTGCAGCAAAAATTTACTCATATTTAAGTCGACTTTATAAATACTTTTGGAAAACAAAGACGAATTCGTTTAAGCGACAAAAAGTAGACCGCCTCACTTACTTTGTCAAATAGTCGCAGGTACGAGCCCCGCACAGCACACCGGAGTATTGATTTGGGATTTGTGATTTTGAAATAAAGAAGATATTTTATGCACATATAGGCACAATAAAAAAAATGTTTGTCCGTGTTAATATCCAGAACGGTGGAACCGATTCTAAATACACTTTCATTGGAAAATGTAGGATTTCTCAGAGACTGTTGACTACTTTTTACATTGGGAAATGCAAGATTTCAGGGGATAGTTGTTTTTATTTCTCCATATTAACTCGGCTAAACGGATTGAAAAGAAACTTAATATGAAGGTGTCTCTTAAGACTTGGAAAATTATTATTCCAAAAAGTCCTATCTATCTATGGCAAATTACAAACTAACGCGTGCGAAGCCGCGGGAAACAGCTAGTTTATAATATAGGTTATAATTTATAAACATACTCGCTGTAGCCTTAACTTCGTTTGCGTTATTTTCAGGCGAGTATTTTACAGCCTTAAGCTATTTTAAGACAAACGTTAGCCCCTATACTACCTCTGGACACATTCTATTTCCTTGCCGAATTTGATCAAAATCTGTTCAGAGGTTTGAACATTTTATGTTCGGTAACGGACAGACAGAGTTACTTTCGAATTTATAATATTAGTACTAAAGTATGGATTACAATATAAACGCGTGCATAGCCGCAGGTAACGGCTAATAATATATTTCTTCATCACCAACATCCCATCGCCCGGGAAAAATTGGCTATGAGGTTATAAACCTCAAAAAAAATAGCTTAGAGGTTTATAACCTATAGCTGTGGTAGAGGTGTTCTATGAACACCCATAACATACCAACGGCATTAGGTTAGGCTAGGACTAGGATAATTCGTCACACCAACTGTCGGGCGTCCGGCGCAGCAGGATGAAGATCCAGAGCCTGCAGGGCAAGAAGGCCATCCGCATCGCACGAGGATACCGTACCATATCCTTTGAGGCGGCAACACTCTTGGCGCGCTTTTGGTCGCTCGACATCCTGGCGGACATGGACGCGAGGGTCTACGACCAGACTCGTGGCGTCCGCCAAAGCGGCGAGGGCGTGCCTGCGCTCGAAAAAGTGAGACGGCGGGAACGACGGCGCGCTCTGGAGGAGTGGCGCGCGAGGTTCAGTCAAGAGCACATCGCGCGCAAGCGCGTCGTCCAAGCTATCCTGCCGTCCTTCGAAACCTGGCACCAGCGGAGGAGAGGGCGAGTCACCTAAAGACTTACTATATATAAAATTTCCTAGTACAAAGTTTTAAAATGAATCAAAATGTATTTAATCATCTCCTAAAAGTGTATAATTTTCATGTAAACCTATTTTTTTTTAACGGAGCCCCACACTAGGACTTATTCCTGTTTCGTGGGTGCGTTTACAAACATGAAAGTTCACACACACAAATACCCAGACCGAAACAAATAATTGTGGATCACACAAAGATTTGTCCCGTGCGGGAATCGAACCCGCGACTATTAGACACAGTGGGTGGAGCGGCTTAAGCTCTTAACCACTGCGCTAAATCGTCCAAAGAAGATATAGTTTTTAAGTTTTTTTAGTTTTATAAGAATACCATAAAATTCTTCTACAGTACGACAAGGTTATTTTAGCCCGTGGATGACATTGGCAGGGGGCGTTGGTGTGAAACTAGGAGGTGTCACCACTCCGATCTAGGTCTCGAACCTATTCGCGCCTATATTAAAAAGGCGACAACACGACAGTTCGCGAACGCATCTACCAATGCGAATCCGTTAATCGTAGCCGCCGCCGACTACGATCCCCCCCCCGCCCCGACCCCTGCCGCCACCGCCGGCCGCGACCGCCGGCCGCGACATGTTCTCACCAATCCCCCGATGCTTTGTCATCCATTCTTTCCGCTCAGAATACGGGCGACGACGACGTAGTCGTAGATCCCCTCCCATAGCCGGCGGTTGACCGGTGCACTTAGTAGTGCACCCCGTCCCCACACAGCGACTGTCCCAACCGAGGGCGCCTCTTCAAGGCGCCCTCGAGTATGTCGCCCCTTGCCCTTCTGGCTCGAGCGCAGTCGTTGCACGCTCGCCCTTAAGTCCGGTGAAGCTGTAAAGGCCTCGCGGCCAACAGCGTACATCACTCACACACACGTGAAATTAGGGTTATCATTTAGTGAAATTTTCCTACTTCTAGAGAAATATTTTAGCAGGTGGATCCGCCAACTAAAAAAGAACTTAGGTAAGCTTTATAGCAAATGGAATCTCCGATTTTGACCGCGGGCCAATATATCCTTGTAGGACTGTACTACTCGTACACAGAATACATTTGAATATCTGTATGTAAATAAACCTCAGCATAATATTTTATTTTGCTGTCATAAAAATCCGTGAATACATCATGTTTTATGGGTTTATAAACTAGCAGGTAGTATCCATTGTGTAACGAAGGGTTGTGGTGTGATGTATGATGATATAAAGGTATTTGGGGGGACCTCCATACTTATTTAGGGGTATTTTTTGCTGATGCTAAAAATATAATGTAATTTATTGAAATTTACTATAAGATAAAGATATACACGGAGTAACATAATAAACGCAAGACCTCAGACACCCCGATTAGAGAAGTCCTTCATAAATTCAAAACGAAAACCAAATTTCCAAATTTAAAGGTTTTTACCCCTTTTTTAAGCACTTTTATACCCCAATTAACAATGAAACTTTTACGTGTATGTGTGCGGTTTTAGAAATACGTTTTAGGAATGCATTTGAAATATACTTATTGCTATAAATCAAGAATAAATTTAATTATTTATAGCGCACTGAAGGAGTAAAAGTATTTTTTGCAAATTAAAAAAAAAATTAAAATACATTAAAAATAGTTGGAATCAATTCTTGCGTTTATTATGTTACAGCTTGTAGATATATATTGTCTTGTTAGTCCAATGGCGAATAATACGTGTAGCGATCACGGGGCCTAGATTCGAATGCAAGCCCGGACAAAATGCAATTTTTCGATTGAATCATTCCCAGCATCAGCCCGGAGTCTGGAATGTCTATTATTTGGGATCTAACATCGCTGGTGAAAAGTGGGTGTATATAGTACACCTCTGCCACCCCCGCTTGGGGAATAAGGCATGACGGTGTTTACATATAATCACACAGCAATCTAAATAGGATCATATAGTTCGACTAACCGACGGCTAAGTCTCACTAATTAAGCGACGAACTACACGACACTGGGCATCCCACTATGACCTCGAGGCATCATTACACTGCCGACCACTTTGTCCTCTAGTATTGTTGTACATAACTATGGAACTATTTGTAATGTAAATAGGCATTGTGATGATTATGTTTGTATTATGATCTCCATATAGAAGACAGTGCGAGTATAATTGTGTGTGACAAATACAATTACAATTACATACTCTATCGATACATAACACGTGCAGTGCATTGGGATATACAAAGCCAGTGTGGAACTGAAGATCTTGTTCTTTCCGTCACAATCAGAATTCAGAATCAAAATATGCTTATTCTTGTAAACCATTAAAGTATTTATGAATATAGAAAAGATGCAGAATAGTAACAAATACTCTAGCACCACTAGTCATTCCTGTAAAAAACGTAAGGCAAAAACCTCCACGGTCACAATTTTTTTTTCCATTTACATTTTTTGTAGAGTATGGGAAAACAATGTAGGCTATTAGGTGAGCCTAAGTCGAATGAACAAAATTAACTGTTCAAAGAATAACTACGTGGTTGCCTTATTTACACAGAAGGAAACAAAAAAATGTCATGGTAAATTAATAGAAGAGATAAATTAATGGAAGTTACAGTACAGGAAGTTCCTCACGTCTATACTATTAAACACCTACTATTAAGCTTTTGAGGCGCTCGTAGCGCTGTACGACCGCGGTGTTCTCACCGATTACCAAGGTTAAGCAGCGTTCGACTCGATCGGCCCGAGATGGGTGACCGTTTGTGGCATTTTCATTATCGAGCGTCTCCGTGCTTCGGAAGGCACGTTAAGCCGTTGGTCCTGGTTACCACTTAATGTGGTAGTCGTTAAGCCGAGTTGGAAGCCTTAAAGGCGGCTTGATAAGTCCAACAGCGGGTGGCCACAATCCTGCCTCCACCAATCCGCACTGGGCTCGCGTGGTGGATGACCTAATCTCTCTCACCTCGATTTGTGAGAGAAGGCCTTTGTCCAGTAGTGGGCAGTATAGGCTGATATTCGATGATATTAAGCTTTTGTAAATTTATCTATTTTGTAATTTTTATTTTATAATTTGTAACTATTTTTGTGTACAATAAAGAATTGAGAATTAAACCTAAGACCAAGACAAATCAATCAATCAATCAATCAGCCTATCGCAGTCCACTGCTGGACATAGGCCTCTCCTAACACGCGCCATTGCACACGGTCCTCCGCCTTCCGCATCCAGTCTGTCCCAGCGACCTTTTTGAGGTCGTCGGTCCATCTAGCTGGGGGCCGTCCTACCTTACGCTTACCAAGTCGCGGTCTCCACTCTACGACACGCTTGCTCCATCGGCCGTCGGTCCTTCTGCAGATGTGACCAGCCCACTGCCACTTTAGCTTACTGAGTCTGCGAGCTATGTCGGTAACTTTGGTTCTTTGTCGGATTACCTCGTTACGAATTTTATCCTTCAAAGAGACGCCGAGCATAGCTCGCTCCATAGCCCGCTGTGCGACTTTGAATTTGTGGACTAGTCCCACTGTGAGTGGCCACGTCTCAGCCCCGTAAGTCATAACAGGTAGGACGCATTGGTTATAGACTTTAGTCTTCAGGCATTGCGGTATAGGCGAAGAGAAAACGTGACGTAGTTTGCCAAGACAAATATCTATCTTAATTTCCACTTGAGCTACACCATGTTTTCGTAGAAAGCCTTATGGAGCGGCTTGATATGTTTGAACAGCAAGTGGCTGTAAGCTTGCATTCCCGGAAAACCGTACTTAGCCTGGAAGGTAAAGTATGGTAAAGTAGGTTCTCTCTTACTTTGATTTGTGGGAGAAGGCTTTTGGCCAATAGTTGGACAGAATACGCTAATTTATTAGAAAGGATCTCTGAAACCATGTGGGGCAAACACAATTTACATTAGACTGAATACATTCAACTATGTTATTACGGCTGTAAATATGAGATGTGAATAAACATTTTCGTTTAATGAACAAACCCTTTCAAAGCAAAAATCATAAAATATTAACGCAGATTTTCGACCTAAGCAAATAATTAACTTGAAGCACATGTTGGGGTAGCAAATATTAAACCCGTCACAGAAGTATTAGGGTATATTTCCAATAGGAATCTTCAAGTGACCACACATGCGGTGTTAATACTACTGATATAATAAGTCTCGGTGGTCTAGTGGCGCTTTGCGTTCACGAGGTCCTGGGTTCAAATCCTAGGTCGGACATATGTAGTTTTTCTAAGTCCCGTTTTCGTCTAATGTCAGTATCAGTCCGAAGTGTAAAATTGTTCCCGGTATATGCCAATAAGCTCGCCTCTATTACATCGGACCTACCATCGTCGGCGAAAAGAGGATGTACACAGTACACCCCTGCTACCCTCGCTTGGAGAAAACAGGCGTGATGATGTTAATTATGTTTAATTATAATATTAGCCCTGTTAAGAAATTGTCCCACCGTTAGGCACGATACGACTCCTCGTTAGAGATGGCCGTACTCTCAAAATGAGAGGGTTTAGACCATAGTCCACCACGCTGGCCTAGTGCGGGTTGGCGAACTTCACACACCTTTGAGAAACTCTCAGGCATGCAGGTTTCCTCACGATATTTTCCTTCACCGTTAAAGCAAGTGATAGCTAATTTTTAATACGCACATGCTTTTGGAAAAGACAGAGGTACGTGCCTGGGTTTGAACCCGAGACCTCTAACTTTGCAGTCCAATGGTCTAACCACTAGGCTATTCCTCCTATTTTTTTATTGATGTTTATCCTACTAATATGATTAATGTGAAAGCTTGTATGTTTGATGTTTGTAACTTAATCACGCAATAACCGGGCACACCATAGTTTATTACCTAGATTAACACATAGGATACATTTTATTCCGACAAAATGTAAAGTTCCAATCTAAAGCTAAGGCGTACGAAGTCGTGGGCAGAAACTAGTTTATTATAACCGCGAAAGTTTGTGAGGATGGATGGATGTATCATTATCATCCCCCAAAGATCGCCACAACAACCGGCTTTTCCTTCACCTTTTTTTTCCAGGTCATCAGTTTACCTTGAGGGGAGCATGCCCACTCCACGATGTATGGATATTTAATACTCTTCCACGCAAAAACCAATCAATAGATTTTAGTAAAACTTGACAGTAATACAGCTTATACATGGATTAACCCATATAATCTATACATACATATATATAATAAAAAAAACTGTAAGGAAGTCGTGTCTGTACATGGAATATTTTTAGGAACAACCCAGGGGTATCCTTCTATCGACGTAGAAGCCAAATCTACAATTTTTGGCTTTCGTGTCTGTTTGTCTGTCGGTCTGTCGGAGGGTATGAACCGTCATCACGAAAAACTACTGGGCGGATTTTGATGAAACTTTCCATGCGGGTACCTTAAAATGTTGGCTAACATATTGTATAGATTTATCTCGGAAAATCAAAAGGTTTTTCCAGAAAAGACGAAAATAAACTAATTATTGGATTTCCTAAAATACACTTTACTCCAAACCTGTTTGTTGGATTTCAATGAAATTTTGTGTAGTTGTAACCTGTACAGAAGGTCACAACTCTGTGTACTTATATTTTCAAAAAACTTAACAGTTTTTGAGGAAAGAGGATAAAGTCGATTTTGATTTATCATTCATTGTTCCAAAACTACTTTTCAGATGTCAGTGAAACTTAGCATGGAGATATCTCATATAACAGACAACATAGTTAATATTTATGTTTTCAGAAAATCTAACAGTTTGTAGAGAAAAGTAAAACATTTATATCTCAAAAACAACATACTTCAAATAGTAAAACTGTAAGGAAGTAATGTCTGTATATATTTTTGGAAATAACAACCCACGGATATCATTCTATTGATGTAGAAGCCAATTCTACATTTTTTGGCTTTCGTGTCTGTTTGTCTATCTGTGCAAGGGTATAAACCATCATACATCAACAACTACCACGTGGATTTTGATGAAACTTTGTGCGTGGATATCTTAAAATATTGGATAACATATTGAATAGTATTTATACCGGAAAACCAAAAGGTTTTTTCAGAAAACACAAATATAAACGAATCATTGAATTTCTAAAAAGACATTTTACTCCATATCTGTTTAATGAATTTCAATTAAATTTGGGATAGTTGTAGCCTGTACTAAGGATCACAACTCTGTATACTTATATTTTCGAGAAATTTAACAGTTTTTGAGGAAAGAAAAAAAAGAGTCGATTTTGATAAATAATTCATTGTTCCAAAACAACTTAATCTACTAGATTTTCGCGGGATATTCCGCAAAATTTTATTACTGTTTGTCCCGAACTGCAATGTTACGACGTAAACTATGTGATTTTGCCTTCACATGAATTCCTCAATGAATTGATATTGGACTCAGGTTCGTCTCCTCACGAAAAACTATGCAGTAGTTAAAAGCACTCACTGGAAATTGTTCATACACGTTTGGTTTAAACACTCAAACATGATTTCGTGCATAAACCGACGATGCAATCAGGATTGTTTCTTCCGAAGAGAACTCTAACGATAAATAGGCCGGATACGAAACTTTAACGACGATTAATATATCATGAGAAGACTTACACTTTTTGAGACGGCATTAGTGGTGTGTGTTGAATAAGATCTCTCTATAGTTTAGTTTATATTTTACAAAGACCACCTGTGCGGGCTATGTGGGACTAAGACTAAACCCGCTGATAGAAATAGTTGATAGAGCAATAAGTCTGGTGGAAGTTGACAAAACATACAATATATTCACACAAGGTTCTTCCGGGATAGCCGTTATTCCTTCATACTAAAATGACAGAATGGATCTTACTAACACTTTAAAGGTGTTTTAGGTCTCGAAATAATAATCGAGATACTTTTTATCTCGGAAAGAATCAGAGTTCTTGCGACATAGCTGGTATTTGTTCATATTATAATGGCTAAACGAATTTAACTGAAACGTTATATGAAGGTGTCTTACATCGTAAAATAAAACAAAACACTTTTTTTTATCTCGAAAAATAGCACGACTTCTGTAGAATATCTATTATTTCTGCATACAGTTACATGCAGTTGGTAGTGTACCTAGAACAGGACGCAGATATCGTGGAAGACCTAGACTATCTTACCATGACTAAATAGAGCATATCTTATCCGAAGAGCGTGTATAAGACGAACTATGAGAGTGGAGAAAACCAGAAAGGTCTGTAAGGAAAGAACCTGTTGGAACTCTGTACAGTCTGCCTACCCCGCAAGGGAACTGACGTGGTGATATAGATTGGTAAATAGTATTGAAGTATCTTAAGTCGTGAAAGAATAATACACACTAGATCATGCCGATATTATCCTGCATTATATGCATTTGGTGGGTTTTAACCGGCCTGCATGAAGGTCCAAAGATATTAAACTTATTTTGTCGAAAGAAAACCCTGGCAATCGGTCGATTTCCCTCCTTCCCTTTAACGGCGACTGGAAGCCTGAGGACCTGCTGAAATTGTTCTGCAGCAAAAATTTACTCATATTTAAGTCGACTTTATAAATACTTTTGGAAAACAAAGACGAATTCGTTTAAGCGACAAAAAGTAGACCGCCTCACTTACTTTGTCAAATAGTCGCAGGTACGAGCCCCGCACAGCACACCGGAGTATTGATTTGGGATTTGTGATTTTGAAATAAAGAAGATATTTTATGCACATATAGGCACAATAAAAAAAATGTTTGTCCGTGTTAATATCCAGAACGGTGGAACCGATTCTAAATACACTTTCATTGGAAAATGTAGGATTTCTCAGAGACTGTTGACTACTTTTTACATTGGGAAATGCAAGATTTCAGGGGATAGTTGTTTTTATTTCTCCATATTAACTCGGCTAAACGGATTGAAAAGAAACTTAATATGAAGGTGTCTCTTAAGACTTGGAAAATTATTATTCCAAAAAGTCCTATCTATCTATGGCAAATTACAAACTAACGCGTGCGAAGCCGCGGGAAACAGCTAGTTTATAATATAGGTTATAATTTATAAACATACTCGCTGTAGCCTTAACTTCGTTTGCGTTATTTTCAGGCGAGTATTTTACAGCCTTAAGCTATTTTAAGACAAACGTTAGCCCCTATACTACCTCTGGACACATTCTATTTCCTTGCCGAATTTGATCAAAATCTGTTCAGAGGTTTGAACATTTTATGTTCGGTAACGGACAGACAGAGTTACTTTCGAATTTATAATATTAGTACTAAAGTATGGATTACAATATAAACGCGTGCATAGCCGCAGGTAACGGCTAATAATATATTTCTTCATCACCAACATCCCATCGCCCGGGAAAAATTGGCTATGAGGTTATAAACCTCAAAAAAAATAGCTTAGAGGTTTATAACCTATAGCTGTGGTAGAGGTGTTCTATGAACACCCATAACATACCAACGGCATTAGGTTAGGCTAGGACTAGGATAATTCGTCACACCAACTGTCGGGCGTCCGGCGCAGCAGGATGAAGATCCAGAGCCTGCAGGGCAAGAAGGCCATCCGCATCGCACGAGGATACCGTACCATATCCTTTGAGGCGGCAACACTCTTGGCGCGCTTTTGGTCGCTCGACATCCTGGCGGACATGGACGCGAGGGTCTACGACCAGACTCGTGGCGTCCGCCAAAGCGGCGAGGGCGTGCCTGCGCTCGAAAAAGTGAGACGGCGGGAACGACGGCGCGCTCTGGAGGAGTGGCGCGCGAGGTTCAGTCAAGAGCACATCGCGCGCAAGCGCGTCGTCCAAGCTATCCTGCCGTCCTTCGAAACCTGGCACCAGCGGAGGAGAGGGCGAGTCACCTAAAGACTTACTCAGATAATCACCGGTCACGGTTGCTTCGGTGATTATCTAAGGAAGATCGGCCGCGAGGCGACGACGACCTGTCACCACTGCGGTGGGGACTAGGATTCCGCCCAGCACACGCTCGAAGAGTGCCCAGCGTGGGCCTCCGAGCGGCTGATCCTGGTGGATCGGATCGGACCGGACCTCTCCCTGTCGGCAATAGTAGCGGCTATGCTGGCAGGGGAATCGGCGTGGGGGGCCGTATCCTCCTTAAAACCGAACAGCCGCTAACGGGCCGCGGAAGTATGTCCGCGTCCCCGTGACCCGACGTTTTAGTGGGCGATGGAACACGGTAAAGTTTTAGTGGGTAGGACTTGCTCCAGCGACGGCCGGAGTGACGCTGACTGCCGCTGGAGCAAGGAGGTCCCCGACGTGAACGGGTAACCTTGAGGATTTCCGCATCTTACAAAAAGGGCTAGGGTAATTAATTTTGCATTTTTTATATTTACGCAAATATTACACACAAAACAAAACATTTTTTTTTCAAATTTCATTACAGTATACTTTTTATTTCAGGTTTTGACCTTTCAGTTGATAAAATTAAAAACTCTGTTATTAGTGACTAACTATTATAACTCATGGTAAAGCTACTAAAGCACGAGTTTTTAAACATGAATTCGTTATTTAAAGCTCAAAATGAACATTTCTGAGATGATGCCGACTCAAGTGGCGCCCTCGAGGCATAGTCGTGAAATCGAGAAACACTACAGTCCGATAAGTCGCCTGCATTTCTCATTCAGTGGAACACTATCTTTGTTTTATACTCAGTTTTAGGATACTACAAGTTTTAGATATTAACTCTAATCAAAACACATTCGATGTATTGTCACTTTATATTTTGGGAACCTGATGTGAAATAAAATGCCTAATAAATATGCTCTACACCTGACACAATGACCAAAACTATTAAGCTGAACCGGTTTTCAGAGTTTCCAGTATTGTTATACATAACGGGGGATTATTACTTCCTGATCACTCATTGTACGCAAAGTCAGGGATTCGGGCGAAAAAATAAACTCTCCGCAGTTAACTCAATGATTAATGCAGACACGGTGGATACACTTTAACATTTCACTCAACTCACTCACGATATACAACACAGATTCCAAGCTTGAGGTTAACTTCTCCTGCAACGAACAACGACGGAGTGATCTCGAATGCAGAGTAATGATCCCCGTTTTATGAGTTACCCCACCCATCTAGGCTCTGTATACGTCACTTTGACGTTTGTGAGTCGTTTAAAAACTACTTATGACCCGGATGCGACATACAATCGTGCACCATACATTTGTGCACTATACGTATAGGTACCGAAGGGATTATATGTTAAGTGATTTCACTACTATAGTATCTTATACAAAACCAAAGTAACCGACATACCGGCCAGAATTGCCAAAATAAAACAAAAAAAAATAAGTGGCAGTTGGCAGGACGCATCAATCCTAGAGCTGACGGCCGTTGGGACAGGAAGGTTTTTGAGACGTGACTCATACTGGAATATGTGGAGACCAGATACAAAATGGACGGATGCGTCTAGCACAAAACCGGTCTTCATAGTGACCTTAAAGGGAAGCATTTGCTCTATAGTAGACATATTTGCAATTATGATGATTCTCATATTCAAAATCTACAGTAAGTAATAGTAGCACTGTCCTGCTACAAAATAACTTTGAATCAATCGAGGAGATGACTAATTTAAAAGTAGATACAATAAAAATCGAGTATCACACGACTTCAAAACATCTTAACACAAATAGTAGCGGTCACCCAAAGCCAGCTGCAGGCGAAACATGCATTATGTATAAGTTTTTATAAGGCACGTCAGAAAATGCAATTTGAAACAAAGTATCAAGTTTAATGCGATCCACAGATTAAAAATGGTGAGAAAACACTGCAGCGGTAGTGTATAAAAATGAATTTGATGAATTGTTTGCTTTGAGATATAAAGTGGAGGTCTTTTATGTTATGAACTTTGTGCTTTTATGATCGGAAGATGAATAGTCATTATTTAAGTAGTTTGCAAACAAAATATGTGTAGGTTACCGTACTGTTAAATAAAGGCTTTCTCTCACAAATCGATAAATATATAAAAATAATATAAACACTGACACGCCTATATTCCCCAAGCGGGGATAGTAGAAGTGTACTGTGTACACCCACTCTACGCCGACGATGTTAGGTCTCATGTAATAGGGGGCGAGCTTATTCCCATATACTGGGCACAATCCCAGGCTCCGGACTGATACTGGGTATTTTAACCGACTTTAAAAAAGGAGGAGCTTCTATGTTCGTCTGTATGTTTTTTTCCTTTATTTTTATGTATGTTGGCCGATATTTCCGTCAATTCTGTACCGATTTAGATGATTATTTTTGCATTGGATTCAGTATAGCGCCAAGGTGGTTTTATTTTAATTTCATCGGCATTGGGCTTTGGAGTTTGAAAGTACACCAGGGAACTTTTAACGGTGAACAGCACGAATGTATAGATTTCGCTATTATGGTTATTATATCAGTTCTGTAGATACCTTTCTGTAGAACTAAGCAAAATAATACAATATAGGTAAATATATATTAGTAAATATATCACTCATCACTTAAAATTATAAAATAAATAACTTTTATAAAAGGTTAACCAACTTCAAAAAGCAAAATATAAATATTTGAAGTCGGTGCTAAGTAACTGACTGCACTAACCGGCACCGACTTCAAATTTTTTGCTTTGGATTTACGATTCAGCTTTTCTAAAAAAAATTTTTTTTGCTTAATAATCACAAATTAATGTGAGAAAGAATGGGTTATATTCAATCAAGCGGACCCAGTACGGGTTGCTGGAGACAGATTTGTGTCCAAAACGATATAAAATAAGGCTTCTTGACTCAACAAATACCACATTAAGACAGTACACATCAACAGTATCAAGTGGCTTTTTTTTGTGGGCAAACTATCTTTATTTTATTTGATGTAGCAAATTATTCTGCCTATTCCGCAAGGGATCTGGCGTGATGATATAGATAGAAAATATTCTGAGTTTTACAAAAGATATAAAAAATTATACAAAGTAATCCCTAAAATAATTAAAAACAAAGAATAACAACGCTAAATAATTTTCAAAGAAAAACAAAACCTCACTAATTAGAACTTAATCCTCGCAATTCTTACTAATTGCTCCCATCAACTAATAACTTTAATAAAATAATTACGAACCGGAGAGGAAAAGAATGCTTTATTACTCTGAATTAAAACATTCCCAGTGTAATCCGTCAGACGCGATGCGGAAAACAAAATGGCGGGATGAAATTCAAGATGGCGGGCCCAGGTGCAATGGTTTAGGCGGGATTTTATATTTTTACTGTTGTTCTTTTTCTCGTTAACGTTAGCTTGAGTTGAAAGGATGAATGTTCATGCTAGTTCTTTTGTTGGTCTGAGCATGTACCTGTAAATTAATCACGACGCTAACAATTATTCCAAATGTTTTATTCAAAATTATGCATACGTACTTAGCTAAATACCTACTGATAGCAAGACAGGTACAGGTAGGTTCTTTCCCCTGTAAAACAATATTTAGATATTCTTTAAACATTCATAGATAAGTAATTTTGGTTTCTGCGTTTTAGCATATGAAATAAGTTTTTTTTTAAACCAGTTCGAGAACGAAGCCCTGACTTGGACCTGTTTATAATTGAGTTCACAAATCCACAGACGATTTGACAAGTGCAAATGCCAAAAATAAATGTTGCTAGCTTAAGACGACTAGCATAGAAGTAACGACTAAATCGATCGATCGTTTGGTATAAATGTTAATTTAAATAAGCTTGTAATAAAAAACATCGAATATGATTTTTTTTCTACAGCTGAAAGTTTTCCTAGAGGACCGATGACAGCCCTAACCGGTCCTTACATAACCTCAAAACACAACAAATAAAAGAAAAATTCAAACACATCAAATATGGCAGAAAACTAATCCAAAGTTTACAAAACCATAAACACTCCAAGACGAGGGTTAACGAGTGGAAACCGTAAACCCATCGAGTGCAATCGTAAAGCTGGAATTTTCAGCATCAATGCACATCGCCAGATCCATTCATTGCACTTTATAGCGCTTTGGTGAAGATGTCAATACTATTGAGTTAGAAGTCTGGTTTGTGTTTTATTCGTAAAGCTAAGGTATATTAACGGAGTGAGATCTATGAGTCGGTTCCTACTGTTTTACATGAGGAAAATGCTGCATAAAACATCTGTAAATCCCAAGGGTTACCGGGTGAGTCGTGGACTCCTAGCTTCCGACTAAAATCCCTACCGTGGTCAGCCTCATGGGGCATGGAAGGGCCCAGACGCCGGAGTATCACGGAAGATCTCCGTAGGATAAAAGCCATGAAATCGGTGCCTTTAATGAATCACGCATTGCAGATCGAACCGTGATAGAGTGGCGGCGCAGACCGAGAGCTCAGAAGCAAACCATCACCGTTGACATGTGAATGTCAAATGATAGAAGACTCGCGTAATACTTCAGGCCTGGGGTTTTCAGAAGAGGCCAACACTTAACAGCGGGGATATACCTACCACTTCAGACTTAACCGTATATAGTAAATCTGCCATTAATATCAATATCACACGGATCGCCCTCATAATTGCAAAATTTCAAAGATCGTGTAGGGTTACATACCCACCTACTAGCGCTTACGTAGTGATTTGTTATAACACAGCGCAGGGTCGCCAGTCGTACCCCGCGCACCTAGCTAACGAGGCTGTGTATACGCCAATAATGAAGTGCTAATTTTAGTGACTTATGTACGATAAACTATAAACAGAACATTCGTGAACTGATAACTAGCTTTTATTTAACTCATTAAGTTACAATCTCAAATATACCATATCTCACAAAACTACAAATTCAAAATTCAAAATCATTTATTTCGGATAACATTAGATCCATATGCGATAAATGTCAAATTAATAATAGAATAGTCGCGGGTTCGATTTCCGCACGGGACAAATCTGTGTGACGCACAATTATTTGTTTCGGTCTGGGTATTTGTGTATGTAAATTTACATTTTTGTAAATGCGCCCACGACACAGGAATAAATCCTAGTGTGGGGCTACGTTTTTATTTAAGGAAAAGAAAAGAAATTGGTTCCGTTCAGATAATTGCATGGGATTTGTTATTACACTACCGATCCGCTCCGGTTTCACACAGATGAACTATGCATATAAACCTTCCTCTTGAATCACTCCGTCCATTGGTAAAAACCAAATGAAAATCCATTCTATAGTTATTGAGTTAATCGCTTTCAGACAGACGCGGGACTTTATTTTATTATATTTAGTGATTATGGTATAAATTGATGTTTGCATCATTCGTACCTTATGAAACGTATACATCTTAGTGTAGGCGACTGCACAATATACAAACTATATACTTACTGTTGATGCACCAACCAGGGCGCAGCATTGGCGTCATCCGCCAATCTAGGCCTGCGGTACGGTGGTGCGGCACCATCGACCATTCAAAGCGGCCGATCGCGTCGTCGCCAACCGGAGTGCTTTCTTTCTTTTTTTTGTATTATAACGTTTTTGCTTCTCGTCGCAACTGTTGTAAAAAGGCACGGAATTATATTGAAAATATCGAAAATTTCTGCGGTTTTATTCAAAAGGCATACAGCTTCCCATATTTATGACACACGCAAAGACACTTACAGATAACATATTTTAGTTATAGTATATAAGTTTCCTTTAAATATTAGTTAAAATGTTATACTGTATAACCAAATATCAATCCTTAAACAAAACAACCACACTACCTTTTAACACATGCAAATTAACCTGTAAATAATAGAACCTCTCGATCCATTAGGTAATTAGATAGCGTCTCGTTAGGGCCTCGCCGCGGGCGCTGGTTTACTGGGTAAAGATGTTTTGATTAACCACCCGGTTAGTTCAAACAGTGAGGTTAGTGGTTAAGTGAGATGTAAGCTTGAATTACTCAAGTTTATTATCGTGTATGAGTTTTGTAGTTAGTCAGACCGAAACAAATAATTGTGCGTCACACAGATTTGTCCCGTGCGGAAATCGAACCCGCGACTATTCGACCCAGTGGGTGGAGCGACTTAAGCTCTTCACCACCAGATCCAGATCTCTTGCGGGGTACGCAGAGAAAGAAACCTCAAAATTATAATGCAAGTAGGTACTTCGTAGTACAGATACATTTTCTTGCTACAGACGTCTACGGAATGCCTACGTACGTTTCGCTACGAACGGCTACGACATTGCTACGCGTTTTTGTAGCACGGGCAGGTGTTTAGCGTTTTCTTTTTTAAATAAAACGTGGGTTTTATTTCACACTAGAAATGATTGAAGATAGTGTGAGTTAGGTTTTCGGTTTCGGTTATAAACATGAAATATACATGCGCAAACATTAAACCCGGAACAAATATATGTTGATCACACAAAGATGTGTCCCGTGCGGGAATCGAACCTGTGTCACGATTTCCAGTTACAAATTATTTATATTGTATTTTAAAAGTTTTTTCTCTGACTTTCAATTGTTTAAGCAAATAAATAGCACTTAATTTATTTTTGTTAATTTAACGTAAACGCTGATTTTAAATGGTATCTGATCTGACTCAACTAAATTTATAAATTGATGAGGGCGGCGTGACGGCGGCCATTTTTAAGTTACTTCGATTCGAGCGCTTGAACGGAGCAGAGGAAGGAATCGGGTGACCAGGATTTGTTAAAAAGTGTATCGTGTACCTACACGGAAGATGATCGAGATTAAAGGTATGATAAAAAATGTATTAAAGGTGTTTTATTTGCTTCTTCACACCTGCGACTAATAAATGCGCGAATGCTCAATCCCTTAACCTCTCAACCACTAGACCAAGCCGTCCGTCAACTGCTATTATATTACAGAGCAGAAATTGAACAAGTAAACACCGTCACGCCTATATTCCCCAAGCAGAAGTGCAGAGGTGTACTGTGTATAGAGAAGATAAGATATATAAGAACATATAACCAAGGATGTGAGGTTAGGACCCAATTACAGCGATTAGGCAGCGATTCTATTGCTATTATACCGGGCCCAACTCTAGACTCCGGACTGTGATTGATAATTTGCCGATAGAAAAAAGACAGGTTCGACCCCATGACCTCTTGATCACCACTGCGAGCCACTACACAAACAGGATATTAAATACATTCTATGTACAAACCTCTTTACAATTTTGTCGGTGTTATTTTTTTAGGGACAAAAGGTTTCATGTCCGAAACATCTACGTCCTTCTTCAGTCTATCTCCTTACTAAATTTTATAAAAACCTGTTCTACGGTTTAGGCGTAATAAGGTAACAGACAGTTACTTTCGATTTTATGACCATCATCATCGCAGCCTATACTTGTCCATTGCTGAACACAGGCCTCCCCAGTGACTCTCCAGCGCAGCTGGTCCGATGCCACTTGCATCCAATGACATCCTGCGATTCTGACAGGAATGTAATTTATAATATTAGTATGAATTATAGATAAAAGCATAAGAGAAATAATAATTAGCCCTGTTAAGAAACTGTCCCACCGTTGGGCACGGGCACGGGTTGGCGAACTTCACACACCTTCGAGAAACTCTTAGGCATGCAAGTTTCCTCTCGATGTTTTCCTTCACCGTTAATGCAAGTGACAGTTAATTTTTAAAGCGCACATGCTGTCGACAGACGGAGGTGCGTGCCTCTGAGTCAGAGTAAAATAAATAGATATTATATATTGATAGATAGGTAATAACTTACACGGAATCCAGCGTGTACTTTGATCGAATATTCTCTATATCTGCACGCCAATATGATCCCCCGCAAGCTTCAAAGTGTACCAAATGGTGCGGCAAACAGCCCGAGGCAACAATTTGTCTAATGTGAACCCGTGTTTACATAACCTGTCGTGTCTTCACTACTGTTTGTAGTTAATCTCAATTACGTAGGTATGTGTAGTTGTTACATTATATATTATTAACTAAAGATATAATTTAAAAAAATCCTAGGTCAGCCAGGTAAGAGCAGTGATAGCCTAGTGGTTAGACCATTGGGCAGCAAAGTCAAAGGTCTCGGCACACACCTCTGTTTTTCCGAAAGCATGTGCGTATTAAAAGTTAACGATCACTTACATTAAAGTAAAACTTCGTAAAGAAACCTGCATGCCTAAGAGTTTCTCGAAGGTGTGTGAAGGTCACCGACCCGCACTGGCCCAGCGTGGTGGCTTTAACTCTCTTGGTTTGAGAGGAGGCCCGTGCCCAACGGTGGGACAGATTCTTAACGTGGCTAATATTATTATTATTAATTGTAGGTCACCCGAAGTTTTCTTGGAGTTGCATAATTTTTACATGTCTTATATTTTCTGATACAATTCTTAGGTAAATTTTATAAGTATGTAGATATCAACTGTACTCCTCCAGCTAAGTTAATAAAAGCACTTTCTGAGGTACCCTATGGTCTAAACCTCGGTTTAACCTATGGATCCAAGCCAGGCCAAAGCCAAGGCCTAAGCGAGAGAGGCATGTAAGGAAAGAACCTGTTGGAACTCTGTACTGTCTGCCTACCCCGCAAGGGATCTGGCATGATGATATGGATAGATAGATAGATCATGGTTTAGTCCTGTAACAATGGTAGGAATGTGTGGTGGATATTGTCGCAAAACTAAAAATGCATTTTTCAAAATATAAACTAACGATAATTAACAAAAAAAATATCGTTATGAGCGAGTTGCTTAAAAAGGAATATGCCTAAAAAGGCGGGATTTTAAAAATGGATCATTTAATAACTATAACAGTTACACTTTACGATTAAGCGTGATAGTTATATCCTAGCGCAAATACAAACAAACTTCAAAATTGACTCATATGGAAGCAGTCTCAAGAAACTAATTTGAAAGGTAAAGTAATATCACAATAAAATATACACTCAGTAAACAAATATCTAATAACGAATAACTCAATTGAACTCCAAAGAGATATGAGCAGAGATGATGCGACGCAATTCGGAAGGTCCCTGCATTATTCACAGACAAAGCGCTGAACAAATGACACCGATCAATCCCCCGCGCGTTGGAAAACGAACGCCTAATGTGCCTCATCACATTTGCACATGCCGTTCAATTTCATCATTGGACTTGGAGGTATGAAGATAATAGGACAACGCAACGGCTTTAGCCGTAGCTTAGGTACCCTAGGCCGTCCGGATCACATGTTCGATTCGAAGCGGCTCGATTCGGATTAAGAGCGCTTAGCCGATTGGCAAGCTTTTTCTTTCTATACTTTTGCCGCAATCGAAAGTGCATTATTCTGACCACGAATTTTTCGTTGTATAATTTCATTCCCGTACATTTTTTCGTTTTAGTATTAGCGTTAATGAATGTATAAAGCCCACTAGGCTATAGGCCCAGAAATCGCGGCGTAGAAGTGACCCGCATAAAACATTTTTTTCTGTGACATACTGAGTATTTTTACAATATTATGTGTCAGTAAAAATACCTACACAGTGATAAATTTATTGTTCGGAGTACGTTTATTTATCATTTAAATTGCATAAAGATTGTGTAACCTTCACTGTGAGGCCTTACAGCCCATTGTTAATTACAACCTACAATCCGTAATCACTACCGCATGCCGCGTTTAGAAGGCCTCTTGGACAACTTTGAAAATACATAGCCTGCTGACCAAACGAAAACAATATAGCCCTCTAAATCAGGTAGCGAGTTCGGCAACATTACTGAAACAAGGCTTTTTCACGATGAAAAAATTAGCATTACCATCAATACAAGTTTTTAACAAACTATTTTCTTTACAAATATAAGCACCGTCACGCCTATATTACCCAAGCGGGGGTGGCAGAGGTGTACTGAGTACACCCACTTTTCGCCGACGATGTTAGGTCCATGTAATAGGGGCGAGCCTATTGCCATATACCGGGCACAATTCCAGACTCCGGACTCAAACTGGGGATTTATCGTAAGAAAAACCATATTTGTCCGACCACGCATTTCAACCCAGGACCTCGTGATCACAAAACGATGCGCTTTGCTACTAGACCAACGAGGTAGCCAAATAAAAACATAAGCTCAAGCTATAAAAATACCCAACTAAGAAGACTAATATCCAGTAGTGGATAAGAATGGTTTGTGGATTATGATAACAGAAATACCGCATCCAACACTAACCCCGCAGTATTCAGAACTCCTCGTCCATATTTATGCCAAACAAATAACCGTTCATATTTCATACGTGTATCTCGCCAAATTATATACTTTTATCCACTGCGCTCCTGTAATATGGATCATAGTGGTTATTCGTCTGTATTTATCTTATTCTATATTATGTGGATTCTCTGTTTTACTGTAGGTGGTACACAAGGTATAGGTAGAGTTTGAGTAGTATCACATCATTATCTCATTTATTTTATTCTTTGCTTGCAGTGGGTAATTAGTGCGGGTCACTTCTTTACCTCTAATATGGCCGAGGGAGGTGATGGCTGCTCAAGTACTCGTACTCGTGAACGGGTGCTGCTTGTGGAGACTGGTCCACCCAGAATCCTCTAGCTTTTCATTATAACATATATTTAAAAATATAATTATTAGTCTTGTTTCTCAGTTGTAAGGTCGTCGTCATCACACTGGTGCTGGATCGCATAAATGATTTTGTATGGTATAAAATGTATGGATCTATACAGAAAACTATGAAAAAAAAAACTGCAGAATTAGACAAAAAAGACAAGCCCGCAGAGGTTCTCGCCGGATCGTCTCAGTGTAGGCCGCATTCTGATCCGGTTGTAGATTAATAAGTTAAAAAAAAATTATGTGACAATTCGCAAATACCCCCAGCAAGGTTTATGCAAAATAAACGGTTTGAGTTTATTTTTTATTAAAAGGTACCCCACACTTGGCCTTCATGCTGTGTCGTTTGTGCGTTTATAAACATTAAATTCACATACACAAACACCCAAACCAATACAAATGTTTGTATTGTACACCCAAATAATTGTCCCGTGCTAGAATCTAACCCTAGACTAAAAAGAAAGAAAGAAAGATGAAAGAAAAACCATTTATTCAACCACACAAATACATACAACAAGATAACAAAATACTCATTTACAAACACCAGATGTTGTGTGGGGTTGAACAGGATACTGCCTCAGCATATTGCTGCACCATAACATTGTGTCATGGTGCAGCGCTGGTATTCTGGAAGCACCTATAAGAAGGAGTGACGTCAAAGATGGCAAACCTGAACTAAGGGAGGAATTAACAAACAACATAATTGTAAATTAGAGATATAGATACATAATATACATACACAATATATTTGGTCAAAATCTGTTAAGCAGTTTGGTCGGAAAAGGTAACAGTCATATAATATTAATATGGATAGATTATTATTATATAATATTTTCTTCTTCTCACCATCAGGGTGCCCAAAACAAGTGCTATCCATTTTTCCCACGCGACATCTTAAAGAACCATATTACACACTTAAAGGGTTACACAAACAAATAATAAGTTACAAATTTCAAAAAGATACATATTCAAATGGCAAGTTATAACACAACAAAAAGACAAATCAAACCAAGCTAGGGCGAAACCCAAGCTGTACATCTGCATCACATTTAATGTGGTACACGGGAAGGCCATCACCCTGCCTTACATAGATGCGACCACGCCTTGTCCACGAATACCACCACTTCAGACTCTTGCATTCCTCACGGATACGGTGGAACAGCTGTCGATTAAAGCTCGTCAGCCTCTCGTTGACGTAGATACGGGGGTCGGGGGCTGCGCAGACGACGGCGTCGGCCGAGAGACCAACGAAAGACTCGTCGCGCAGATGTGGACGCGCCAGCCGCACCACCACGCGCCGCGACCGCGCCACTACGCCGCCCTCCGCCTCCGTCACCGCGCCCACCCGTTCAGCGAACACTATGTCGCGCTCCTCTAAGCGGACGCCCAGCTTCACAGCGAGTACCGATACAGACTACTGGATACATTGGGCGAAGTGGCTTAAGCTGTTAACTACTGGACCTGTGTGTGTTTGCCATAAGTTCTAACACCAGCAAAATTATGATTATCAGCTAAAAGCATACACTGTAGAACATGGGCTTCCACAAAACTGGCCACGATAATCTGTTTTGTGCTGTACTGGATGCGACCTTCGTCAGGTCTATCGACATTATTAAAACCGGTTGGAGTAGTTAACTATTAAAAAAGTAACTGGCTCATAAGTCTAGTGGTACTTGTGGTTGACGCTCACGAGAACCTGGTAGATACCTGGTAGAGAATTCACTCAAGCCTAACCCCTCTAAATCTGAGTCTTGTGCGTTCCTCCTCCGCAACAGTCAAGCGGATCCTAGGCTCAATCTCATGTGGCAAGGTGTGCCCATAACTCACAATCAGCAACCCAGGTACCTAGGAATCGTTCTGGACAGGTCTCTCACATACGGTAAAAATTGCGATGTCATAAGATAAAAGTGCACACCCGCAATAATTTACTACAGCGCCTCACAACTACTAAGTGGGGCGCCTCACCGCAAGTAATGCGGACAACAGGCCTAGCGCCAGCATTCTCCGCGGGCAAATATGCGTGCCCTGTATGGAGTCATTCCGCCCATGCAAAGCTAGTGGATACAGCAATGAATGAAACTTGCCAGATCATTACGGGTTATCTCAAACAGACTCCGGTAAAACTGCTGTATCCACTGACTGGTATAGCGCCTACAGATGTCCGCAGGGCTGTGGCGAGCTCCGCAGAGAGATCAAAAATAGGCAATGTCACACGCCACCAGTGCAGCAAAGGCTGAAGAGTCGCAAAAGTTTCATAAAGTGTGTCTCCCCATTAACCCTGGAGCCAACAAAAGCGAGGTGCAATCTTTGGAAGAAAGAAGCATCGCTACCTAATCCTTTTGTCTCACCTGCTGAGAGCCTTCCACCTGGACATAAATTACCATGGCCGGTCTGGAAGTCTTTAAATAAACTTCGGACCCAGGTCGGTCAGAGAAAGAAAAACATGCTAAGGTGGAAACTCACTGACAGCACGAATCTGGAGTGTTTGTGTGGTGCAACCCAAACGATGTCTCACCTTGTATCGTGTCCTGCGTGCCCTAACTCCTGCACGCAAGAAGACTTGATGTCTGCTTCCGAAAATTTAGTTAGTGTGGCCGCTTTCTGGGCCGCATCCATATAATTGTATCATGTTTGCCGTCGAAATGCTAAGAAAAAGAAGATTAAAAGTAAAAAAAAGTCGATACTACGATTAGTCAATGTTGTCATATCTACCAACTTATTGGTAGATTTTCCTATTTTGTCTCCAGTCTACCAATCTACCCCATACTCCTCAAATCTGCCTACTTTTCAAAAGATTAATTCACCACATTAAAATCGTTTTTTCCAAGATTTAAATTAAGCCATACGTGTAACAGTACGTTATTAAATCTGACTAAGTGCTGATAGTTATAGCGACAGCTGACAATCAGGCATGTCGATTTTAAATCGATTAATCGAAAAATAGCCAAATAATCGATTTTTTTAATTGATTTGGACCACTGAATCGATTCAGTAGATCGATTCCGAAAAGCGTCGAATAGAATCGTTTCACGATTCAATCCTAAGAAAGTGGTAATCGAAAATTTGACTTAAGTAGGTTGTGTAAATAAGGGTTATAGATAATAGCAAAACACGTTTATTGTTAAAAATATGACGTTCTAAACATGAGTTTATTTCTTAGTGTCTTTAATAATCTCTAAATAGAACGAATCAAGAAATTATAAAAGGTAAGAAATCCAAAAAATTGGCCAATAGGCAAATTAATAAGAATTCGAATTCGAATCATTTAATCGAAAATCGATCTTTTATTCTTCGATTTAATCGAGAATCGATTCGTGCGCCTTTGATTTGAATCGATCCAAAGATCGATTTTTCTTTAAATGAATCGACATGCCTACTAACAATTAGTTTCCATGGTGTTCTTCTATAGTGAACTGCATAGACGACTAAAAGATAGAAACTCCATCCCGAAATACTAAAAAAGGCACTTTGACTAAAACTATGTATAACCCATCATTTGTATGGGAAAAAAAGGAATAATATGGGTTAGCTTCAAAAAAGTACAAAAGGCAAGGCGTATTTTGCGCAGACTGAACTAGAATGGTAAATTAGGTAGATCTACCGATTTTGGCTTTTCATCTACCATTTTCTAATATTAGAGTTGGCAACACTGATAAGTGTATTATTACTATACAGTATACACAATTGCCATTAAATCTGTGAAATACCAAAACGAAAGCACGCGAAACCGCCAACAAAAGCCACTTTCTTACAAAACTAAGAAAACAATAAATGTACTAAATTGACAAAAAAAGCAAAGGTTCCCGACCCCATTTTGTAGGTAATTCAATAAGTCAATATAATGTGTACTTTTATTGCCGACCCCGCTAGAAATAATAGAGTTATGATACGTGTTGTGACTCCGATGGCCTATCGAATGGTTGTACTATGATTTAAAAGCAATAAGATATTGATAAAAATGAATTTTGGGTGAAAAAACATACAGCAGGTATGTTCATATTACAGACATTTCTAATTATAGGGTGGACTTAATTTGATACGTATTGTGTCCACCCTTACTTATCCCACAAGGATGATTAGATCCGTACGGAAAACATTCATAGTGGTCTACAAAATACCTACCCACTTGCCTGAAAATCACCCAGAAAAATTCGCGGACTGCTAGCCTAATTTGAATATATATCTAATACAGAAAACATTCATGAGAAACTATTTGGCATTCTGCACTCTCTGCCTACCCCACAAGGGATCTGTGCCAGTAGCCATGTGGACTTTTTACAGTCGTTAACACTAATATAAATAACTTTATAAAAAGTCAGTCATTCGATGCAGTCATTTATGTGGCACCGACTTCAAATATTTATTTCTTTCTTTTTCGTTGGCTCGGGTATCGCAGTTTTGCGTCAAGTCGATTTACCTTTTTTTATAAACGTGTTTATTTTACGATTTTAAGAGATGAGTTAATTAATTATTAAAATTTATATACCTATAGTGTATTATTCTGCTTAGATTAGATAGATAGATAGATACATAAAAAGTTTATTTATCACGCCATATCCCTTGCAGGGACGGCAGAGAGTACAGAATTCCATTTTAATTTTTGCGGCATTTGCTCCAGGAGCAAAACGCTGCAACCATGATATTTACGCGAGAAACTCGTGCAGGGTTACAGACATAAATCCAAAAAAAAAAAATATATATACATAAAATGTGGCAAAAAAATTATTGAGTTTATGTTAGGACTATACGAGCACCGACGACAACATAAGAACGCTACCAGGACGATCAAAGGGTAAACCTAGTTTTTGCATCTCCAAGAGGGCTGATTTTAAACTTTTAAAAGAGACCTTTGTAGTGGCATAGGAGTTGATATATTGTTCCTACACTTCAGTCGCCTGGTAGCGAAAACTGCCATTAAATGCTACTGTTCTGTGCGTGTGAGCCGACAACGGCGGCCGCTTTGACCATATCTGATCCGTAGCGATTGTGGAAAGCGAAAAATTTAGGTTTGCCATACAGATAGTCAGGTTCTTTCCATTTGGTTAAGTCAAACATTAGAGCCCCAAGATGCAACTGCCTGCGTAATTCCGTGTTTAACATAGAGGCCCGATTAATAAAAGGTGAAACGTGTGTACGCGAAGGGATATTAAACAATATCGATAATAGGCATTTTACACGCGCTGAATAGACGCTGAGTCCAAGATAGCAGCCGAAACCATAGACTAGATCACCGTAGTTAGCCTTGACAAGATAAGGACTCGCATAAAGTGATTCGTGCCTTTTCAGAAAGAGAGTTGCGAATATTATACAGTATTTATAACCTGTAAAATCAATTCCTTACCAGACTTAGTACGTGACTCTCAAAACGTAGCAAATTGTCGAAGGTAGAAGATGGGCTTATCGAAGGAAGCCTAGATTTTTGGCTTCGTTGACAAATTCAATATTTGTATCCAAAAACTTTATTTCTGTATTTTTATGAAGTATTTTTCCAATTTGCTTTCTTGTACCTAGAATCATCACCTTAGACTTAACGGGATTAAGTATCAATGCATTTACAGCGGACCAATGAGCGATACAATCCAGCTCCTCATTTAGTGCAATCAGAGTCTCCTTAATATTCGCTAGATTGACAGAATGGTACAGGAAGGTTAGATAGTAGGGTACCTACAGGATTAAGTTAATACCCATAACAACTCAATTTACACCTTTATCCTGTTGGCCGTTAACGAGTCCTCTTGTGTATCTTCGGAGTCCAAGGTACAGTACCAATTATATTACAATTGGACCACCTTGAAGCTGTGTTGAATCCAACGCAAAAAGAACCATTAAAATCGGCTCATAAACAAAGAAATTATAAAAGAACACAGAAGAATTGTGAACCTCCTCCTTTTATGAAGTCGGTTATTATTCTACTTAGTTCTATGGTCCCTACCATACCTATAGAGTTGATATAGATAACCTATAGCGTACCCATAATAACACAAACCACACATTCATATTGTTTGTCTTTAAAGAGTTCCCTGGTGTATCTTCAAAGTCCAAGGTCCAATAATAATGAAATTAAAATGGGATTACCTTGAAGCTATACTGAACCCAAAAGAATCATCAAGATCGGTCTACAATTGACGAAAATATCGGTGAATATACATAAAAAGCATACATACAAACGAACATTGAACGTCCTCCTTTTTGAAGTTTGTTCAAAACGAAAAACCGTACGAGAATGACTTTATTTTGTGTGTGTGAATGATCTACGCTGTTGGCCGCGGGGCTTTTAACGCTTCACAAGCATTATGACAAGAGAATAGAAACAAGACGCTGGCATCTTATCTAGGCTTTCTGGCGTGATGATGTAGTTATATAAATAGCGAAAAATCCATCATATTTACTAAAATAGGCGCGTACGTACACCAAGCCTATTATATCACAATTAGGAGACCTACCAAATGTGCTTAAGCTCGTCGTTTTTGCATCTTTTTCGGTGCTGGTGTCCGTTTGGTCGCGATTTAGTTGTAATTATTTATTTTTTTGAAAAACGTAGCCCCACACAATGATTAATTCCTATGTCATAGGTACGTTTACAAACATGAAAATTCACGTACACAAATACCCAGACCGAACAAATAATTGTGGATAACACAAAAATTTGTCCCGTGCGGGAATCGAGCCCGTGACTATTAGACACAGTGGGCGGAGCGGCTTAATCTCTTAACCACTGCGCTAAATCGTCCGGAAATCCGCATCTTTGCCCACCCATCGGGGTTTAGTCTCATTACATAATTTAGTTATTTGTTTTTTATTACATCAACAGACAGGACTGGCGATTTTCTACTACCAGGTAACTACGAGTCTTTGCACCAAACAAGAGGGTTTTCACAAAGAATTATTAAAATTTCTATAAATAATTTACGACTTGATGACATCGCGAATGATATATTTGTCGTTCGCTTTCTGCCTCTCATATACCAACGAAATCTTTCATACGTGAAAAGAAACCATACACAGGGTGCTCTAGGGGTTTATTCCAATTTAGTCACCTGGGTGATTAATAATAACAGCCCTGTTAAGAAACAGTCCCACCGTTGGGAACGGGATGTTTTCCTTCACCGTTAAAGCAAGTGATAGTTAACTTTAAATACGTACATGCTTTCGAAAAGACAAAGGTGCGTGCCTGGGTTTGAACCCGAGACCTCTAACTTTGCAGTCCAACGGTCAAACCACTAGGCTATCACTGCTACCTGGGTGATTAAAGGTGACTTATTAGTATCTAATGATCACCCAGCAGCACTCGTTTTTTTCCACAATTTCAGAACCTGTAATTACTAATGAGCTAAACACCCAGTTGATTGATTCAATTTCGCCAAAAAAAGTTCTGGTTTTTAGTATCCTATTTATTACCCGCGACAAAAATATCCAGGTGATAATATTCCAGGCAATTTTTATATTTGCTTCATGAAATTGTTACATAGTTTTGAAGCGTTTGTAGTGACAGCGGTTTATAGCAATCACCATGAATAGGCAGAGTTCAATTCACTCAGTCTAAGATGGGTTACCGTTTTGTTGCATTACCATTTCCGAGCTTCTCCGTGCTTCGGAAAGAACATTAAGAAGCTATAGTCCCGGTCAACAATTCATGTAGCAGTCCTTAAACTAAGTTGGTAACCTTATGACTGACTTTGTGATTGAAGGTTTGTGGTGCAGAGCAGTCCAGAAATAAACCTTCGAAAAAATTAGATTTTAGCCAATTTTCTGTCATTTCAGTCAGAGCAGTCAAAATTAAACCTTGATATAACACTATATTCAAGACTAATTTTCTATCTATCTATATCTACACGCCAGATCCCTTGCAGGGTAGGCAGAGAGTACAGACTTCCAACAGGTTCTTCCCTTACATACCTCTCTGGCTTCCTCCACTCTCATAGTACGTCTTATACACGCTCGCCGGTTACGGAGACACTTGACTTGACCTTCATTAGTGTCATATCTGTATCACCATGAAATATATTAACCGATGACCGATCTCAAGGCAGTTAAAATTGAATCGTAGAAAACATTTTCTCTTGTTTTCAGTAAAGGCAGTCAACATTAAAGCAAGGAAAACATTAGATCCGTGACAGATTATCTCTTATTTTAGTCAAGACAATCAAAATTAGACCACGGAGACATTAGATCTATGATGGGAAGCTTAGAAAATACTTCAACCTGTAAACATAGATACGGTGAGTAACGATATTGCTGACAAAAGCTCCGGGTATGAGCAGGTCCCGTCGCCTCGGGCGCCGCCTAATATGCTAATACCGAATAACAGACGGATATAAAACGTAACACAACATGCATACTTATTTGGTGTGAATATAATAATTTCTCTTTCCTCCCCAGGTCTACTAATTGCATCCACCTTGTTGGAACATGCGCAAATATATTTTCTCGTGATTTACCAAGGTGGTCTTAGGAAGACAATAGTTTTAAAAATTGTTAAATTATAAAGTGTTAGCTGTGATTGCCTTTAATTGAGGGAGTATGAGACAGGATGTTTACGTGAGTATTAATGTGTAATTGAATGTGTATCACTCGTTGGCGATCCTTAAATAAAACAGCAGGAAATGCATGCAGGAAAACATCGTAAGGAAAGTGCGCCAAATTTACACACGTGCCGTTTCAGTTTTACAATATTATATTTTTGTTTATTATTACATTGCTGTAGGTATTTTCTGATAAACCACTATTTTTTAACTTTAATTAATATATATGACAATTTTAAAATAAGTTTTATGAATGGATTGTTTGGAGGTTTGTTTGCTTGGAGGTTTCCTCCATGTTCATCGTCCATTCTCCATGAGTGGTATTTTGAGCTTCCAACTTGGCTTAACAACTACCACATTAAATAGCAACCCAAACCAACGGCTGTGACTTCTAAAGCACGCAAAAGCTTTAAAATGGGCATACCATAAACTATAACTCGTAGCTCGTGTAACCACGAAGCAGTATAATTTGAATAAACCAATATACAAACGCATGAAGAGGAGTTTTGGCGGGAAGTCGAAGAGTGACGTTGTTAATTTGTTTTAATATCCAAAACTTGTGTTATTTCGACTAATAATGTGTAATATTGGTGGAATATTAACCATTAGGTATGTGTTCTTATATTTGCATGAGTGAAGGTAATTGTAACAAAGTGATAAAACGTGCGTTTTCGACTTCCCTCAAAACGGCCGTTGCAAGTGGTATGTAAAGTATCCACCGCTTTACTATCCAGGGTGGGGTACTTTATTAATTTCATTATCATCGTTGTCATCAAATTCATCGGGGAGTCGAATTTAAACAAACACGATTATATATCTCACTGGACACTGGCAAAATACACTTATAATTAGTGTGAAGCCATACCTTGAAGAAGAAGAAGAAGAAACGCATGAGGAACAAAACACTGTGATAAATCAAACATAATTGAAAAAATAAACTAAATTTAAATAACATTCATTTTTCAAATGAAACCATACACGTTACCTTCTATCGCCGCTTCTCCACCCTCGGAAATCCGAATAACAATGCTACCGTACATTACGCGACGGCAAATAAAAAAATAATCCACCCGATGCATACCCACCTTAGCTCGGGGCGAAGCACCCGGTGTATCGTAGCTTTATGCGACAAATCATGTTTCCTATTACGTAATAGTGTAGGTAAACGCTTTGAAACTTGTTTTTGGGAACTTAAGTCTTATAATAGATAAGCTTATACGATTTTTTCAATATACATAGCCCCGCACTCTTATATGAATTTCTCTTATAGTCTGGATTTTGTGTGTGTGTGTGTGTGTCTGTGTGCATGATCTACGCTGTTGGCCGCGAGGCCTTACAGCTTCACCGGACACGAGGGCGACCGTACAACAACTAACTAACTAACTCAAGGGCGCCTCAAGAAGGAACGGCCTCGGCTTGGGCAGTCGCTATGGGGGAGGGCATATTCTAGGTGTCTCGCCGTAATGCTCTGCACCGGCCGGCGGGCAAGGGAGTCTTCGACCTCGCCGGCGAGGTCGGTGTCTTATCCTGTTTACGGTATCTGTATCCGAAAGAAGGGACGTAAGGGCATCGGGAGCGTCGGTGTGAATATGCTGCGGACGGCGGTAGCGGCTGATAGGAGGGGAATTATAGTTTGGAATTGTGCCTAGTGGCAAATCCGTTAAAAATAAACACTATCACACCTATATATCCCAAGGGACGGTGGCAAACGTATACTGTTTACACTCACTTTTTACCGACGAGGTTATATCCCAATGTACTAAGGCCTATGGCCAATGACCATTATACCTACCGAGCACAATTCCAGTTTCCGGACTGACATAGGTATACTACGAATCTTCGATAGCAAACACTTCACACTTTGTTGCTTTAGCAAGACCTTATGATTATTACACACAAACGCTATTAGACCAATGAGTTAAATGAAACCAATGAAAAACATTAATAATTCCAAACTTAGCGTTAATTAAGTAATGAGTATCCAAAGCATATCCACTCAACCGTTTGATAGGCAATATATATTAAAAAAGAACATACAGACGAACAACGAATATTCTCCTTTTAAGTCGTTTAAAATAAGGCTTCTCAGAATTTAATTAAATTTTATTGAATGGATGTATTGTGCTCACGACATTCTTATTTTTATATACAAGGTGTAACATAATTAACGCAATACCTGAAAGTGTTTTGCTCTAAATCGGTGACTGAACTGATTCCAACAATTTTTAATGTATCTTACATTTTTTTTGCAAAATATGCTGTTACACCTTTCAATGCGCTATAACAAACTAAATTTATTCTTGATTCAAAGCAATGGATTTCAAATGCATATCTAAAACGTATTTCCCAATACACTCACATAAAAGTACAAGTTTCTTTGTTAATTGGGGCATTTATATTTACCCCTTTTTTAAGCACATTTATAAATGTGCTTAAAAAAGGGGTTAACAAATTATTGATGACACTAGATTCTCAAAAAACAGCAGTTTTCTTCAAGTTTTTTAATACATCGGGCATATTTTTATGAGTTCACCGTTTTTCAGTTCAGTCAGTTACCAATATGGCCAGGCTTTAACTACGAATGATTACCATAAGTGTTCACGCACAATTACCCACTGTCTCCTATATTTAAATACCAGGTATAAACGGTTTGAGCACTAAAAACAATCATAAAAATACGATTTAAGTATTGGCGGTCGTAAAATTGAAAAATTCCCGAACGGCACGGATGAATGGCGTTCTATTCTATCCGGGTTTATGGGTCCCCAGTGTGGGGCGTAAAGAATAGATCCTCTTGTTTATTTTTATGGTCGCAGCTATTTATTATTTGGCATGAGGTGACGTCAGCGGTGTTAAGTAAGAATACTTTTCGTATCCCAGAGATCCTCATTTAAATTTCAATATTAGTTTAAAAAAGCCTAAATATCCTCGTAATTCTACGCACAAATGATGTAATTGGATATACATTACGCCAGAGCCCTTGGAGGGAGGCAGAGAGTACCTACAGTGAAGAGAAGTGTATATTATGAGAGTGGAGGAAGCCAGAGAGGTCTATAAGGAAAGAACCTGTTAAAACTCTGTACTCTGCCTAGAAACATCTATGCGTTTTTTCTTAAGTGGCCCTTTTTTATAAACTAATATTGCGTGATGACTGAAGGAAATAAAATTGATACGCTTAAAAATTCATTTAAATTATTCATTAATTAATTTCCCAACCCTTGCTTCTTGTCCCGACCGTATCAATTTTAGTGTCCTTAGTTGCATAGCCACACCATATTTGTTCATAAAATTGGCCACTTAAAAAAACAGACTAGACCTTCGATAATTTGTATTTTGTTTTTATGTGGAAATCGTGGCGGTGCGACTGTGGAATACTTTACCTGTCAGTATACAGCATCCGTCGTCGCTAGAGAGCTTCAAAGATCTATCCATTCAAACATTCCTAGGTTAGGCAACCTCTTCCAAAAAAGCAATCTCTTAAAGGCGGAAAAGATTTGTGTTACATTTAGTCTCGTTTTTGTTATTATTTTGATTGTATATGCGCAATAAAGAATTATCTATTTATTTACATCCAACAACTTACTAAGTACACACATTGATATATTACCATACATACATTGAGTAGTCTCCCTCTGAGGTAATGTATAGTACAAAGGGCGATCACGACGTCCTGGGTTTGGTATTTCAATGTCCCAAAATTGTTTTGTAAATATCGTCAAAAAAGTCCCCCTATCTCTTAGCACGTCTGTGACTATCGTCGGTCTTATAAACGTAATAATTATTGAAAAATGATAATTATACAGTATTCGATTCTTATAATAAATACCTGTGTAAAAATTGTAGTCACCGTCGAATATTTTAACTTTTACTCCTTTTAAATACTCCTGCATTTTTAAATGATTAGGTATTCGTTTTAAGGATAGAATAGTTACTATATACCTAATAAAAATCAGAATCTTAACGATAACATTCCCGCGAGAGCATTTCGAAACGTTTAAAATAGTAATAAAAGACTATATTCTCCCACAGCTGAGCAAAACCCCTTCTTTGTCTTATAGAGATGAGAGAGAAAGGACCAAAGCAACTATTTAATGATATCATACTCAAAAGGTCCAAGCCTAAGCCAAGATCCAAAGTAAAGACACAGATGTCTGTAAGGAAAAAAAAATCTGTTGGAACTCTATATTCTCTGCCTACCCCGCAAAGGATATATCATTCATTCTTATTTAAGAGCTGAACTCTTGTCGGTGCAGCTGATATATGCATCTTTCTCCATACGACTTGACAGAAACTTTCTCCAATTGGCTGGTGTAACTTATCCTGGGCCTTCCTCTTCCTCTCTTTTCTTCGACTTTCCCTTTCAAGATGGTTTGAATAAGATGTCTTATCATCTTTCCTCTTCAATTTTCTATAGTTTCTGATAGTAATCTTTTTTCATTGACTCTTATTAGTACGTCCAATAAGACCGCCAATTGTACATATTAGTCTGTAATTAGTTGTTTATTAATTGTAATTTCATTGGTGTACAATAAAGAGTACTCTATCTATCTATCTATCTACGTCTTCATTTCTTACTATTTCTGCCCAACGGGTATATTCCATCCTCCTCCAGCACCACATTTTAAAAGCATCTAGTATTTCTTTATCTTTCTTTGTCATAGTTCACGTCTCGCACCCCTACAGATATGCTCTATTATCATATTTAAAAGTCACGCTGTATACGAAGCTTAAATACCGTCTGTTAACATTTTTCACCCAGACGCGAACTATCCTTCACAATAGAGGCTGTCTCGCGCGGGCATTAATATTAAAATTAGTTTTCATTTGAACCGGGGTTAAACTTGACGGTGGGTTCGGACACTGAAATATTACTGCTTCGCTTCGTCAGCGTGGCAGTTTTCAATTTGCGATGTTATGAGAATTATGAAAGATTTCAAAGCATATTTTAAATTTTCATTCGTTATGTATAGTATAGTGCGAAGGAAGGATATAGGGGATTGGGTTATCTTACAGGGATTAGACCTAAACAAATAATACTTAAACTATCTCACCATAATCAAATAGAAAGTGTCTCGTCCAAAGACAGGTCTTGAGTCTTCGGAATCAGCGGGTGGGTAACTATGAGAGTAAAAGAGGCGAGAGATGTTTATTAGGAAATTATGATGATTGACCCGTAAGGGATTTGGTTTATAAATTCATGTATATAATAATGTAAACCTCTTAAAATTCTTCGAAGAAAGCAGTAATGTGCAGAATATAATCGTCGAAATAACTTATGGTTAAACTTTCAGCATCATCCGCCCGCATCAATCCATAGCTGGACATAGGCCTATGTCCAGATATGGACTGATGCCACTGAGCCCGGTCTACGGCTCTTTTCTTCCAACCACCTTCCGCATATCGTCGCTCCACCTAGCTGCAGGGTCCTGCACTACGTTCGCCGATCCGCGGTCTCCACCCAAAAACACGGCCATCCCAACGGTTATCAGTCCTCCTATGGCCAGCCCATTGATACTTCAGCGTGCTGAGGAATGTCGTACTGTGGGGAATATCAATGACCTTGGTTGTCTATCGGATCACCCCATTCCAGTTCACACACAGGTCTACCCCAAGGGTTATCGGACTTTTGTCAAATATGGCCAGCACGCTGCCCACTTTAGCTTGCTGATTCTGTAACCTTTGACGATCCATACTTCAGAAAAATTCTGAGCATATTTCATACCAGAGCCCACTGAGCGACAGTCTTGCGTGCCGAAAGTATATATGGACGTCTCAGCTCTTTGAGTATAATAGGTTGTAGTGATAAATATAGAAGAGAATTGTAAGGATCTTAAATAAAAAAACAACATTTTTAAAATACATTTTATTAGCCTACATACCGCTTTCTAGCATGCATCTAACAAATAACAAAATTGTTCTACTTATTATAATACAATCGCTTTATGATATTTTTTCGTTAAAAATCTTCGTAATATTCCAATTGTACACATCTTGTGTATATTAGCGACATCTATGATTAAAACTATGCAATATTAATTAGACGGATTTAAGCAAAAACGTGTTATCCAACATCATTATCACATTCTAATTTTAACTTAATCCTAATTAAATAAGATTCATTTTACGACAAAATATATTTTTCTTATTTGACACGTTTCTGCTTAGTTTCGTGGAATTGAATATTGCAGACGATTGATGATGTTAATTTAAGTTTAAAGCGGGGTCATTATTACTTAGGAATTCCACATCGCGGTGACAAAATTTGCACAGCTGTAGCTTAATATTTACAAGGATAAAAGTAGACGAAGTAATAATGTTGAAAATTCATTTATAAATATTTAATAAAGCAATCATTAGGGATTGGTGGAACAAACCATGTCTGCAATATCATCATTGGTTCAAAATAGGACTGTATAGAAAGGGATGAGAACCTTTGACCAGTAATGGGCGACTCAATGAGTATTAATAGACTTTTTTTGGTCATTGCAAAGGTTATCTTTTAAAATTCCATGAAGGATGGTGTTTACAAAATGGTTAATTTAAACAGGTCGCTAAGACAGATACACAAATTGGTTATTAGAAATTTTAAACTCAACATCCAAACTATTTTTACAAATGATTTGCACTTGTTTTGCCGCCCTGCAGACTGTATTAGCAAGTACAACGTTTTTAAAACAATGCTAGTTAAAAAAAAACTTGCTTCATTCTTCTTGCATTTATATAAATTACTCGGAATCTTAATACTTATAAAATCTACATATTGGCACCAAAATCACTTAATATACACCAACACTGAAAATAACTCAATACTTTTATACACAACGATCACAACACATCTAAATAAAATGGACGATAAACATTAAGTAAATAACTTTACACCGATCAATTTATTTAATCAACTATAATAAAAATAAGTGCATGGATTAGAAATAATAACTCAATATAAAAATAATAATATTTACAAATATAACGCACGGTTTCAAATCCAGGCCGCATACCACCAACTCTTTAATAAAGGTACTATAATCTTACATAGCTGTAAGAAAGAGATGTGAACATACGCCGTATAGCCCTGTCTCTTTTTCACGGCAAAGTACGATGTAATCAGTTTTGTTAAAAAGGTTTAGCCTGACCACAGCATAAAAATTTCTACACAGTAGAACATATTTGTACTAGCACGCCTGATAAGAATGATGCACACAGACGCGCACTCGACATGGCTTCTTGGCAGGTCTCAATAACTGAGAGGTTCTTATTCGGAGTGTTAGTAGTACGGCGTTATCGCTAATACTAAGGTGTTCTTCTGTTTACGTCTACAAGATGTAACATAATAAACGCAAGACCTCAGACACCCCAATTAGAGAATTGCTTCAAAAATCAAAACGAAAACCAAATTTCCAAATTTAAAAGTATTGACCCTTTTTTTAAGCACTTTTATACCCCAATTAACAATGAAACTTGTACGTGTATGTGGGCGTTTTGCGAAATACGTTTTAGGAATGCATTTGAAATCTCCTTATTGCTATGAATCAAGAATAAATTTAGTTTTTTATAGCGCACTGAAGGAGTAAGAGATTTTTTTGCAAATTTAAAAAAATAATAATATACATTAAAATTTGTTGGAATCAATTCAGTTACCGATTTAGAACAAACATTATGTTACAGCTTGTATATATTATAATAACGATATTATGTAACCGATGTATTTACTCTGTAAAACACACACTCCTATCCTACACTAACTTATATTATTTTTTATTTTTAGTATATGACTGCCTCGTTGGTCCAGTGTCAAAGCGCATCGCTTTGTGATCACGAGGTCCTGGGTTCAAATTCTAGGTCAAACGAATGTAGTTTTTCTAATGAAAACTTCCCATTGTAAGTCCGGTATATGGCAATAGGCTCGCCCCCTATTACATAGCAACTAACAACGTCGAAGTTTGTACAACAACATTGAAGTGGATGTACTTAGTATACCTCTGTCACCCCCGCTTGGGGAATATAGGCGTGACGGGGTTCGCAACGGCGACCGAAGTTAAAAAACTTTTATGTTAACTGGAACAGGTACGCACAAGACAATGGGGGGTCATTAGCCCTTAAATGCGCGATTTTTAATTTATATTTTTTTAAAATATATTTAGATATAGGAATATTTATATAATACAGGAAAAATTGAGAAAAAAATATTCATGTTTATTTTTTATATATTACTCAAAATAATGTTTGTTGTTTTAAACACTTACTTCATTATACGATATATGGTGAACTATTTATGGTCATATATATTTCTAGAAAGCATGATTGTGATATTTATAAAAACAATGTTTTACTTTTGTATCACACAGGGTTAATTTACACATTGAACAAAATTACAGCATATTTTTAAGTACATTTTTATAGTTTTCATTGAAAGGATTGAGTTTTATTTTTATTTTTGTGGTATAGGTGGGCATTTTGGAAATGTGGACGACATGGGAAGTAGACGTATAGGAAAGTGGACGTTATGGGCAGTTAACGCGATATGAGAAAGCAGACGTTATGGGAAGTGTACCATCTGGGAAAGTGAATTTTGCGGAAATTAGACTATATCGGAATGTGAACGTTATGGGAAGTAGACGATACGGAAAAGTGAACGATATGAGAAGTAGACGATGTGGGAAAGTGAACGATATGGGAAGGTCGACATTACATGGAGTTGACGATAGGGGAAAATGGACATTAATTTTAGGAAAGTCATCTTGAGAAAGAGAGAGACGTCATTTTGGGCCTGATCCGTTTTGTCGATTGATTCGCTGGCAGAAAAAAAAAACAAAAAAGTATCTAGAATGTTACTCAGCTAGACCTATTGCGTCATGTGTCACCTGTAAATACTAAGTCGTCATCGTTTGTTATCAAATTTCTTATACGCTATACAATGGGCTCTCGTAAAAATAAGACACAAGGGGGCGCTACCTGCAGAGCTACCTAGAGCCTAATTTACGGCCAGATCTTTAGATACAAGGGGTGGATCACACTATCTACGATCCCAGATGTGAAGAGGATCTTCGCTTTGCTGAGAATCCTATGCATCTTGTCGTCCAAGATCTTGCATTAGTTCACGAACCGAACTATACTAATTCCCTTTGATTTCAGACTTTGATTGATAGCCTAAGCCATCATTATAGTCGTCTAGGCTCTCCAAATATTCAATTATATCTATATAAGCGGAACGCAACTTACTATAAGAAAGAAAAACAATTCTATGCCAGCCATACATTTAGATGTATAAGACGTGCGCAATGTTGTTGTTATACAACAAAATCTATAATCCCAAATTTTTCCTTCGCAAAGGTAATTACATAAAATGCTATCATAAAATAAAAGATGGGGATATTGGCAATAAATAAAACATTCTTTCAACGACTTATTTGCTAAGGCGACGATGTAATAAAATAAGCTAAAGCGGTTGGCGCCAAAATTTCGAACATTCCCAATCCAATTTATAATCTATGGCTCCATCGTTAACCGATGATTCTGCCAATGTCAAGTTTGCCAAGTTTAAAAAAAAGTGATGAATAATTATTGTGGGTTGAAACTTGTCGTGTCATAAAATGACAGTGATAAATTATAATATGCTGCCATTATTTTAATTTCAAAATGTACTAATTAGTGTTTTTAATAAATTAAATAAAAATAACTACATGTTTGAGTGGTTTTCTGGTATGTTGTTTTAAAACAACAATGCGCATTTAAGGGCTTGTATTGTAAAATTGTTGCTTATTACTAAATTACACCGTCAAACCGGGTTTGCCCAAGCGGGGGTGACACAGGAGTACTGTGTACACACACTTTTCACCAACGAGCCTATTGCGATATACCGGGCTCAATCCAGACTCCAGACTAACAGAGAGTGTTTCCATAGTAAAACTACATTTGTCAGACCTAATACTAAACTATTAATTAATTAATTCTTGAAATTAGATTTATAGTAGTCTAACGGAGTTGCAACAAATAGACTAATTATATAACAAATGAAAGTCAACTTTAGTTACATTGACACACGGTCTTTCGACTTCGCTTTCCACCACCCAGTGTTAATATTATTTCGTTGTACTAATTTCAGCCGTATGTCAAATTAAGTAAAATTAAACAGTTTTCGCATTAGACTCTCTAGCCAGTTCGTCGGTCTGAACTGACCCTGAGTGCTCTAAAATTATCTATAGCTAGCGACAGGTTATACACACAAACCTCCCTGTACGGTGTACATGTATTGAAAGGTGGCGCCGTCAATGCTGACGGCGCCACCTTTCCCAGTCGGCGCACCGCTACACCTTTATTTTATATAATTTAAGTTTAGTAAGCAATCAACCATCGCGCGCTCATTACCGTTTTCATTGTTCACGTATAACCATCGCGTGTGCGTTACCAATTTCATTCATATTGCCAGTAAATTAGAATACCAGTTAATAGACGAACTATGAGAGTCGAGGAAGCCAGAGAGGTATCTAAGGAAAGAACCTGTTGAAACTCTCTACTCTCTGCCTACCCCGCAAGGGATCTGGCGTGAGGTTATAGATAGATAGATAGATAGACCAGTTAATAAACCATTATTCTCTCTAATTACTGATCTTCTTATTCTCATACATACCACATAAACCAGAACCCTTAATCGACAATTCGTCTGTGTTTTTTTTATAACGTCTCTAGGTATAACGTTTCTAGGTAGTCCCATTTTAATGAAATAGGTATTGAACTTTGGACTTTAAAGATACGCCAGTGGACTCCTTGACGGCGAACAGCACAAATGTATAGATTTCGTTATTATAACAATCCTGTAGGTACCTTGCTGTACAACTTAGCATAATAATATAATATAGGTATATAAATATTAGTAAATAATTCACTCGTCACTTAAATTAGTAAAATAAAAAACTTAAAAAAAAATGAAACCCACTTCAAAAAGCAAAAAAAAAAATATTTGAAGTCGGTGTAAGTAATCGTCTGCACTAACCGGTACCTACTTCAAATATTTATTTTTTGCTTTTGGAAGTCGGTTTTATTTAAAAAATAATTTTTTTTTTAGTTATTGTATACTCCAACAAGCCCTAATAATAATAAATAATATTAGCCCTGTTAAGAAACTGTTCCAACTTTGGGCACGGGCCTCCTCTCGAACTGAGAGGGTTTAGGCCATAGTCCACCACGCTGGCCCAGTGCGGGTTGGCGAACTTCACACACCTTCGAGAAACGCAGTAGGCATGCAGGTTTCCTCACGATGTTTTCCTTCGCCGTTAAAACAAGTGATAATTAATTTTTAATACGCACATGCTTTCGAAAAGACACAGGTGCGTGCCTGGGTTTGAAGCCGAGACCTCTGACTTTGCAGTCCAACGGTCTAACCACTAGGCTATCACTGCTCTATACTCCAACAAGCCCTGTGCCTTAATAAATAATATTACACTGATTTAAATTCATTATTATACATATGTTTTATGAATATCCAATCCCAAACATCAAAAATATAATGGCTACTTAAAAAAAATAAGTAAAATCGAATACCCGAACACAAGATTTATTAAATGTAAAACCTAACTATATTACATAGGTCAGACTTAAAAGAGCATAAAAGAGTTGGGGAAAATTCTTTTTGGAAGCCCGAAAGAATGTGAATTCTGAGATTTACTAGTAAAAAAAACTCAGATTTATCATCAATTTGATCTTTATTCTTAAAGCGGAAGCGGCCAAGAATGCGGCCACGTTGACTGCATTGTCGGAGGTAGCTATCAAGCCCAACACCTGCAGGTGTTGGGGCACGCAGAGTACGATATAAAGTGGGACTTTATATCGTACTCATCGTTTTGGGAACACTCACACTCAACTCAAATTCAACTCAAATAATTTATTTTGTATAAATCCTGCGGATACTTACAAACTGTTAAATTACATATTTATTTTATCCAATCTAACAACTAATCTCCCACTAGATCGTAACGCGGCCTCCGCTGAGGAGATCTGGCGAATACTCAGCGGGCTTGTCTTTTTTATTTTATTCTCTTTTTCTTTTTTTTATTTCTATTTTTTCTTTCAATCAACGCACAAACCCCAGATTGGTACGATCTGCGAATCTTCATCTAAATGTTTTCATTGCTCCGGCCGATCTGGGTCCGAATTCTATTAAAAGACTTCCTGATCGGCCATGCTAATTTATGTCGAAATAGACAGATTGATAAATAATATACATCAATACAAGTATCTTTTGGCCGCGGCCAAAATCTGAACTAACGCTGTAATCAAGAGGAAGTTCCGAGACTGCAGACTTTATTCGCTCTCTATAGTTAATAAGCTTGATATTTGTGATACTTTGGTTGTGTATAAAAAGAAATTAAAAGTTATTTTAACACCACAATTGTAATGGCCCTTAAATTAAAATATTCGATTTAATGTTTATTTGTATTAATTTTTAAATTTACTTATTTGTATTAATAACTGTTCTTTTTACAAACATAATATTTTTTTATTTTCTTTTTCTCATACTGTTCCTTAAGAATGCTTTTAGATTTGACTTTTATACTTTTAGTTACGCCGTTATTTCTTATTTCTGTTTAATAATAACTTCACGGCTTCTGTAAGTGAAAACACTTACCAAAAACTGTATGTTGAATAATATTTATATCAATCAATCAATCAACCAGATCAGCCTATGGCAGTCCACTGCTGGACATAGGCCTCTCCCAATTTGCGCCACAATACACAGTCCTCCGCCTTCCGCATCCAGTCCCACCCTGCGACCTTCTTCAGGTCGTCGATCCACCTAGCTGGGGGGTGCCCTACCTTACGTTTGCCGAGTCGCGGTCTCCACTCTAGAACTCGTCTGCTCCATCGACCATCGGTTCTTCGACAGACATGGTCAGCCCACTGCCACTTTAGCGAGCTCACTCTGCGAGCTATGTCAACTACCTTGGTTCTTTGACGGATAACTTCATTTCGGAGTTTATCCCTCAAAGAGACTCCGAACATAGCCCGCTCCATAGCTCGCTGCGCGACTTTGAGCCTATGGACTAGCCCTACTGTAAGTGTCCACGTAATATTTATATACTTGTGTATATCTTTCGTTGAAGCTACATATAATAAGAAATAAATAAATAAATGTCACTTTATGACAGTCGCAAAGTTGCCCATTGCTATGAAATTTACCCAAGTTCTTTTTTTTAATTAATAACCGCGTGGTCCCTCCTGTTAAAATATTTCCCTATAATGGAAATTTTTACTAAATGATAACCGTAATTTCGCAATGTAAATGTCATCCACGGGCCGAAATATCCTTGTGGCACTATAGTTCAAGTTATTAACTACATGAACCTATACAAGACTTTAGCTGTTTTATTCTGGAAGAACATGAAATCGGAGTTCTGGCGGGAAATCGAAGAGTGAAGTTGTCAATTTGTTTTAATTTCCAAAACTTGGGTTATTTCGAATTATAAGGTGTAATGTTGGTGGATTATTAACCATTATGTATTCCTATATTTGCATGAGTGAAGGTAATTGTAACAAAGTGATGAAACGTGCCTTTTCGATTTCCCTCAAAACGGCCGGCGCAATTGGTATGTAAAGTATCCATCACTTTACTATCCAGGGTGGGGCACTTCATCAATTTCATTGTCATCGTTGTCATCGGGTTCATCGGGGATTGAATTGATTTGGACAGGCACGATTATGCTACTCACTGGACACTGGCAAAATACACTTAAAATTAGTGTGAAGCCATAACTTTAAGAAGAAGAAGAAGAACATGAAATCAGGGGTTTTTTGGCGGGAAGTCGAAGAGTGATGTTGTCAATTTGTTTTAATTTCCAAAACTTGTGTTATTTAGAATTATAATGTGTAATGTTGGTGGAATATTAACCATTATGTGTTCTTATATGTGCATGAGTGAAGGTAATTGTAACAAAGTGATAAAACGGGCCTTTTTGACTTCCCTCAAAACGGCCGTCGCAATTGGTATGTAAAGTATCCACTGCTTTACTACCCAGGGTCGGGTACTTTATTAATTTCATTATCATCGTTGTCATCAAGTTCATCGGGGAGTTGAATTAATTTAAACAAACAAGATTATATAATTCACTGGACACTGGCAAAATACACTTAAAATTAGTGTGAAGCCATAACTTAAAGAAGAAGAAGAAGAACATGAAATCAGGTGTTGATCGGTGGTAGCTACCCGGTTCTCAGTAATAGTTGGAATCTGGAATTGTGCCGGGTATGATAATAATTAGCTTTTTTACATTGGCCTTGCCATACATACTTTGTGACCTAATTTCATCCTCCTTAAATATGGCGCTCCCAACTCTCTCTTGGAGAATATAGGCATCGCTGTCTATTTTGTTTTTGATAATATAAATTTAATTTTACATACCATAAAGTAGCATTTGGAGCTGATTTTCCAATCATCAGACAAGTGTTATTCAAAGGACAAAAGACAATAAAAATTAAATTAAAAAAACAGTTGCTTCAATAAAATAGTTCGATTGATTCAATTTTACATTCAGGCATGTTATAATTTCATGAATAACTTCTATTTGATGATTGAAAAATTAGCTCTTTAGGTAATTTTACCTAAAGATGCGCGACTGCGAATAATCCGTCTATTCGAATCATCTAAAACTACTAATTTTCCGATTCGACTTGAACATTAGTAATATACTAATTTTTATATTCGAATGACGACAACTTATTATTAACTACTAATGATGATTCGATTAGATTATCTGCGACACTCACCCGATTATGAATGAATTATTCGAATGATTCACCGCTTCTCGCGCCATTTCCGCGTTTTAAACCAATTACGTGTGCGAGTGATTAGTAACAACTAAACTAAATAATAACGATCTTGCTGGTTTGTGTTTCAAAGTGCGTCTTAATAAAGTTTCTAGTATAGAATTTAAATATAATACGCGCGCGGTAATCAAGTGCTGGAATGAAACAAACGGCTAATAGTACGTTTTTTTAAAAGCGCTTACTGTGCTTCAGCACAAAAAGCGCCCCTAGCGGACGTTGGGGTAAGCTGCAGGCCGAACAATGCTAACTTACTTTCCTTTGTACTCTGTGGTGCGACCGATAGGTAAATTCATTATTCGTTCGCCGAACTTTATTCATTATTCGTTCATTCGGTCCAGCAAGTCGAATAAGAGGTAGTTAGTAACTAATTTTCGTGAATCATTCGAATAATTCGAATGATTTATAAAGTCGAATGATTCGAATGGATTCATTCGCAGTCGCGCATCGCTAATTTTACCCATACATTTACTAGTTAACCTTAAATGTTACTAGTTAATCTTAGAATTGACCTATATCCAAGGTTATATAGTAACACTTCCAGAGTTCAAGTGTAGAATACACCAAACACAACTTGTCCATTCAAAAACGAAACCTATCCCATGTAAATAAAGTCCAAAATTCCATAGCGCGTTGTATCTATACAACAATTAATTATAATCCAGATCAGAATCGACCTGCGCTCTAGGATTATAAACAATACCTTTAAAGTTAACCATATGAACCGGTGCTAGGTTCATTATTCTATTTCCGTTTTTTCTAGAAAGATCTGGAACAGGTAACCTTAATACTTAATCATTGTCCCAAGACCTGGGACAACGATTAGGTATTAGGGTTGAAGCTAACACTTCCAGCGTTCAAGATTAGGATACCACAAACTCAACTTGTCCATTCAAAAACGAAACCTATCTTATGTGAATAAAGTTCAAAATTCCATAGCACGTTGCATCTATACAAAAGTTAATTATAATCCAGATCAGAATCGACCTGCGGTCTAGGATTATTAACAACAGCTTCAGGGTTAACCGTATGAACAGGTGCTGGGTTCATTATTCTATTCCCGTTCATTCTAGAAAGATCTAAAACAGGTAGTCGTAACACATAATCATTGTCCCAAGACCTGGGTCTTCCATCAGACCACTGCAACACCCTAAAATCTGTGGAATTAGATGTTGTTGCTATGGGATTTAGTCTAGGAATCCGCTGAGCTAAATTCCGTAGTCTAGAATTCTCAGGGCGGTCTTGTCTGGTCTCTGGCACGAAGTTTGGCGCGTCTGGGCGTCTGGCTTCCGGTCTCTGGGCCTGGCTAGACGCAAACATGTGTTGGTACCTGGCGATCTCGCATGAGAGGAGAGGTCTGGCATCCCGGCCTATTCTTTGGACGGTGATCTGCCGCTGGTTCTGGTTCGGTGATGTGATTGATGATGAGTCTTGCGTGTGGGTGGGGTGGATGATGATGCTGTTTTGTTGTACTCGGTTTGGTGATGGGAAGTTTAGCGCGAGGAAGTCTGGTAACGGTACGCAGAATACTCCGAGTTCTTCCTGAAATTAATATATCTATCAGTGATGTTAACAAACGGCAGTTTTTAACAGACTTCGAAGAGGAGGAGGTTCTATGTTCATCTGTATGTATGCTTTTTTTATGTATTTCCACCGATATTTCCGTCAATCGAAGACCGATTTTGATGATCCTTTTTGCATTGGATTTAGTATAGCTCCAAGGTGGTCCCATTTTAATTTCATCGATATTGGACCTTGAACTTCGAAGGACATACACCAGGGAACTCCTTAAAGACAAACAATACGAATGTGGAGATAGAGATATTATGGGTATTACGTCATTCCTCTAGGTACTCTACTATAGAACTAAGTAGAATTGTAACCGACTTCAAAAAAGCAGTAGGTTCATAATCTGACAGGCACTAGGAATTATCCCTGTACTAGATACAGGGATAATTCCTAGTGCCTGTCAGATTATGTTATGTATTCAGTTACAAACAAAAAACTCACAGCCACACACCCAGTCCGAAACGAATATTTGACATACAAAGATTTGTCCCGTGCTGGGATCAGTGGCGGATTTACACATTTGCCGCCAGTAGGCTATTCAATTTTTGCCGCCCCTACTAAGCTTTCCAATTCCATACCCTAGTTCACAATCATATTAATTACATTTTCTTTGTCAATGAAACTGCAATTATATGATTTGTGCTCTATCGTCATAATTACATCAGCTTTTCCGTTATTAGTATAATTGTGAACTAAGGGATCGTTGTGTCAGTTCCTAGATTATTCTTACAACTCACGATTTAGTGGAGTTCATACAAGAAATAGTTTCTGGGTATATTTTTGAGCTAAGAAAAGCTCAATCATGTACTACTTATAAGGTGGGGTAAGGTATGCCTTAAAACTACTTACATGTGTATAATGTATTTTTTTTATTTCTGTAAGTCAAACAAAATTTTTTGAGCCAAATTTGCCGCCCCCCTAAAATTTAGCGCCCTAGGCTCCAGCCTACTCAGCCTGCTGGTAAATGCCAGCCTACACAACCTGCTGCTAAATGCGCCACTGGCGGGGATCGAATCCGCGACTGCTCCATCTTGTGGGCGGGTCTTAACGACTAGACCAAGCCGTTTGTCAAATAATAATAAGTTCACCACGTGAACCAAGTGCAGATTATTTCCACGCCTTAATGTGCCTTTTGAAACTGTGTGTGATCTACGCTGTTGACCGCGGGACCTTTACAGCTTCACCGGACAAAAGGGGGGGGGGGGGGGGCGTGCAACCACTACGCTAAGGGCAAGGAGGTAACTAGCTCAAGTGCGCCTCAAGGAGGAACGGCCTCGGCTTGGGCAGTCGCTATGGGGGAGGGCGTAAACTAGGTGTCTCGCCGTGGTGCTCTGCACCGGCCGGCGGGCAAGGGATTCTTCGACCTCGCCGGTGAAGTCGTTGTCTAATCCTGTGTGCGGTATCTGTATCCAAGATATGGGATGGGTCGGTGAGAATATGCCGCGGACGGCGGTAGCGTCTGATAGTACAAGAGCCAGGTGTGTAGTCGGCGGCGACTACGATTGGTATGGATGGAGTGGATATGGGGTTCTTATTCTTGGACGCGTTCTCAAAGCAGTGGGTCGCCTTTTTAATATAGGCGCAAATAGGTTCGAGACCGAGATCGGAATGGAGAGCCTTCTGAAACTGTATAGAGTACCGGCTTATAGTTTTTTGCACGAGAAATGGGTAAGGGACAATTTGGGATTTGACTTTTCTGAAATAGAATCGATTGAAAAATCGTATCGAGATAATTTGTAATGGAGAACGAATCGATATTAATAACAACAATTTAGGAACAAAAAGAAAAACAAAATTTTATTATTTATTTACGAATCAAGCTTTTCATCACCAAAATCATCTGTTAAATCGCTTAATTCATCGTGCACGTAAGTTATTATTTTAAAAAACCTATGAAAGTGTCAATTTGAATCTCTCAAGATGGCGCGGCCCATCCATGTATTATTATTATTTATATGGTGTTTTATTAATGTCTTGACTTTGAGAATACCATGTATTTTAATCGGATACATATAATAAAATTGATAAAGATATCGGCAATCGATTTTATAAAAAAAAAATACAATTGATCGATTATAAAGATTCCATTGTGTCAGTCCCTAAAACGCAAACCGCAAATTTACATAATTAAGAAATACGAGTTATATAAAGTCTTTAATTTTCTTTAAGTAATCACGCAAAAATTTATTTTTGATTCAAATTAAAATAGATTTTTGGTGTATTATTATATTCTTGTTTATTTTCTGGATTCCCTATTATAAATATTTTACAAAAAATGTGTGAAATGGAATTTGATAAAACGTCACTGACCCTGTATCTCGTGAAATAGACTATGATCATTTATACTCACGTTAGCATTAGGCGTTCTCTCCCCATTGCTATCTGGTATAGACATAAACGGTTTCCTGTCTACTTCAGTCGAAGACTGGGTGCTGGGGGACTTCTCCTTGTTGTCCTCGTCAAGTGGTATGTCAGGAACGACCTGCAGATCCTCAGGGGGGTTCGGGATTGTTACGTAGCTCGCTATTATACTTGATAGCTGGTCTAGTACCTGTGACAGAGAAATACTTTATGAATATTTAAATAGCTTTCTTTAAGTGAAATGTACATTGCTTTGGAATATAAATGTCTTAGAATTGATATCTCTACTTTATTTTTGAAAACCGTATACCGCACTAAAATGTTTGCTGTATCGTTATGTTTACAAAGGGCAATACCGTCTAATGTATGGCGCTTCGTACCAAACCTTAAGTCATTGCGTCAAAACCAAATGTCCTCTATGCTGAAGAGAATTTAATGTATTTCTTATATTACTTAGTATTTTTGAGATCCACTTCCGCAATAAGGAATATGCGTGAATTTTTTAATATTTTTATACGATAGATTACACCAATATATAATTGCAAAAAAAAATTCCTCAAAGTCTATAATAACAATCAACTAGTGAACAGCTGTAGAAGTAATTTATTTTTATTTTGTATTTTGCGACTATTATACAATGGAACAACACTGTGTTGTGCCTAGGTGTAAAAATACAATAAGACATGCACCGGATAGGTGCGGACATAAGGATAAAGTGGTGTAAAAACAAAGAGACATGATATCTCCTTCAACTTGTTTATATTGCTGTGAAGATCACTTTAAACTAAGAATAAACTTAAATAGTTTAAACTAAAATTTTGTCTTTGTGAAAAACGACAGCAAAAAATAACAATAAAACTTGCAATATGCACTTGTTGACATTTGTATTGTAGACTTTGACGTCATATTCGATCTGACCAATAGCGTGGCATTCCAGTTACTTTGAACTTCCCACTCATGTTTTGTACTTTCAATAATTATTTTCTTATTAACAAAGTAATGTTATTAAAAAATATTGGGATAAACATTATTCTAATGCGATAAAGTTTGTAAAAAAAAAATATTTGAACCTTATTTGAATTACGCGCATATTCCCTATTCGTAATTATCATCGATCAAATATTTCGAGGTTAGATTTAAAAAACATACAAATTCTTTTTTCAATATATTATAATTGTTTCTCTAGCTCTGAGAACATATAAATGTCTGATGTGTATTATGAGCAGATTACGGACGTTTTGAGGTTTTTGTTCGAATTTACCTCCCTAGCGCCGTCTATCGCGGTTGGAGGTAAGTTAGCCAGAACTATGGTGTTAAAATTTATTCGATTTTAAAATTGCAGACTTCTAAGAAGCTACAAAAAAATGGTATACTGGTTTGAAATGGAAATATGCATAATTTTATTATATTTTGTTTTATTAGATAATAATATGGAATAATTTCATCGTGATGCAATTGGTACCGTCGCGTAGCATTCTCATTTTACATGTACATTAATTCAAGTTTACAATATATTTATAGATCAAACACATCGGGAATCCAACAGCCAAAAACTTACACTACAGGACAAATAAGTATTCATTGAAATAAATTAATAAAAATAATAATAGCCCTGTTAAAAAAACTGTCCCATCGTTGGGCATGGGCCTTCTCTCAAACTGCGAGGGATAAGGCCATAGTCCACTACGCTGGCCCAGTCGCGAACTTCACACACCTTCGAGAAACTCTTAGGCGTGCAGGTTTCCTCACGATTTCTTCCTTCACCGTTAAAGCAAGTGATAATTAATTTTTAATACGCACATGCTTTCGAAAAGACAGAAGTGCGCGCCAGACAGAGGAGACCTCCGACTTTGCAGTCCAACGGTCTAACCACTAAGCTATCGCTGCTTTTTCACTACTTGGAAATAAATTGAAATCAATGAAAACTCTTTATATTTCAAAAAGATTTTGATGATATGTTGACATGAATGCCTATAAGTGCCACTTCGCCTATATGGTCCAGGTATACCTATCTATCTATCTATATCATCACGCCACATCCCTTGCGGGGTAAGCAGAGAGTACAGAGTTCCAACAGGTTCTTTCCTTACATACCTCTCTGGCTGCCTCCACTCTCATACTTCGTCTCATATACGCTCGCCGGTTACGGAGACTCTTGACTTTTCCTTCAGATAAGACTCTGTTTATTTGGTCCAGGTAAATAATTAAAAAGAAGATATACATTAGAATACTCACCTCGTCTGCTATTAGTCTATGTTTGGGGTCTTTAACTAGCAGTCTTTGTATTAGAAACACAGTGTTGTCCGATACTTGCACAGAGTTACCATCACTGAAAATGGAATCAATTAATGAAATCAATAAAATATGCATCGTCACGTTTCTCAAGCGAGTGTAGCGAACATTTCGCCGACAATATAAGGTACCAATGTAATTTTTTTATGGGGCTAAGCCCGCCACACATTGTAACTCCTGTAAGCCCGGATCTACAATAGTCTCCTTAGATGACACCAAGGTTTGAGCCTGGGGGTGTCCCGGGAAGCGCTTTAACTGTCTTAGAACCCGCAAGAAATTTAATTAGAAAGAAAAACGGGAGTTGGAAAAATAAAATTCCACTTCCCTCCTTTGCAAAGCGGGAGACACAAAAAATTGGCAGATCAGCCATAGAGAAGGAGACTACAACTGGGATAAGCACAGTTGTAAAGCACCACGGATAAGTAATATGGGGTAAATCCCAATATAATAGTAGGTAAGCTTATTGTGATTGAGAAAACCCCTGACAACAGTTCGTCGAACCTGGGATTGAACCTAGGACCAGTGTTCATGATCACCACATTAAGCCTCTTATCAACGAGGCAGTATATCAATAACAGAATAGCAAAAAAATATGACTAAATTAGTAAAAACTATTGGATATCAATCAAGTGGCTGTCGACTTCCCATCGGTATCAATTGTGTAACATAACCACGAAGCGAATATAAAGAGGAGATTGCATTATTAGACTTTCCTATACAATAAAGCGTGGTACTGTGCGGGGAGGCAGGGTATGAAGAGGACATTACATCTGCATTTGCCATCTACCTGAGAATGGCACACTGACGTAAACGACGCCCACCGCGATGACGTCAGGGCCTAGTTGGAAGACACAGTGCACAGCTTAGACCGAGTTTTACCATACATGCGTTTTATATAACAGCCTTTACTGTCCCATAAAGGCATTCTCTGACAAATCAAGGTGAAAGTGAGTAGGTCATATTTTACCACACTGACTCAGTGAGAATTGGGGAAGGCAGGTTTGTGGCCACCTGCTGTTGGAACTGATAACGCCGCCTGTAAAGCTTCCAACTTGGCTTAACAACTAACCGGGACCAACGGCTTAACGTACCTTCTGGAGCATGGAGAAGCTAAGATATGAAAAGTCCAGACACGGTCACCCATCTCAGACAGACCGAGTCAAACACTGCTTGACTTTGGTGATGGTTAAGAACACCGCAATCCGGCAGCACTACTAGAACCTCTCCGTGTGTCGCAATCAATAATGCTTCAAGCGTCAATTGAACACCCGTGTGTTCAGATTATATAAAAAAATAGCTGACACGTTAAAAACATACTTACGGTGGTATATTATAATTAGCCGCTTGTATTCTGCTAAACAACTGGGCAAGGCTAGTATCACAGAACGGAAACTGTCCATACAGCATGGTGTATAGGACGACCCCAAGAGCCCACATGTCAGATGGTTTCCCATGGTAGGGTTTACACAGCAGCACATCAGGGGAGATGTAGGCTGGTGATCCTGGAACAGAAGTATGTTAAAGCTCGGAGCATCATAATTTTAATTTTAAGAGACTTTTTTATATACAAGCTTTTATAGCAAAAACACAATGACGATATTTTGCGTACTCGAGGAGTTCCTATGGTTTTTCCAGCTCCATCAGCAGACCCTGGATACTATCCGGGTCTAGAGTACTCGTCAAGACAAATCCAACGATCTCAAATACGACGGGATTATATTGAGTAGTTTGATTAGCCAACTTTCAACTTCATGATCAGACCCTGAACACTATCTGGTTTTATAGCACTTGTCAATACCAATGTAAGGAAAGAACCTGTTGGAACTCTGTACTCTCTGACTACCCCGCAAGGGATCTGGCGTCATAATGTGCTGTTGTTGTCAATACCAATCTAACAACTCACATGTTCCTATGGCCACATTCCGACTCCATAATCAGACCAGCTCCATGGTACCATATTATTGCATTGTCACCGAACTTACATACGCATGCCAAATTTTAGCTCAATGGGATACCCACAAGTGCTTGAAAAATGGATCACAAGATTTGAACCAGAAAGACAGAAAGATATACGAAAATTACAAGTTAAATAAAAACGAATGGTTTGGTCCAGGTTTAGAGAGTGGACCGCTCCAGTCACGGGATCTAGTAATCGCGGGTTCGATAGCCCCATGGAACAAATCTATGTGACCCCCAACTGTTTGTTTAGTCTTGGTGGTGGTCGCACTCACGATACAGGGATAATTCTTAATGTGGGACCACGTTTATTGCAAAAAAAGGCTGGCAACTCAAACGATACGTCATCATTGTATTAAAAAAATGCGCTGATATCTTAGACTTTATAATCTGCCGACTCACATAAGAAGCTAGAACAACTCAGTCATGGCAAATAGTCACACTGCCCGGCACTCCCTCCCACCTCCCACATTAGAGGTTTTTCAGCATAATAGGCATCATTATTTTCATCCAAAAGTCTAATTCATTTAGAAATGGATATAAAGTAGAATAATTGTACTTACCTCTCTGGTCTTTCAACAAATCTCTGTCGCTGCCCAGATGTGTGCCTAGACAGAAGTTTGTGATGATCACTCGACCAGTCCTTTGGTTTAGTACTATGTTCCCTAGCTTCAAATCCCTGTGCACTATGTTTCTCTAGAAAGTAACACATAAACAACTTGATAACTTAAAAATATTTCAAACTAGCTGTTACCCGCGACTTTATACGTGTGGAATTTTACAAAAAAAAATCTTTTTCTCGCATAAAATTAGCCTAAGATAGTCCTTATAACGTCAGCTATCTGCCGGCGAAAGTTCCGTCAAAATCGGTAGAGCCGTTTCGGAAATTAGCCGCAACAAACAGACAAAGATTTTAATTATTATTTTTTGTTATAATTACCATATATACTTTCATATGCATTTAGTAAAGAGCTCTCATTTTGACATGACAAACAGACACTTCAATTTTATTTATTTTGTATAGATAAACTATGCTTAATAAAGATTTTCCACAATGAGAGCTTCCAAAACCTTAGCATTCCAAATACAAAAAAAAACACCGTCACGCCTATATTCCCCAGAGGGGGTGGCAGATTTGAACCCAGGGCCTCGTGATCACAAAGCGATGCGCTTTGCCACCAGACCAACGAGGCAGAAAATACATTTCAGACAAAAATCAAATAGATCATTCCAGGAACATATAAAGTTTCAAAACTAATTAAAATCATCATACGTCTATATTTCCCATGCAAGGGTGTACAGTGTATATTCATTTATACTATCAATGTTGTACAGTCTCAATATAATAGGCAAGCCTACTGTTAATATACCAAGCACAACTCCAGACTCCACACTGCTACTGATAATCTTTCTATAGAAAACCCACAGTTTATCCAACCTAGGGTTCAAAGCCAGGATCTCATCATCCAACAAGGTAGAAATTTATGTGTATGTGTGAACATTAAACTATTGGCCCATAAGCATCTACAGATTCACACAACTACATCCCAGTCGCAAGCGAGGCTACAAAATCTTGATATGTTATAATATTGCAGAATCAGAATATTTTTTATTGATGTAAAGACTCTACCACCACTTCGGAATGTCATTCCTGTGGAGAAGAAGGGCAAGAAACTCCACGGTTACTCTTTTAAAATAGTATTTTTACATTTTCTTTTTCCATCTACATTTTGTTGTGGGAAAACGATGTAGGCTGGTCTATCAAGTAGGTCTAAGTTAAATTATACAAATTATACTATTCATGTGAATGGCCACTTGGTTCCCTCATTTACAGAGAAAGAAATGAGAAAAATAAGAAACATTTTACTAAATTAATAGAAGGAAGAGAGGGAATATTAAATAATAATAGCTAAACATGTTGTCCATATTCAATTAAGTGGAGCTGGAACAGCCCCTATCCAAGTATTTTTGTCTTTTAAATAATCATCTAGCGTATATCTTGCAATAATCTTACCTTATGTAAATTGGCCACAACTCTCACAATATCGTAAAATATTAATATCGCCTCTTTCTCAGGTACCTTTTTCACCTTCGTTACATATTGCTGAAGGTTTACCAGTTCAGATCCTTTTTCACTGAACTGGTGGGAAGTGACACAGTCCAGGACTAGGAATAATCGTTGGCGGACCCGCCCAGTATATATGAAGCCATTTCCATTTGGATTTGGGACTTCTTCTAAAGCATGATCCTGAAAATTATAATATGGTTTGGTAATGTTAATTGAAGTTGAGTTGAATAAAACGACATTCCATAGAACAAAGTTACATGCGCCAAACAAAAAGAATTACATTTGCAACTTTCTTGCCCATCAATAAGGTTATTTATGGCAAATATAAATACTGGAGTAAAGGACTTTGTTCATTGGATATGTCGAAAATATGATGTCGTAATTCGTAATGTAGTAAAATTAACAGTAGAGCAATGTATAATTTGGGATCATTGCAACGTAGTGTTTTGATTTTGGTGAAGACTGGTGGTCCTGTTTGGGAAATAGCAATATGAACCCAATATATCATATATTGATTTGATGCTATTCCTCTGGAGAACCTTTATCTATAGTTTATTCCAATCAAACTTTAAAATTTTTCAAAAGTTTTTCATTCAATATAAAAACGATGATTTCTTGCTAACAGCATTTTCATTTCAATGTCTTGAGAAATACTGTCGCCTTCAAATTACACTTGTTTTAGATTGCAATCACAGCTAAAACATCTAAAAATGGTGATGGTTTGTTTACAAAGTTTTAAAGTTTGATTGGAATAGACTATAGTGCAGAGTAGAATTATAACCGCCTTTTTTATTACAACTTTAGTTCAAATTGAAAACAAATCATTAGCCATAACACATCCACTGCAGGACTAAGGCCTCCCCCTTTTGTGTGTGTGTGAATGATTAACGCTTGTTCTTGTGTCGTTGGCCACGGGGCTTTTACAGCGTCACCGGACAAGACCTCCCCCATGGTGACCGGAACAACTGGCTTTGTGCTGTATGCATCCACGCACATGCACGAGAGATCAGCCTGTACTGTCCCAATGCTGAGCATAGGCCTGTCTCACAAATTGAAGTTAGAGATTAGGTATGGACATGCATACAATTAATTATATGCCAGGATGATAAATTAGTCACGAATTTACTTCCAACAAATCACAAGGCAACCAACCTTAAATAAGCCATGGTGGTGTATAACACCATCCTGATCTTTCAGTAAGGACAGTAGAGAATACTCTGTGTGTAACAACATCTTCCCTTGTCTGTCGTCTTGGGTTTCTGGCTGGCCCTCATTTCTTAACGTCAGGATTTTAACCTGGAAAAACAATTTTTTGCGTTATATTTTATTTCAGCGTAAAATCAAAGACAACAATAGTAATAGTTAAAATTCTTATATTTTTAAGATGTGGCCTCTCACTTTATAACCTGCAAATACTTAATCCAGTGAGTAAAGTGACCTATGCCGAACCACTAGACCAAGCAGTAATTAGTTTTAAGTATAGAATAGTTTCAACCTGCTACTTCACTTTTTCCGGGATAAAAAGTATCCTATGTGTTAATCCAGGTAATAAACCATATGTGTGTGCGAAATTTCATTCATATCCGTTGAGCCGTTTTGGTGTGATTGAGTAACAAACATCCAAAAATTAAACATACAAAATTTCACATTTATAATATTACTAGCTGTGCCCGCAACTTAGTCTGCGTGGAATAGTATTTGTAAAATAATTAAAATGCTACCCAATATGCTATGTGTCTTACATACGTATAAATAATTTAATGAGCTATTTGCAGTGTAGCACACTTAGGCATATTTTTACATGTTTATTTTCTTGATTCTCTATTTTTAATATTCCAGAATACAATATGAGTGAAATGGAATATGCTCTTGAAAAAGACTAAAATATTAAATCAAGCTTTAGGATTGCAACATCATTACACAAATTGTGAATAAAATCTATCAGAAAATGACTTATGTATATTTTTACAAAAGAATTTGAATGAAAATAAACAACCAAATGTATATTAAACAATTAATGAATAATAAGTTTAGGTAACTGCTTTAGTACATAGGTAAGTGAACATTAGGAGATAATACTGTCAATTACACAACATACATAATGTCAAATTACACAAATATTGAACTTCACTAGCACCTGTGCCTAGAGGTGGGCGATGAGGAATGATTTACATAATCGAGATATTAAGTAATTACTAATATTGATAATTGAACATAAAATTAGTAACTTACTAATTTTCATAATCAAATGACGTTACTAATTAGTATTACTAATTTTATTTCAGTCATAATCCCGTCAAAATAAATCATCCATAGAATCAATCATTTTGTTATCCGTTGTGTAGTACAGTTGTTTTTTGTTTGTTATGGTTTACTTTGTCTTTATATTGAACCAAAAACTATGACTAAATATCTTATAGGATACCTTTTAAGCGCAAGTTCATGAATAGTTATATTTTTTAAATATCTAATTAAACATGACAAATATACTTTTACAACTCTATTACTCAGGAGCCTACGCCGCTGGCACAGCAGGTACATACAGTGAGCCTGCGCTAAGTGCCATTGCATCATTTGCATCAGCCATGCCGCCGCGCGTGGCGCGTAATCGAACTTAGGTATTGACTACTAATTCATAACTAATGGTTATAATCGAGATATCTCAAGACATTTTCATAATAGAATGATTTCATTAGTATATCTAATCGCCCATCACTACCTGTGCCTATGTAAAAAAAAAAAAATTATATTAGTGCGTCTCTCTGAAAAATAAATAAATAAATGACGCATAAACAATATATTAGGTACCTGGTAGAATTCATCAGTCCTTTCCTTCCTTGCCAAACACTGGACTATACTTTTAACAGGACTAGGCCCAAGTTTAGGGCCTAAAAGGTAAGGCCCAGCCTTCCTCACGTGCTTATCCGCCACTGGGGTCCCTGGAGCAGGCACGTCACTCTTGTTGTACGAGACCCTGGCTCTTTTGGGCGAGTTTGGGCCAAATTTTCGAGAATTCTTAAGCACGCCACTGGAACTTGAGCTCGCGTACACTGACATCCTAGCGATCTTCGGACTCGGTTGCAGTAGCAAAGGTCGTGTCCTCTTTCCATGATTTGTACTGGTTTCGGGTCTGTCTTGGTCCATAACGATGAAACTTTACACTTCGATATCAACTACTTAACAACGTTATATTGAGGTATTATTAGGTTTAATCACTTCCTATGTTACTAATTTAGTATTTGATTGGCAGTGTTGTAATATGAATATATAATAAAAGTGATAAAATGGTGAGATTCAAAGATCTCGTCTATTTACCTACGAAATGAAAATGTCTGATTGCTCGTTCAGAAATTATATTCAATAACAGGTGTCACAAATATTGCGAAATTCGTTCAGTGATTCATTTTTCTTGATGATAAATGTACAATTATAATAACTTTACTTCGAAATATAGGTGAACTTGTGTTTTATCACGGTTTTATCCACAGGTTTTATCCAATACATTTAATTTGTAATTCTGAACGGATTAGGCCACAGAGTCAATTTTTAATTAGGCCTTATACATACAGTAGGTACGATATTGTTTTAACTTATGCCCTTGTTTTTTTACGTAGGAAAAACCCGACTTTGGACTTCCGCGGGCATCGAGAGAGGCTCGGGAGACGTATCTGACACCTACCGGCTAAAAACCTAACGATTCACAGTGGCTGGCATCGATAGTCAGATCTCACCAAGTAACCTGGTACCCCTCCGTCCCGTGCTCTAAAAATCCCGCTTTGCCATCATGATCTTGTAAGGAATTAACACTTGATTCATAATAGATGAGTTTTGGCGGGAAGTCGAAGAGTGATGTTGTCAATTTGTTTTAATTCCCAAAACTTGTGTTATTTCGACTAATAATGTGTAATGTTGGTGGAATATTAACCATTATGTGTTCTTATACGTGCATGAGTGAAGGTAATTGTAACAAAGTGATAAAACGTGCCTTTTCAACTTCCCTCAAAATGGCCGTCGCAATTGGTATGTAAAGTATCCACCGCCTTACTATCGAGGGTGGGGTCCTTCATTAATTTCATTATCATCGTTATCATCAAATTCATCGGGGAGTCAAATTAATTAAAACAAACACGAATATATATCTCACTGGACACTGGCAAAATACACTTATAATTAGTGTGAAGCCATAACTTGAAGAAGAAGAAGAAGAAGAAGAAGAAGAAGATTCATAATATTATGTGTACTTGGGCTAAATTGCGGTGAGCGGTGAAATAGATAATATGAAACAGAATTTGGTTTACGTTGTCCAGTTTTGTGCTCAGTTCTCTGCTCACTGCCACGCTATATAATTAGGAGTAACATAGTACATTTGGTGTTTATGACATTAAAATTTGGTGTTTATTATATTTTAATAAAAACCAAATATCTGTAGAAATACATATCTTAAAAGTAGAAAAGATTACCCACTAAAACGATGCAACAATGACATACAAATGCAATCTTTTATCTCACAAAATGTATGACTACCTATTTTTGAGTGTGCATATTCTGCGCGAATTCTATTACTATTCTATCATAGGTAAGCCGGACACCTAACTCAAAGGCTAGACAAAGGCTTACAAGGGAGGTATGGTCTCGGTTTGGACAGTTGCTGTGGGTGTGTATGAAGAAGTTAAGGGTTAAATGAACTAGGTAAGTATCTCACCATGTGCAGTACACTAGCCGGCGGTGAATGATTTCTAAACCTAGTCAGCGAGATCGGTGTTCGATCCCGCAATGAATATTTTCGAAACCCATGTAGATAATTTCGAAAACTTATTGAGGAAACTTCATGTCCAAGAGAACCACTTCCAAGAGAACCGCTGTCCTTTGAGGAAAAAACGTATATTATAGTAGTAATATTTTATTGATTGCCAAGTAGACAATAAACAAAATATTAAAATGTGCAGAGAGAACATGCGCACCGACATGTAGTGTAGAAAGGATTTTATTTACCTACACTTTTAATTTGACATTTTCGAATTTGACAGATTTTATAACCATGTTTGTCACGATATATCTCGATAGTATTTTGTGATTCCATTTCCAATTTAATTGTGCAATAATAATATCTAAAAGAATTGACTACTGTACATAAATAAAAATCACGCCAGCATGTGGAAGGGTTTAAGATTAACACAGTCGCAATTATCGAAATTACATTTCAATGGCCACAAACTGCAGCCCGTCGGGGTTCCAGCGTTAGATTCTGTGTTGAAGCAGTGGTTCGAATTCTGTAAGAAGCCTCCGAAGGGTTTTGAGAAGTATTTTCAACCGAGTGCTAGTCAGAAACAAGCGAAAACTCCGGGAAAAGATGATGCCCCGGCGCCTTCGAAAGGTGCTCAGCCAGCGTCAAAGCCGAGTTCATCGCAAGACAAATGGAACATGAACATGTTCTCCGGATCGAGTGCGGGTGGCGGCACCGGTGGGCGCGGCCCTTACGAAGGCCAGGACAGAGAAAAATGGATGATGTTCGGCGCAATGGGTGTCGTAACCCTTCTCGCTTCAATCGCCTACTTCGAGCTCCGGTACAGAGAAATCAGCTGGCGAGACTTCGTCAACCTATACTTGAATAAAGGTGTAGTCGAAAAGCTGGAAGTCATAAACAAAAAATGGGTGAGAGTGAGATTGCAACCGGGGTCCGCAGTTGAAGGCAAAATCATCTGGTTTGCTATTGGCAGTGTGGACTCTTTTGAGCGTAACTTGGAAAATGCACAAATAGAAATGAGCATTGACCCTCCTAATTTCGTGCCTGTTATTTACAAAACTGAGGTAGAAGCATCCAGTTTAACTGGTATTTTACCTACTTTACTTATTATTGGATTTTTAATTTACATGATGAGGAGGTCTGCAGACATGATGGGGCGTGGAGGCAGAAAGGGCGGTGGGTTATTTGGTGGAGTTATGGAATCAACAGCAAAACTCATAAATCCCACTGATATCGGAGTCAAATTCCAAGATGTAGCTGGTTGTGAAGAAGCTAAAATCGAGATTATGGAGTTTGTAAACTTCTTGAAAAATCCACAGCAGTATATTGATCTGGGAGCTAAGATTCCTAAAGGAGCTCTGCTTACTGGTCCTCCAGGTACAGGTAAAACATTACTAGCAAAGGCGACAGCAGGTGAAGCTAATGTGCCATTCCTCACTGTCTCTGGATCTGAGTTTTTGGAGATGTTTGTTGGTGTTGGTCCTTCTAGAGTACGAGACATGTTCTCTATGGCCCGTAAACATGCACCATGCATCTTATTCATTGATGAAATTGATGCTGTTGGTAGGAAAAGAGGTGGACGAAGCTTCGGTGGTCATTCGGAACAGGAAAACACACTGAATCAGCTGTTAGTTGAAATGGATGGTTTTAATACAACAACAAATGTTGTCGTTTTGGCTGCAACTAACCGAGTTGATATTTTAGATAAGGCACTGCTTAGACCCGGTAGGTTTGACAGGCAAATCTTTGTGCCCGCACCGGATATCAAAGGAAGAGCGTCCATTTTCAAAGTACACTTGGCACCTTTGAAGACAACATTGAACAAAGAGAATTTGGCGCGCAAAATGGCTGCACTTACACCAGGTATTGTACATTAGATTATTATTTCTTAATTTTAGACAATAATTTATATAATGAAAAATGGTAAAGCTGCGGGAATAGACATGATATCTGCCGAGATGATTAAATATGGTGGAACTTGCGTCCGGGACGCTTTTTGGGTCCTCGCAAATCTTTGCTGGAAGACCGGTAGAGTCCCTACAGATTGGCGCCGCGCAGTCATAGTACCCTTGTATAAAGGCAAGGGCTCACAATATGACTGCGCCAATTACAGGGCCATCAGTTTGATCAGCTTGGCAGCTAAGGTGTATGGTAAAATTATTGAACGGAGAATGCGCGAGAAGTCCGATGGAGTGTTGTGTGAGGCACAGGGAGGTTTCAGGTCTGGAAGAGGATGTTCGGATCAAGTTTTCTCCCTCCGCAACATCGTAGAAAAGCATCTGGCAGTAGGCCGGAAGGTTTTCTGCGGTTTTGTGGACCTGGAAAAGGCGTTTGATAGAGTCGTGCGAAAGAGACTTTGGGACATTTTGCCAGAGTATCGTATAAACGGCACCCTGTTGCGAGCCGTCCAGTCCACCTACATGGACAGCAAGGCATGCGTACGGGTGGGTGGTAACATGTCACCTTGGTTTGACGTTAAAATCGGCGTCAAGCAGGGTTGCGTGTTGTCCGCTAGACTGTTTATAGTGTATCTGGATAAAAGTCTTCAAAGACTGAATGCGATGACTGAAGGGGTAAAAATGGGTGATCTAGTGATAAACCACCTACTGTATGCAGATGACGCGGTTTTGATAGCGCCAACAGCCACTGATCTGCAAACACTAGTCATAGTTATGAGAGACGACTGCATGAACAATGGCTTACATTTGAATGTGAAGAAAACCAAAATTATGGTTTTTGAACGGGAAGAAACCAGAATGAATGCAAGGATTGTGGTTGGTAACGATGTGCTGGAGCAAGTGAATGAGTTTGTATATCTTGGATGCGCCTTCAGTAAGGATGGTAAATACACTGCTGATATAGAGAGAAGGGTGAATGCAGGATATAGAGTGAATGGTGCGATGGGAAGGCTACTTGGGAGCCGGCACTTAAGCCAAAAGGCGCAGCTGGCCATGCATAACGCAGTGCTTGTCCCAACGCTGTTATATGGCAGTGAGAGTTGGGTATGTAAGAAGGAGAACGAAAGCAGGATAAATGCGGTCGAAATGCGATCTCTGCGGAAGATGTGCGGAGTCACGCTGACCGACCGTATTCGCAACAGCGTAGTAAGAAAGCGAGTAGGAATGAAAGATAGTATCGGTGTAAAGATGAGAAAGGGTATGCTCCGTTGGTTCGGGCATATAGAAAGAATGCCAGAAGAAAGAATGACAAAACAGATATACAATGCGAAAGTGGAAGGATGTAGGTGCCGGGGAAGACCTAGACTATCTTACCATGACCAAATAGACCGTGTCTTAGCTGAAGGGCAAGTCAAGAGTCTCCGTAACCGGCGAGTGTGTATGAGACGAACTATGAGAGTGGAGGAAGCCAGAGAGGTATGTAAGGAAAGAACCTGTTGGAACTCTGTACTCTCTGCCTACCCCGCGAGGGAGCTGGCGTGATGATATAGATATAGATAGATTTATATAATAACTAGCAGTTCTTGTTGTTTCGTAACCTGTCGACAACAGCGCCACCTATCGGATCTATGTTACTTCTGCTCTCTAAAGGTGAAAGAATTATTATTAAATTGGTTCTTTCTGGACAAGCTTACGAGCTACAAAAACTGTCTCATAAGTCACCCCAATATCTTGGCACACAAATTGATGAATCCATACAAAACCTTCACAAGGCTAAAGAAGAAAGCTCCTCAAGACGTCTTATAGAAATTCGTTAAAATATATAGATATATTTAAACACAATGTGGATGCGCTACTGGACGCATACTACGCAAGTCAAATTCCACATACATAACATCCAGCTAAATGTCTCATGCAACAGATAGCAGGAATATAAATAGTTAAAAAGCTTGGTTCTCTAGTTTCAGAGTTTATCTATTACACACAAAATTTGATGTCAAAACTCTGAAACTATCTATCTATCTATATCATCATGCCAGATCCCTTTTGGCGGTAGGCAGAGAGTACAGAGTTCCAACAGGTTCTTTCCTTACATACCTCTCTAGCTTCCTCCACTCTCATAGTTTGTCTCATACACGCTCGCCGGTTACGGAGACTCTTGACTTGTCCTTCAGATAAGACTGTCTATTTGGTCATGGTAAGATAGTCTAGATCTTCCCCTGTACCTACATCCTTCCACTTTCGCATTGTATATCTGTTTTGTCATTCTTTCTTCTAATCTTTCCTCTTTATAATATTATACAATAACAAATTGGCCTATTCTGTCCTACTGCTAGGCAAAAGCCTCTCACAATACAAGTGACAGCGAATGGGTTATACTCTTGAAGCTAAACTATGGTGGTATGCCACATGGACCCAGTGTGGATTGGTACAGAATATTACAATAAACTAAAAAAACATTTCATAATACAGTAGAAGCCTCCAGAATGTTCATGCTCTTTAACTCTTCTCCTTACTCCTTTCTGCCTCTGTCACATCAGCCATGACTGTGTAAGTGAAATGGAGTAATATTTTCTAGCTATCTATCTATATTATCACGCCAGATCCCTTACGGGGTAGGCAGCGAGTACAGAGTTCCAACAGGTTCTTTCCTTACATACCTCTCTGGTTTCCTCTACTCTCATAGTTCGTCTCATACACTCTCTCCAGTTACGGGGACTCCTGACTTGTCCTTCAGATAAGACCCGGTCTATTTTGGTCATGGTAAGATAGTCTAGGTCTTCCCCAGCATCTACATCCTTCCACTTTCGCATTGTATATCAGTTTTGTCATTCTTTCTTCGGACATTCTTTCTATATGCCCGAACCAACGGAGCATACCCTTTCTCATCTTTACACCGATACTATTTTTCATACCTATAATAATAGTAATATTTTCATTTGAGTAAAATTGTTAAATATGTAAGAACTGTTATGTTGAAGTAATATTTACACAGGGTCTAGATCAAAATACAATAGAAGTTCCTACATATAAAGACAGGTGAAGTTGCACTGTTTTTATTCAAGTTAGTTGAATAGTAGTAGATAGTGTAGATATTGTAGTGTGTATTAACACAATGATTTATCTATTAATGTGACTTTTGTTGGCCGCTCTGTCTATTCCATAATATTAAATAGCAAAATTAGTGATAGGGGAGGGATCCGGACGTAAGGGATCTGGCGTGATGATATAGATAGATTTCCCTTTCCATCTTTATCATCATGCCAGTTCCCTTAGAAAATTATACACCATCACGGCCGTCACTGAGTACACCCACTTTTCGCCGACGATGTTAAGTCCCATGTAATAGGGGGCGAGCCTATTGTCATATACCGGGCACAGTTCCAGACTCCGGACTCATACTGGGAAGTTTTCGTTAGAAAAACTACATTTGTCTGACATAGAATGTGAACCCAGGACCTCGAGATCAGAAAGTGATGCGCTTTGCCACTAGACCAACGAACGTCTTTGAAAAGTCTTAGACAATTAGTGATCTCGTTTACTACTCCGTAAGTACTCGTTTTTAAAAACTATAGGCGTCTCTCTCATTATGAGGACTGTTGGTGAAAATGTATGCTTCAGAAGGCATGTTAAGCCATTAATCTTGGTTCCGACTTCATGTCGTACTTATTACGCCAAGTTGGACGTATTATGGGTGGTTATTTCCAACAGCAGGTGATCACCTGTCACCTGCCACTTGCTTCCGTCATGTTGCACTGGGTCCGCACGTTGCCATATGACCTGTTTATTTTTTATTTTAGAAACGTAACCCCTCGCTAACACTTACTCCTGTGTCGTGGGTGCGTTTACAAATATAAAAATTTACATACACAAATACTCAGACTGAAATAAATAATTGTGGATCACACAAAGATTTGTCCCGTGCGGGAATTAGACACAGTGGGCGGAGCGGCTTAAGCTCTTAACCACTGCGCTAAATTATTCGTCAACCTTGCCTTGATTTTTGAGAGAAGGCCATTGCCTAGAAGTGGGTCAGAATATGCTAATGTATGCATACATAGTTCCCGCTTTTCTCCCACTGGGTAGGGACCCGTACCCCAGACGGGTAGGGACACATACTACGATACTGACACACCTCTTTCGCTTTATCTCCGTTTATACACCTCCTCATGCATTTCCGTTGACTAAGAGTATTGCGGACTATTGAGTATAGAGGCTCTCGTAGCGCTGTGCGACCGCGGTGTTCTTACCGATCACCAAGGTTAAGCAGCGTTCGACTCGGTCGGCCTGAGATGGGTGACCGTTTGTGGCATTTTCATGCTCGAGCGTCTCCGTGCTTTGGAAGGCACGTTAAGCCGTTGGTCCCGGTTACCACTTAATGTGGTTGTCGTTAAGCAGAGTTGGAACCCTTAAAGGCGGCTTGATAAGTTCCAACAGCAGGTCGCCACAAACCTGCCTCCACAAATCCGCACTCTCGGGTCCGCGTGGTGGAGTATGACCTAATCTCTCTCACCTCAATTTGTGAGAGAAGGCCTTTGCCCAGCAGTGGGCAGTATAGGCTGATATTATAAGAGTATTGCGCACTTAACCTTTTTAAAAGAGACTATTAATTTCGAAAGAGACTCTTTTAAAAGAGATCATTTAAAAAAAAACTTAGCCCTTCTAGGGATTATTCCTGTGTCGTTTTTGTGCGTTTACAAACATGATATTTACATAAACAGTCAGACCAAAACCAATATTTATAGGCCGCAGAGATTTGTCCCGTGCTAGGATCTAACCCGAGACTATTAGTTACAGTAGGCAGAGAGGCTTAAGCTCTTAATTGAATTATTCTCATTATACCTTCTACTACTATAACGGTGTGCTTGTCCCAACGCTGTTATATGGCAGTGAGAGTTGGATATGTAAGGAGGAGAATAAAAGCAGGATAAATGCGGTCGAAATGCGAGCTCTGCGAAACATGTGCGGAGTCAAGCTGACCGACCGTATTCGTAACAGCGTAGTAAGAAGGCGTGTAGATATGAAAGATAGTATCAATGTAAAGATGAGAAAGGGTATGCTCCGTTCGTTCGGACATATAGAAAGAATGTCGGAAGTAATAATGACAAAACCGATATACAACGCAAAAGTGAAAAGATGTAGGTACCGGGGAAGACCTAGACTATCTTACCATGACCAAGTAGACCGTGTCTTATCTGAAGGCCAAGTCAAGAGTCTCTGTAACCGGCGCGCGTGTATGAAATGAACTATGAGAGTGGAGTAAGCCAGAGTGATATGTAAGGAAAGAACCTGTTGGAACTCGTATACTCTCTGCCTACCCCGTAAGGGAACCGGCGTGATGATATAGATAGATAGATACCTACTACTTTTGATAAAGAAATAGAGTTCCAAAAGCCTCTAACAACTTCTTCAGGACCAACGTCCTGATGTTATAATGTGTTTGTTAGCAAATTGCCACTATTACACATTTTATACCCTCCCTTTCGTCAATAGTATTATGTTACCAGCCACCATTCCCCTATTCATGCGACATTGAGCAATCAATGAGTCACTATCTTACCCAGCCAGTTAAAATAGCACTTTTAACGTTATATAAGTAGTTAAATCGTGTGGTATTTATTAATGTAATGTTGGTATAGTCGGCCTCGTCAGAACACTTCATGCTAACTTCTGTATAAACTGGAATTACTTGAAACGTACCTAAAGTTTAAGGTAATTTTTGCACTACAATTCATGAATGTAGAGCAAGTTGATGGATAATATCTGACCACATTGTTATGTAAATATAAAAAACCGTGCGCTAAAAGTGAGGAAGAAAACACTTGACTACATTTTCCGACGAAGTTAGTTAGATCCCAATGTAATAAAAGGGCGAACCAATTACCATTGTATTAGACACAATTTTATACTCCGACTGCTAAGTATTGAGAATTTTTTAATACAAATTTCCTATAACACTGTCCGACCTAGGATCTTAACCCAAGCCCTTGTGGTCCCCAGCCGTACTCGTCACTAGACCAACGAGGTCTAGCAGCTGATCATTACTTCTATCTATATATAACATCACGGTAGATACCTTGCAGGGTAGGCAGTACAGAGTTCCAAGAGTTTCTTTCCTTCCATACCTCTCTGGCTGTACATGCTCGCCGGTTTCGAAGACTCTTGATTTGCCCTTGCAAAGCATTCCTTAATTAAATTAGTTAATTATGCATATGTTAAGCTTAATTTAAAAATCAAAAGCTGCTACTGTTCGTAAAACCGTTTGTTTCGGTTGTTATACCACCATCTATTTTACCAAGGCCGAGAAAAAGGATACAAGTTCCTATTAATTAGCCTATCAGTCATCACCATCATAATCTTACCATATATCCGTCTACTGCTAAACATATGCCTCCCCAATGGCTCTCCAGCGCAACCGGTCCGATACCACTTGCGATCTTCACAAGATCATCAGTCCATCTGGCAGGCGGCCGTCCAACGCTGCGCTTGCCAATACGTGGTCTCCACTTCAGCAACTTTCTGCCCCAACGCCCGTCCTATCTTCGCGCTATATGACCCGCCCATTGCCACTTCAGCTTACTAATCCTATGGGCTATGTCGGTGACCTTGGTTCTACTACGAATCAGGACTAAAAGAAGAAAACTTGAAAGTAGTATTAAAATTTTCCTGCATAGTAATAATACTGTAGCCTATTCTTTATTAGCGCACAGAAATCGAAGTGAGAGACAATAGGTCATACTCTACTACAGGATCATACTTTATCCAGTGCGAAATGGTGGAGGCAAGTTTGTTGCCAGCCGCCACCATCTTTACTTACCATATGAAATTTTATCCGGAACCAACGGCTTAGCGTGTCGTCCTAAGCACGGAGACGCTCGAATATGGATATGCCATAAAGGGTTATCCATCTGACTGCATGAGCGCAATGCTATGAGTGTGTAAAATGTATAGGTAGGAATTAGATGATATTCAAACCTAGTCAATTTTACGATTGCATCGTAAATAAATACTTACGTACCTATCATTATGTTGTGAATAGTTAAATAATCGTGTTCGCATCACACAGCTCTAATTACAAAATACTATGCAGCAAATTCCTGTCCAAGCTTATGGGAAAGCATTCGTATCTTGTACTTGTATATATGCACTGTACTTTGAGTATCACCTCCTATCAGCCGCTGCCGGCGTCCGCGGCATATTCTCACCGACCCTCCCGATGCCCTTACATCCCTTCTTTCGGATACAGATATCGCACACAGGTTCAGACACCAATCTCGCTGGCGAGGTCGGAGAACCCCTTGCCTACGTTGAGACACCTAGTATACGCTCTCCCCCATAGCAACTGCCCAAGCCGAGGCCGTTTCTCCTTGAGGCCCCCATGAGCTAGTTGCCCCCTTGCCCTTCTGGCTTGAGCGTAGTGGTTGCACGCGCGCCCTCTTGTCCGATGAAGCTTTAAAGGCCCCGCGGCCAACAGCGTAGCTCTTTCACACACACACACACACAATTTACTTTGAGTTGTGACGAGGACTTGGTTTAGAGGCCTTAGGGCCATTCAATTAACCAAAATTCTTTTTATGCTCCGTGGTACAACTGCTTGATACAACCAATGACGGCTTGGTCCAGTGGAGCTAAAACCGCTCCCCCCCACTGGATAGAGTAGTCGCGGATTCGATTCCCGCATACAAATCTTTGTGTGACCCATGAATATTTGTTCGGTTCCCGCATACAAATTTTTGTGTAACCCACAAATATTTGGTTCGGTGTGGGCGATTGTGTATGTGAATTTCGTGTTTGTAAACGCACCGACGACAGGAATAATTCCTAGTGTGGGGCTACGTTTTTTTTTGAAATGGTGCGATAGGATATTTTCTATTCCCATGATATCGAATCTGTCGAGTGGTAGACCTTAATGGTCACCTATACCACGAGTGGTAGAGCCTAGAGGTAATTTTTATCTACTAGGTTACAGCTCGTATTATGCTTCTATAGCTCGTATATACCGCACGTTTAGCTGTTTTTGAATTCCAAGAGAATACGATAATAACACCAATCAACGGAGTTTAGCTAGTTTAGAAGGCCTAAGGAAAGTTAAGATTTCTGCGGAATTTGGATAGTAGTAGCCCTGACTGTAAGTTGCTTGGATCGTGATTTAGTAGTCGCAGGATGGATTATCATTTATTGCAGTCAGCGTATTTGAGCATGTGAAATTTCTGTCTCTCTATAAACACACTTTCGATACAGAAATGAAATGAAAAATCATTCATGTTTTGGAGCAACGTTTTTAAAATACTATAATAAGTAAAATAAATTTGACCATTAAATGTACAGTTTGTACATTTGTTATTTGTTCGTTATGTAGTTAGTTTGTTGGTGGAGGTGCGGAGAGAAACGGTCACTATAGTTTCCAGTTAGGTTCACTAGTAAAAAGTACAAGTTAATACAAATAGCAATTCCTTTCTCTATATGTGTTACATCATCCAACTCGGCTGGGCAGCGTTCGGGAAACTGCGCAACATCTTCTCATCCAAAATACCTCAGTGCCTTAAGACTAAAGTTATTAGTCAGTGTGTGTTACCAGTGATGATATATGGATCAGAGACGTGATCTCTTACAATAGGTCTCATAAAAAAGCTCAAGAGTTGCTCAGCGAGCTATGGAGAGAGCTATGCTCGGCGTTTCTCTACGCGATCGAATCAGGAATGAGGAGATTCGTAGAAGAACCAAGATCACCGACATAGCCTTTAAGATTAGCAAGCTGAAGTGGCAATGGGCGGGCCACATAGCGCGTAGATCGGACGGGCGTTGGGGCAGAAAGATTCTAGAGTGGAGACCACGTATTGGCAAGCGAAGCGTGGGACGACCGCCTGCCAGATGGACCGACGATCTTGTGAAAATCGCAGGAAGTCGTTGGATGCAGGTGGCATCGGACCGGTTACGCTGGAAAGCGATTGGGGAGGCCTATGTTCAGCAGTGGACAAGTATAGGCTGAGGTGAATGAATGAATGAATATGTGTTACAAAGCAAAATAAGTTACAAAGCTGATTCTCGATAGTGTAGGTTTTTAATTGTATGGGAAAATTGCCATGTAGATCTAGTGGGAGCTGGCGATCACGAGGTCCTAGATTTAAATCTTAGGTCCGAGTGTTTTCGGCGCTTTGGCAATGATTTCACAGTAGCTAGCAATCCCGGAGTCTCGGATTGTGTCCGGCATAGTAATAGGCTCGTCCGCTTTTACATTGGGACCTAACATCGCCGTTGAAGTGTGCCACCACCGCTTATCAAAAGCAGGTGTAAAGGTTTTATTTTTATTAGGGACAGTGTTTTTCTAGCGGTTACTAAGTAACTAACCATCTATAGATATCGATGAGTACAAAACATGTGTATAACGATAACAATCCGTGGTAGAGGTAATGGAGTTATGTTTCGACGATCTAGCAGATTCTTATTATAGCCATCCGTTTATACTTATTACACACACTAAGGACAATTGTGTGTTACCAGTGATGACATATGGATCAGAGACGTGGTCTCTTACAATAGGTCTCATAAAAAAGCTCAAAGTTGCTCAGCGAGCTATGGAAAGAGCTATGCTCGGCGTTTCTCTACGTGACCGAATCAGGAATGAGGAGATTCGTAGAAGAACCAAGGTCACCGACATAGCCCTCAGGATTAGCATGCTGAAGTGGCAATGGGCTGGCCACATAGCGCGAAGATCGGACGGGCGTTGGGGCAGAAAGATTCTAGAGTGGAGACCACGTATTGGCAAGCGCAGCGTAGGACGACCGCCTGCCAGATGGACCGACGATCTTGTGAGAATCGCAGGAAATCGTTGGATGCAGGTGGCATCGGACCGGTTACGCTGGAAAGCGATTGGGGAGGCCTATGTTCAGCAGTGGACAAGTATAGGCTGAAATGATGAAGGACAATTGTAGCAAGCTAACTCCCACAAAAGAAAGATCACTAATTTGTTAATGTTTTTGTATTTATGTTGCAATGCTGGTTTCCATAAAGAGCTCATGACGAAGCCCAATAAATTATATATCATTCGTCTTACCAACCAATTTTGCGGTCTATCCCCTTTTTACAGGGGAAAGAACTGACATTTAATGTAATACTCGTTCTATTTAGATCTACTAACTAAATTTGTCATGGGTTCCAAAATCAAAGCGCTCCCGTGGATTCCCCGAAGGTCAAACCCCGATATTATCGATAAGGAAGCCTTCGTGGATCTTCGTTTACGAAAGTTTTAGTGTCCTTGATATATTTTAAGGGTTGAATGTCCTCTAAATATATTTTCCCTACAATTGGCAGGAAACTCCATTTCACACTAATTCTATTGTTCCAAAAATTTTTACACATGGTTAGAAAACTAGACTGCTTAATTTTATTATACATACTAGCTGTGCCCCGCAGTTTAGCGCGCACGGCCGGCGCTGATACTTAGTTTTCGTTTAATTTTTCTGCTCAGCATTCTGACTTTTTTTTGCTCAGCTGGTTAGGGCCGTAGCGTGATGTTAAATAGCCTATAATTTCCCTTGAAAATTGGGTTTTCAAGGGCTAAAGTTTTTTTCTATTCCGACTAGGAGTTCCAGAGATTAGTGCGTTCAAACAAACAAACGCTTTAGCTTTTTTTATATTAGTATCTAGATTAGTATAGACAACTACGAATTATTGTTTTAGTAATCTTTATAATGAAAGAATATAGGTAGATTTAACTATATCATCACACCAGATCCCTTGCGAGATAGGAAGAAAGGAAGTAAATAATATATTTTATTTTCTATTTCCAGGGTTCACTGGCGCAGACATAGCAAACGTTTGCAACGAAGCAGCACTCATTGCCGCACGAGAGTTAGCACACGACATCACAATGAAGAACTTCGAGCAGGCCATCGAGAGAGTCGTCGCCGGAATGGAAAAGAAATCCAACGTACTCCAACCAGACGAGAGAAAGATCGTCGCCTACCACGAAGCGGGCCACGCTGTCGCCGGGTGGTTCCTCCAACATGCAGACCCCCTCCTCAAAGTATCCATCATCCCCAGAGGAAAAGGCTTAGGATACGCCCAGTACTTGCCCAAAGAACAGTACCTATACAGCAAAGAACAACTCTTCGATAGAATGTGCATGACTTTAGGCGGACGAGTCAGCGAGGAAATTTTCTTCGGCAGAATTACAACCGGCGCCCAGGACGACTTGAAGAAGATCACCCAAAGCGCATACGCACAAATAGTCCACTACGGTATGAACGCCAAAGTCGGGAACGTGTCCTTCGAAATGCCTCAACCTGGCGAAATGGTGATCGATAAGCCGTACTCCGAGAAAACTGCCGAGTTAATCGACTCGGAAGTCAGAGATTTAATCAACACAGCACATCAAAGCACCACCGAATTGTTAGTTAAACATAAGGAGAATATCATTAAGGTTGCTGAAAGGCTGTTGAAACAGGAGATCCTAAGTAGGGACGATATGATCGAACTGTTGGGTCGACGACCTTTCCCGGAGAAGAGTACTTATGAGGAATTCGTCGAAGGTACCGGGTCTTTGGACGAAGACACGTCGTTACCTGAAGGTCTCAAAGATTGGAATAGAGAGAAACAGCCGGAAACTCCTCCCCCAGAAAGTATACCAAAAGATTCACCTACTACGAGTAAAAACTAAGCCTTTATCCCAGAAGATTGAGTTTGTAGTCAGTTTACGTGAAATATTTTAATTACCTTTAAGATGAAAGGTTTTTTGTTAACAACGTGTTGGTGTGTGTAACATGTCTTAGATTTGTTTGTAGTCGGAGAGTCAATTGAATATCTGGAAAGAGTTTCAGCATTTAATTACAGCTAATGGGTTTGTGAAGAAGACTCGTGCCCCTTCCAGCAGTAGTTAGTACCATATTGAGAATCAATGATGCGATAGCGTTCCATGTATAGATGCTTCACAATTTTTTTTTGTAAAATAAACAAATTCCAGTATTTAATTGTATTTTTCCTTTTGTAAGTAAATTATTAAAAAACTCATACAATTCATTTGATTATTGATCCTTTAAGCTTTCTTCGAATTATAGTTCCTTGTGATATCTGAGATTCAGTGCAGTTAATGATATAGGGGTTAATTTTTCTGTGGAAATTGTACTCGTGCATAAGACAAGGAAGCCAGTTAAGGTAAAATTAACGCATCCAGCTTGCCCCCTGTGGCCGCGGTAGCGTTCAATTACTGCAGTTTAACATTTTTCGTACTTCCTGAGTTGTACCAGAATGCATTCTGCTGATGGCGTCTGTATGAGCGATTATCTGAAAACCGCGAACATTTAAACATATTAGCAATAAATTACCAATCAATGTAATACAGATTGGCACAGAATAAGGAGACGAGGCGTGGGTAGAATGACCTGAAAGTGATAATGATTATGAATATAATATCCTTGAAAATAGACCAAGTCTTATTTGAAGGACAAGTCAAGAGTCTCTGTAACCGGCGAGCGTGTATGAAACGAACTATAAGAGTGGAGGAAACCAGAGAGGTATGGTAAGGAAAGAAGCTGTTGGAACTCTGTACTCTCTGCCTACCTCGCAAGGAATCTGGCGTGATGATATAGATAGATAAATATCCATGAAAAATGTTTTACCTCTATGCAAATAGAGTTCTAATTAGTATGCCCCGTGTGGTTGCAGTGTTTTTATTTATATATACATTTGATATCGACACGATTTCTATGGAAGCAATAGATGACAAGGACGCTACTAACTCGAGGAGGAACGGCCTTAGCTTGGGCAGTTGCTATGGGAGAGGGCTATTATAAACCAGGGCACCGATAGTTTCCAAATTGATTACGAGGCTCAACATGAAGGTAACCCTCACGAATATTATTTATTTGTAAAATGGAATTAGGACAAAAATATCAGTAATGTGAAATTGTATGTAAATCTTAGGAACTATTATTCTATAAATCCGTCCGGATTTAGCGTAATGATACGATAGTCGATTCTGGAGAGCATGCTGAGATGAACGGCTCGATGATGAATAAACGGCATGTAGACCACCCTGCTTACTGGATGAGTAGTTGCGTAGTAGTCACAAATTTGATGCCTGTAAAGGAAAAAGCCACGCCTGACCCACAAATGGTAAACGAAATTGTGTGTGAGGTATTTCGATTATTGCAGTGTAGTCTCTTTCTAACTCCCTTATTTGATATGTCATTTTCTAGCATCAATTCAGATCCCAAATGGAGAAAATTGATCTCTTTTGGACTGTCTGCAGATTGTCACTAATGGGTGGTATGGTAATAATGTTGTTCAATTCAGAGTTGTATGTGTAAACTATCGATGCTCAAACCCTGGTTTATAATAGCCCTCTCCCATAGTAACTGCCCAAGCTAAGGCCGTTCCTCCTCGAGCTAATAGCCTCCTTTTCGTCTATTGCTTCCATAGAATTCGTGTCGATATCAAATGTATATATAAATAAAAACACTTCAACCACACGGGGCATACTAATTGGAACTATATTTGCATAGAGGTAAAACATTTTTCAAGGATATCTATCTATCTATATCATCACGCCAGATTCCTTGCGAGGTAGGCGGAGAGAGTACAGAGTTCCAACAGCTTCTTTCCTTACCATACCTCTCTGGGTTCCTCCACTCTTATAGTTCATTTCATACACGCTCGCCGTTTACGGAGACTCTTGACTTGTCCTTCAGATAAGACTCGGTCTATTTTTCAAGGATATTATATTTTATCAGAGGAAGCAGAAAGGTATTAGATTAAAATAACTTACTACATTTCGAGTACCAATATATTTAATTGGCCACTGGCTGAAATTAAAAATTTACATTGCCTCCCCTCCAAGTAAGTCGAATGCAGTAAGGCAAGCACTTTCGCGCGGCGCAATCACGCAGTCCTTTTCCGCCAATAACAAACACACGCCGTGCGAAAGAGACCGCGCGATAGTGCCAACCCTGTACAAAAATTGAAGGAACAACTTCAACAAAAAAAAAACAGGGTTATATTAAAATTATAATATGAAAATATTCAAATATTAGCTGAAAATACATCCAGCCTTATTTCTGTTTATTTAAATATTCACTACATTTACTTTATACATCACCAATTTCTTAAGTAAATTCAGTTTTTGTACAATATAAAAAGAATCTTATATTATCTATGTTTACACGCGAGTAGTGTATAACACGCCATCGCATCTTGATCTAACCGAGCGAACGAGAAATAAGAGAAATCGTAACAAAATATTTAAAATTATGGTAATTATTACAAGTAACTACACTATATTTATGTTCAACATTTTATGTCAATATTCATTATTATCTATACTTAATTGAAGCCTATGATATAACATTATAAATGATGAAAACATTATTTTTTTTCTTCATGATATCATTCAACAATTAATCAATTAACAACTCGCATCCATTTACTCGTATCTATCGAACGGAAAATTATCACTAATCTCAGTAACAACGAAAAGTTCATATCAATGACAGTCTCTGATTTTTTCCCCTTTAGGTTTTCGGCCCCTCTTTTTGGCGGACGTGACTCCCGCGAGCGCCATCGCGGCTCGTTTCGCGAGACACGACTTGCAGAACCAGTCTTCCGTAGCGCCGGGTTCTTCCGTGATGCCCACGCATACCCAGTGGTACCAGCCGTCGCAGCCGTCACAACCGATCATGGGCGACCCGTTGTCCGGCTGGCCGCACGCCGGACACACCCAAATCTTATTCCCGTGCTCGTCGACGTAGTAAGGCGTCGGAAGAGGCCCGGTCGGTTTCTCGACGGGCGCTTGCGGCGGCGCCGGCGTCGGTTCTTCCGAAATCGACGCGACGTCGTCGTCAAAATGCTCAACATGCCCTTTCTTTAGCGGTTTAAACAGTATCCTCTTATATTTAGAACTTGAAGAGGGAGTGTTTTTGCGAGGCGGCGAGCTACCCGACGGCGGTGACGACGATTGGCCCTCACCGTCGATGTGATTGTGCTTCGAATGCTTCGGTTTAGGCGGTCTCGTTACTAACGCAGATATCTGAGCTAGCTCCGGAGAGCGACTGTGTTCTCTAGAAACTGGCTCGTCTTTCATCGGCGATTCTTCTTCGTCCTCCTTTTTAACCACTGGTTTGATATTCAGTTTGAATATGTCAGGTGAGCTCGGGGGCATTGGCGAATTCGAGTTGGACGAGCCCAATTTCAACGTTAGTTTCGGCACTAATCCATCTACCGCTTTCTCCTTTTTCTTTTCCTTCTTTTCTTTTTTAATCTTGTCCTTTAACTCTTTTAGCTCCTGCCTCTCCTCTTTTTCTCGCTTCTTATCAGACTTATCTTTACTTTTGTCCTTTTTATCTTTCTTTTTCTTGTTTTTAATACCATCTTTATCTTTCTTTTCTTTCTTGTGTGATTTGTCCTTTTTCTTTTCTGTGCTATCTAGTTCTTTTTCTTGAGGAACTTCGGGTGTTGGTGGCTTAACTGGTTCTGGTTCCGGTTTTGGCTCCGGTATTACGACTGGCTCAGGCTCTGGAGTCGGGAGGCGAGGAGGGACAGGAGGCTGTCTCGGCGGCGGTTCATGTCTCACAGGCTCTACTTTAGGAGGATTCAATTCAATAGTTATATCAGGCTGCACAGGCGGCATTTTGAATATACTCGATTTTTGATCTTTATGCGATTTGGACTTATGTTTTTGTAAAATATTTGGAATGGTCTGAGATTTGTGCTTGTCGTGCCTGTCCTTTTCGCGGCTCATTATAGGGGACTTATGCATGCCTCTGTCGTCGTCGTTGTCAACCGGAATCACTTCTAAACTAGGACGACGTAACATTGGGTGTATTTTCATAGATGAAGATCTAGAACTCTGGGAGAAATTGGGCATTGGACTCTGAAAATTACGAATGCCTGGGTTGAGGCCGCCGGGCAAGAAACTAGGCCCTGGTATTAGTCCCGGCCCAGCACCTAAAGCAAAAGGATTCGTAAGGAAATTAGAGGCCGGTAAGCCTCTAAGTGCCGGATTATTCGCCAAACCAGCAAAGATATCACTACTTGGTATCAGTCCTGGAGGAGGTATCAAACCAGGACCAGGCATCAGACCTCTTCCGGGAGCCATAGAAGGGAAGAAAGGGAAACCAGGTGGCATTTGCGACAATTTCGGTTCATTCTTTGGCCTACTTGATTTAGGTGGTTTGACACCACCACTCATTTTCATACTTTGCTTCTCTGCTTGTGCTTGTGCTAGTTCAAACGCCATCTGTTGTTTCTTCAATAATTTCGCCTCCATTTTGGCGGCTTTATCTTTCTTGTCCTTATGTTTCCTTTCTTTTTTAATTTTTGGACTGACACTAGCTACTTCTTTGGGATAGGGTACCTGCAGTGATTTATTAATTGATATACTAGGACGATGCTCCATAGGCGGCGGTCGGGAGACAACAGGATTTATATCTAGATCATCATCAATATTTATCACTTCATCAGTCCTCAAGTCCATTACTTTAGACAAATCTACAGCACTATCATCATTGTTGTTCACAACTGGTTCCTCAACTTTCACTCTAACATTTTCATTAGATCTACTATCAATTGCATTATTGTGTGCAGAATTTTGTAACCTTGAGATCAGTGATTCAGACTGTATTTTTTCATGAACAACCTCTGGAGTGTTCCTATCTTCTTTAGATTTGTTCGATATTCTTTTAAATATATTAATCTTTGATCTATCTGGTTGAGACGCCAATTTCTCCTCTTCCTCAATAACTTCTTTCTTTATTTCCACATCAGGGATAAACGAGTTAGAAGGCTGAGCTTTATTTACAGGCGTAGAATTAGGAATAAGTGGTGATTTTGAAATAGGAATTTTTCGTGGTACAGGAATTGCATCCTCACCTAAACGTGGAGGTTTCGAGACTGATGGTGGAGGATCTATTGGTTCCTGTTTGATTTGAGGGATTGGTCTCATCGGTTCCATAACCGGCGAGGGTGGAGGCATCACAGACCTTGAAGGGGGCGGTGTGGTCTTCGGCGCTGGCATTGTGACATGATTATGAGGTGTTGGATGAACATCTTTGCTTTTCATTGGATAACCAGGTGGATACTTATTCAATTTACTACTATCTTTAGATTTACTACTCTCACCCTTATGACTCTTATCTTTCCTTTTACTCTTCATAACCTTACCATTCAATAATTTATTCTTCTTAGATTTCTTATCAGGTTTCTCTACTAATGGTGCTTTCATAACATTAGAATGATGCGAGTTTGCTTTATGCTTGTCATAGTGTTTTTCTGACATGATAGAAGGGGCCCTGGCTTCCGGCAGTTTCCCTTCACGTGCTGGTGACAGGAAACCAGACATCGTCATCATGACACTGCTGATTTCTCTAGTCCTCTCCTCCTCATCCAAGCGTAACCTTGGCCTCTTGCTATTGGGTAGCGATACTGGATCAATGGGCCTTTTGAATATGTCTTTTGTTTTGTCCGGACTGTCTGTGACTGAAATTTCTGGACTTGTACATGCGTTACTATTGTCAATATTATCAATGCCATTCTGACGGATTTCAACTGTTCCTGCCACAGCAGGTGTGTCCCTTTCCTTTTCAGGGTACATTGGAGGCAAGTGCTCATGCACATGCATGGGTCTGGTGACGACTTCATGACTGCCAGGTTTCAGGAAATTCAAATTAGATTCCTTAGGTTTGGGAAACTTTTCTGCACTGACCGGAGTTGGCACAGGGGGAACACACCTCGTGTACTCGGTCAACTCTGGCAAATTTATGTGTAGATCACGAAATACTAATCCTAAGTCATGTAGATTTGGTTCAGTCCTATTGAATTGTTCGGCGTATCTGTTAGCTTGTGTTCCCAGAGACCTTATGTACTTCTCCAGTACATGTACCAAAATGTCAAGCGGAGTTGAGTTTATACCATTCCATCCTATAGTTTGGCATATTTGCGCAACATTCCTTCGCAGTATCTCGCGGGCGTACGCCTCTGACATTATGACACCAACAAAGTTATCTGGAACAAACGAATATATCGCATTCAATACGACAATTCAGCGTTAATTGAATAACAAACACATGATTTGGCGTATTCATCATGTTAATACTTGTATAGAATCACGTTACGAACGGTAGGACTCCTAAAACAGCAAATCTCATGATTTTTATACCTGCAAGTGTCTAGTAGTACAGAGTCGTGATTCCGAATGGGTGAAAAATTCAAGTTTGGAACACACATGTATGCTTCACTATAATCTTAAAAACTCATGGATAATTTATAAAAACACTTAAATCGTTTACAATGCAAAATAACGAAGTGTTTACGTAAAAACTTCTCAGCATTCTAAAAACACAGTGCCCCGTGCGCCATGATTGCATTTTGGGTTGTCAATGTCGTGTGTTGCTATATTCAAATAAATAAAAGGCGGTCTCATAAAAATGCGTTCACGTAAAAAAATATCTAAAAATGTAATTTGCCTGCAATATTCTGTTAAATTTCCTTTAGAAATTTTGTCACATTAATTATAGTAACTGCAATTAAAATACATTGCCGAAAATTTTAAGGGAAGTCCACAATGTATCCACAGGTCCACAATGTATCCATAATGACAATATTCATAGCACAGTAGTGTTATTGCGTGTTGTCTTATTTATTATTACGAGATTCTAACCGCATCTTCACCCACGCTAATTTTTGAAAAAAATGTAAGGTTCCTGACCTTACATTTTTCCGGGATAAAAAGTATCCAATGTTTTGAACCAGGTAATAAACTATATATGTGTGAAATTTCATTCAAATTCGCTTAGCCGTTTTTGTGTGATTGAGTAAGAAACATCCAAAAATCGAAACATACACATTTATAATATTTATAGGATAATCTTTTTCTCATATATTGTTTATTAATTTAACATTGCAGCGATATAGTAATAATCTTAGTCAAAAAGTGTGCTGTACATCTCTGCCATTTGCGCTTAAGGAATATGTATATATAAGCGTGACGTTGTTTATAATAGTGATAGCGGTATGTTAGGAAAGAACCTGTTGGAACTCTGTACTCTCTCCCTATCCCGTAAAGGATCAGGTGTGATAATATAGTTAGATAGATAAATATTATACACAGTCAAAATCAACTGTGTACTAAAAAATAGCTCGTTATGGAAATAACAATTATTGTTGTTGCTACAAGACGGTAGCATATTATTGGCGGTGCCACTATATAGAGGGCACCTACCGTAACGGTAGGTGCCCTCTATATATATATATATATATATATATATATATATATATATAAAACTTAGTGCTGTATAAAACTTAGTGCCCTCAATAAAACTTAGTGCTAATCATATCAAGAATAATGTTGCTGCATTCGTGATAAGCCGCTAAGTATAATGGAACTTAGGCTGTTCTTATTTGCGCACTTCTAGCACTATTTGGGAGCTAAAATTCAATTGTCAGTCTGAGACCTGGTTAACTTTTAACGACTCGTTTGTGGATATGAGTGGTCCAATTATTTTACTCTTTTGAGCCAGAAAAGCTTGATTTGGACAGTACAAAATAGGGATGCGCAAATTATGAAAATATCGATATTTATCACGTGCGAATCAGAGGAAAACTTGATGAACAGTTTGGTGAAAATCAGTTTAAATTTCGGTCTGGAGTTGGAACGAGAGAGGCTTTGTTTACGGTACAAGTTTTAATACAAAAGACCAGAGATTTTGACGGACGATTTAGCGCAGTGGTTAAGAGTTTAAGGCGCCCCGCCCACTGTGTCTAATAGTCGCGGGTTCGTTTCCCGCACGGGACAAATCTTTGTGTGATCCACAATTATTTGTTCCGGTCTGGGTATTTGTGTATGTGGATTTTTATGTTTGTAAACGCATCCACGAGACAGGAGTAAATCTAAGTGTGGGGCTAAGTTTATTAAAAAGATAAGAGAGACAGAGAGATATGCAACAAGACATATTGATCTGTTTTATTGCCTACGAAAAAGCGTTCGATACAGTTCTCTATGAAAACTTATTCAAATTCTAGGGTTAAACAGCATGGATATCCACATTGTTCAAAACCTGTACTGGAAAAGATGGCCATCAATTCGAGTAGACGGGGAGTATACTCATGAAGTTGAGCTAAAGAATGATATTCGACAAAGTTGCATTTTGTCACCTACTCTATTCCACTTATACTTAGAGACAATAATGGCTGAAGCACTAGAAGACCTTGACTGTGGTGTCAACATAAATGGCTGTATCATTACCGTCCTGATAGCATCATCTGCTGCAAACCTCCAAATAATAGTCAACAGAGTGAATGAGTTCAGCGAGAGATCCGGTCTGAGGATGAATGTTAGAAAATTAATATCATGGTGATCTCCAGAAACTCCAATACTAACATTGACATTGCGGTTCTTGGGCAGATGGTGGAACGAGTACACTACGTTAACACAAATATTAGGGCACATGGCTAACAGAACAATGGGACAGCGATCTAAAGATCAAGAGCCACGTAGAAATTGTTCGAACTGCCTTCAATACTATGCGAGTTGTACTTTGCAACCGCAACTTAAACATCAATTTACGTACCCGTCTTCTTCACTGTTACATCTGGCCCATAATTCAATACGGATGTGAGTCGAGGTCCACGAACTTCAGGAAAAGTATTGAAGTATTCGAAATGTGGACATACATGAGAATGCTGAGATTATTCTCAGCTCAGATTATTCTCACTTTCCAACTTATGTTGGACTCATAAAGTTACTAGACTCAACCTAGAAGCTCTGCGGCAAGCCAATTAAGAAACGGAACTTATGACCATCATAAAAAGACGAAATACCGCATACCTCGGCCACGTACTCAGGCACGATAGACATCGTATTTTACAGGTCATTCTTATGGGCAAAGTTCCCGGTAAAAGGCGTATGGGTCGCAGAAAGAAGTCGTGGCTCAGTAACATTCGGGAGTGGGTCGCAGAAAATAGCCGTGGGCCGTAACATCCGGAATTGCCAGCGCGGCACAACTCACCCGTATCGCACAGGAAAAGGACGAATTCCAAATATTGAATCCAACCTTTATTAGTTGGAGAGGCACCAGAAGAAGATAATTTTTAAATGAGTTGAATGTTAAACGGAGTTAGTTGCCTCCTGTTATACGAGAGTAATGGCTGACTAAATACTTAATAATGTTTATAAGTAATCATAATTGTGGATTCCAATCAGATACATGTGTATCTCATTGGAATCTACCCCACCACATGAATGATGTCATTCACCGCTAAATCGACTAAGTGAGTGGGAAACTTTTTAGTGACATTAAATCTACCAAACACTTCACTATAAAATTAAAAAATGTGATTGACAGTTTGTCAAATCCGCTAATGGTCGACGGACTGTGATATACTTTTTGTAGATAGAATTTCACTATTCTTCGTATATATACTCGAAATAAGCGATAATATTCTCTAGAATACAATAATCTCACTTATTCATAGATAAAAACAATATAAAAAAACATGTGGAGTTGACTGACTCGTTTTATAAATTTCGTATTGAGACAGGAAGAGTTTGAGGTATCAAGTTATAACGTATAAAAACTTTTTCATGACAATTTATTGTTTCTGTGTGGTCAGCGGTGAAGGTTGAAGATGACTACGTCTTCCGAGGATGTTTTGCTCAGCGTGAGCTATGTGAGGTACAAGAAAGGTGATGGAACCCTATATGTAATGAACCAAAGGCTGGCTTGGATGCTGGAGAACCGAGATACAGTTGCAGTTTCACACAAATATGCTGATATTAAAAGTGAGTAAATGCTTAATAATATATGTATTGAATAAAACTATTATCACATTCAGAGTTATTGGTACAACTTTAGAATTTCCCTGATTGGATGCAGTAAGCCTGTTGAGAGTTTTTCTAGGTTGTGTTAGTTTTTACAGTATTATAACTGTTGTAAAATCTAAAAATTGGTAATTTCTATACTGCTTATCACATGCCACAGATCATAAAACCTCATAAATGTCATACCCTTATAAAAAAATGGTAAGTACAAGTATAGTTCATTTTATCACAAAACATGTTACATGTTATTATGTACATTTTACAGTATATGGTTCATTTATTGGGAATGAAAGGTAGTTAATTCCGTTCTAAAATGACTATTTAGTGAGAAAATATAAAAAACTGATATCTGATGCGAAAGTGGAAGGATGTAGGTGACGGGGAAGACCTAGACTATCTTACCATGACCAAATAGACCGGGTCTTATCTGAAGGACAGGTCAGGAGTCTCTGTAACTGGAGAGTGTGTATGAGACAAACTATGAGAGTAGAGGAAGCCAGAGCGGTATGTAAGGGAAGAACCTGTTGGAACTCTGTACTCTCTGCCTACCTTGTAAGGGATCTTGTGTGATGATATACATAGATAGCAAATATAACCATTTTTATGTGATGTATATTCTTCAATTAGTGGATATATTTGTTATAATAGCAATTTAACCCATTGGTTGTTTTTGTATGTACATACATCAATAAAGAAAGTCTATATGTCACAAAAGAAATACACTGTCACCCTTATATTCCCCAAAGCGGCAGAGGTGTACCGTGCATCCATTTTTCACTGATGATGTTATGTCCCATTTAATAGGGGGCGACTCTATTGCCATATACTGAGCACAATTCCAGATTCCAGACTGATATTCTGATTTTTTTTATAGTAATACTACATTTGTCTGGCCTCGAACAAAAAAATATTGATGATTATTTATAATAATAATATTAGCCCTGTTAAGAAACTGTCCCACCATTGGGCACAGGCCTCCTCTCAAACTGAGAGGGTTTAGGCCATAGTCCACCACGCTGGCCCAGTGCGGGTTGGCAAACTTCACACACCTTCGAGAAACTCTTAGGCATGCAGGTTTCCTCATGATGTTTTCCTTCACCTTTAAAGCAAGTGATAAGTAATTCTTATGATTGATGATTATTTACCCAAAAGTAATTTGTTACAGCACAAAAAATTTCCCCTGTGGGTAAACCAAAAGTTCAACTTCAGGTGGTATTACACGATGGCACATGTTCCACGTTCCACTTCGTTAATCCCGGAGGAGCGGAGGCACAGGCTAAAGACAGAGATCAAGTCAAAATGTTGTTACAAAATCTGCTTCCAAAATTCAAGAGACAGATTGATGGAGAGTTGGAAATGAAATCTAGGTATGTGTTATTTTATGTTAGAGATTTTGGTAATGATAGAAACAGTGGAGGTAGCCAGAGAGGTATGCAAGGAAAGAACCTGCTGAAACTCTGTACTCTCTGCCTAACCTGCAAGGGATCTAGTGTGATATAGATAGATAAAGCCAGTATTTCTTAAGACGGGCTTCCAGTATTTAATGTTATTTCAATACTCCACTAATACCGACTTCCCATTAACCCTTTCACAGCCCCAGTCAGATGGATCCAACAGAATTTTATGGCTTGTCATTCAAATTTTATTTCTGTTATATTGTTGATTTGTTTACATGGATTTATGTGAATTAGAATAGGGTACTTTTCTACTTTGTTAATTAATAATGCAGACTAAGTGGGTAGATAAATAATACGCACTCTTGTACAATGGCTACCTAGCAAAATACATGATTTACATTGAGTTGGTGTTTTACTAAAGTTCAGGACTTAATAATATCTTTGTTGAAATTTAATTTTTTTGTCTATCTATCTGTCTATCTATATCATCATGCCTGATCCCTTGAGGGGTAGGGTGCAGAGTTCCAACAGGTTCTTTCCTACACACTTCTTTGGCTTCTTCCACTCGCATAGTTTGTATCATACATGCTCACCGGTTTTAGATACTGGAGTTTGTTTTTGTCATTGGAATTTTATGTTTTTCTCGCTTATTCAGCTACATGTTCTACTAACACAATTAATATAATAGAGAGAGAATATCCAACTAACTTTTACAATTCATTAGAATTACTGTCAAAGTTAGAAGTATTGAGTAAAATGGTTTGTAATAATTTGACTTTCAGGGTTAAAACTGATAGATTCCCTACTGTTCTTATGTATGTGAAAATGATCAAGTTAATACTTTATCCTCTCTCTAAGGCCAAACAAATTGAGTTAAAAGACTAGCCCGCTTAGTTTTTCTCTAGATCTTCTCAGTGGAGACTGCGTTCTGATCCGGTGGTAGATGTAAAAAATGTAATAATTTTGACGATCGTGAGCACTATTATTGTATTGGCCTATACAAATAAATAATTTTTGACTTCGCCTTCAACTCTCTTCAAGTGTCTCTCCATTACTGGAGGTTTCCAGTAATGGAGAGACACTTGAAGAGAGCAGCCAAGTACTTCTTTATCATATTCACATACAAAATGCACAAAATGTGGGCGTACATAGTACCTCAGCTTAGAGAATGGAGACATGACCATGTTCATGTATTTGTACTGTTCAAAATATTCATTTGGCTGCACTAACTGACTGGTTTTTGTATTTAAAAAAAACCAATTAATAACCAGTTTTGTTTTTGTATATATAACATAGTTATGATTTATAATTTACAGCTTGTTAGTATATATCTGTAGTGACCTTGTGTTTAGTGGAGATAAGGTTGAAATTTAAGGAAATAAATTAGTATTCTGTTGTCTTAAATGTTTATTTTAGTAATGGAGTCTCACATTCAATAAATAATAATCTGACATTCGGCATGATAAAAAAATAAACATGACTATGTGTCTCAAAGAGGGGTGGCAGAGGTGTATTGTGTACGCCCACCTTTCGTTGACGATGCTAGGTTTCAATATAATAGCGTTCAAGCCTTAGACCTTATATGTACAAGTGCTTTTTAAATGCACGTTAAAAAGCACTGGGGGTGAAATAAATAGGAAACCGTACATTTAAAAAAAATCTTTAATGTTTTAAAAAAGCAAGTTGAAAAAGCGCTCGTGCAAATGGAGGCTAATTATTTGACCCATGTTGGTGATATGTGGCCACTTGTATCACATGGAATAAATATTTGTGTAATAAATAATATCCACATATATTTTCTACTATCTGAATTTTTATGCATCCTGTCTGAATTTAAACACACCTTAAATAATCCTAAAACCTTATCTTACTTAGTCAAAATTTTCTTCAAAAAGTGAAGAACGTTATTAGTGACTGAAATAGACCGGATCTTATCTGAAGGACATGTCAGGAGTCTCCGTAACCGGCGAGCGTGTATGAGACGAACTATAAGAGTGGAGGAAGCTAGAGAGGTATGTAAGGAAATAACCTGTTGGAACTCTGTACTCTCTGCCTACCCCGCAAGGGATCCGGCGTGACGATATAGATAGAAATAGTATTTCTATTAAACAGTTCAATTACACATTTATACTTCCATACTAATATTAAAAATTCGAAAGTAACTCTGTCTGTTTGTCTGTTACTGTCTGTGTGTGTGTGTGTGAATGATCAACGCTGTTGGTCGCGGGGCCTTCACAGCTTCACCGGACAAGAGGGCGAGCGTGCAACCACTAGGCTCGAGCAAGAAGGAGGAACGGGCTCGGCTTGGGCAGTCGCTATGGGGAGGGCGTATACTAGGTGTCTCGCCGTGGTGCTGTGCACCGGCCGGCGGGCAAGGGATTCTTCGACCTCGCCGGCGAGGTCGGTGTCTGATCCTGTGTGCGGTATCTGTATCCGAAAGAAGGGATGTAAAGGCATCGGGAGGGTCGGTAAGAACATGCCGCGGACGGCGGCAGCCGCTGATAGGAGGGGAGTTAGATTCGTAGTCGGCGGCGGCTACAATTAGCGGATTCCTATAATTGGACGTGTCCGCGAAATATCGGGTTGTCGGTCTGTTACCTTTTCACGCCCAAACCGCTGAACAGATTTTGATCGAATTCGGCTTGGAAATAGATTTTTTTCATGGGAAGGACAGAGCCTATATTTTGTCTAAAATAAAGGTTAAGGTGTAAAATAAACCCGTGAAAATAACGCAAACGAAGTTGCGGGTAAAACTAATTGCAAATAAAAAATGCACTCTAAACATCTAGTAATATAAAAAAAACTGTTGTCTATACATTCGTCCTGCCATTCTGCACAGGTTATTGTCCCTGCATCCCACATTGAAGCATTTATATGAGGATCTGGTGATATCAAAGGTGATAAATAGCGAAGAATATTGGAATACGCCCACACTGAAACATTATACTGAATCTAATAATATCAAACAAGAGGCTGGTAAGTTTTACTAGTGATATTTTTATTTGTAGATGTGGCTAATATGGTCGTGTTTAGATTCGACGACGGTTTGTAGTTAAGAGCTTAAGCCCACTCAGATCGAAAAGTCCCTAATTCGATTCTGTCATCGGACTAATCCTTGTGTGTTACTATACTCTAGATGATTATTTAAAAGATAAAAATGCTTGGATAGGTGCTGTTCCAGCTCCACCAGAATGTGGATAACATTTTTAGCTATTATTATTTATTATTCCCTCTCTTCCTTCTAGTAGTTAAATAAAATTAATCATTTTATTTCTCATTTCTTTATCTGTAAATAACTTAATTTAATTTAGACTTACCAGATACTACATTGTTCTCCCATACCCCACAACAAAATGTAGATGGAAAAATTGTGAAAATACTATTTTAAAAGAGTAACCGTGGAGTTTCTTGCCCTTCTTCTCCACAGGAATGACATTCCGAAGTGGTGGTAGAGTCTTTGTTACTATTCTGGCGATTCATAAATACTGTAATGGTTTACATGAATAAAAAATATTCTGATTCAGATTCTGTGACCCACTAATTGACGTGTCGAACGAACAAAGTCCTATAATCCATTATGTATATCTTATAAATAACCTTATCGGCGGGCACGAAAGTTGGAAATCCATTTATTTTTTTTGGCATATGTAAATTAGTTCTATGGGACCGTCGAAATCTTTGTTTCGGTCTGGGTGTTTGTGTATCTGAATTTCATGTTTGTAGGCACATCCACTACACAGGAGTAATTTATTACTAATTTCTTTTTTTATAGAAAAATCTCAACCTTTTGTATTGCCATCCGTAGGAACCGTGATGGTTTTATTAGTAGTATTGGAACCTTTTTACTTAAGCACTGTGATACCTTGATTGGGTTTGCTTTTTTTATTGAGGCGCCTTGGAGCTGTTATAGAATATTTACAAACATTGGTGAACATAAATGTTTGGTCAAATAGCCGACGGAGCGCGACGAGTGCGCGACGGAAGCGCTCAGCAACGCTCACACTAGCGACCCGCTCGCAGGCGTATTAGCGTCTCGCTCGCCCCGTGCATTAGTAATCGCGTCGAGCGCGACGGCGGTGGGTCGTGACTTTTGCCGTCGCGCCGAGCGGCTCTGCGCTGTGTGTCGTCTCCCAGTACATTACAACGCCCCAAGCCGCGCCACTGTCACGCTCCCGTCGCGCGCCGTCGGCTATGTGGCGAAACCTTAAATAAATTCGGCGTCCAAGCCAATGTCGACATGAACTTTTAATGACTATTCAATGAGAAAATGCATTGCACAAATATTATGAAAAAAAAGGATGTTTGCACCAGAAACCGAACTCGAGGGTATAAACATAGGCTATTAATTATTTGGTTTTATTCAAATAAAAGTACTTTAATGTATACCTAGTGTAGGAGGGACTCTTTATGATGAACTCTTTCTTCCGGAAGCCGCCTCATAGAAAATGGACCTGGATGAGCCCTGATGGTTCCACAAAAAATGAGATAGACTTCATCATGAGCACCAGGCGACAAATATTTAATGATGTCTCCGTGATTCACAGGGTAAAAACCGGCAGTGATCACCGAATGGTCAGAGGCACATTAAATATTAATGTCAAAATGGAAAGATCGCGTCTGATGAAGTCTACGCTCCGACCTTCTTATGCACACATCCAAAACCCCGAGAACTTTCAACTCGAATTGGCAAACCGCTTCGAATTGCTAGACAGCAGCGCATCAGTGGACGAAATCAACAACAGGCTGGTAGAGACTGTCCATACGGTCGGGTCCAAGTATTATAAGCCCCACCGTAAAAATAGACCTCAAAAACTATCTAACTCCACCCGAAATCTCATGGCTGAGCGACGTTCCATGACGCTCCAAACCTCCGATGATGCTAAGTCCTATAGGCAGCTCAATGGACAGATACTGAAGTCCTTGCGTCACGATTTACGGTCCTTCAATACAAGGCGTATTGAGGAGACCATAGCACAGAACAAGGGCTCCAAAGTGTTCGCAAGAGACGCGTCTATTGGGCAAAGCCAGTTGACGAAGCTGAAGACGGAGGACGGAAACGTAACGTCGAATAGGTCAGAGGTGCTCAGGGAGATAGAGAGGTTCTATGGGCAGTTGTACACCTCAGTAGCTGAACCTGTTGTTGACTTGGTAAAAGACCCAAGAGCCAAGCTAACCCGACACTACACTGAAGATATCCCGGACATCAGCCTGTACGAGATTACGATGGCTCTCAAACAACTCAAAAATAACAAAGCACCAGGCGAAGACGGAATTACCGCAGAGCTTCTGAAAGCGGGCGGAACGCCGGTACTTAAAGTCCTTCAGAGGCTGTTTAATTCCGTCTTGCTCGAAGAGAAAACGCCGGAAGCATGGAACAGGGGAGTGGTGGTACTGTTTTTCAAGAAAGGTGATAACACTTTACTGAAGAATTATAGGCCCATCACACTGCTGAGCCATGTTTATAAGTTGTTTTCGAGAGTCATCACGAATCGTCTCGAACGCAGGCTTGATGACTTCCAGCCTCCCGAACAAGCCGGTTTCCGGAAAGGCTTTAGTACCATAGACCACATACATACGCTGCGGCAGATTATACAGAAGACCGAGGAGTATAATCGGCCACTATGCTTGGCGTTTGTGGACTATGAGAAAGCCTTCGATTCGATCGAGACTTGGGCGGTTCTTAGATCTCTCCAGCGATGCCGCATTGACTATCGGTACATTGAAGTGTTGAAGTGCTTGTATAATAACGCCACCATGTCAGTCCGAGTACAGGGGCATTGCACGAAGGCGATCCCCATAAAAAGAGGAGTAAGGCAGGGAGACGTCATTTCTCCGAAACTGTTTACGGCCACCTTAGAGGACGCCTTCAAGCTCTTGGAATGGCAAGGACTTGGCATCAACATCAATGGCGAATACATCACTCACCTTCGATTTGCCGACGACATTGTGGTCGTGGCGGAGTCGCTGGAAGATCTAGGACGAATGCTCGGTGACCTCAACAGAGTATCTCAACAAGTGGGTCTTAAAATGAACATGGACAAAACGAAAATAATGTGTAACGTCCATGTCGTACCCACCGCACTCACCGTTGGGAACTCTACTCTTGAAGTTGTCGACGAATACATTTACCTGGGACAGGTAGTCCGGTTAGGTAGGTCCAACTTTGAGAGAGAGGTCAATCGACGAATCCAACTCGGCTGGGCAGCGTTCGGGAAACTGCGCAACATCTTCTCATCCAAAATACCTCAGTGCCTTAAGACTAAAGTTTTTAGTCAGTGTGTGTTACCAGTGATGATATATGGATCAGAGACGTGGTCTCTTACTATAGGTCTCATAAAAAAGCTCAGAGTTGCTCAGCGAGCTATGGAGAGAGCTATGCTCGGCGTTTCTCTACGCGATCGAATCAGGAATGAGGAGATTCGTAGAAGAACCAAGGTCACCGACATAGCCGTTAAGATTAGCAAGCTGAAGTGGCAATGGGCGGGCCACATAGCGCGTAGATCGGACGGGCGTTGGGGCAGAAAGATTCTAGAGTGGAGACCACGTATTGGCAAGCGCAGTGTGGGACGACCGCCTGCCAGATGGACCGACGATCTTGTGAAAATCGCAGGAAGTCGTTGGATGCAGGTGGCATCGGACCGGTTACGCTGGAAAGCGATTGGGGAGGCCTATGTTCAGCAGTGGACAAGTATAGGCTGAGATGATGAATGTATACCATTAGCCAATATAAAACATTTACAAACGTCAAAGTTATAACATTCATTTTTTACATTTACCACCGCATCGGAACGCAGCCCTTACAGAGAATAGCCGGCGAGAAACTCAGGGGTTACTTCGGTCCGATCCCCAGTTTTGATAAGTTTGATTTTAAATTATTTTCTTTTCCGTTCTCATACACCTTCCAAAAATATCGGGGGTTCCAATCGGAAATGCCAATTATACTTAGTTGATCAGACCAGAATTAAATAATAATTAACAGCAGGGGATCTGTTTTGGGGATCGGACCGGAATAACCCAAATTTAGCTGGCTAGTCTTTAACTTAATTTGTTAGTTATAATTAAATATTACTTCTTCCAGGTGTCTCCGGCGCGTTCCTCGCGGACATACAACCACAGACTGACGGCTGCAACGGACTGAAGTACAATCTCACACAAGATATAATAGACGCCATATTCAAAACGTACCCCGCCGTTAGAAAGAAACACAGTGACTATGTGCCCAATAAGATGACTGAAGCGGAATTTTGGACCAAATTTTTTCAGTCTCATTATTTTCATAGGTAAGACTTCTATCTATCTATCTATATCATCACGCTAGATCCCTTGCGGGGTAGGCAGAGAGTACAGAGTTCCAACAGGTTCTTTCCATACATACCTTTCTGGCTTCCTCCACTCTCATAGTTCGTCTCATACACGCTCGCCGGTTACGGAGACTCTTGACTTTTTCTTCAGATAAGACTCGGTTTATTTGGTCGTGGTAAGATAGTCTGGGTCTTCCCCGGTACCTGCATCCTTCCACTTTCACATTGTATATCTGTTTTGTCATTCTTTCATCTGGCATTCTTTCTATATGCCCGGACCAACAGAGCGTGCCCTTTCTCATCTTTACACCGATACTATCTTTCATACCTACTCGCTTTCTTACTACTAAGTAAGAAAGCGAGTAGGTATAGTAGTAGGTAGTAAGACTTCGGAAGCAGAATATCTAATCTATCTTTCTATATAATCACACCAAGTCTCTTGTGGGGTAGGCAGAGAGTAGAGTTTCAACAGGTTCTTTCCTTACAGACATGTCTTGCTTCCTCCAAGCGTATTTTGTCTTAATGCTTGCTGGTTATAGAGTTTTTTTAATGTTCCAAGTGGGAGATAACAGAGAGCTTAGCACGAATACTTTGATGCTAGCGTTACGCTAGCGAGTAATAGTGCCTTCACATTCATGTTTATTGAATAAATTTAAAATGTGACAAGGATAACATATCAACTCACTAGCGTCACGCTAACATCAAACTTTTCATGGCAAGCTCTCAGGTCGTACCATAGAGATAATATAAGATTAAGACTAAACGCATAGAGAGATTATAAACCCAGTTTAACTGCACACCTTTTGTGGACACTTGGTACCATTTAGGTAACCAATTTAAAAATCTTTGTTCCTACATGGTTCGTACCGCCTTATTTTTCAAAATATTATGGCTTGTCGTCATGTCATCTCCACGCAAATCTTTCGGTTAATATTGGTTATAATAATAATATTGGGTATTGGTGTAGAGACTTTGGTGACTCGGTGACTTTTCATTTGTTTTCAAGTATTAATTAATGTTAAAACAAAATGTACAAGAGTGTAACTGATTACGATAGATTCGTCCCCTTTCTTATCACTGACATGACAAGTGTAAGCTTATTAAACACCGTCACGCCTATATTCCCCAAGCGGGGGTGGCAGAGGTGTACTGAGTACACCCACGTTTCGCCGACGATGTTAGGTCCCATGTAATAGGGGGCGAGCCTATTGCCATATACCGGGCACAATTCCAGACTCCGGACTCGTACTGAGAAGTTTTCGTTAGAAAACCTACACTTGTCCGACCTAGGATTTGAACCGAGGACCTCGTGTTCACAAAGCGATGCATGTGCCACTAGACCAACGAGGCAGTAATGCTCCTCTTATGCTTTTAATCTTATATCTATGGGTCGTACGCATAATATTATGACCCGTTCAGATTCGTAGATGCAGAGTTGTCGCCACTTGCTGTTTGAATTAAATGGTAGGCAGGACGAAGAGCTTCATCATCATCATATCAGCCTATACTTGTCCATTGTTGAACATAGGCCTCCCCAATCGCTTTCCAGCGTAACCGGTCCGACGCCACCTGCATTCAACGACTTCTTGTGATTTTAAAAGATCTGCAGTCCATCTGGCAGGCGGTCGTCCTACGCTGCGCTTGCCAATACATGGTCTCCACTCTAGAATTGTTCTGCGATCTTCGCGCTATGTGGCCCGCCCATTGCCACTTTAGCTTGCTAATCCTGAGGGCTATGTCGGTGACGTAGAGCTTAAATTCTGTTAAAGAAGCATTTCCCTTATTGGTACAAACGGTCACTCATCTTAAACTAACCGAGCCAAACGACGCTTAACCTTGGTGCTCGCTACGAATACGGCTTTGGACAGGTCTAGGCGTCATAAATATACATAAATTTGAGTATAATATCAGCCTATACTGCCCACTGCTGGGCAAAGGCCTTCTCTCACAAATCAAGGTGAGAGAGATTGGGCCATACTCCACCACGCGGACCCAGTGCGGATTGGTGGAGGCAGGTTTGTGGCCACCTGCTGTTGGAACTTATCAAGCCACCTTTAAGACTTCCAACTCGGCTTAACGACTACCACATTAAGTGGTAACCGGGACCAACGGCTTAACGTGCCTTCCGAAGCACGGAGACGCTCGAATATGAAATGCCACAAACGGTCACCCATCTCAGGCCGACCGAGTCGAACGCTGCTTAACCTTGGTGATCGGTAAGAACACCGCGGTCGCACAGCGCTACGAGCGCCTCTTCAAATTTGAGTATTTATAGGAAATTAACAATGAGACGACTCATTGCATATTTGTACAGATGATAATGTACAATAGATAGTAAGTATATTAGTAGTATAGTAATATTCAGTAAATAGTAAGTAAATTATTATAGTGTTGATTCTTTATCTGTCTATCATCAAGCTAGTTTCCTAGGCAGTTAGGCGAAGAGGAAGAGTTCTAATAGGTAATCATGTTAGATTGTTAGTAAAATTTAAAATAGTATTCTCACCACACTCACCGTTTTATTGTGAAAAACCAAGTAAAATGTAATCTTTTTTTTCTATCTATCTATCTATCTATCTATCTATAACATCACGCCAGATCCCTTGCGGGGTAGGCAGAGAGTACAGAGTTCCAACAGGTTCTTTCCTTACATACCTTTCTGGCTTCCTCGACTCTCATAGTTCGTCACATTGTATATCTGTTTTGTCATTCTTTCCTCTGGCATTCTTTCTATATGCCCGAACCAACGGAGCATAACCTTTCTCATCTTTACACTGATACTATCTTTCATACCTACTCGCTTTCTTACTACGCTTTCGTAATCTTTTTTTAATGCAGAAAATAATTGTATTCATTGATTATACAGGTTGATCCGAAATTGGGGTATCAGGCCGGAAATTGTTGAATTTATATGTCAGTTTAAACAAGTATTTAAGAAAAGAAAATGAATCCCCACACCAGGATTTATTCCTGTATTGTGGGTGCGTTTACAAACATGAAAATTCACATACACAAATATCCAGAACGAAACAAATATTTGCGGGTCACACAAAGATTAGTCCCGTGCGGGATTCGACCTCGAGACTATTCGATCCAGTGGGCGGAGCGAGTTAAGCTCTTAACTACTGCACCAAATCATCTGTTTTTGCATTATTCTATTATTAGTCTATTGTTCTAAAAAACTAAAACACTGTTACGTCTTTTTTCCCCAAGTGGCGGTGGCAGAGGTGTACTGAGTACACCCACTTTTCGCTAACGATGTTAGGTCCCATGTAATAGGGAGCGAGCCTATTTCCATATGCCGGGCACGATTCCAGACTCCGGACTCATACTGGGAAGTTTCTCGTTAGAGGACCTCGTGATTACCAAGCGATGCGCTTTGCTACTAGACCAAAGTTCTAAAACTTTCTATTTCTTAGCTATTTTATTTATCTTCCCCACAGAAGTTCACTCAAATAGCTGATCATTTGGTACTAATAAATTAAAAAAAAAAACAATTTAGCAAATCTAGATGGATGTAGAGGCAAAGTATAAATGCAACAATTTCTGGCATAATACCCCAATTTCGGAACAACCTTTATAATCTCTCAATACAATTATTTTTTGAATGAAAACAAAATAATTGATTACATATTACTTGGTTTTTCATGAGAAAACAATGAAAGTGTGGTGAGGATACCATTTTAAAATTCACTATATACCCCAAATCTGAATCACCTGTACTTTCCAGCTTATATACTTTCATCCAAATTAAGTCACATAATATTAAAAAAAGTCAAGGGCAAGTAGGGCAAGCCAAGAGTCTCCGTAACCGGCGAGCGTGTATGAGACGAACTATGAGAGTGAAGGAAGCCAGAGAGGTAAGTACGGAAAGAACCTGTTAGAACTCTGTACTCTTTGCCTACCCCGCGAGGGAGCTGGCATGAATTAGGCATGGAAATTAATATTTGACTTTGATTATGCAATTCATATATTTTATTTTCTTATGTAGAGACCGCATTGCCTCATCGTCTAGCAAAGATTTATTCGGAGAATGTGCCAAAATGGACGACCAAGCCATCGCCTCGGCGATGAAACACACAACTTTGGATCTCACGGTATTTTCATTAAATTATTTTAAAATAATAAATAAACACCGTTACGCCTATATCCGCCATGCGTGGGCAGCAGAGGTATATTGAGTACACCCACTTCTCGCCGATAGGCTGATATTATTATTATGTTAGTATTGTCATTTGTGTAGGTTGTACAGGTTATATGATATATTTACCAAATCTAATGTTTACCTCGGTATACTGAGAATTTGATTATAAATCAACGGGTTTATTGATAGTTTAAATCTAACTTAGTATGCTTGTAACACCGTCACGCCTATATTCCCCAAACGGACGATTTAGCGCAGTGGTTAAGAGCTTAAGCCGCTCCGCTCACTGTGTCTAATAGTCGCGGCTTCGATTCCCGCACGGGACAAATCTTTGTGTGATCCACAATTATTTGTTCCGGTCTGGGTATTTGTTTGTAAATTTTCACGTTTGTAAACGCACCCACGACACAGGAATAAATAATAGTGTGGGGCTACGTTTAAAAAAACAAAAGACGGGGGTAGCAGAGGTGTACTGAGTACACCCACGTTTCGCCAACGATGTTAGGTCCCATGTTATAGGGGGCGAGCCTATTCCCCTATACCAGGAACAATTCTGGAATTGTGCCTGCAGTCTGGACTCCGGACTCATTGGAATGGGAATTATTCGTTAAAAAAACTACATTTGTCCGACCTAGGATTTGAACCTCTGATTTGGATCTCTAAGCGATCCGTGTTGCCACTAGAGCAACAAGGCAGCCCAGTGCAGTAAATTAATTCAAATCATAATCATATTATAAATATTTCCATTATATAAAATTAGCAGATTTACACGGCATTGCACCCTTTCGACAACAGCACCATCTATCGGGTCTATGTTATATCTGAATATTGTAGCTTTCTGATGGTGAAAGAATTATTAAAATCGATCCAGTACTTTCAGAGTTTATCGATAGTAAACAAACAAATCTTTCGTCTTTCAACATATTAGTATAAATACTGGACATATGAAGCCAGGCCAGGTCTTAGACGGTGTTAATTAAATCCTCTCTGATTTGTACCAGAGAACACGTAATTTAATTATCTCGTTATAAAATTATTCTAATATCCTGAATACGTCCTAGCCATCGTCGCTTCATACACAGCTATCCGCAAAGACCTTTGTCGGCGTAGAATTATTATTATGAGTATTTTGTTTTTTCCAACATAAACACGAATGAAATTAAGTTTTTAGTAGCTACTGTTAGTAGTACTTTGTGTAGTTTGTAGAATAACATTATCGTGGCACGACTTTAATAAAAGTTATACATCGCTTGGTGCTCTATCTTGTCGGTTAACATTATCGTGGCGCGTGGTGGCATGCATGACTTTGACAAAGTTATGCATGGCTTAGTGCTTAGTACTTTGTGGGATAACATTATCGTGGCACGACTTTAATAAAAGTTATACATCGCTTGGTGCTCTATCTTGTCGGTTAATATTATCGTGGCGCGTGGTGGCATGCATGACTTTAATAAAGTTATACATGGCTTAGTGCTTAGTACTTTGTGGGATAACATTATAGTGGCACGACTTTAATAAAAGTTATACTTCGCTTGGTGCTCTATCTTGTCGGTTAACATTATCGTGGCGCGTGGTGGCATGCATGACTTTGATAAAGTTATACATGGCTTAGTGCATAGTATGGTGGCATGACTTTGATATAGTTATATGTAGCTCGGTACTCACAGAAATCGTATTGATAAAACATTTGGAGTAAAATAGCGCACGATTTCGTCCGAAACCACTGTCGCCGTTTTCCATCAATACACAGTTTAAAAAAAAATAAGGCGCAGACACATTATTAGTGTTAAAAATGTTTTTCGATGGATTGTATTACCTTATCTATATATCTTATTACATATTATAAGTACGGCTACAAGATTTTGAACATTTTCTCACCAATCTTAGCCTCTATATCACATACATTGATCCACGCAGTCCTGAAGCATATTGCGATAATTTTCTCACATGTATAGCGACAAGTTCACGCGGCGATACTAGTGTTTTTATTATTCCAATTTCTGTATCGGTACTTGACTTTGTAGTGCTTTATTATTCCGATTTTTATGTCGGTACTCTGTGGATTAACATTATCGTGGCGCGTGGTGGCAGGTGGACCTACCGAAGTTCACGGAGCCGGTTCCGTTGTTGGCGGGTGAAGACGACGCTCCGGCGGAGAAGGACACCCGCGACAGCGCCTCCATACATAGGAATATGATCAAGCGATTCAACCAACACTCTATTATGGTCAGTATAATTGTACATGGTGACAACCCACTGCGTACTAAGAGACATGTCGTCGGTAACGAGTGAAACAGTCTTGCAAATATTCTCATTTCCAATTGGCAAACGTTTAATTTTAAAAGATCTGCATTTACAGTCATATAAGGCCTTTTAACTATTATACTGAATTGGGCGCGTTCATGATTGCGATATGAGCTTTTCTAACCATTTAAAAAATAGTCCTATTTTTGTAAAAACAATCGATTTACGAGGTTTTCACGCGTCGCCGACGATGTTTACTTGTATTTAAACATGTAATTTTGTACGTAGGGGCCGTGTTAAAATCCAGTATTCAATGGATGATGTTGGTGAATATAAATTAGGTGTAGTATTTACAGGGTGTACAGAATTGTCATTTTAGTCACAAAATCATATTTATATATTATATTATTACAGTATAATGATTATAGAAAATATATTATGGTATCGTTATTACATTTCCACCATTCATTCTAAATTATAAAATCTCTCAGTGTCTGAATATTTTTAGTCACCATTCATAGTGTGGCTGGGTTCACATTACTGTGGCAAATAATATACCACGAGAATGTGACTTTGATCAATAGCGAGTTCACTTTTATATTGCCAATATTTGCTTGTCGTCGAACCGGCGAAACATGCAGACCTACTATTTTTGTCAAATTAACGTGTTTCTACCAAATAAATGTTTTACTTTATAAAATTTTATTCGCAGGTGCTCAAAGCTAGTCATAAAACAAATTCTAGTAATAATAATAATAGCAGTAACACTAGTAGTAAAACGACGAACAACAACAAAGTTGTTGAGAACGGCGTCAAGGATGTAAACGGCATGGTGGAGAAGCGGCCGGCCGAGGACAGTGGGGAAGCGCCGGAGAAGAAGAAGAGAATATTGGAGAAAATACACTATGAGGACCTGGAAGATAGAACGGGGAATGAAGATACACAGGAATTAAAGTTGTCTAAGGTATGTTGCGTCGCGTGCATCGCGTCCTTAGCGATTAAGTAGAGGAGCATTCGGTACGGTCAGTCTGAGGTGGGTAAGCGTTTGTGGAATACTCATCCATTTATCTCCGTGCTTCGGAAGGCGTTAAGCCGCTGGTAAAAGTTACCACTTCATGTGTCTTAAGTTAATTGACGGACGATTTAGCGCAGTGGTTAAGAGCTTAGTCCGCTCCGCCCATCGTGTCTAATAGTCGTGGGTTCGATTCCCGCACGGGAAAAATCTTTGTGTGATCCACAATTATTTGTTTTCATGTTTTTAAATGTACCCACGACACAGGAATCAATCGTGATATGTATAAAAAAAAACCAAAAAAAAAAAAAAAAATATTGACCCCTGATAGCCTGATGACTTGATTTGTTTCAACAACAGGTGACCAGAACTTTCGGGTCCTCTCGCAGTCTCAATTTGTGAGAGAATGCCTTTGCACAACTGGTTTATTTGAAGTTAAATAATTCTCCTTGTCCACAGATCGAACGGTATTTACTAGGTCCTTCGTCTCAAAGTAGCCAAACCAATACAGCAATGAATAACCCACCACCTTTATCTGCGCTTGCGTCGATATGTCAAGTACGATTTTGTTTCATTAAATTTGTTTTATCCTCTGCGACTTTAGCTTTGTGGTTTTGAATTTTAGGTCAGATAAAGTATTATTGCGACACGAGGACCATCTCGGCCGGACTGGTTCATAAGTTTAGTCACTTAGCGAGCTAGGGCTATGCGAGCATAGCCTTAGTGCATAGCATTACCCATAGCAGAGTTTCTCTGAAGGATAGAATCCGGAACGAGGTCATTCTACAGAGAACCAGTGTAATCAATTTAGCCCACCGGATTGGAAGCTGAAGTGGCCACCTTAACCGAAAAAACTGCTGGGGCAAACGAGTTCTTGAGTGGAGACCACGGACGGAAAAAGGTAGTGCAGGATTCTCTCAGGCTAGGTGGAGCGATGACCTTCGTAGGGCGGTTGGTAGAAATTGGATAAGAGTGGATCGTACCTGCAATTGGAGAGGCAAAAGGATGATGAAAGTGTTATTGCGGTTATTTTTATGAAAAATATCTCGATGCCGACTCTATAAAGGGTCTCACTTGATGAAATAGATAGAATCTTAAACAGACTGGAGGAAGCGAGAGCGACATGTAAGCAGAACCTGTCGAAATTCTGCTCTTTCTATCCACCTTGTTAGGGACAAAAGAGATAAATAAGAAATTCTAAATAGCAATCTGAAGTCTGGTCCGGTATGATAGTATATTGTTGAGAAATTGGAGTATATATTGCTGAGTAAAGATTGCCATCTGTGACTAAATGTAGGAGTTATATTTTTTATATGTAGAAGGTACTCACTTAATGATCTCTTATCCTCGGATTAGTTCAGTAACTTAAATTTTTAATTAAATAATAACCCGAAAATATTTTTTTGAAGATTTTTTTGTAAGGAATTTTGTGTAATGATATAGATGTTAGAAAAGAGATTGTAAATATAAAGAAAACAATGTCGTTTTGGATAGAAATCGGCGCGGTACTATGATATGGCTACAAGATAGGTATCTGGTGCGTTGGGAAAGGCACTAAAAGGCCATACATACCGGAGTGCTTGAGCCAACGCTGTTATATGGTAGTGAGAGCTGGGTATGTACGAAGCAAAATGAATGCGGTCGAAATTCGAACTCTTCGGGATTTCCGAGTCAAGCTGACCGACCGAATTCGCAATAGCGTAGTAAGAAAGCGTGTAGGTATGAAAGATAGTATCGGTGTAAAGATGAGAAAGGGTATGCTCCGTTGGTTCGGGCATATAGAAAGAATGTCGGCAGAAAGAATGACAAAACCGATATTCAATGCGAAAGTAGAGGGATGTAGGTATCGGGGAAGACCTAGACTATCTTACCATGACTAAATAGACCATGTCTTATCTGAAGGGCAAGTCAAGAGTCTTCGTAACCGGCGAGCGTGTATGAGACGAACTATGAGAGTGGAGGAAGCCAGAGAGGTATATAAGAAGTACCTAGAAATAACCTGTTGGAACTCTGTACTCTCTGCCTACCCCGCAAGGGATTATTAAGAAATATTTTTACGGATAATATTTTATTCTGTTTATTATTTTACGATGTAAAACACCTTCATTTCAAGTTTTATTTATACCTGAGTGTTGGCCAGGCGTGGTCGAGTGGGCAGCAGTGTGCCCGGCCGGTGCGCGTGAGTGCGGGCGCGGCCGTGGGCGCCCTGGGCGAGCTCAGCCCGGGCGGAGCCCTCATGAGGCATCACCATGCAGCCTCCATGGCACGTTAGTACTACAGTATATACTATTACCTGATGAGAACCACGATGTATTGTCCCTGCAGCTGCAAGCAAAATGCAAGATAAAGTCGTACTTCACCACGCGAACACAGTGCGGTGCCGTAGAGGCAAATTTGTGGCCACTTACTGTTGGCAATTATCAAACAGCCAAATCGAACAACTATATTAAACGACAACAGGATCCAACACATTTTTTTCTTTTTTTCACAGGTATGATGAACCGCCCTGTGTCACTGACCGTATTTAACTTTTTTTAGTAGATGTGATCTTACCCAAATTCCCGCGTATGGAGATTGTTCGAGCGCCCTCGAATATTTTTTTTCAGAAAGCCCTAATAAATACGAAATAATTATTTTCATAAATCTAAAGTCACTCAGCGAGCTATGGAAAGGGCTATGCTCGGAGTTTCTCTGAAGGATAGAATCCGGAACGAAGTCATTCGACAGGGAACCAAAGTTATCGACATAGCCCACCGGATTAGTAAGCTGAAGTGGCAATGGGCCGGTCACATTAGCCGAACAACCGATAACCGCTGGGACAAACGAGTTCTTGAGTGGAGACCGCGGACTGGCAAACGTAAAGCAGGACGCCCTCAGGCTAGGTGGAGCGATGACCTTCGTAGGGCGGCTGGCAGAAACTGGATGCGAGTAGCCGAGGATCGTACCCAGTGGCGTGCACTTGGAGAGGCCTATGTCCAGCAGTGGACTGCTATAGGCTGATGATGATGATGATGATGACTTATTTTATATTCTCTTGTCTGAATTGCACATTATCTACCTCCCCGGCAAAGAGCTACTACGGGAATTGTGGCATTGCTATAGATGATTATGACACAAATTGGCGTATAAATCTTATTGCAGTGCCCTAAAACGTTGTAAGGCTACAAGCTAACAAGTTACATGTTACAAGAACTTTTATACAAGTTTATGTGAATTACATTTATCAAATAATTTCACAAGACTTGTAGTTTGTATAAACTTGTTTTTTATTTATTTTACAAGACATTGATTTTTTTACCGTTTCAAATGTCGGTAATCTAGAAATTAGGGTACAATAACTAATCAAGTTGTTGTTGTCTATGTATGTTGAAAGTAACTTATAATAATTGATGAGAAACAACAAAATAAACACACCTCTAGTATAATATGTAACAGAGATTTAGAGTCAACGGAAACTTTTTTTTACAACTAACAAGTTTCTAGCTACTTGTAGCTTACGAAGGAACTTATGATAAATTAAACCACAAATACAAGTGTGAATAAAAATCTTTTATAAAAAAAGGTACTCCGACTTCAAAAAGCAAAAAATTAAATATTTGAAGTCGGTGCTTGTTGGTGCAGTCGGTTACTTGGCACCGACTTCAAATATTTATTTTTTTGCTTTTTGAAGTCGGTTTACCTTTTTTTATAAAAGATTTTTATTTTACAATTTTAAGTGACCAGTGAATTATTCTATAGTAGGGTACCTATAGGATTGACGTAATACCCATAATATCTCAATTTACACATGCCTATTGTTTGTCGTTAAGGAGTTCCCTGGTGTATCTTCTAAGTCCAAGGTCCAATGTCAATCAAATTAATATGGGACCACCTTGGAGATATACTGAACCCAATGCAAAATAAATATCAAAATCGGTCCACAATTGACGGAAATATCGCTGAACATACATAAAAAAAAAGCATACATACAACCGAACTTAGAACCTCCTCCTTTTTGAAGTCGGTTAAAAAGCACTTGTGTTACAAGTGCTTTTTTACACTTGTAGCTTGTAATGTATACATAGTTTTGATAAACGATTTTTTGTAAAAATGCTCTAATTTACAAGAGGAATTGCTTGTAATACAAGGCTTGTAATGTTTGATGTGGCGCTCGTAGCGCTGAGCGACCGCGGTGTTCTAACCGATTACCAAGGCTAAGCAGCGTTCGACTCAGTCGGCCTGAGATGGGCGACCGTTTGTGGCATTTTCATATTCGAGCGTCTCCGTGCTTCGGAAGGCACGTTAAGCCGTTGGTTCCGGCTACCACTTAATGTGGTAATCGTTAAGCCAAGTTGGAAGCCTTAAAAGTGGCTTGATAAGTTCCAACAGCAGGTGGCCATAAACCAGCCTCTACCAATCCGCACTGGGTCCGCGTGGTGGAGTATGACCTAATCTCTCTCACCTCGATTTGTGAGAGAAGGCCTTTGTCCAGCAGTGGGCAGTATAGGCTGATGTTATTAATGTTTGAAAAACAGATCTTATTAAAGTGTACCTAATTTATTTTACTGTTCAATTCTAGAGCTTATACCCCCGGACGTAAAGTCTGAATTGCACCGCATCTACTTATCCGGCGGGGAGCTACTAAGGGAACTGTGGCGTTGCTTCCCGCAGCCCGGCGCGAGCGCAGACGCGGACGACTCTGCGGTCAGAGCAGAGAAGTTCTACGAGGCGCTGCTTAGATTTAGGAATGTTAAATTGAGGCCTTTTGAGGTAAGTAGAAGTAGAACACTTTGCTTTTGTTAAAGAAAATCAGTTTGTTTGACAGAAAAGTCAAAAACACATCTACCACCTGATCGGAACGCGGTGTCTATTGAAAAGGTCATGGCCCTTATTGGCTATGACCAATCGCGGTATGTTCCGATTGCTTCGGGAAATCATCGTGTGTATTAGATTTGTCACGTAGGCCATTTTTGCTGAGGCGGTGGTGCAGAGTTCGGCCTCTGCGGAAAATAAATAATGAAAAATATTCATTAATTAAAATTTATTGAAGAGAGGTTATTAATTTTGATTACCGATAGGTACGACTGTTATGCTCTTCCCTATACCCACTACCCGCTTTCCGTTTTCATCGATTTGTTTTACAGATCAGTCAGTTGGGTCACTATGATGTCTTTGCTTGTGGTGGCTGTCTGCCGCGGGTCACTCCCTTCCCTCCAATATGGTCGAGGGGAGTGATGACTGTTCCAGCAGTCATACTCGTGAACGGGTGCTGCTAGTGGGGACTGGTCCATCTGGAGTCCTTTAGACACTCTTTGCAGATAACATCATTACATTCATATCTCGATCGTAAGGCATCACACTGGAGCTAGATTGTAAACTATTTAATTGTAACCTGTATCCACACAATAGAATTGAAAAAAAAAGAATCAAGCCCGCCGAGTTTCTTCGTCGGATCTTCTCATTGGTAGCCGCGTTCCGATCCGGTGGTTGATTAGTAGTTAAATTAGATTTAAGAAAATGTAAATTGACTATTTGTAAGCGCCTCTACAGGGCTTATAAAAATAAATTATTTGAGTTTAAGTTTGGGTGAGAAGCACGCATGGCGTTGCACACAACGACGAAAGGTAAACAAACCGCCGTTACAAATCCGTTTATAACACGCGGGGGCAGATGCAGCGGCGGAGGTATAATTCCTTGCGGATGTTCCGCATTTCCTGAAGCGGAGGTTCCGTTTCAACCCCAGTCTGCATGCGATTGGTGTATTATTAAACGATCATTTCACTAAGTTCTTACACGCCATGTTAGATGTTTAATTGGACACAGCAATAAACGGTCCTGAAACGAAAATCTAGCAAGTTTCTATTTCATATTAAATATGTATTAACATGACTCTGTTCTCTACGGTAAAATTTAATACACGGAATATATGGAGGGCCGCTGGCGATTATGAGGTCCTGAGTTCCAACCCCAAGTCGGTCGGAAAAAGGTCTACCTATCTAACGTTTTTACTATCTGTTCATATCTAGTATATGGCTCGGTATAATGACAATTTGTACAACCCAACCACGTTGGGATCGAACATAGTCGGCGATGTAGGTGTACAGTCGCAGGCGCATAATATCGAAGCATTTAAGTACTTCATCATCAGCCCCGGATCTAGGGAGGGGCAAACCGGGGCACCTGCCCCGGGCGGCAGTTTCAGGGGGCGCCAAAATCCCGGGTATATAATTTCATGTCACACAAATGAAAATGTTATTAGGTAATAAAGAGTACAAATTTATTAAAGGATTCTCATTGTCCCATTCGCGAAAAATGCCAACCATTATATATTTGTGTGTTTTTTTAAGTAATTTATCTTAAACGCTAGAGAGAGGGGTTCTATCAAGTTTCTGCCCCGGTTCGAAAAAATCGTAGATCCAGGGCTGTTCATAATAGTAACGTTATGTTTAGACCTGCGTTTTTAATACTAACATTGCTCGTGAATGTACACAATACACTTTTTCTATCTATCTATCTATCTATAACATCACGCCAGATCCCTTGCGGGGTAGGCAGAGAGTACAGAGTTCCAACAGGTTCTTTCCTTACATACCTCTCTGGCTTCCTCGACTCTCATAGTTCTTCACTTCTTATTTCTTAAGTTATGGGTTTACACTATTTTTAGTGTATTTTGCCAGTACCCAAGTATATAAGTGAGATGCTGCATCGTGTTCCAAGTATAAATTAGTCCCCTATCAACTTGAAAACAACGATGATAGTGAAATTGATGGAGTACCCTACCCTGGATAGTAAAGCCAAGGAATTGACGGCCGTTTTGATCACTTTGTTACAATTACCTTCACTCATGGACATATAAGAACACATAATGGGTAATATTCCACCAACATTAAACATTATTATTCGAAATAACACGAGTTTTGTAAATTAAAACAAATTGACAATATCCCTCTTTGACTTCCCGCCAATACTCCTCAATACACCTCTTATCACAGGGAATAAAGGCGTGACAATCTTTGTTAATTATAATAAAAGTCTAAGAAGGTGTTGGAAAGTCACAGTGAATTTTTATTTCGTTTTACAGGAGAAAATGCTCCGCGATCTAACTCCACTAGCGACAACATTGACACGGCATATGAACCAGATGATCGACACCGCGTGCGCGAAGTACGCCGTCTGGCAACAGCGGCAGGCGAAACTTCGGTAGTAGTAAGTGCACCCACGTACCGTACGCAGAACACTGGAGATTATAAGTACTGATTAAAGAGAAATTCGAGTGAATCATTTGTTTTTATTACTTCGTTTCATTTATCCTATAGCTTGGTGGAGAGAAGAAAGAAATTAAATTCAATTACACAAGACAAAATTACTATATAAGTCCCAAGTCCGTTATTGCAATTTTAATAAAACTAGTGGTCGCCTTGGTCGAAATTTGACCTACTCTTTCATCGTTTGCTGGTTATGTTTGACATTCAGTAAGACTATAGACAAATAATATTAAAGACAAACAATATAAATCTATTCTCAATTTGACCACAGACTTAACAATAAACAAAAGAGTATATAGGCGTGTTTGTGTCAAATATATGGTAGTGTGTGTAATGTTTTTTTTTTTAAATTTAATGTATGTTTTATGCATAATTTTAAAAAAATGTTAGCATGCTGCACTCCTTCTCTATATAAACTATAAGTGTGGGAAATTTCATACTCCTCCGTGCGCGCAATTTTCGTATAAAGAGGTACAAAGTTTGCTGATCATGCATGATTGCTGATCATTGACATCATAATTGTTAGTTTGACAGTTTTCAATCTACTAATTCAATGCTTTCCAATTCTTACGGTACCTATCAATAATTCTTATGGTTTTCCATAGTCGTAGGTACCAGTACAAACAATTGCCGACTTTTGGCACATTGTATAGTATTTGGTCATGGTAAGATAGTCTAAGTCTTCCCTGGCACCTACATCCTTCCACTTTCGCATTGTATATCTGTTTTGTCATTCTTTCTTCTGGCATTCTTTCTATATGCCTGAACCAACGGAGCATACCCTTTTTCATCTTTACACCGATACTATCTTTCATACCTACTCGCTTTCTTACTACGCTGTTGCGAATACGGTCGGTCAGCGTGACCAAATAGATCGTGTCTTATCTGAAGGGCAAGTCAAGAGTCTCCGTAACCGGCGAGTGTGTATGAGACGAACTATGAGAGTGGAGGAAGCCAGAGAGGTATGTAAGGAAAGAACCTGTTGGAACTCTGTACTCTCTGCCTACCCCGCGAGGGAGCTGGCGTGATGATATAGATAGATAGGTATAGTATTTTTCATGTAAGATGGGTACTGTGACAGTTGTAAGTGTCAAAGAAAATTATACTTTATTAAATGGAAATAAGAGGCATGGCCTGTTTTTATGCTTATGGTTCTATGCCTTAATACCATTGAATTAAATATTAATTCGTGTGGCAATTAGAACTGTCGCTATCCATCACATGTGAAAATAATATAATTTTTGTAGCGTGTCATAATTACAAAACGTAAAAAATTACAGACTTGGATTTACAGATTGCAAAGGTTGTGTGGGGTTAAACAGGACATGTTATTGTACAGTATACATAAAAATCTTTAAAAAAAAAGTTAAACCGACTTCAAAAAACCTAAAATAAATATTTGAAGTCGGTGCTGGTTGGTGCAGTCGGTTACTTGGCACAGACTTCAAATATTTATTTTAGGTTTTTTGAAGTCGGTTTAACTTTTTTTTTAAAGATTTTTATTTAACAATTTTAAGTGACGAGTGAATTATTTAGTAATATTTATATACCGATATTATATTATTTTGCTGAGTTGTACAGTAAGGTATCTACAGGATTAATATAATGACTATAATAACGGAATCTATACATTCGTGCTGTTCGCCGTTAAGGAGCTCCCTCTTGTATCTTCAAAGTCCAAGGTCCAATACCAATAACGTTAAAATAGGACCACCTCAAAACTATACTGAACCCAATGCAAAAAGAATCATCAAAATCGGTTCATAAGCAAAGGAGTTATAAAAAAAGGACGAATTATGAACCTCCTTTTTTGAAGTTGGCTAATATACTGCTTAGTTCTATCTATCTATCTATCTATAACCTCACGCCAGATCCCTTGCGGGGTAGGCACTGCTTAGTTCTATAGTAGGGTACCTATAGGATTGACGTAATACCCATAATATCTCAATTTACACACGCCTATTGCTTGTCGTTAAGGAGTTCCCTGGTGTATCTTCTAAGTCCAAGGTCCAATGCCAATGAAATTAAAATGGGACCACCTTGGAGCTATACTGAACCCAATGCAAAAAAATCATCAAAATCGGTCCACAATTGACGGAAATATCGCTGAACATACATAAAAAAAGCATACTTACAACCGAACATAGAACCTCCTCCTTTTTGAAGTCGGTTAAAAATAACGGTTCTCATACGAAATGTCGCCATAGGGAAAATTCGTATCGATAAGTATTTTAACCTGTTTTTCTACACATATAGCGATAACACTTAGGGACTCTCATTCAACATTACACAGAGCAGCGATCCGTTTAATAACTTCTTTACACAAAATATTACTCACGTCTTTTGTATCGAATTTTGTGTAAGGTATATTAATGATTTGGCATTGTTTTTACAAGCTTTTTTTCGTATGTTTGTCTGTCTTTCCGGTTCAAATCTTATGATACATTTTTCAAGCACTTGCGGGTATCCGATTGAGCTGAAATTTGGCATACGTATGTAAAGTCGGTGTCCATATAGTAATATGGTTTGTACTACCCAACCACGTTGGGACCGAACATAGTAGGTGTACAGTCGCAGGCACATAATATCGAAACATTTAAGTACTTTATCATCAGCCCCGGATCTAGGGAGGGGCAAAACGGGGCACCCGCCCCGGGCGGCAGTTCCATGGTACTACATGGACCAGCTCCATGTAGTACCATGGAGCTGGTCTGATGATGGAGTCGGAAGGTGGTCATAGAAATATGTGAACTATACAACGTAATACCCTTGTATTTAAGCTTGTTAGATTGGTATTGACAAGTACTATACAACAAGATAGTGTTCAGGGTTTGATGATTGAGTCGAAAGATGGCCAATGGAACCACCCAACTGGTCTCCCAACTGAGGTCGGTAGGAAGCCATAGGAACTCCGAACTAAGAAAGATATCTTCGTTATTTTTGCTAAAAAAAGCTTGTTTTTAAAATTAAATTATTAAGGCCAGACTTACCAGGTATACACTCCTGGTGTATAGACATCTGACTAGGGCTATATACGCCAGAGATACCGTCATTCCAAAGAAAGAAAGAAAACATTTATTAAGCGTAAGCAACACATATTATTTGCGGTTTTTGTTACTGGACTCACTTTTTACGACCCGACCCAAATCCTTCTTCAGTTGAAACACCCACTACAGGACAACATAGTGTCATAAAAACGCTCGAGTCGGCGCTTAAAACGCTTGCGTTTTCTATGTGTTGACTCGGCGTTAAACACTCGACTTCAGCGCTCATTTCTATAACACTTGGACAAGACTTACCCAGAGATCGGCACGACGATGGGCTTTGTATTTTACTAGCGACCTTCACCAGGACGTTGGCCCGTTGTAGGGTGTCTGCACACTCCAGTCCAACTAATGATTGGGTAACTACTTTGTTCGGTCATTACAAAACAACCAATGAACCGATTTTGATCGGACCGAATTTACATGAACATTGCAAACAGTTGGCAATATCTACTACGAAATTATGTATATCGGTATATTTGTAAAATTTGTGATGGCAACTCTGCCCTCTTTTATTTTGCTACAACGCTACGGTGGGGACGTGTATTTTTGTTACCTTATTAATTAACCGAATTGTGGGTCTGCACAATAATATAGTGATTTGCGCATTGCAAAGTTTTCTTTTAGACTATCTACACAAACTACACATATAATTTGCCCTTTCCTTAGTATGAATGCGGGTAGTAAGTAGAGGTCATGGTATCTAGTTTTTCCCCTCCTATCAGCCGCTACCTCCGTCCGCGGCATATTTTCACCGACCCTCCCGATGCCCTTACATCCCTTTTTTAGGATACAGATACCGCACACAAGATCATACACCGACCTCGCCGGCGAGGTCGAAAAATCCATTGCCCGCCGGCCGGTGCAGAGCACCACGGCGAGACACCTAAGATATGTCGTCCCCCATAGCGACTGCCCAAGCCGAGGCCGTTCCTCCTTGAGGCGCCCTTTAACTAGTTGCCCTCCTTGCCCTTCTGACGCGAGTGTAGTGGGTGCACGCCCGCCTTCTTGTGAGGTGAAGCTGTAAAGGCCCCGCGGCCAACAGCGTAGATTATTACACGCGCGCACACGCACACGCGCACGCAGACACACACGCGCACGCACAAAGGTATTTAGTTTAGCTCCAATACATTGCAGATTTAAGGACTGGGTTATCAGATAAAATTCTTTTACTACGAGTATATTCAGTTAGGTTATAATTTAGTTGTTGGATAACGCTTATCTAATCTATCTATCTATCTATATCATCATGCCAGATCCCTTACGGGGTAGGCAGAGATTACAGAGTTCCAACAGGCTCTTTCCTTACACACCTCTCTAGCTTCCTCTACTCTCATAGTTCGTCTCATACACGCTCGCCGGTTAGGAAGACTCCTGACTTGTCCTTCAGATAAGACCCGGTCTATTTGGTCATGGTAAGATAGTCTAGGTCTTCCCCGGTACCTACATCCTTCCACTTTCGCATTGTATATCAGTTTTGTCATTCTTTCATCGGACATTCTTTCTATATGCCCGAACCAACGGAGCATACCCTTTCTCATCTTTACACGGATACTCTCTTTCATACCTATTTGCTTTCTTACCATGCTGTTGCGAATACGGTCGGTCAGCTTCACTCCGCACATCTTCCGCTTATCTAATGATTTAAGAAATTAGCCTTAAGTCATAAACCTGTTTTTCCATGCTCTAGAAACATAGGCAAAGCCTAGTATTTTGTGAGTATATATTTCAAGTTTTATTTTCTTTTTCCGTTATCTTTGAACTTTTTACACTGGGAAGCAAATTAGAATAGTGAGCAACTGTAATTTTTATAACGTATGGTCGAACGTAAAGAATGTAAAGAAAACCAAGATTATGGTTTTTGAAAGGGAAGAAACCAGAACGAATGTAAGGATTGTGGTTGGTAACGATGTGCTGGAGCAAGTGAATGAGTTTGTATATCTTGGATGTGCCTTCAGTAAGGATGGGAAATACACCGCTGACATAGAGAGAAGAGTGAGTGCAGGGAACAGAGTGAATGGTGCGATGGGAAAGCTACTCGGGAGCCGGCACTTAAGCCATAAGGCGCAGCTGGCCACACACAACGGAGTTCTTGTCCCAACGCTGTTATATGGTAGCGAGAGCTGGGTATGTAAGAAGGAGAATGAAAGTAGGATAAATGCGGTAGAAATGCGAGCTCTGCGGAAGATGTGCGGAGTGAAGCTGACCGACCCCATTAGCAACCGCATAGTAAGACAGCGAGTAGGTATGAATGATAGTATCGGTGTAAAGATGAGAAAGGGCATGCTCCGTTGGTTCGGGCATATAGAAAGAATGCCAGAGGAAAGAATGACAAAACAGATATACAATGTGAAAGTGGAAGGATGCAGGTACCGGGGAAGACCTAGACTATCTTACCACGACCAAATAAACAGAGTCTTATCTGATGGAAAAGTCAAGAGTCTCCGTAACCGGCGAGCGTGTATGAGACGAACTATGAGAGTCGAGGAAGCCAGAGAGGTATGTAAGGAAAGAACCTGTTGGAACTCTGTACTCTCTGCCTACCCCGCAAGGGATCTGGCGTGAGGTTATAGATAGATATAGATAGATAGGTATGGTCGAATTAATATCATGTGATTGATATAAAAGTTGCAAGTACCGTTAACTCGCTAGCCGGCAACTCGCACTGTGTAAACGAGGCATTAAAATTCGAAAGTAAGTCATCTTTTCTCCTATCGGTACTTTTTATAATCTTACCGCCTGTTCTGCTGACGGTACACAACATTTTGTAATTAAAATTAACATGTAAATTTAGTGATGTGACGTGAATATGTCAGTTTCTGTTTGTTGCTAAAATATGTGTTCATAACGAAATTAAATTGTAGAATATAAAGTACGTAGCAGATTTCAGGAGAAAATATTTTAGCCATTAATTTTTTCTCCTGCTTATATTCGGTCCTATTGTATGAAAATGATCAAAGCGGGTATGTAAAGGTGGGTTTTTGTTGGCGAACGCTGCCCATTTTTTTTAACCCCTGACACACAGAGTTATAAGTTTAACGTATGTATATTTCTATATGTAGTATCGGAGTTCCTATGAACGGATTTTGATTTAGTTTTTTTTTTGAAAGCTGACTTGATCGAGAGCTTTCTTATCTGTGATTCATTTGAGTCGGTTTTTTTTGTAAATTTTAATTTAAGTCTTATCGTTATACTTCTCAGCTTATTGCCACGGCAATCCACTGATTAACCAGAGTGTATATTCTCGTAAGATGATTTTAGATCGTACCTGCAGGGTTAGAGGGACGTAAGGTAGAGCCCCAGAGTAAATTACGGAGAAACAGCTTCTAAAAGCGTGCCGAGATAGGTACTTTACTACTAGCTCTGGCGCTCATTTTCTCAGTTCACAGAATCTTCCTCACGGCTCTCGTCGGTCAACACGTCGGTGAATTCGCGTCGGTATAATATTTTTCACTTGTGTCAAAGGAAATTAATCTTTAATTCAATGGCATAATCATAGTTAATTATAGAAACGGGTCATGCCTCTTATAACCATTGAATAAAGTATAATTTCCTTTGACACTTAGAACTGTCAGAGTACCCATTCTTACATGAAAAATATTATAGTAAAGTACCTACAGCGGCCTGCTCTTAAAAGCTTGTTCTGTATTATATAATACTAGTTTCTTCCCGCGACTTGGACCGCGTTGACTTTAGAAATAAATATGTGTTAGATAGATAGAGTACTCTTTATTGTACACCAGTGAAATTAAAATTATTAAACAACTAATTACAGACCAGTGTTGGGCACTAATTGTTTAATTGTTCAATTGTAGGATCAAACAATTGAAATTTCAATCGCAGAAAACATCAATTGCAATTGACGATTGAAAAATTAATTGTTAATTGTTTGTTTCACAATTAACAATTGATCAATGGTAATTGTAAAAAGTTGCAATTACCATTGATCAATTGTTAATCGTTTTTTGCATGTTTACGATTAAACAATTAACAATTAAACACACGACAGAATATATTTTAAACACATCCAAGATGGCGGACGTGACTTTTGAAGTAAAATGGGTGTCACTTTTGGGGTTTCGGGAATAATGATTGCGAATATAGCGTGAATTTTTGAAATAGATGTCGCACGCGACTTTTGAAGTTAAATCAATATGGGTGTCACATTTGCAATATTAGGGCATGCTGATTACGAATATGACGTTAATTTCTGGATTTAAGATGGCGGACGTGACTTTTGTAACAAAATCAATATGCAAGTCACTTTTATGGTTTTGAGGGATGTTAATAGCGAAAATAATGTTAATTTTAAAATCCAAGATGGCGGCCGCGACTTTTTATGAAAATCAATATGGGTATCGATTTCGGGGTTTTAGGGGATGCTGATTACGAATATGGCGTTAGTTTCTGGATCCAAGATGGCGGACGCGACTTTTTATGAAAATCTATATGGGTATCGATTTCAGGGTTTAGGTTATGCTGATAACAAATATACCGATAATTTTAAAATCCGAGATGGCGGACGCGACTTTTTATGAAAATCGATATGGATATCGATTTCGGGGTTTTAGGGGATGTTGATTAAGAATATGGCGTTAGTTCCTGGATTCAGGATGGCGGACGCGACTTTTGAAATAAAATCAATATGGGTGTCACTTTTAGGGTTTTAAGGAATGCTGAGTAGAAATATAACGTTATTTAAAAATCCAAGACGGCGGACGTGATTCTTGATGTAAAATCAATATAGGTGTCACTTTTGGGGTTTTAGGGGATGCTGATAACGAATATGGCGTTAACATTTGAAACCGAGATGGCGGACGCGACTTTTGGAGTTAAATCGATATGGGTTTCATTTTTGGGGTTTATAGTTTATCATATTTTTGCACCTTTTTTATTATTTTTCTTTGTTTTTATGTATCTTTTATATTCATTTACACAATGTTATCCATGTTTCCGTTTGAGGTGACTCAGAAAATTGGATGTACAGTTGTCGAATCCTCTGATTTTAGTAGTGAAAGGCGAGCATTTAGTACACAGAACTGTGATTATATGTGCAAGTGCAAGACGCGGGGGTGAAGATATTGACGTGATTGAGCTCGGCCCTGAAGACTGCCCATCTCGATCTAACTGTTCATTGATGTTCGTATCCGACGTGTTATCTGATATATAACTATATTCCTTTTCATCCATAATGACTATAATATCCAAAAAGGGTGGAAATATTCGTTGAAATATGCGAATATACTTAATAGGAAATTCGTAAGTTTAAATACCTACTACTATAAGTACACACACAAAAGTACTCTGGAGTGAGATCGTGTTGAAATGTAGGCAATACTTTGCGCTCCGAAAAAAGTTATGACAATATGTAGGCGGGGTATGTGGTGTGCCCTACCACACTGTACTATAACACAGTAAAACATCTTAGTACTTACGGTCCGAATCAAACTCACGCACACAGACGCGCGCTCTACACGCCTTCTCGATAGTTTGCCGCATGTAATAAGCCGCGGTGGCATGCACGTCCGAGACGGACGCTTTTTTTACAACTTACATTAGAACGTTCTGTGAAGAAATAACCTGTTCGAACTCTTTACTCTCTGCCTACCCCACAAGGGATCTGGCGTGACAATATAGATAGATAGAAAATTAATACAAATTTAAATATTTTGGCTTTTTGTGCTATAAGGCCTTAATATTTAGAATAAAATGACCACTTTAAACTTATTATTTACTACATCGCTATTTGCTTATTGCTATTAGAATCGATACATGAGGGCTTGTATGGTTTCTCAATATGTATCTATTATTAGAATTAAAATAATGGCCACTCGAATCGCCAAATTGATATTTAGTAACTCATGTGGTTTTTAACATATATCATAACATATATTATAACATATATAAACTCTCAATAAGAATGAGATACGAGAATACTTATATATAATGAGAATACTTATTCGTAAAAGGAGAAAACGTGTTTCTAGAAACAATTTGCAATAAAGGTAAATAATATATTCTTGAGCATAAAAATTAAAATTATAAACGTTTTCATTATGCTGTTATTGCACAATGTCTATGTTAAATTGTATTACTCTGCACTCATATCGAAAAAATACAGGCGTATAACCACTGCAGTAGATTAGTTTTAATAAATGACAAAAAGTAAATCCAATAAAAGGTGCTAAACTTAACAGCGTTCTGACGGGAGTGTAATTATGCCACTAAAACGGCTTAGATGAGTTACTGGATAGATAGATACTGTGGCACTACCGACCGACTTTACCTACCTACGCACGTGCACTTTGTCGGCTCGTGTCGGTGCCGAAAAGCGACGAGTGCCACCCATAGTTTATTCTAAATTACGTATTGTACCTTATTTAGGGTATGTATACTTCATACTTTATGAGAACTGTAAAGTACGCGAAAATTGATTTTTTAAGATTCATTTTACATAAAGCATTAAAAAGAAAATAATTGATCGCATTAAAAGCAAAGTGCATGATACTGAGTTCTTAGATTTACACGAATATTACACATGAAATAAAACTATTTTTTCTGATTCTATCGCGGTTTATAACGGTTATTTAACGTCGGGAACTTAAAAATAAAAAATAAACCGTGATAAAATCCGTTTTTTTTTTAAAAGTGGATGATGTCTGGTGTTAGAATCCGAATATATGGTAAGCTAGATTTAAGAAAAAAACATTGTTACATGTACAACTTCGCTAACTTAAAGAAAATAGTAAATACTATAAGCACTTTTAAATTCTTTCTCCAATCTATTTAAATTATCATAGACTGTTAACATGCTGTGAAGGTGTTTAGCAATGATAATAGTGATTGAAAAGTTCTAAAAGTAATAAAACATATGTTTTTAAACAAAATAGTAAAGTGAAATAAATAATATTTTATTTAGATACAATGTAATTTTTTGCCTTCCTTTAAAAACCAATGTACTTTATTTGCTCAAATAATAGGTGGCAACCCTACTACTGACGCGCGCGCACTTGTCGGTTCGTGCCGCTGCCGAAAGGCGACGATTGCGCGCGCGTTTCTTTAAAGTTTAGGTACTTATTTATAAACAAACATATTAATAGCACGGGGGGTTGGCAGAGGGGTGCAGTGTATTGAACGAATGTCGAATGCTTTTATATGGAACTGGAACTTGTAAAATATTCAATTCTTATAGGGACAAAATAGAAATACTTAATTTTTTACAAACTTTTATTTAACTTTCACTGTTCGTATGTCTGTCTGTCTTTCCGGATCAACTCTTCTGATCCTTTTTTCAAGCACTTACGGTATCCGAATCAGCTGAAATTGGCATACGTATGTAAGTTATAATCAGCATACTCTTAAACCCCAAAAACGATGCTCATATTGAATATTCATAAGAAGTCGCGACCGCCATCTTTGATCCAAAAATTAACGCCATTGTAGTTATCACCATCCCCTAAAATGTCATAGATGATTGTGTCTTGTTTTGTCTTGAGTCTTTTTAGAAGGCAAGCTTTCACTCAAGCCTCGTACTCCCAATTCAAGCCTTACAACACCAGACAGAAGTGTACATTGTACAATCCCACATTGCGCCAATGTTAAGTGTGCTTTTAACACCTACATTGCGCCGACGGTTTTTTTATGATTAATTGTTAATTGTTTAATCGTAAATGTGCATAAAACGATTAACAATTGATCAATTGTAATTGCAATGTTTTGCAATTACAATTGATCAATTGTTAATTGCATAACATTGCAATTACAATTGATCAATTGTTAATTGCATAACACTGCAATTACAATTGATCAATTGTTAATTGTCAATTGTTTAATCAATTGATTTTTGCCCAACACTGTTACAGACTAATATGTACAATTGGCGGTCTTATAGCTAAAAGCTATTTCTTCCAGACAACCAATACAATGGAAGAATCAACATAAACAGTAATACAGGGCAATTGGTGGCGTACATTAAAAACTTAGATAATAACACACGCACACACACACACACCGTCACGCCTATATTCCCCAGAGGGGGTGGCAGAGGTGTACTAAGTACACCCACGTTTCGCCGACGATGTTAGGTCTCATGTAATAGGGGGCGAGCCTATTGCCATATACCGGGCACAATTCCAGACTCCGGACTCTTACTGGGAATTTTTCGTTAGAAAAACTACATTTGTCCTAGGATTTGAACCCAGGACCTCGTGATCACAAAGCCATGCGCTTTGCCACCAGACCAACGAGGCAGTCTAAATAATACATGATAATCAAATTACATACATATTACTTATACAAGCTGTAACATAATAAACGCAAGACCTGATACTAGTTTGTTCTAAATCGGTAACTGAATCGATTCCATCAATTTTTTTATGTAATTTACATTTTTTTTAAATTTGCAAAGAATGCTTTTACTCCTTCAGTGCGCTATAAAAAAATTAAATTTATTCTTGATTCATAGCAAGAAGAAGATTCACGCACAAGATTCATTGTTAATTGAGGTATAAAAGTGCTTTAAAAAGGCATAAAAATCTTTAAATTTGAAAATTTGGTTTTCGTTTTGACTTTATGAAGCAATTCTCTTATCGGGGTGTCTGAGGTCTTGCGTTTATTATGTTACACCTTGTATATTATACACACATCCACATAACATATAGTAACAGGTAAGTCTAATAGTAACAGTGCTCGGAAAGTTCATAAGTGTAGAAAGTGAACCAGTTTTAAAGTTAGTTTAGGTAATAAACTATCTGTGTGCCGAATTTCATCCCAATCCGTTCAGCCGGTTTTGCGTGATTGAGTAACAAATAAACAAACAAAAAAACATTCACAAAAACATTCATTTCACATTTATAATATTAAGTAGGATTCTGTGGAGGAGTGATTACAAAACTGGATTCTTTGTATTAATGCTTTCTATTTTTCTCGAATAATAATTTTTATATCTATTAAGGAAAGGTGCAAGCAGAGTTGGACATAAATTAATTTTGGAAGAATTAGATAAACTAATTAGAATTAGATAAAGTCAAGAGTCTCCGTAACCGGCGAGCGTGTATGAGACGAACTATGAGAGTCGAGGAAGCCAGAGAGGTATGTAAGGAAAGAACCTGTTGGAACTCTGTACTCTCTGCCTACCCCGCAAGGGATCTGGCGTGAGGTTATAGATAGATAGATAGATAGATAGATAAACTAATTTTTTTTTTAAATTTGGTTCTTATGGCAAAGCTCATCACTTTATGATCACGAGGTCCTAAGTTCAAATCCTAGGCCGGACGAATGTTTTTCTAACTAAAAATTCCCAGTATAAGTCCGGAGTCTGGAATTGTGCCCAGTATATGGCAATAGGCTCGCCTCCTATTACATGGGACCTAACATCGTCGGGGAAAAGTGGGTATACCCAGTACACCGCTTGGGGATTATAGGCGTGATGGTGTGTTTTTTTTAAACGTGGCCTTACTATTATTTATTCCTGTCGTGGGTACGTTTACAAACATGAAAATTCACAAATACCCAGACCGGAACAAATAATTGTGAATGACAGAAAGACTTGTCCCTTGCGGGAATCGAACCCGCGACTATTAGACGCAGTGGGCGAAGTGACCTAAGCTCTTAACCACTGCGCTATATCATCCGTCCAGACGTTTCGAGTGCTATACAACACTCATGGTAACGGAAGGAACTGAGGCGTTTGACGTCCATATGTGGTTGTAATTCCGGAGTACTCTAAGATTAATATTATTACAATCGAAATTTTAAAAGATTGATCCTATAAATAAAAAAAATAATTAAGTAATGCCAATACTGGGTATAAGAAAGAATTTTACATTTTAGAATCAGAATCTGACTATTTCTTATTCATGTACGCCATTACAGTATTTATGAATCTTCAGAAAAGTAAAGACAGACAAACAGCAAAAAGTTCTTCTTGACAGGAATGACATTCCGAAGTGGTGTATACTGCCAGTTAGGAATGTCATTCCTGTCAAGAAGAAGGGAAAGAAACCCCACGGTTATTCTTTTAAAATATTAATTTCACATTTTTTTCTATCTAAATTTTGGTTTGGGTTTCGGAGAGCAATGTATGAAGCTGGCTATCAGGTAGGTCTAAGTTAAATTAAACAAGTTATACTATTCATGAGAATCGCTACATGATTTACAGAGAAAAGAATACATAAATTAATTTCTATTAATTAATTAACATTATTATTTTATTCCTTCTGGAAAAGAGGGAATATTAAATAATAATAGCTGAACAAGTTATCTATATTCAAGTGGAGCTGGAACAACACCTATCCAAGGATGATTGCCCTTTAATTGAACCTGAATTGCTAGTTAGTCTATAGTTAGTATGGTATACTTAAATTTGTATTGAAATCATGATAAACAACTTCAGTAGGCGTTTATTTGAATTGTTTTACCATCTCCTGTAACCAAGTAAACTCTAGTCGTTAATGCTATTAGATAACCCAAGAATGTACCGAAATGAAGTTTTACAACAGAGTCACGTGGTCGGACCGCGCTATCAAGGATACCAACTTCGTTACTCTTGACCACTGTACTTTTACGTCCTTCTAACCTCCGAAGGGTTATATTCGATTTTTTTGATTATAAATATCTAACGTCTATCTATCTATCTATCTATAACCTCACGCCAGATCCCTTGCGGGGTAGGCAGAGAGTACAGAGTTCCAACAGGTTCTTTCCTTACATACCTCTCTGGCTTCCTCGACTCTCATAGTTCGTCTCATACACGCTCGCCGGTTACGGAATATCTAACGTCACATAAGAAAAGTGTTCTTAGCTTTAGCTTAATCATAATCAACGTCATTTCGTCGTCAACAGTTCAAGAGGTCGCACGCAAAAAACTTGTTTTCAGAAGGCACAAAAATCGGTTTATTTTTATAAATATGTAGCTGACGACGAAGATTTGCCATTGAAATGTTTTCAAATTATTGCCCACTTATAATGAAGTTCTTATTATGACTTCCGAAAAAAACTCTTTTTAATTGCCTTTTGAACAATGACAATTTTTGTATAAAACTTATAAGGAATTTGTATAAACGTTACATAAAATACTGCAAAATGTCGATACATCACCTTATCCTAAAGTAAATTCGATCTGATCTTGATCTTGATACAAAATCCGTAATGGTTCTTACATTTAATGTACGGTTAGCAACATAAGTCGCTTACCATTCCCATTTTTCAAATTGCTTTCACACTTTTGTTTTGAATCATATACTATCATCATCGTCATCATCTCAGCCTATACTCGTTTACAGCTGAACATAGGCCTCCCCAATCGCTCTCCGGCGCAACCGGCCAGTTGCCACCTGCATCCAACGACTATCTGCGATCTTCATCGTCGGTCGATCATATCCAATAGTTTTGTTCATGTGAATATACTTCGATATGTTCCTAATAATTTAGTTTGGCACAGGTTTGCTCACGTTTGTAAATTACTGCTTTGAAAAATTGAGAATGTTGAATGTAACTGCTGACTATAACTGTACGGTAAAGAGTCAGCAGTCGTGCCGTCGGCTGGATACAATTCGAACTGATCAGAATATCTCATGCACATTTGTTCTGTATCAGGACGTAGTCCCTTACAATAGGTCTCATAAAAAAGCTCAGAGTTGCACAGCGAGCTATGGAGAGAGCTATGCTCGGCATTTCTCTACGTGATCGAATCAGGAATGAGGAGATTCGTAGAAAAACTAAGGTCACCGACATAGCCCTTAAGATTAGCAAGCTGAAATGGCAATGGGCGGGCCACATAGCGCGAAGATCGGACGGGCGTTGGGGCAGCAAGATTCTAGAGTGGAGACCACGTATTGGCAAGCGCAGCGTGGGCGACCGCCTGCCAGATGGACCGACGACCTTGTGAAAATCGCAGGAAGTCGCTGGATGCAGATTGCGTTGGACCGGTTACGCTGGAAAGCGATTGGGGAGGCCTATGTTCAGCAGAGGACAACTATAGGCTGAGATGATGATGATGATTTGGTCTGTATACTTGCGACTCTATAACATATATTACAAAATCTCTCCGCAGTCGTTCATTCACACTGTTATATTATATTTTTTTATGTTCGTTGTAAAAATAATACCAATATAAGACTGACACAAATTGTAATTTGTTTTAACCGGAAAAGTAAAAATCTTGCTATTACTTGTAGTTATATATTTATAACCTCGAATATGTTATGGATACAATGATAAACTTATTTAAAACAAAGCTTTAGGATATTTATGTAAGATGTATTTTATATGTAACGTCTGTGTTATAAGAGGAGGGCAAACAATAAGATGTAATAAAACTCAGTTTTAAATAAGAATAAAATTCTATTTGGTCTTCGAGTAAACAGACACCGAGGACCAACTATAATGCCTGGAATTTGTATAACTTTAGTACAAATTTCACAGTTAGCCAAACCTTAAAGGTTTCGCCACATAGCCGACGCAGCGCGACAGGAGCGCGACGGTGGCGCGGCTTGGGGAGTTGTAATGTACTTGAATGTACGGGACACACACAGTGCAGAAATCCCCTAATCGTAGTCGCCGCCGACTACGAACCTAACTCCCCTCCTATCAGCCGCTTTCGCCGTCCGCGGCATGTTCTCACCGACCCTTCCAAAGCCCTAATATCCCTTCTTTCGGATACAGATACCGCACACATGAACAGACACCGACCTCGCCGGCGAGGTCGAAGAATCCCTTGCCCGCCGGCCGGTGCAGAGCACCACGGCGAGACACCTAGTATACGCCCTCTCCCATAGCGACTACCCAAGCCGAGGTCGTTCTTCCTTATGGCACCCTTGAGCTAGTTGTCCCCTTGCCCTTTTGGCTGGAGCGTAGTGGTTGCACAATCGCCCTGTTGTCCGGTGAAGCTGTAAAGGCCCCGCGGTCAACAGCGTAGATCATTCACACACACACAAAACACACAGCGCAACCCCGCTCGGCGCGACGGCAAACGTCACAACCGAACATAGCCTAGCGCTTCCGTCGCGCTCCTTCGGCTATTTAACCAAACCTTTAGCGTTGCTTGCTTTAATTGTTTTATAACACCCTTACGTACAAATGAAACTTATTTAGAAGCTCTTAAAGTCGAATTATAATTGACAGCGTTAAGAAATGTTGCCTTAAAATTAATAAGAACGATACTTTTGCCCAATATAGGTACACGATGTTGTCCCACAATGCAGATTTTTATTTTTCTAGTTAAGCCAAAACAAAAATGCCAACTGATTGTAGAAATATCACATCTCATCAAACCAATGAGAATTTAATTAAAAACATGTACATAACCATTGTGTATTGTATCATACAATAATTTGTGAATACTGAATATCAATCTAAATTGTATATTGTATCGTTCGTGGATGGAAATTGGATCGTTATAAAGGTGTAAATGATCCAAGAAAAAACTTACAAAAGCCTTTAAAGTCTTCAAAGATCACGCATCCAGATTATCGATCCACCTTTGAGAGGATTTTTGGCTGCAGCCCAATGTATGCTAAAATTATTAAATGTTTCATGCCTCTATATTCTTTATTCATGCACCAATTTACTGGTCGAATATTATAGTGTCATATCTCAAAAATATGATTATTTGATTCAGCACTCTAATTTCAAATCCAGGTTTGTTTCTCCTGTTCGTATTTGTTAGTTGTGTATTCTGCCAGAGTTTTTTAATGGGGCATCGATTAATGTTAATAAAAAAGTGTTAATTTTTGTCTGACCTTTGATGTTACAGTATCTGACGGGCTACTGACGGGTATCTTTAAAAACGTTGACTGCAAGTTATTGTAACACTTGAAAAAACATCTTTAAAAATACATTGTTTTCTTTTTAAAATTAACATTTAACAGGTTAATTAATTTTTTTTTCATTAGCACAATGGTGTTGAAAATATTTTCATCCATGAACGGCAACACTTATTTCTATAAATTCTAAATTATATGTAATAAAGTATAATTTAGAATGGAAAATAAATGCATTTTGATTAACCAAATGTAACTAAATAGATAGTGGTAATTATTATGTTTTTTCACTGTATATCACATTGCTGCTGCGATGACTGCAATAATGTTCACTTGGGAAGCAATAAAACTCCATCGAAACTGATATTTTTTGTCTTTTTTATCACCTACAGCTTTTTTCTATCAATTTATATAATCACACCAGGTCCTTTGCGGTGTAGGCAAAGAGAACCTACAGAGTTCTAACAGGTTATTTTCTTACAGACAGCTTTTAGAGTACTCGTGCCTACCAAATATTGTCATAATATGTCTTTACTCCTACCTGTAGTGTGCCTGTACTCATAAATTGAGGTGAGTGTGAATGGGTACAACAGGGTCCCAATTCGGATTGGTGGAAACTAACTCTTAACAAAATGGATTGTCACTGTAATGTGAAATCGACCTAATGATAACTGATATTAAATATAATTCTCTTTAGACTAACAAATAGCGTAACCCGCGAGCGTGTATGAGTTCAGTTATGTTAAGTTCTGAAATCCAGTTATGATGTAGTTTGCTTTAGACATTTATGATAGCATTGTACTCGTCCACTAAAGAAAAAAATTAGAAGATTTCATACAACTATTGTGTTCAATCAATCAATCAGCCTCTCCTAACACGCGCCATTGCACACGGTCCTCCGCCTTCCGCATCCAGTCTGTCCCAGCGACCTTTTTGAGGTCGTCGGTCCATCTAGCTGGGGGCCGTCCTACCTTACGCTTACCAAGTCGCGGTCTCCACTCTAGGACACGCTTGCTCCATCGGCCGTCAGTCCTTCTGCAGATGTGACCAGCCCATTGCCACTTTAGCTTACTATTATGTTCACCGCTTCTAAAATCGCTTGTTCATTGTATCTGAATGAAATCATCAAATTTATTTATGAAATATACATTAGGCAAATGTATATTGGACGAGAAGAATACCACATTTTGGTAAAATTACACCTTATATGTGTTAAGGTACAACCAATCAAACGCGTCCACCCGCGTCCGCCATGGCGTGCATCGTAGTCGGCGGCGGCTACGATTAACGGATTCGCATGGGTAGATGCGTTCGCGAAGTGACGTGTTGACGCCTTTTTAATATAGGCGCGAATAGGTTCGAGACCTAGATCGGAGTGGAGATCGACATTCCGTAGGAACCAGGGGGCTCCTACGGCTTTAAGGAGGACTTGGAGTACTAACCACTTGGAGTTTATCGATGTGAGAGGGGGCCGAATGCCCGAACACAACACACGCATAAGTCATGATGGGTCGAACGCAAGTTTTGTAAAGCGTAACCTTATTTCTAAGGGACATTTTACTCCGCTTGCAGATTAACGAATGGAGACGACCGAACACAAAGGATGCTCGGTGACGGACCCGCTTGATGTGCGGGCCGAAGGACATGGTACTGTTTAGGGTGACCCCTAGATATTTGACCTCTTTGACCCAGGGAATGGGTCGGACGAACATGGTCACTTGACCGAGATTACTTCTAGGGCGGCGCAGGGAGTGGCGCGGGGTGGCACCTCTGGAGAAGAACACCGCAGCGCTCTTGTCCGGGTTCACCTCAATAGGTGAACCCGGACAAGCCACGCCACTTCCTGAACCAATTCCCTAGGGAATTGGCGGTTGCCTGAAGGTTTCTATGCGATTCTATGCGAGACGTAGAGAGCGGTATCATCCGCCAATAGGGCTAGATGCACCATACTCGAACGAGGAAGGTCGTTCGTGTAAAGGCTAAACAGGAGAGGAGAGAGAGCTGAGCCCTGTGGGACCAGCACTGATGGAGTGGGAAGTGGAGCGCGTCATTTCGACGCGATAACGGAAGGCGCGATTCGACAAGAAGTCTCGTATGATGAGCACGAGTCTGTCTGGCACACCCATTCGGTAGAGCTTGTAGATCAAGCCGTTGTGCCAGACTTTGTCGAATGCCTTCGCGACATCGAGGAAGAGGGCGCCCGTGTAGACGGGTTTGGGTCTATTGAGACCGGAGAGGATGTGCTCCGTGATGCAGTGCACTTGGTGGGCGCAAGAGTGTTTGGCTCGAAAGCCGAACTGCTCGTCGATAAGGATACCCCTGGACATTACGAAGTCTTTGAGCCGCGCCAGAAGTAGGCGCTCGTAGACCTTGGCCAGGGAGTTGAGGAGACTGATAGGGCGGTAGCTCGCGGGGAGATTACGAGGTTTTCCGGGCTTGGGAATGCCTATGACGTCCGCTTCCTTCCACTTAGCGGGGAAGGTGCAGTTCGTCATGGCGGCGTTCAATATGGCCACTAAGAGGCAGATGAGTTGGGCGGGCAGGCATTTCAGAACGCGATTCGAAATGCCGTCAGAGCCGGGGGCTTTTTTGGTTCTGAGACCCCTAATGAGATCTTCGACCTCCGTTTGGGTGATAGGAGGTAAGGAATCGGCGGGGGGGAGGGATGCCCTGCGCTCGACTTCCCTGTCGACCGCGTCGACGTGGGACTGGTCGACGGACTGAGAGCTGGGGGTGCACTGGCTCTCGAGGGAGTCGGCGAGAAGCTCGGCCTTTTCGTCGTCGTCGAAGGCTGGGGGTGCGCCTGAAGGGCGGGACAGCGGGGGCATGCCAGTCGTGGAGTCGGTTTTGAGGCTACGCGCCAGCTGAGTAAGCTAGGTGCGATGGCGCGATGCCCTCTAGGAAGTTACCCCACCGTTCCTCCCGGACCTCCGCGACACGACGCTTTACCTCACGTTGTAAAGCGCGCATCCGGGCCCGATTGGCTTCGGTGGGGTGAGTCGTGCGCTCGGATTGAGGCATTCTTGGAACGAATGAGATCCCTAACATCGTCCGGCAGTCGATAGCGGTTGAGGTTGAGATCTTCCGCCTCGACTTGCTTAGACGATCGACTGACAGCCGATCGGATGTGGTCGGTGAAGGCATCTACGGCCTGATCGGTGTCTTGAGGGGACGGGATGGAGTCCGAGCTGAGGGGGAGGGGGGGGGGAGGGTCGGCATCCGCCAAGGCCGTGCTTAGCGCATGCCATCCGTCTTTTTGGGTCGCTGAGGGGCGGAAGGGGGGGAACCGAGTCTCATGACTACAGGTCGATGGTCAGAGTCGAGCTCCTGGACTACTTCCAAGGAATGCAGCCGTAAGGTAACACCCTTCAGAAGGGCCATGTCCAGGACGTCGGGTCGGTGGTTGGGATTGCCGGGATAGTGGGTAGGGTGCATAGGTGCGATGACGTCAAAGTCGAGAAGGTCGACCAGGGCGTCGAGGCTCTTACCGTTAGGGGAAGTGTTGAGACTATTCCAGGCCACGTGCTTACTGTTGAAGTCGCCCGCCAGAATGACGGCGCTTCCCAGATTGAGGAGTGTTTCAAAGTCACTCCTGAGGACGAGCTTAGTGGGGGAAAGGTATACGGAGGCGATCACGATGGGCTAGTGCCCAGTGAGAGAGATGCGACAGACCGAGGCTTCGAGGTTGGTGAGCGCAGGGGGATCGAGAGGGATGCAGTGAAGCAACACGTCCTGCGTCCTGCACGCGCGATCTGTGCGGTTTCTGGACGCATGATCATAGAGATTGATTGTCACCGCGGATGCGCCTGAACGCGTTGGTTTGGCTGTACCTTTATTAGTAAGTATAACGAGTACAATATTTGGGTTAGTCATAAAATTTTACAAATTCAAATATAATACTCGCTTTATTCCACACTGTTTTTTGTTGTGTTGTTATGAAAAATAAATTTGCATGTTTGTAAGTCAATTCGGTTAAAAGGTTAAATCAATTTCAGCTAATGTATATTACTTTAATACTCCGTTTGAACATATTCCTGTAAATAATACTGAACATCAATTAAATTAGTAATAATATAAAAATGGCGACAATAAAATCGCATTACTTAGCTTATAAGATGAAGTCCAAATTCTCACGTTACCATTTTAGTTGGTTTAAAGTTAAAGGTATTTCTAAAATTTTAATAAATAATAGTCACGCCAGATCCGTTGCGGGGTAAGCTAATATTTATTGATAATGTTCACCAATACCTGTAAAATAAAGAAAGCCTACTTACTGCCTACTACTGATGTAATAATTGAAAATGTTCAATATCTTATGAATGTTGACATTCCTTAGCGAATTTACTCGGCATGTCCATATTCGATGTTCTCATGAAATCCCGAAAAATGACACTACTAAGGTAAGGGTTTCGGCGCAGATCCGACGGGACGCGATGCCAACTGGACGTGGTTACTGGTAGTGTACTGAACTTTTTCGAAGATGACACCAGGGCCCGTTATGACTAAAGGCGGTGCGTTACTTCCTGAATTATCGTATAACGGTATTCTGCTACTGAAGTACCATTAACTGATTACGAAGTATAATTGGTCTGTATATCTATATCAGCACGCCAGATCTCTTGCGGGGTAGGCAGAGAGTACAAAGTTCCATTAGGTTCTTTCCTTACATACCTCTCTGGCTTCCTTCACTCACATACATTTTCATACACACTCGCTGGTTACGGATACTGTGGACTTGCGCTTCAGATAAGACACGATCTATTTGGTCATGGTCAGTTTAATTGGTTATAGCGAATAATGTCCCCAGATATGTATATGTAAGGCACACATCGTGTCTCGTCAAGCTATACGTCATCTCCGGTATAGTTCAGTACATTACAGCTACCTACGTCCTGTCTGGCGTGGCGTCACCATGAAGCAAATACGAAGAGATGGCCTAAGCTAACGAGCCTTTTGATTTCATAAAAGCATTGACGTCATCATGTTGGGCGTGGCTTACCTCAGTTTGTCATCGCTACTCGCTCAATTCACACGTCTGCCCGAGCTCGCATAGTTATGTAATATTATCTAAAAATAAAACCCTTAAAATGAAGTGGTATATCTTAACATGCAAGAATTACTTAGATCGGCATTCTGATCACACAAATAATATCAGATTGCACTTGTAAGTATTTCTTTCGTAATTTATTAGGTTACTTCTTAGTTAAAAATGCCATCTACCGTAATATAATTGAACTTACAAGTTAAATTTACATGGAAGAACCGTTTAGTTCTCTCCAGTCTCCGCCAGATGGCAAATACAAAAGTGGGTTGGGCGTAACGTTCCTCTCGCCCTGTGCCACCCCGCGCAACGACACATTTCATTCTATAGAAAAATCTATTAGGCCATCTCCCCATCGTATTTGCTTCATGCTCCCGCCCCGTCCGATATGTGCCCAAGTCTTTATTCCTATCATTGGCCTCAAGAACATATAATCACTATAGTGCGACAAGGATCTTTTGGCCCATGAATGATATTGACAGGTGTGAAATTAGGGTCATCATTTAGTAAAAATTTTCTACTTACAAGGAAATATTTCAACAGTGGATCCGCACGGTAAAAGAACTTGGGTAACTTTCATAGCAAACGACAACTCTATGACTGTCATAATATGCCATAGTTAGTTCCGACTTTGGCTGCGGGCTGAAAGATCCTTGTATGACGAACGTGGCGCCAGGCATATGTCCATGCTTATTGAATATCCGCCATCGCAGCGCTTGACGTCTAAATTAAAATCGCTTTTATATCAATATACAAAATATTGTAAGATATACCTATAAGACCTAGACTATCTTACCACGACCAAATAAAGTCTAATCTGAAGGAAAAGTCAAGAGTCTCCGTAATCGGCGAGCGTGTATGAGACGAACTATGAGAGTCGAGGAAGCCAGAGAGGTATGTAAGGAAAGAACCCGTTGGAACTCTGTACTCTCTGCCTACCCCGCAACGGATCTGGCGTGATGTTATAGATAGATATACCTATTTACAATAAAAATGTTACTCACATATTTCTAACACTAAATAATTTAAGTTTACAGATAATGAGTTTGTTATTTGTAACAAGAAATTTCGCGTGGTTCATTAGTACACGGCTCGTTTACTCTATGTGGTACATGTACCACCAAACGAGCCAAATGCGAGCGAATGTAAAAGAAAGTCAATGTTAAAGTAATGGCGTTATGGCTTGTTAGTTGGGAGTAGAAATTTGAATAATTGAGGCCGTGCAACCCCGGATGAACTGGGAATAAATTGATATGATACTTGAATACTTTTATGACTAAAAAAATAGTAGAATGTAAACAAATAAATCCTGAAAATAAGTTTATGATTTTGAGAAACACATTTATACACACCGTATGTGTATAAATGTGTTCCTCAAAATCATAGTAGAGTGGAGTGGAGTGGAGAAACGAGGGACGCGAAGGAATAGAGAGGGAGGTACATAGAAATCATAGCATTCTAACATATAACATTCTTTCGTGTTAATGGCGTGTAAGTCCTTGGTTTCTGACGATCTATGAGAACCTGATACTTATCGGCTTGTAGATATTAAATCAACATCTTGTGTCTTTCGATTTTTTAATCAAATACGGATCATCTGAAGACTCGAAAGTTTTATCTATGCAATGCCAAGAAATTTAATAGGATTAGGATAGAGGTGTTAAATTTAAATAATGTAGAATTTGATGGTATGATAATATAACATTAGATAAATTTAGCATGTATCAAAACCAGTTCGTCTACGTCTATGGTTCACTTGAACAATAGGTGACATTACTTGCAGTATTGTCAGCTTATGAAAATGTTAAAAAATCACTCTCAGCGTTCATTAGACAGACTCTACATGTTACTATGTATGTTTCACTGTTCTTCAATTTAATTTAAATACAAAAAAATACGGTTAGATAATAACTTGTTTTTATTTTTGGTGTATCGTAAATATGCTCTTGATGATTTGCATCTTATTTGGTCTCATTGGTAGATGATTGCATATCTATCTTATTAGGCTTGTCTTTTTAGTATCATATATCAAAATACCATAAGGATCGTCTATTAATCACATAAGGCTCGAAAGGGTGGAGAGGGTTAATAATCACGAAGTATCACAAGGGGTAGTGAGATATCACGTTATTTATTTTTTCGTTGAACGCGGTATTTCTAAACCGGAAAGCGGCGCGTGACTGACTCGCCTTCAAGATTTTATAGAAACTTTGTATCAAAAAATAACGTGATTTTGGGTAGGGGTGGGGGTTAGGGCGTGCCCTCATTAGGCGCATAGTTAGCGGCTAACTGTTTGCTTCCAGTTTGTCTCCCTATAATTTTTAAATGGAGTGTCCATACCGTGCGTAATGTACGCAGTTTGCGGCGTTTCGCTTGCCGACTCATTCAGTGAGCGGGTGATTCACAGCGAACGATGCGCGCGCGTGGGCGGCGCAGTTCGCTCACTACGCCGGCGTAACGTCGCAATCAGTTGGAGTGGGACTGCCGAAACGCGTAACAGTGTTTGCTTGCATACTTTTTATAATGGCTTCAAAATAGCTATCACCTCGAGAATATCCATGGCGTAACTGAGTTATATTAACAGTACCTTACCTCTCAAGAGTTCACAAGAGCTTCGCGGCTAATACGCTACAGTTCGCCGCTCACTCGACATTGAGTTAGCAACCGATACGCCGCTCAGAGTCAGTCAGCGGATAGTCTGCCGCTGACTGTGCGCACCCTTAGTCCAAAACCTCACTACGAGAGACCTCATCACCTGGGGAGAGGGGAGGGTTAAAAAGTTGCTTAAAACATCACGTTATTAATGTACAACCCGATTGAAAGAGGTTTCATAACAACTTAGAAAGAAGTCAAACAACATTATAATTTATGACAATGATTTATTATAAGTTATACAAAATCAACATAATATAATTGTACAGATATAACAATTGCTACGAGCAATATAGTACAAGTAAATGAAATTTATACAAAATTTGCAGTGGTTTTAAATAAAAATCTAAGGTAGGTTCTACGTACTTTAATTTTGAATAAAATAAAAAATAACATTGCTGATCGAATGCAATAGTGGCACAACTGGAAAACTTGATTATTTGAGATACAACTCTAATTTCAAGCTCATAAAACTCCATTTCACATGTTCTTTCTTTTTAGGTGTGACACTATTTCATTGAGTGTGCGAATACCAATTCATCACTTATAGAGTAGCTATACCCACCCATAGAGGTAGTGAAAATACTATTCAGTATTGTATTATTGTAAAAAGTGGAGTATTAAATGAAAACCCCTTTCCAAGAGTAGGACAGCTAAATAGGAATGGAAAAATATAGTACTCTTATACAAGATGAAACATAATCAACGCAAGACCTGAAAGTAGTTTGTTCTAAATCTATATCATCACGCCAGATCCCTTGCGGATGCCTCCCTTTGTTCTAAATCGATAACTGAATTGATTCCAACAATTTTTAATGCCTCTTACATTTTTTTATGCAAAAAATGTTGTTACTCCTTCAGTGCGCTATAACAAACTAAATTAATTATTAATTCCAAGCAATGCGGAGATTTCAAATTGATTTAAAAAAATATATTTCTCTATCCACACACATACAACTTCTATGTGACAACTCATTGTTAATTGGGGTATAAAAGTGCTTAAAAAAGAGGTGAAAAACTTGAAATTAGGAAATTTGATTTTCGTATTGAAATTGTGAAACAATCATCTAATTGGGGTGTCTGAGGTCCTGCGTTATTTACGATACACCTTGTATAATGATAGTAGGACTTATAACATTGCTCTCAGTAATTGCTATAAAACAATGGATTAATGCGTTCTTTATGAATCACCATACTGATCAGCATTTCTGTTTAGTTAATGTCTATTATAGAAACATTATTTCGAATTTACATAGTACGTAGGCTATATAAAAAGTGATTCAGAATTGATTAATGAGTACTAAGGGGGTTAAAAAAAAATATGAATACCTTTTAGTGCTCAGTATTAGATGAAGCCGTATACGTATTCGTAATTGGGATGAAAATATTAAACCGTTGCACACACGATACTTTGTGTTAGCGATTTTACGACGATGCTGCATTGTGTTTTGACGACCAACTGCGTTTAATCGTCGTATCAAAATCCCGCGTCTTAGCAACAGCATCGATGCTATATCCAGTTATGGCGACTTCTTTCCTTCGGTCGCAGTATCAAAACCCCGTGTCTTAGTGGCTGCATCAATGTTATATGGTGTTTTGGGAACTTGCTTCCTTCGGTAGGAGTATCAAAATCCCACATCTTAGAGACTGCATTCACACTGTATTGCGTTTTAACAACCAACCGTGTTTAATCGCGATATCAAAATTAAGCGTATTAGCGCTTGAAACCGCGTGTTAACGAACAACTGTGTTCTGTCGTGGTATCAGAATCCCATATCATAGCGAATGCATCGATGTTGTATCGCGTTTAAACGTCAAGTGTTATGATCGCTGCGACTGCAGTTTGTAAGTGGGCGGATGAATGCGCTCGGACGTAGCATTAAGCTCCCGAAACGTAACTAAATCGCCAATACTATAAGTACCTGTTTTGATTTTTACGTAACCAGAAATATCTTTGGAATGTTTAAAAAAATGTTAATGAGAGAATACGACGAGTGATTATTTAATTACATACCTAATTACAAATTCCTAACTACGATTATGACATAAATAACACAATTATAGTTCTCTACATAAGGCCTTATACGGAACTAATATTATTATTATATAATAAATGGACCCGTATTGCATTGTACGAGTTTGCTAGCATTTTTATTATAGTATGAGAGTACGAATCAGCTGAGAATAAATGAGCCTGTTTTGTCTCACTGCTGGCCCAAGGCCTTCTCTCACAAATCAAGGTGAGAGAGATGAGGTCCTACTCCACTTCGCGGACACAATGCGGAATGGTGGGGACAGGTTTGTGGCCATCTGCTGTTAGAACTTTTAAAGCCGCCTATAAGGCTATATTATATCGCTGTATTGTATAAATAATTACACAATTCGCACACCGTGACGCCTATATTCTCCTAGCGGGTGTGGCATAGGTGTACTGAGTGTGAAAAGTTGATGTACTTTTCGCCGACGTTGTTAGGTTCAACATTATAGGGGGCGAGCCTATTGCCATATACCGGTCAAAATTCCAGACTCCGGACAATTCACAATTTTAAAATTTTGAGTTACCGGCACAGCGGGATGTGAAATTGTCTATATTATTATGTGAATAAAACTCATAATCATATTGCCGTAAATAGCGAGGTGGTGCTACAAAATGTCTATTTTATTAATTGATTTTCAGCGCTACATTTTTCAATAAATCCTTGTTATGACGAATCACAATATATACACGTTTATGATGAGATCTTGTTTAATGTCCCACGGAATTTTTATATTTTATGTAAATAAGTCTTCATTTAATAAAAAATTATGATAGGAAACAATTAGTTTTCAAACGGATGTTCTGTAACATCAGCTTTCTTTGGATTGTGTTATTATTCATTCAAATCAGCGATATATTATTTGTAATAAAAATACTATCACACTCGTTCGGGCATTATGAACTTATAAATAATACTTTGTGTTAATAAGAAAAATCCACTAAATAACAAATGTCAGTAAGATAAAAACCAACCAGGACAATGAGGGAGATTTCCACATAACTAATAGTTTATTAATAACTAAAAATATTTAGAGAAAACTTAAGCCTAGTTCTTATATTAAACTTTACTACTTCATTTTCTTTTAAAACGTTCCCCATCTCTGGGGTGTTCTTGGGGGGGGGGGGGGGGGGAGGGGGGTCTAAATGTGTAGTGAGTGTTTACACCTGCGCTGATCACCCCTCGGGTGCCAAGAGGGGTGGCTCATTGCTCGCTCAAAAGATTCGTCTATCTATTCAGCGAGGAAACGCAGCCAGCATTCTTGCTACCATTCCACGCAGATGCGGACTTTTTGAGTTTTTTTGAGTTGTATTTTCTAATAATAATAGTAGCCCTGTTAAGAAACTGTCCCACCGTTGGGCACGGGCCTCCTCTCAAACTGAGAGCGCTTAGGTCATAGTCCACCACGCTGGCCCAGTGCGGGTTGGCGAACTTCACACACCTTCGAGAAACTCTTAGGCAGGTTTCCTCACGATGTTTTCCTTCACCGTTAAAGCAAGTGATAATTAATTTTTAATACGCACATGCTTTCGAATATACAGAGGTGCGTGCCTGGGTTTGAACCTGAGACTTCTGACTTTGCAGTCCAACGGTCAAACCACTAGGCTATCACTGCTTACTTATTACTGTATTTTCTATATTAGTTTAAATTATTTCTATGTTAGATAGCCTTTTTTATATGTGTTAATGGCCTGTAAAAAATTAAAAAAAAAGTGTACAAACATGTCCTTTGAGTATGTAACACATACCCAGACTGAAATAAATATTTGTGGGTCATACAAATAAACCGTAATCCAAATCGCGACTACTCGATTCTATGAGTGGAGCAGCCTACGCTCTATCCATTAGACTAATGGCCAGGATAGATTTGCTTACTGTCAGTAGAATGTTGACAGATTTTTCATACAAAATATGTCAAATTTCTATACAGAGTAAAGCAAATCTATCCTTAAAAATTGAAATCGGCCTTAAGCCGTCATCGATTACCTCTAACTAAACCTAAGAGGTAGAGTAGGAGGTGTGGAGATTGCCACATGTTATGATTTTGACACAACTCTCACTTTATCCATCTATATATGAGGCTGTAAGCGCAAAAGCGGCCTAACCCTCATATCCTGACTTGTTCACTTACACTCTTCCGAGCGAACTTCTACACTTGCAGCCTGTGGGCTAGATATACTCGAAAATCATACAGTGCCCTCAGAGTTCAGTACAATAATGCGTTCAGAGTACTAGTGGGACTGCCCCGATTCTGTTGCGCATCAGGGATGTTCGAAGATGCTTCTACACCACAATGCGGAAGAGGTGTGCATCTCTGGTGCGCAGGGCGTGGAGCAGCTCAAACAGCCTGCTGAATATGATTTCCAGCAGGCTGGACTGTCTTTATGTAAATCACTGCTGCGCCATCCCGCGAGATGGCGTAGTATTGAATCGAATATTTTGTAAGACGGGATACTAACATAGGTTAAGTTTTACTAACATGAGTCCTGGTCACTCGAATAAAGAAATTATATTATTATTCACTACAAATTATTTCAAACATGCTAAAATTTTATGCAAAACACCAAAGAATCACAGTAATTGAATATAATATGCATGGACACTAAAATCAACTACAATATAATTTATGTAGGTACATTGATTTAAAATTCATAAACATACAAACCCTATTATTTTCATACAGCCTACCTCAAGCTTACGCCACTTTTGCGCTGACGGCCTTATATCATCACGCCAGTTCCTTTGCGGGGTAGGCAGAGAGTAGAGTTCCAAAAGGTTCTTTCCTTACATACCTCTCTGGCTTCCTCCACCCTCATGGGTCGTCTTTATCTATATACCTAATAGTACTTACGTAAAAGTTATGTGAAAAAATCTCCCAATAAAATCATTAAACATAAAGAATCGTCATACATAAATCACAGATATTATTCAGTGCGAATAAAATATTATAAGGAACTAAGGGCGGTACTCCATTCATCAAAAAACTTTCTCCAATAAACATTTAGCTAGAAAAGTCTCACGGAATTGGATGACTTTATAACACTGAACAAATAACCTAAAAGCAGACATACGAAAGGTTGATAGTTTATGTTGTAAAATCATTCAAATACTTAAAATTATTGATCAAATACTTGTATGCCATTCATTCAACAACAGTATTCGAGGAACATTTGGTCTGTGACGTTTTAAGGAAATACCCCTCATTGCCCAAGCGAGGGTGGCAGATACGTACCGAGTTCACCCAATTTTCGCGGATGGTGTTAGGTCCCATGTATTTTAAGGAAATAAATAATTTTATATACTCAATAAGCAACCTAAAAGTAGATATACAGGAGGTTGATAATTTATTGTATGAAATCATCCGATTTCTTAAACTTCTTGATAAAGCGGAGATAAGTCACCAAACATTCTCAATTTATAAAATCGGCAATACTCTTTACTTTCCAAACTTTGGTAAACATTGTAAAAATTAAAATATTATTAAATCAAAAAAACAATGGTTTTGATGCAATACAAAAGTGTACAAGCAATTTGAAAAACTGAAAATGTGTAGCGACTAATTACCTATACATTCAAATTCGAGAAAAAGGTTGCAATAGTTTCGATAATTTCCTACAATAAACTATTATTCTTCTGTAGATCTACTTTCAAGTTGCTTGATAGTATGAAATCATCCAATTCAAACTTTTTGACCAAATATTTAGACAAAAATATTCAATCAGTGGAGTATCACCTTTAGATGGCTGAATTTATTAAATATATTCGATTTATGAAACTTTTTGAGAAAATTCTTAATAAAATTATTTGTCTATTTCTGACTGATACATAATATAGGTCTTTAATATTAAATTGTTTTTATACCTATTGTATTATAGAGGCATAAATATATCCGGTAAGAATATTTTTGTTATTATCATCCAACCAACTATGCTTCTTAAACAAATGTGTTCTACAATTTAGGGTGAATACTGCATTACGATTGCTACGGCATTATAAAATAATAATTTTAATGCTGTTTAGTTTATAGAAAACATAGTACAAAAATATTATTTAGTTGTAGACTATGAAACGAAGTCGCAAAACTGTAATGGGCTTTCACTTTTAAGATTATTATGTGCATGCCAATATCTTGCACAATGGTATGCATTGTGCTTGCAAGATTCTTAGATTCAAGAAAGCTGTTGCCAGTATATAAATAAATTTAGGCCAGTATTTCCTTTATGCAACTGAAACAAGCTTTTAAAATAATAATGAAAGGGCATTGTTCTGCGCCCATACATGATTTGCCCCGGAACCAACAGTAATGAAAAAATACTTGTATCATTGCAAATCACCCATAAATTCTTTTAAGGCATTTATTATTAAAGGGACATGCGGGGGAACCGCAATATTGCACAAAAAGTATTAGATTTTGAGGTTAGATTCAGTAGATATTAATACTTATGAGGTTATATTGTATGTGCTGACATTCAGTAAAGATATCGGCGACTTCTATATAGGTACTTACAATACTTTGAAATATTCGTTTTAGATTGCAAATTGTCCGTTAGATACGGATATTTGCCATTATTTTAATAAAATAGATAAATAATGACGGCATGAAATTGAAACGATTTTAAACAGTCCATCTGTGACTATGGGCCGTTTTAAAAAATAATCAAATATTATTTCCCCAAATAAAAACAATATTTTATATACAATTTACAATACACGGTATTGTCCGTGAAAGACACTACATGGATATCATAGTACACTATTCTGGCATGCGAATTTAACGCTTAAAATCCGATTAAATGAATCGACTTACATCAATTACAAATTATATAGTTTTCGATTACCAAAAATTTTGTAATGGCAAGACTTGAATGCCGTAAATAATATAATCGAATATTATTAAAACAAATCAATCAAAAAAATCAAAGGAATAAATAACATCCATAAAAAGATTGACAACATTATTACATATACACCCTTGATCTACATTCAACTTACTCGCGCGGTAGTGTAGATAAGCGGGCATGACAATGAGTAGTGCAGTAGCCATAGAACATTTCACAGTCCACATGTGAAAATTCATTTGAATTATTTTTCATTCGTCGCACATGCTAATTAACGCAATAGCAGCTAAAATCATACTTGCAATGAAAAAGCGTATAATTCGGATATCATCGTTTAGCAGATCACTTTACTTTAGTAGCAATCTTCAGAGATCCCTTGTATAATGAACATTATTGTATATTAAAGCGAATAAAAAACCACAATCCAGATGTTAAATCACTGTCAATGCTAATTTTAATTTAAAGTAGCAATCAGGCATGTAGTTTACACTACCACTCTGTCCATTCCCATATCTATTATCCTGCTCACGCGGTTTAGATTCTCGCGTTGGTCAGTTTCTCTGTTCATTACCGCGGAAAAAGCTGAATATAATCTCGGGTTAATACAATAGCTACATACTTCCTATACTCAAGTCGTACTCACGTCTATCTGAACGCCTTCACGATCCACACTATGAATACTATAGCGAGTATGACACCGATGAGTATGAGTATGAACATCTTCTTCCGGTACCTGCGTTGGTACTCAGCTGCTTTCGCAAGTTCGTCTGCACCAGCCTCTACATTCGCACTGGCGGCTTCAACGTGACTTTCTAGAGTATCTGTTGGTATAAAAATCATCGATATATTATTTGTGAGGTGCTCGTAGAGTTAGGTAGGTGTTGTGTGCGATCAGCAAGGTTAAGCAGCTTTCGGCTCGGTCGGACTTAGATGGGTAACCGTTTGAGGAATTTTCATATTCTACCGTCTCCGTGCTTGAGAAGGCACGTTAAGCAGTGGGACCTGGTTACCAAGTAATGTGGTAGTTGTTATATTGTGTTGTGGTTATATTGAGTACTTGGGTGGTTCCATTGGCCACCTTTCGGCTTCATCATGAGACCCTGAACATTATCTGGTTGTATAGTAATTGTGAATACCATTCACACAAGCCCAAACACGAGGGGGTTACGTTGTATAGTTCACATGTTACTATGGCCGCCTTCCGACTCCATCATCAGACCAGCATCACGATACCATATTATTGCAAAGTCACCGACTTTACATACGTATGCCAACTTTCAGGTCAATCGGATACCCGCAAGTGCTTGAAAAACGGATCACAGACAGACGGACCGGCATACGAACATAGCAAGTTAAATAAAAGCTTGTAAAAAATAGATAATATTCATCAAGATATGTACGCTGGATGCGTATATCGCAAATCTATTAGTTATGGCGATAATTGGAAAAAAAGCCTTAATCCTGGAGTGGACGTCTTTCGTCTGACGATGATGATATGGTGCAAACTTACCAACAGTCTGGCCCTGCTGGTTCACCATTTCGGCCAAGTCCTGGATAATTTGGTTAACATCTAGCACATCAGCTTCGATTTTGTTGATGTACGCTTCCTTCTCCAGCAACATGCTTGTCTCGAACTGAACTAGACGGGCCTGAAAATACATATACTTTTAAGTAATTTGATCAAATGGTTACAAGGTTGGACTTAATATCTATCAACATAATAGATACCTTTCGGGGTAGACAGAGAGCAGAGTTTCAACAGAATCTTTTCTTACAGACCTCTCCGACCTCCTCCACTCTCATAGTTCGTTTCATACATGCTGGCCAGTCAGTTTTACTTCAACTGGAAATGGTGAATAACAAACTATTTTCACATTTTTTCTTGGCGATTTTTAAGGAATGACATTCCGATCAGGTAGTAGTTCTAAATAATCACCAGCAGGCTTTCTTGACTTTTCATAAGTATTTGGTCTATACGAATGGATTTTGATTTCTATAAAAGCCTGTTTTTCAAGTTCCAGTACCTGAGGCTGCTGGTTGGCGATGAGCGAAGAAGTCGGTGATGTCTTGTTGCTCCATCGCCTGCGGGTCTTTAGCTCTAAAAACCTGCCACTTTTCCGAAGACATGGTCACTGTAATTCGTGCAAGCTAGTAAGCCAGGATTCAGTGTTGTTACCTGAGCCTTTTGGATGGCGAGCCTCCTCGCCTTTCGATAGCTTGCCGCTCCATCGTATAAGGGGCGTTGATTCTCCAGATGTTTGCCACTGGCTTGTGTACATGTACCACTACACTAAAGACATAGCCAATGGACATAAACCGTCTTTAAACTTCCAGTACCTGGGCCTGTTTATTGGCAATGAGTGAAACCTCGTCATCAGCAATGGGTTGCTGCTCCATCGCTTGCAGCTCGTTGAATCTCCAGAACCTTGCCACTGGCTCCACTTGTATTGCCTACTTCGCTAAATACATCATCATAAAGGGCTGTTTTCAAAGATCCAGTACCTGAGCCTGTTGATTGGCAATGAGTTAAACCTCGTCATCAGCAATGGGTTGTTGCTCCATCGCCTGCAACTCGTTGACTCTCCTGAAGCTTTCCACTGGCTCCACTAAGTGGAGCTAGTGGCAAGTTCGTTAAAGACATCACCATAAAGGGCTGTTTTCAAAGATCAAGTACCTGAGCCTGCTAGTTGGCGATGAGTGAAACCTCGTCATCAGTAATGGGTTGTTGCTCCATCGCCTGCAGCTTGTTGGCTCTCCAGAAGCGTGCCACTGGCACCACTAAGTGGAGCTAGTGGCAAGTTGGTTAAAGACATCACTATAAAGGGCTGTTTTCAAAGATCATGCACCTGAGCCTGCTGGTTGGCGATGAGTGAAGCCTCCTCGTCGTCGGCGATGGCTTGCTGCTCCATCGCCTGCGGGTCGTTGCGCACGCGCACCGGCCGCGGCATGTGCGCCGCCATCTTCTCTGATACTTGCTGCGGACAAATGTCACGACCGAGTTGTAGTAATTTTTGAGGATTTTTGTTTGTTCGTCTGTCTATCCGACGGTTCAGACACTATCCCAGGAACAGCTCAAGTTGAAATTTAAGTCTAATATTAAGGTCCATGGTCCCTTGGCGGTGTAAGAAGTGGTAGGTTCTAATGGTTTCAATATTTCACTCATGGATAGATTCATTTACTGTTAGTAAAATTTTGACAGATTCTCCATATAAAATATGTCAAAATTCTATCCGTAGTAAGCAAATCTCTCCTTGAATTAAATATTGAAACCGGCCGTAAGCCAATGTAACCAAAAGACAGTGGGAATTCAAACTCACACATCAATCCTCATCTTTAGAGTTCCATTGACTCGAGAATCATGAAATTTGTCAAGAAGCAAGATTTCGCAGTGCAAGTAAAGGAAACTTCCGAAAATTGTTAATTTGTGATTATATTTTTTTTTTTATTTGAATTCGATGAATTAAATTTAAATAGCGGCATCCTACTACTATACCTACTCGCCGTTGCCTTTTTTAAAAAATGTCCTTATTTCTAGACTAACATAATTTCATCATTGTATTCTCAACAAGTGGAGTAACTACTAGTGGAGTACTATACTATAAATTTTCTTAACACCTAATTCCAACACATCTGTATTTCAAAAAAAATATATTATACAGCATATGTAACATTGGTCGAGTTGTACAACCACACTAATACTAACCTTCTGCACAGAAGAGTATCTAGCCAACGCGTCCCTGAACACCTGTGTTAGTCGTTCCACCTGCAGCTTCTGCGGTTTGTCTCCTCGGCGGACCACCACGCCGAGTCGTTGGATATCCCGGGCCGTTGCTGACACAGACCCGTTAACTGTCTGCTGTGTGTCGTGGCTGAGGAAACGAGCCTTGTTAGTGAGACAAATTATTATCTTTTGGGTCCTATCAAAATTTAATATTGAGATATTGAGGTAACCTAATGAACATACAGCTTCCTGAATTTCTCTATATTTTATAAAACTTGGACTAAGTTTTATAAAATATAGAGACTACACTAGTATTTTAGTTTACAAAATGAAATTCACATATTGTCGGCGACGCGTGAAAACCTCAAACCCAATCAAAATTTTCACCAAAATAGGATTGTTTTTATATAGTTAGAAAAGCTCATATCGCATAAGTTGATCGTACCCAAATTCAGTAATGGTTTGCAAGTTCATCTATGATTGTAAATAAAAATCTTGTAACAGTAAGTCTGCCATTTTGAAATTAGAAACTCGGCAAGACTGTCGGCCTGAGCGTTTTGTTGTAGTCCCTTATGACGTCGCTGACGATATGCAAACATTCGGGCCGCATCAAATATTTGTGCAAGACACCGTGAGCTCATTCTGCGTAGATCGGCCCAACAAAAGTTGAAAAGTTTGAGGGTAACCCGAACCAGCTATGCCTTTTGGACGTCTAACACCTCAGGCCTTCCCATGACCATGAGTGCTGCACAGTACTCGAAACGTCGGGATCTTAAAAATCAGGAATAATAAACCGCGATATAATTCGAAAAATAGTTATACTTATTTCAAATATTTGTGGTACACACAAGGATTGCCCCGTGCTGGATTCGGATCCGCGACTTCTTGATTTAGTGGGCGTAGTGGCTTAAGCAGTAACTACTGGAATAAGCAGTCATTCTAACCGGTAATAACCGCTGGTAGGTTACGACTTAGCTGAATGTAATGGCCTGTCTTCTCTTTGGGGAAATAACCTTCAAAAGATTTTCAGACTTCTGTGGGGGAAGATTGGGTTATGTGGAACCATTTAATATATTAAAAAATCTCTTGAGATCACGACTTTCTTTGGAATGGTTGAGGAGATCTTCAAATGGAATGCACAGGTGCCCCTATGTTGAGATATACTTGATTCAGTTTAACACAACTGCTTTTAGTAATAGAGCAGCAAAAAATATCAATATTATTTCATCATCATTTAGTACATTGCATAATATCAATCTATATCATCATGCTAGATCTCTTGTGGGGTAGTAGGGAGTACAAAGTTTTAACAGGTACTTCACTTACAGACCCCTCGCTTCCTCGACTCACACTCGTCTCATACACATCAATGGTTACCAAGACACTTGACTTGTCTAAAGTCATTTGGTAATGGTAAGATGTTCTAGGTCTTCTCCAGTACATATTTAGATGATATTGTAAAATTAAATGCACTTACATTTTTTCCCTCAACTGCACACTGTCATTAGGACCTCCGATCAGCTTCATCATCTTCTCCAATGACTTCAAGCCACTGTTGATGGTGTTCACATTTTCCGCGATACCCTCGCTAAGGTTGTACAGTTCTGTGGGGCTGAAATCAGCAAACCCAACATTGGGCACTGGAGCGGTTGCTCCGTAGTCACGGCTGGACCCGCTTATTGGTTCGCGTTCGGACATGCTGGGTGCTGTGGAAATAATTAGAAGATTAAAGACATGGATCGCATAGGTTGCTTTGAGGCGCCAGTAGCGCTGTGCGACCGCAGTGTTTTGACCGATCTTCAAGGTTAAGCAGCGTTCTACTCGGTCACCTTGGGATGGGTGATCGTTTGTGGCATATTCATATTCGAGTATCTCCGTCCTTCGTTCGTTGAGCCGTTCATAGGCTGCTTGTTAGTTCCAACAGCAGGTGGCCACAAACCTGTCTCCACCTATCCGCACTGAGTCCGCGTGTGGTGGAACCTAATCTCTCTTAGCTGGATTTGTCAAAGAAGGCCTTAGTTCAGCAGTGGAACAGTATAGGCTGTTATTATTAGGTTGTTTTGGTGTTAAGAAGGTCGGTGGCAAAGCCAGAGGAACTAAGCATTTGACAAAAACTAGTCATAGTTTGTTGTCAAGTCATAGTTGTAACTATAAAGACACATCCCATCCTTTCTCTTAAAAAAAAAAAACTCCGTCACGCCTATATTCCCCAGAGGGGGTGGCAGAAGTGTAATAAGTACACCCGCGTTTCGCCGACGATGTTAGGTCCCATGTAATAGGGGGCGAGCCTATTGCCATATACCGGGCACAATTCCAGACTCCGGACTCGTACTGGGAATTTTTCGTTAGAAAAACTACACTTGTCCGACCTAGGATTTGAACCCAGGACCTCGTGATCACAAAGCGGTGCGCTTTGCCACCAGACCAACGAGGCGGTCAGTTTTTTTTTAATTTGCAACGAAATGCTGTTACTTCCTTAGTGCACTATAATAAATTAAATTTATTCTTCATTCAAAGCAACACAGAGATTTCAAATGCATTTCTAAAACGTATTTCTTAATTCACACACATACATGTACAAGTTTCATTGTTAATTGGGGTATAACATTTTAAATTTATAAAATTGCTTTTTGTATAGAATTTTTGAACCAGTTGACATGTTTTCAGAAAGCACAAGGGATCTGAGACAAGAAACATCTGGCCGCCGAGCTTCAAAATGTCAAGCAAGTCCTGTGTGGAACCAGCCACAGTCGAGCGTCTCCCTGCTGTACTACCTTACTTAAGAGGAGCAACAGACAAGATTGGCTACACCTTGAAGCGTGCTTCAATTAAAACTTTTTATAAGCCGCCGAAGAAGATCTTTCTTTCTTTTTTTTTCTTTTTTTAAAAACGTAGCCCCACACTAGGATTTATTCCTGTGTCGTGGGTGCGTTTACAAACATGAAAATTCACAAATAAATACCCAGACCGGAACAAATAATTGTGGATCACACAAAGATTTGTCCCGTGCGGGAATCGAACCCGCGACTATTCGACACAGTGGGCGGAGCAGCTCAAGCTCTTAACCACTGCGCTAAATCGTCCGTCAAATCAGTCAATTATTACCATCTGTCAAGTGTCACATCCCTCTACAAGATGCAGGAGTATACAAGCTTGATTGTGAATGTGGTCTCTCTTATATAAGACAAACAAAAAGACCAGTAAAAACTCGGGTTAAAGAACACATAGCTGACCTAAAACACCGTCACTCAAAGAAGTCTGCAGACTGTGAACATGTCCTTGACCGCACCCTCCATAACATCAGATTTGATAGACCACAAATCCTCGTGAAAGAACACCAATTCTAACCCAGATTGGTTCGCGAGGCTAGTAAAATTAAAAAACATCCTAGTAGATCGGACCAACAAAAATAATTAAGAAGTTAGAGGGTACCCCGGAACAACTATGCCTTTTGGACGTCTAACACCTCAGCCCCTCCCATGACCATGGAAGCTGCAAAGCACTCGAAACGTCGGGAACATAAAAATCAAAAATAAACTGCGATGACATCCGAAAAATAAGTTTTATCTCAAATATTAGGTACAGTTTTTAAAAAACCTAAGATCCTGTGATACTGACTAAAAATATGTGAAATATTATTGCTTTTGTTTAAAGTATAGAATATGATGTTCAACTTGGAAATAAATATTAATAATAAACTACTGTTTTGCTGGTATATCTATAATTCTATTTTATTTATACATCAATAAACACAGAGTATTGTCTCATTTCCTTATTTTTTATCAGAAACAATAAGGAACAATAACAGGTCAATTGTTTTCTTGTTCAGTATGTGTGTGCTGATATTTTCTAGTAACAATATAAACAATCCTCTCCTGGTATTCCTGAGGCAAATTCATATCAAATATTTTTGTATTTTAATTCCTAGTATCAGTCCGGAGTAACGAATTGCCACCATGCACAACTCTAGATAGTCATATGCGAAAATGACTATAGGCTCACCCCCAATTACATGGTACCTAACATAGACGGCAAAAAAGGTGTACATAGTACCTCTGCCTCCCCTGCCAGGGAAATATAAGTGTGATGGTGATTATATATTTTTCAGGTGTTAGCCTCTCTAGTAGTTATTATGTGGTGCATACATTTTAACACACAATTTACATGCCCAAACATTGGTACTGTTCATTTGAGACAAATCTTTTTGTGATGTCTGTGAGATCACAAAAAGATTTGTCTCAAGTGTTCAGCTCCAGTAAGCCAAGCAGTGTATGGTCACACCACTAAGTATTGTCAACACACATAGATCCAAATAAAGCCTACATTCTAAGAATCAGAATAAGTTTTAATAATGTAAACGATTAAAACATAGTAATTATGAATTATCACAAAATAAGGAATCTACCACCACTTCAGAACATCATTCCTGTGGAAAAGGGCAAGAAACTCTAGTTACTCTTTCAAAATAAAAACATTTTTTTTATCTACATTATTGGGTTTTGGGGTATGGGAGAACAATGTCCACTGACCTATCAACAATGTCAGGTGAATCTAAGTTAAATGACACAATACAATAAAAATACCCAGAGATCCAGAGTTTGAAGTCTGGACTTAACAATATTGAGGATAAGATTTAAACAGCTATGCTATCATAGTTACATGGACATATTTTTTTTTTTAAACGTAGCCCCACACTAGGATTATTCCTGTGTCGTGGGTGCGTTTACAAACATGAAAATTCACAAACAAATACCCAGACCGGAACAAATAATTGTGGATCACACAAAGATTTGTCCCGTGCGGGAATCGAACCCGCGACTATTCGACACAGTGGGCGGAGCAGCTTAAGCTCTTAACCACTGCGCTAAATCGTCCGTCATATATTATTAATTCGAAATATTCATAATATGAATTATTCATAATATTATTAATTCGAAATTAACTCTGTCTTTCTGTTACCTATTTATACCCAAATCTCTGAACAGATTTTTGTCAAATTATGCAAGGAAATAGGTTTTATCCAGGGGAAGGACACAGGGTACTTTTTGTAGAGAAATAAGCTTAAGGGTGTGGAATTCACACCTGAAAATAATGCAGACGAAGTTCCAGGTACAGCTAGTTTGATTATAAAACATGCTTTTCTTATTGTTGTACTTTAAATACATTTTTCTAAACCTTTCAATAAATAATTGGGGGATAACATTACAACACAAAAATAACAACAAAGATAATTAACATAATTAGTTGTAGATATTGTATTATATACTATATACTCTACATGTGAATTTTAATATAAATCTTTTATCAAATAATTAACCTTAGTAATGGCTGTTTTTATAACTTACATACATTAAATAAGTACAGTAACTGATAAAGTTAACAAGTAATTAATACACAAAACTATTGGATTTAAAGAGAACTTTTCACATCAGATACTTTTAAAAATCAAAAGCTATTAATATTCAAGCATTCGATTCTTCGACATGACAACGACACATATTTTTTACGAAAATATCATCTCATGAATAAAATATGAACATCGCAACATGTTTGGAACAAGTTTCAATGAAATGTATGGCAGTATGTACTTACCAGAAAAGTAAGCGATATTTTTTTATCAGTAGCGTGAGTATTGCGTTATTTGATTTCACAGACACTATATTATACTTGCCTTTGTTGTGGAGCAGGCAAGGTACAAATAGATCTTGTTATGATGAATCACAATGATTTTGATCCCAAGTAAACGTCGTTGATTTGTTGGACGTTTGTGTCGATAATAAAAGTGCTACACGGCTGTTAAATAACACTAGGTTGTGCAACACAAACGCGGAACCGGTTTACTAAGTACTTTTACCTTAAAAATGTAGATTAGGCTACTTAATTTCAGGTTTTCCACAAGAAATTCTTTTGTTCAATGCAATCGAAGACGGTCGATGAACTGTCAATGTCATATCTGCTACAACATGGAGCTGTCAAATACGAAGTTGCTTTTTTGTAAAACATTTCCAGACGAACTAATGTAAATAAGTAATTTTTAAAATATGTTAAACAACAAAAAATAGGTAAAAATTAAAGATGTTCTTACTGTAATTTATATGATTACTTTTATTGTATCGTTTAGTTAGATGATTACGTTTTATTCGTAGAGATGTCACTTCTGTCATGAAATGCTTACAAACGGTATCAATAGATGGCATTAGTAGTACTGAGTGTATAACCTTTCAGTGTACGATTTAGCGCAGTGGTTAAGGGCTTAGTCCGCCCCGCCCACTGTGTCTAATAGTCGCGGGTTCGATTCCCGCACGGGACAAATCTTTGTGTGATCCACAATTATTTGTTCCGGTCTGGGTATTTGTGTATGTGAATTTTCATGTTTGTAAACGCACCCACGATACAGGAATTAATCCTAATGTGGGGCAACGTTTTATAAAAAAAAAAAAAGTGTGAAATGTATGAGTTGTGTAATGGATTCTGGGGTAAGTCGAGTTTGAAGTATACCCATAGTATACCCATTAAACCTCTAACCATTAATTTACACGAATAAAAAATGTTATTGTGTAACCTTTCAAAGGGTAGCCTTGATAAAATAATATTTCTTTGACCCACTAATTTGCTCTAGCTTTTGTGTATTCTGGGCGTTTATGCATTATGAATTTACGATCCAAAATTTTATCACTTATTTAATAAGTAAGGCACCTACTTTGTATCACAGAAAATGAAAATAAACACCGTCACGCCTATATTCCAAAAAAGGGGAGGCAGGGGTGTACTGAGTAAAATACTAGAATAATAATATTTTTATTTATTTATTCTTCATACACTTATGTACATAGGCGGACTTAATGCTTGGGATATTTTTCTCCATTCCGATCTCGGTCTCGAACCTATTCGCACCTTTATTAAAAAGGCGACAACCCGATATTTTGCGAACGCGTCCAATCATAGTAGGTAATCCGCTAATCGTAGCCGCCGCCAACTACGAACCCAACTCCCCTCCTATCAACCGCTACCGCCGTCCGCGGCACGTTCTTACCGATCCTCCCGATGCCCTTACATCCCTTCTTTCGGATACAGATACCACAATAAATCATTAATTTTAAGAATACAGATTCCGCACACAGGTGATCCTATGTGCGGTATCTGTATCCTCCGGACACCGACCTCGCCGCCGAGGTCGAAGGATCTGGCCGGTGCAGAGCACCACGGCGAGACACCTAGTATACGCCCTCCCCCATAGCGACTGCCCAAGCCAAGGCCGTTCCTCCTTGAGGCGCCCTTGAGCTAGTTGCCCCCCTTGCCCTTCTGGCTCGAGCGTAGTGGTTGCACGCTCGCCCTCTTGTCCGGTGAAGCTGTAAAGGCCCCGCGGCCAACAGCGTAGATCATTCACACACACACACACAAAAGCCTGGGGCATTTTCTGCCAGTCCACCTTAGGGTGGTGTAGAAAGAAGTGTGGTAACACGAAGTTAAAAAAGGAGACGAAGGTATAATAAACGAAAATAAATATATTATATAACAACCCAAAAATATTGACTGTTGATATAATTAATGCATATTACCTGAATAACAATAATATGTGTCTAGTTAATGTATATATATATATATATATATATATATATATATATACATCAACTAGACTGTGCGACATAGCTCTCTCACCTCGATTTGTGAGAGAAGGCCTTTGCCCAGCAGTGGGCAGTACAGGTGATATTATTATAGGATACGAACCCAGGAACTACGCCACACTATTTTCAAAAACACTACAATTTACACATAATTATTAATTTTTGTTTGTGAATTCGTTACCATAAACACGAGCAACAAGTCCCATGAAAACTATAAATTTCCTGCGAAACATAAAATAATAAAATTAATTCAAAAGACGTGGTGTCACGGTGCATTTTTCTCACAAGAGCGTGCTAGGATCAGGATGCATAAAACACTCGACACCTGTGCCTTGTGTGGTGCGATTAAAAAAAAGCTACTAAGAAAAATAGAATAATGGCCGGTAGGCAAACTAGTGTGATTTGAATTCTGAATTTGAATTGAATATTTTTTAATGGTGGCACGATAACATAATCATAAATAATAATATTTCTTGGATTTTAAAAGCGTGTATGTAATAAAGTTGTGGCATTATTGTTATTTAATATTTTACTGGTGGATTACGTGCTGACAGGTCAGAGGAGATTATCGTATCACTCAATAAAGCACCAATTTCTTATTTTTTTTTAATAAAAGGCAATATATTAACTATAAGACTCGGTTTATTTGGTCGTGGTAAGATAGTCTAGGTCTTCCTCGGTACCTGCATCCTTCCACTTTCACATTGTATATCTGTTTTGTCATTCTTTCCTCTGGCATTCTTTCTATATGCCTGAACCAACGGAGCATGCCCTTTCTCATCTTTACACCGATACTATCTTTCATACCTACTCGCTGTCTTACTACGCTGTTGCTAATGCGGTCGGTCAGCTTCACTCCGCACATCTTCCGCAGAGCTCGCATTTCTACCGCATTTATCCTACTTTCATTCTCCTTCTTACATACCCAGCTCTCGCTACCATATAACAGCGTTGGGACAAGAACTCCGTTATGTATGGCCAGCTGCGCCTTATGGCTTAAGTGCCGGCTCCCGAGTAGCTTTCCCATCGCACCATTCACTCTGTTCCCTGCAATAAACCGAGTCTTATCTGATGGAAAAGTCAAGAGTCTCCGTAACCGGCGAGCGTGTATGAGACGAACTATGAGAGTCGAGGAAGCCAGAGAGGTATGTAAGGAAAGAACCTGTTGGAACTCTGTACTCTCTGCCTACCCCGCAAGGGATCTGGCGTGAGGTTATAGATAGATAGATATTAACTACAGTAATTATATAAAATAAATAGGTACCGATATCATAAAAATAACAAACAGCGCCATTCCTTCAATCTCCAAGCGGGAGTGTCAGATGTGCACTGTGTATATTTCACCGACGAAATTACGCCTCAGTATAAGTTATTCCGGACCGATCCCCAAAACTGATCCCCTGCTGTTTATTATTATCATTTAGTGCCTGCCTGATCCACTAAATATATTTCGCATTTCTGATCGGATCCCCAACATATTTGGAACGTGGATCGTATCGTAATAGAAAATAATTTAAAATAAAACTGATCCCCTAGGGTATTAACACTAGAGGATCAGACCTGAATAACTCCTCAATGTGATAGTTATAATTCCAGACTCCGAACGGCTACTGAAAACTTTTGGTAGAAAAATCTCACTTTGATGGATTAGGATTTAAAGCCAGGATTTCGTGAACACCGACAGCACCATCCGCCACTAGGCTCATAAGTGGTGTCCGACCGAAGCTTCGGCTTCAGTCACTTTCGGACAAAAATATTGCCTTCGGTCAATCCTTCGGTCCAACAATTCCAAGTTTTGATCGAAGCCGAAGGTTTCCAGCAAGCTCCGAAAGTGAACGATCTGTTAGGATTTACTATTTTCGAATACTTTTAATTAAAATAAACATAAATTAAACACCGTTACGCTTGTATTCCCCAAATGGTTAACAGAGGTGTACTGAGTACACCCACTTTTTGACGATGTTAAGTCTCATGTAATGGAGGCGAGCCTATTGCCATACACCGGGCACAATTCCAGACTCCGGACTCATACTGGGAAGTTTTCGGGAACTACATTTGTCTGACCTATGATTTGAACCCAGGACCTCGGGATCACAAAGCTAAGGGCTTTTTTTTTCTTTAAAGAAAACGTAGCCCCGCACTAGGATTAATTCCTGTCTCGTGGGTGCATTTACAAACATGAAAATTCACATACACAAATACCCAGACCGGAACAAATAATTGTGGATCACACAAAGATTTGTTCCGTGCGGGAATCGAACCCGTGACTATTAGACACAGTGGGCGGAGCGGCTTAAGCATGCAGCGGAGTGGCATGTTTTGTGTGATTAAATATTATAAATAATATTGTTTGTTTATGAGACGAACTATGAGAGTCGAGGAAGCCAGAGAGGTATGTAAGGAAAGAACCTGTTGGAACTCTGTACTCTCTGCCTACCCCGCAAGGGATCTGGCGTGAGGTTATAGATAGATAGATAGATATTGTTTCAGTGTTATTATTTTTAACCAGTTGTGGGTAATTTTAATCATCTCGTTAAGTTAATACAGTCAACATAACTGTTTTAAATTTTGCCAATTATTTATAACATTCCGGCATGCTTCAGCTTAGGCGAAGGTTTGGCGATGGCCTATTATTTGGCTTTAGCTTGGTCAAAAATCGACCTTTGGTCGGATACTACTAATAAGGCAGTAATCACTATCACTACAGATTATAAAACAAAGTCCCCCCGCCGCGTCAGTCTGTGCTTGAACGTGATAAACTCAGTAACTAATGAATGGATTTCCAAACGGTTTTACCAATTGATTAAGTGATTCAAGAGGATGGTGTATGTGTATAATTCACCCGTGCGAAGTTGGGGCGGGTCGCTAGTACATAAAAATATACAACATATATTTAAATCCATTATTAGCCCTGAAAACCCATAGATATTACTATAAAACAAGAAAAATAATAATCCTTCCAATTATCACCCATATTCCTTTCCATCTCAAGTAAGTGAGTAAGACCTAATTATAACACAGAATATTATCGTTTCAGACATATTATATTTATTACTCTGTCTTGTAGGATACTGAAGGCTAAGCACAAACCATTTGACGTTATCATAATGACATCGAGACAGCGTACTGTCTCGTTTATCTTCATTTAGTAAATTTGTAGTATGAAAAGGATGGCATGTCAACTCGATAGAGTTACGCTAACGTCAATTTATTCGTGCTAAGCCCTGATGTGTGGACAGCATTAAAATGTTCCTCTTATTTATGGTAGAGTAGATGCGTATAATGAGCTCGGTCTTGCCATTTAGAAAATGAAAATGACAAGTGTTGGAGCCGTAATGGCTGCTTTAAATATTCGTATTTCAAATTTGAAATATTATTTTAAACCAAAGATCTAGATTTACAGTCATACAAGGATCTTTTGGCCTGCGACAAATCGGAACTAACGCTGTCATCAAGTGAAATGACACTTCATGACAGTCGCTGAGTTGCCGTTTGCTATGAAAGTTACCCAATTTTTTTTAAATTATAGTATTGTTCACATATGATGGGTAGTAACAGTTCTAATTGCCAAACAAAATAACACTTTATTGAATGGCAATAAGAGGCATGACCCGTTTCTATAATTACGGTTTTATGCATTCATCATCATCAGCCCAAATTAGTCCACTGCTGGACATAGGCCTCTTCCAATGTGCGCCACAGAGCCCGATCCTCGGCTTTATGCATTCAGTTCCTGCCGGCTATCCGACGTATGTCGTCACTCCATCTCGCGGGGGGCGTCCCACACTGCGCTTGCCAGTTCGTGGTCTCCACTCCAAAACGCGTCTGCTCCAACGGTTGTCCGTTCTGCGGCAAATGTGACCAGCCCATTGCCACTTTAGCTTGCTGATTTTCAGAGCTATGTCGGTGACTTTGGTTCTATGCCGGATAGTCTCATTTCTGATTCTATCCAGCATAGAAACTCCAAGCATAGCTCTCTCCATAGCTCGCTGAGCGACTCTTAGCTTACGGACCAGTCCCATCGTGAGAGTCCACGTCTCAGCTCCATAGGTCATAACCGGCAAGACGCACTGGTCGAAGACTTTCGTCTTTAGATTTTGCGGGATGGGTGCCGAGAAGACATGACGGAGCTTCCGAAATGCTGCCCTGCCCAACTGAATCCTCCTATCGGCCTCCTTCTCGAAGTTGTTTCTCCCTAGCTGCAACGTCTGCCCAAGGTATACATACTCCTGTACAACTTTTTTGTACAACGTTTTATGAATTAACAACATTGAATTAAATATTAATTTCGTTTGGCAATTAGAACTGTCACTACCCATCCTATGTGAATAATATTATAGTAACCGTGCGGACTCACCTGCTGAAATATTTCTTTGGAGGTAGGAAAAATTTACTAAATGATAACCCTAATGTCATTCCAACGTCTCCCTATCAATGTAATTCACAGGCCCAAATATCCTTGTCGCACCATAAAAATATCTATGCAGAAACCGCATGGTTTATGGGATTTCTATAATACTGACAAGCGTTAGGACGTGTATCCTTGGTCCCTGGTCTCGCCTATACTTTCCCAGCAAGGGACGGCAGAGGTGTGTTGTGTACACCCACAATTGTGTGTGTGTGTGTGTGAGTGATGTACGCTGTTGGCCGCGAGGCCTTTACAGCTTCACCGGACTTAAGGGCGAGCGTGGAACCACTACGCTCGAGCCAGAAGGGCAAGGGGCGACATACTCGAGGGCGCCTTAAGGCGCCCTCGGTTGGGACAGTCGCTGTGGGGGGACGGGATGCACTACTAAGTGCACCGGTCAACCGCCGGCTATGGGAAGGGATCTACGACTACGTCGTCGTCGCCCGTATTCTGAGCGGAAAGAATGGATGACGTATCGGGGGGATCGGAGAAAACATGTCGCGGCCGGCGGTGGTGGCAGGGGTCGGGGGGGATACTGACAAGCGTTAGGACGTGTATCCTTGGTCCCTGGTCATGCTCATACTTTCTCAGTAAGGGACGGCAGAGGTGTGCTGTGTACACCCACATTTAGCTAACATTGTTGGTTCCCAATATAGGTAATAGTGGTTGAGCTTATTTCCGTTTTATCAAGCACAATGCAAGACTCTTTTTAGCTAGACCATTTGCCGCTAGGCCAATTGGGCAGTTTCGGATTTATACAATTACCCTTTTTTACAAATATCGAGCTTTAGGTCAAATCGCCGCTGGCACCACTGTGTGCGTTTGGATAAATCATTTAGCCGCGTGCGCACAAGCCCTCGCGTTTGTTCATAACTTATAAGGGCCCTGTTTTCGTGTTTACTGTGCTACCCTCTATCTACCCTTTCAAGAGAGGTTCCTATTCATTTATTTTACATTTTTTTCTAATGACGTAACAACTATAAAATAATAGCATAGTGTTGTGACTAACAAAATAAAAGGTTTCGACATCAATCACGGTGAGTTAAGTGGCCGGCTAATTTAGCTCATTTCAAGTAATTTTAGCGCTCGTAACGGCAAATAAACACTTAATAATCCGAGTCACCTCACTGCGTACGCGGTACGGCAGGTTTTTTTTTTGCGCCATTTTATGATGGAATTTTCGTATTTTAACGAGTTAAGTCGGGTGTAGACGACGAAATTATGGATGGGCACTTTTGACGTTGGAAGTTGCTGAAGTTCTATATCTAAGCGCAAAATTGAAAATTGTCATTGAAAGTCGCTTCGTATAGTTTCGCTAGTATTAGATACCTGTTTTATAGTTAAGGACTAAAAAAAAACATTGTCACGCCTATATTCCCCAGAGGGGGTGGCAGAGGTGTACTGAGTACACCCACGTTTCGGCTATGTTAGGCCCCATATAATAGGGGGCGAGCCTATTGCCATATACCGGGCACAATTCCAGACTACGGACTCATACTGGGAATTTTTTGTTAGAAAAACTACATGTGTCCGACCTAGGATTTGAACACAGGACCTCGTGACCACAAAGCGATGCGTTTTGCCACCAGACCAACGAGGCAGTCTTAAGTAGGCCACCAGGCCAACGAGGCAGTAGTTAAGGACTACTTAAGTTTTTAATATTATCAAACAAGCGTTTCTTTTTTTTCTTTTCTTTTTCTTTTTTTAAAAAACGTAGCCCCACACTAGGATTTATTCCTGTATCGTGGGTGCGTTTACAAACATCAAAATTCACATACAAAAATACCCAGACCGGAACAAATAATTGTGGATCACACAAAGATTTGTCCCGTGCGGGAATCGAACCCGCGACTGTTAGACACAGCGGGCGGAGCGGCTTAAGCTCTTAACCACTGCGCTAAATCGTCCGTCAATCGTTTGGCAATCTTTGCAGCACTGCATGGGCTTACTCCAAAGATCGCCATTGTGATTTGCGATTTCTTTTTAAATAAAAGACCGAAATTGTTTTGTTTATAAATGTCTGCCTATCCTAAGGGTAGGTACGTATTTATTTTGATCTTCGAAGTTTATTCGTCTAATTATTTATTAGATATGTATCTATGACATCATGTATGTGAGGTATATTGCTCGTGGAATCGACGTTGGTCCAGAAAGGTTCTCGAGTGGCGATCACGTTCGAAAAACTTTACACTTGGATTTTTTTTGTATCGTGGGTGCGGTAACAAATATGGAAATCACATACACAAATATTTAAACCCAGATAAATATTTATGGGCCACACAAATATTTGTTCTGTGCAGGGATAGAACCCACGACTGCTAAATCCAGTGGGGCGGAGCGGCTAAAGATTTTGACCACTAAAACAAGACGCCAGCAACGTTTATCCTGCAGTGGACGTCTTTCAGCTGTCATTACGTCTTTTGCGGGGTAGGCAGGGAGTACTTTGTTCCAACAGGTAATGAAAATAATTATCTATTTCTTATAATTTATGTATGTTCAATATTAAGATTACTCAAATATGATTTAAATCGGGAATCCATGTGTCTGTCTGTACCAGCGTTGAAAATTCTGAAAAGAAACCAATTATTTCGTTCGCGAAAAAACGGAAAATTCGTTTATTTCAGTTTTTTTTTCAACAACATTCTACAAAAATGCGTTTTGTTGAAAAATTGAACCACGTGACTTGTTGAAAAAAAAGATTGTTATAAAAAGAACGGGGTTTATTGAAAAAAAAAAACTATGTTTTAAATATTTATTGTTTTTTTTTATTGTTAATAAAGTACACCTCTGCAATTGACGCTTGGGGAAACATATTTTAGGACCTAATATCATCGGTGAAATTTGGGCGTTCAAAGTACACTTATCGTCGGAGAAATATGAGTACAAACAAGAAACTGTGTATCGCCTTTTTCACAAACTTTAGTTCTTTTTCAGTTTAATTAGAAAAATCATGTTGTATTTCGCATCAGAAGTAATTTATTTTTTTCGAATGAAACATGAAATAAACCGATAGATTTTGAAAGAAACGGGAATGTTTCAAGTTTCTTTCAACGCTAGTCTGTACCCATCCTTATTGCCACATCTAGGAAGCCGCCATTATGTGCTTCTAGGCGGGAATCTCAGAAATTTTCAGTGAAACGGTCAGTTCCTGTTGTAAATTGCACTGTGATTTATTTAATCGTTCCCTTTAAACGTTATTCGCTAATTGTTGAATAGCAACATAGTGTGTAGCGGACAAAGAGTGTTTTTAGTATTTTTCTATCGAAAGTTTTGCGATAGAAATATACGAAACCCTTTTTTTTCTGTAGAAATAATCTGACTGCCTCGTTGATCTAGTGGCAAAACGCATCGCTTAGTGATCACGAGGTCCTGGGTTCAAATCCTAGGTCGTACAAATATAATTTTTCTAACTAAACCTTCCTACTATGAGTCTGGAGTCTGAAATTGTGTCTCGTATATGGCTGGCAATAGGCTCGCCTTATTATATGGGGCCTAACATCGTCGTCGAAAAGTGGGTGTACTCAGTACACCTCTGCCATCCCCGCTTGGGGAGTATAGGCGAGTGTTAATTTTTATTTACACGCCCTATGGCAAACTATGGAGAACCTATTTTAAAATAATACCACCATTGCAAAACCCATATTCGCAGAAATAAATGATTATGATTTTTCTACAGCAGTGGAAGACAATTGGTTAAAAGAAAGAACATGAAAACATTCCAAATTCTGCTCACGTAACAACAGAAAGCTTATACAAGCTTTTTAACCAGTACTTACTCGTACCACTTTGAAAACTAGTCACACATTGTTTGTTTTACGCATCGGGTGCTTTACAATATGTTTGTTTATCCGGGAATCGAATCTACTGCCCAGAGTTCGAGGCTACTTGATGTTATATGTTCGGAAAATATACAAACGAAAGTAGGGTTGGCTGATAAAATATACTTTTCTCAGTTTCTTTTATTTATCCCTTTTTAGTCTATTACCGAACTTATATTATTCTATTTATATAACCAGAGAGTAAGGAAAGAACCTGTTGGAACTCTGTGCTCTCTGCCTACCCTCCAAGGGATCTGGCGTGATGATATAGAGATAGAGAGATTAAGCTACTTCCGTCATTTTCTGTACATCGTTAAGTTTGTGATGTTACCCACCCAATATTATACACCTAAATTTCACCGATGATTTTGGCCTTTTTTTTAAACGTAGCGACACTCCAGGATTTATTCCTTTGTCGTGGGTGCGATTACAAACATGAAATTTACACACACACACACGTATATTCCCCAAGCGGGGGTGGCAGAGGTGTACTGAGTACACCCACGTTTCGTCGACGATGTTAGGTCCCATATAATAAGGCGAGCCTATTGCCATATACCGGACTCATACTGGGAATTTTTCGTTAGAAAAACTACATTTGTCCGACCTAGGATTTGAACCCAGGATCTCGTGATCACAAAGCGATGTGCTTTGCCACCAGACCAACAACAACAACATGAAATTTCACATACACAAATACCCAGACCGAAACAAATAATTGTGGATCACACAAAGATTTGTCCAGTGCGGGAATCGAACCCGCAACTATCAGACATATATGACTCAGACATACCTCAGACACTCAGACAAAATATCACTCAATGCATCCGCAACCAGATCATAACCAGGAGCTGCCGTCAAGGAGAGTGTTCAGTTCGGCGAGGGTGCGCGGGATTGGCGAACAAGCTACTGTTCTGCATGTATATATATATTATATTATCCTTTTTTAGTCTATTTATATAATGCTTTACCGAATTTATATCTATCTATCCATCTATAACATCTCGCCAGATCCCTTGCGGGGTAGGCAGAGAGTACAGAGTTCCAACAGGTTCTTTCCTTACATACCTCTCTGGCGTCCTCGACTCTCATAGTTCGTCTCATACACGCTCGCCGGTTACGGAGACTCTTGACTTTTTCTTCAGATAAGACTCGGTTTATTTGGTCGTGGTAAGATAGTCTAGGTCTTCCCCGGTATCTGCATCCTTCCACTTTCACATTGTATATCCGAATTTATATAATGCTATTTATATAACCAGAGAGATCTGTAAGGAAAGAACCTGCTGTAACTCTGTACTATCTGCCTACAACGGCAAAGAGCGACACATCGTTAAGGTGAGGTGGTGATGTGAGGCATGTAGTACAGTATACACCTAAATTTCACCAATGATATTGGTATTGTTGTAAAGTGAGTGTATTGCCATCATCTATTGATTCATCTATAATATCACGCCAGTTATTTTCTGAGGTAAGAAAAAGGTTCATATTGCAAACACGTATTAGGAACGATGAATATAACTAAAAAACCGACCGCTATCTATGTATAAATATCATCACGCCAGATCCCTTGCAGGGTAGGCAGAGAGTACAGAGTTCCAACAGGTTCTATCTTTATATACCTCTCTGGCTTCCTCCACTCTTATAGTTCGTCTCATACACGCTCGCCGGTTACGGAGACTCTTGATTTGTCCTTCAGATAAGACTCGGTCTATTTGGTCGTGGTAAGATAGTCTAGTTCTTCCCCGGTACCTACATTACTCCACTTTCGCATGGTATATCTGTTTTGGCATTCTTTCTTCTGACATTCTTTCTATATGCCCGAACCAACGGAGCATACCGTTTCTCATCTTAACAACGATACTATCTTTCATACCTATTCGCTTTTATACGAGTACTACGCTGTTGCGAATACGGTCGGTCAGCTTCACTCCGCACATCTTCCGCAAAGCTCGCATTTCCACCGCATTTATCCTACTTTCATTCTCCTTTTTACATGCCCAGCTCTCGCTACCATATAACAGCGTTGGGACAAGAACTCCGTTATGTATGGCCAGCTGCGCCTTTTGGCTTAAGTGCCGGCTCCCAAGTAGCTTTCCCATCGCACCATTCACTCTGTTCCCTGCACTCACTCTTCTTCTATGTCAGCGGTGTATTTCCCATCCTTACTGAAGACGCATCCAAGATATACAAACTCAAAAAACTCTCTCAAAGAACCGACCCGACTTATCATACTGCTTGGTACCAGAGCACCTAGGGCTAATCTTCCATTGGTCTGGCCATTTAGTGACGTTACGAACAATGACAACTGCTACATAAAAAAATATAAATAAAGATTAACTGGCAGCCCTAAACACGATCACTTTGTAATGGTTTGGATTTGCTCATTTATATTTTTAACTGTACGCTGTTTAGAATCAGTGGCTTCGTAATTCTGGCTGAGTGATTTTGAACTTTATATAAGAAGGTAGAGCACCTTTATAGTGTCTAGGTCAAAGCTTACAGGTTGCGGTAAAGACTATTCAGACGGGAAATAATTTGTATGAATGCCAGTTCTAAAAAATATACTGATATGTCATTGATATGAGCTTTTTTTAAATATTTAAGGTTGGAATACAGAATCGATTTTAAAAAAATAAGTCTGTGATCCTTCGAAATGAAGGGTCATAGGGAAAGGAAAAAAATAAATACAACCAATGGCTCCATATATTCGGATTGATGAGATTGAATATTTGACTAACGCGCACTCAATATTTTCTTAACTAGCAGTTTTCCTCGGCTTTGTACTCGGTTGTCAACAGCGCTTTATATTGGGTTCTCCCATATCCATCAACGGTCCTGGTGACATCACAACTTCAAACAATCTTCGAAATCAGTCAAGTTGTTTAGGAGAAGAAGAATTACGAACGCATGCACACCGGAATTTAACATAATAAAGAATCTATAGGTACTTATCTGTCTGTCCTGAACAGATTTTGATTTCATCCAAGGGAAGACATAGGCTACCATAAAAAAATTCTGGCATAAAAAAAGAACTTAAGCGTGTGAAATATACGCCTGAAAATAACGCAAACGAAGTTAAGGGTACCGTTTTGTATAATATAAAGATACTTTCTTGATAAGATTAATGCCACGGAACTGCCCTATGATATATTAAACCATATTGTGTATCTATAATGACTCATAGCGGCATGCATAAAATCATGTTATCCCTATTACAGTGGAAGGGAAACGGTTTCTGTTACGGCGCGCATGACGCATGGTTCTGCTCAACGCATTGTTAAGACTGTTGAAATCAATTGAAAATACTGGATTTAAAGCACAATAAGGATCGAGGACCAATAACTAAGAGCCTATATGGTCTCACTGCTGGTCAAAGGCATTCTCTCACAACCGAGGTGAGGTTAGATTAGGTTAGTCGTATTCCACGTAAGGGGCGGGGGCCTTGAGCGTCCTTCTCGAGCGACCCCGAGGAGGACGGCGGCGTGGTGTGGCCTATGTCGCCGTGAGCATCGCGTCGGTGTGGGGGGAGCGTGTCATCATGTCTCCCCCCGATGGCAGGCTCTTCAGAGCCCAGCACAAGAGGGGCACCAGTGTGTTCCATACGGAGATCCAGGAGCCCCTCCAAAGTGCTGATGTCGGCCACCCTGGGGTTTTTATTTGGAAGGAATTTAGGAATCCGACACGCTCCGCGAGCTTCCCCCGAGGCTCGCGGAAGTCCTATGCACTATTTTCCCCAGGAAAAAAAAGGAGAGACGTATTTCACAACGCGGTCCCAGTGCGGATTAGTGAAGGCAAGTTTGTGGGACTGTGGCTGTTGAAATTTGTAAGCATTCCAGTTTGACTTAAAAGATTTAGTGGTAAGAGACTAACGGCTTAACACGTCTTTCGACGCGCGGAAACGTTCGAATATGGGAATGCCACAAACTTGTGTGTGTGTGTGTCTGTGAATGATCTGCCACGTTGGACGCGGGGCCTTTACAGCTTCCCCGGACAAGAGGGCGAGTGCAACCACTATGCTCGAGCCAGAAGTGCAAGGGGGCAAGCTCAAGGGCGCCTCAAAGAGGAACGGCCTCCGCTTGGGCAGTCGCTTTGGGAGAGGTCATATAATAGGAGTATCGCTGTGGTGCTCAGCACCGGCTGGCGGGCAAGGAATTGCTCGACTTCGCCGGCGAGGTCGGTGTCTGATACTGTGTGCGGTATCTGTATCCAACATAAGGGATGTAAAGGCATCGGGAGGGTTAGTGAGAACTTGCCGCGAATGGCGGCAGCGGCTGATAGGAGGGTAGGAATGCCATACACCTTCACCTACCACAGATTGAAATTAAACGCTGATTAACCTGTCTTCATTGATAGGAACACCATCGTCCTCCAGCACTACGAGCTCAGCTATAAGCTGTACCTTTATATATGTGTTACATTATTGTTAAAATGCGAAACCTTTACCACTTCATTATCAACCAAGAAACGGCCACTGGAAGACAAAGGGCCTTCCCGTAAGACCACCACGACACGTAGTACATATCCAGCTTTTATTCGTACTTTCATCAGATTCATCAGGGCCTGCTCATTCAACGTGTTCTCATAAATAAACACATCTTATCCAAGCGTGGATGTCTGAGATCCGAATCTTTGGTAGGATGAAGTGTATTTTCCCTCACAATAATATCAGTCTAGAATAGTGTTCGGTATGATGGCAATAGACTGTCTATTACTCGTATATTGGGACCAACCATCGTCGGTGAAAATGTGAGTGTGCAATAATTCCACTTACAAAACCCTCCAAACCTCCTTATTAACCCAACGATATGTTTATCTATCTATCTATATCATCACGCCGGATCCCTCGCGGGGTAGGCAGAGAGTACAGAGTTCCATCAGGTTCTTTCCTTACTTACCTCTCTGGCTTCCTCCACTCTCATAGTTCATCTCATACACGCTCGCCGGTTACGGAGACTCTTGACTTGTCCTTCATATAAGACTCGGTCTATTTGGTTGCGGTAAGATAGTCTAGGTCTTCCCCTATACCTACATTCTTCAACTTTCTCAAATGATATGTTTATGATGATGTTTTATAGCCTACAATAAGCAAAGTTTCATAAAATTATCTTATAAATGTGTGCATATTCATACGAACTTAGTCTAACAGTTACATAATAGCATATTTTCCGCATGTCACAAGCAGGAAAGCCCATAGCGGGACTGGACGTGATAAGGCGGGATTGATTTATGATTTCACCGCAGTTATTTGACAAAGACTTCTTACATTCATGTAGGAATATGTTAAGGAGTCTCCGTAACCGGCGAGCGTGTATGAGACGAACTATGAGAGGAAGCCAGAGAGGTACGTAAGGAAAGAACCTGTTGGAACTCTGTAGTCTCTGCCTACCCCGCAAGGGATCCGGCGTGATGATATAGATAGATAGATAGATAGATTTGAAAGGCCCAACAATAAACAGGTTGACGTTATAGTAACGCTATCGAGTAGGAGCGCCTTTCTTTTCACTTCAAGAATTTGTTAAAAAAAGATGAATGTAACAGCACGATTTCTCGACAACTTTAAGGGTCTACACAGGCGATCTAGATTTGAATTGCACTCTGGCTGCAAAATTGCAGTTTGGAAGCAGTTGATATATCTGCAATAAAACTGCCATCTGACTACACAGTCTGCTTGCAGTCGGCGTGAACTTCTAATGACTGCTTACTGACTGCTGGCTGGTTAGTGTGCAGTCGCGCGATTTTATTGCAGTCCTAATGCAGTTACTAGTAGTAGTCCAATCATAGTTATTACAAATGCTAAGAAAATGCCTTTAAGTTGAAGGCTAGCTAGCTTGATTTTAAATCACTACTACTACCTGTTGGAACTCTGTACCCTCTGCTTACCCCGCAAGGGATCTGGCGTGATGATATAGATAGATAGATATTATGGGTGTTAGGCAGTTGGTGACGACGGGATGATCCAGTGGATAAGAGCTTAGCTGCTTCGCCCACAGAATCGAGTAGTCGCGGAAAAAAATATTCCTGCCTGAGACAAATTTATGTGTGACCCCTAAATATTTGTTTCAGATTACATGTTCGTGCATATGAATTTCATGTTTGTTAATTTACCCATAACAAAGAAATAATTCCTACGTTTTTTCAACAAATTAAACTAAGTATATGATCCTGTAAATATACGGTATTTATTAAGGCTCAAACTCAAATTACGCCCTCAAACAAACCCTGCGGCGGTGGTGCTAACAAACTGTCAATTTTACATTTTTTTTCATTTCGTCTATCGATGAATTGGGAAGCGGCCTAAGATACTGATTCGCCATTGGATCTGAAATCCTCCACTGAAAACATCTAAAGAGAAATTCAGCAAGATAGCCTATCAGCTAGTTGCCTCGTCCATAAAACCAGGCGAAGTGTTTCTCACGTGCGGGTCACGTCGGCAGGAAGTTTACGCGGCACGCGCGCTGTTTCCTCGTGCGCAGGATGTTTTGCGAGTCCGATGCGCGCGCGCAACCAACACTTTTGAATTCGGAACGCGAACGTTCGGATATCGGCTTGCTATTTCTGTTTGCGGATTATGTAAGCGGTTATGTTGGTGTTGGGTTTAATTGCCGTGTTCCGGGAATTATATGCGGCGGTGGTTTTAATGGGAAGGTTTGTAATATAATGCTGGCTGAATGTAATAATGACATAAGTAACAATCATTATTTGAATAAGGATTTTTAAGGAGTTTTGGCGGGAAGTCGAAGAGTGATGTTGTCAATTTGTTTTAATTGTGTTGTTTCACTAATAATGTGTAATGTTGGTGGAATATTAACCATTACGTGTTCTTATATGTGCATGAGTGAAGGTAATTGTAACAAAGTGATAAAACGTGCCTTTTTGACTTCCCTCAAAACGGCCGTTGCAATTGGTATGTAAAGTGTCCACCGCTTTACTATTCAGGGTGGGGTACTTCATTGTCATCTTTGTCATTAAGTTCATCGGGGAGTTGAATTAATTTAAAGATTATATATCTCACTGGACACTGGCAAAATACACTTAAATTTAGTGTGAAGCCATAACTTAAAGATGAAGAAGAAGAAGGGTTTTTAAACAACTATCTAAAAAATGTTATCTGATGGCCAAGTCAAGACACTTCGTAACCGGCGAGCGTGCATGAGATATTAGAATGGAGTAAGCTAGAGAGCTCTGTAAGGAAAGAACCTGTTAGAACTCTGTACTCTCTGCCTATCCCGTAAGGAATCTGGCGTGATGATATATTTTACAAGCATTTGTAAAATACTGGTTCCTATTGTAGGCATAAAATACTTGTGCTACAGGTATTTAATGCTATTAAATACCCTACTATAGATCGTATGTGTGCATAAAAGGATGCGAAGTAATTGCCATTACATTGGTGACAATTTCAAACTCCAGAGATTTGATATAAAAACTTAAATGACACTTTCTCTGACCTATTCGAAGCCAGACTTCGTGATCACCAGCCAACCCGCCACTAGACCAACGAGGCAGTCTTTCTAGAATTCTACATCATTATCACCACCATTAACCTATACCAATTTAATAATGGATATAGGCCTCTTAAATTGCATGCCACTTTGTACGATCCACGGCTATTCTCATCCAATTTCACATGAAAGGTTTAGTCAAATAGCCGACGGAGCGTGATGGGAGCGCGACGGAAGCGCTCGGCTACGCTCGGTGGTGACGTTTACCGTCGCGACGAGTGGGTCTGCGCTGTGTGGCTTCTCTCGTTCATTTCAGTACATTACAACTCACCAAGCGGAGTTTTGGCGGGAAATCGAATAGTGATGTCGTCAATTTGCTTTAATTTCCAAAACTTGTGTTATTTCGAATTAAAATGTGTAATGTTGGTGGAATATTAACCATTATGTATTCTTATATGTGCACGAGTGAAGGTTATTGTAACAAACTGATAAAACGTGCCTTTTCGATTTCCCTCAAAACGGCCGTCGCAATTGGTATATTGGTATAAAGTATCCATCGCTTTACTATACAGGGCGGGGCATTTCATCAATTTCATAATCATCCTTGTCATCAAGTTCATCGGGGAGTTGAATTAATTTTGAAATGAATATTCGTAATACTTGCCATTGACAAAATACGCGTCGTCGTGATGCCATAAACATAAAAAAAACTCACCAAGCCGCGCCACCGTCGCGCTCCCGACACGCTACGTGGCGAAACCTTAATTCCTTTTAGAATTCCGAAGGCTTGGAATTGTGCCCGATATATGGCAATAGGCTCGCCTCCTATTACATATAACCTAACATCGTCGTCGAAAAGTGGGTGTATGTAGTGCACCTCTGCTACCCCCGCTTGGGGAATATAAGCGTGACGGTGTTTATTCTTAGTTTATTTCTATTTATGAGTACAACCCACAGTTACTCTCATCCAATTTCTAATTCATTCCTTCTAGAATTCTTAACAGAAAGAAATCTGGGAATTACAAATAACAGTGTAACAACTATTTAAACATTTCTATTTGGAGAGACAGGTGGTAAGTATTCGCGGCGGCTTGTACTAGTAGCCTAGGCACGCGAAGGCCAAGCAATTCTTCGACTTTCAGTTTCTACAGAGATAGCGCATTTGGTTGGATGCTTGCCTTGTAATTACGAAGTCCAGGGATTGTCACTTGCTAACTGGTTCCGCGTACGAAAACTAATAAGGTATTAGTTTCCGCCCGCGACTTCGACCGCGTTAGCTTTAGACAGGAACATTAAATTTTTTTGGGATAGAAAGTATGTGTTAATCCAGGTAATAAACTATCTGTGTGCAAAATTTCGTTCAAATCCGTTCAGCCGTTTCTGCGTAATTGAGTAACAAACATCTTAACATACAAACTTTCACATTTATAATATTAGCAACTTTGTTCGCCTTATTAACCGACTTCTAAGAAGGAGGAGGTTCTCAATTCGACTGGATGTTTTTTGAGATAAAAGTTAGCCTATGTCCCTAGATGAAATCTTGTCTTTGTCAACTTTGATCAAAATCTGTTCAGCGGCATGGGCGTGAAAAAGTAAGAGACAAACAGACAGAGTACTTTCAAATTTATAATATTAGTATGAAAGTATAGATTCGACAGACGCGTGAAAAAAATATGCTTCATGCCATCGATATATATGATCGATGTTTTAAGCAATGGATCGAAGAAAACGTGAAGTTGAGACTTATGAAGTTCTAATCAGAAGCTAATGATCATTATCATCAACTTCTCCGATTGACTAAATATATAGTGTAGCCTCTTATACTTTTAAAAGCTTATTTAAACATAAAATTAACGTATTACAACTACCTCGTTGGTAAAGTGGCGTATGGAGTAGTTAGCGAACACTTATTGCATACGAATTCTAGGCCAGATCAACCGTTATCTATCTATATCATCACACCAGCTCCCTCGCGAGGTAGGCAGAGAGAACAGAGTTTCAACAAGTTCTTACCTTACAGACCTCTCTGGCTTCCTCCACTCTCATTTACGCTCGCCGGTTACGGAGACTCTTGACTTGCCCTTCAGATAAACCACGGTCTATTTGGTCATGGTAAGATAGTCTTGGTCTTCCCCGTTATTGAGGCTTTATATCGAGAATGAAGCAGCAGTATGAAGTCTGGAGTCGGGCTTAGTATAATGGCAATAATATCACCACACGGCTCTCCATGATCTGCCGACAAAGGGCCCTCAGCGTTTTCGAATACTTCAAACCTTTGTCTGGAGAAGCAGATTATTTTAGGCAAAATAGACGGGAGACATACTTAGAGAAAGGGCACCTGCAAGATGGTCTGACGCAATAAAGAAGGCGTCGGGCGGCAGCATGCACCGGGCGGTACATTACATATGACCGAACCCAATGGAGACTGTGCGTGGTCTGGGGCGGTGGCTAAGTCAGCAAGCCACATCTTGGACCTAATCTTTATTTTCTATCAGGTGAGATAGAGGTCAATCGCTGACTAGTCTTCAATAAAAAAGTATGAATGTGCAATTTGTAATGATACCAGAACTAAGTAGGTACGTTTTAAAACCAAAAGCTACAGAGATTAAGCAGTTCAGCGTTTCAAGAATATAGTTCTGAAATTAAGAACGGTATTTATAGTAAAGCCTAGTGGTTAGACCGTTGGACTGCAAAGTCAGAGGCCTCGGGTTAAAACCCAGGCACGCACCTCCGTCTTTTCGAAGGCATGTGCGTATTAAAAATTTTTTATCACTTGCTTTAACGGTGAAGGAAAACATCGTGAGGAAACCTGCATGCCTAAGAGTTTCTCGAAGGTGTGTGAAGTTCGCCAACCCGCACTGGGCCAAAATGGTGGACTATAGCCTAAACCCTCTAAGTATGAGAGGAGGCCCGTGCCCAACGGTGGGACAGTTTCTTTACAGGGCTAATATTATTATATTAATAGTAACTATTTCGAGCAAGCTATACGATCTTCTCATTCTAGATATCCCCCTTTTGGGAAATCTTGTATCTATCTAACTATATCATCATGCCAGATCTCTTGCGGGGTAGGCAGCGAGTTCCAACAGATTATTTCCTTACAGTCTTCTTTGGCCACCGCCTCTCTCATTGTTCGTCTCGTATATGCCCTTCAGATAAGATAAAGTAGACTGTACAGTACCGGGAAGATCAAGACTATCTTACCGTTACTAAATAGATTTAGTAGGTAAATCAACTCATCAATGAGGGAACGAGGAAGAAGAAGAATAGTGGCAATACGTTCTATAATCGCTTCTATTATGATCTAATATTGTCGGCAAAATGTCTAGGCACACATGAAACAGTATAACTTTGCCACCGCCCTTTTAAAGAATGTAAGCATTACTATGTTACTCTTTGTTTATATTTTATTACACCTCATAATAAGAAGTATCAAAGAACTTAGTTTGAGACTAGAAAAAGAATAATCAAAAGAATATTATAGCAAAGCGGAGTACTAAAGCGGCACATTAACTTCACAAAGGGATATGTTATATTTATTTATAATAATAACCGTGGTAACTGAAAGCCGTATGGCAGCTTTGGTCTTTGTTAAAAAAGGTTTAACAGCAAAATATTTATAGTTCATTGACCTTATGGAGTTAATAAATGGTACGGGTTGAGGCAAGGGTTAATTACATCCCTGAGGGTCGTTCACGAACGACTCCGAGGAGGACAGCGGCGTGGTGTGACCCACGTCCCTGTGACCACGGCGTCGGAGCGTGTTATCAAGTTTCCCCCTGATGGCGGGCTCTTTAGAGCGCGGCACAAGAGGGGCACCGGTGCGTTCCGTAAGAAGATCTCCAAATTGCTAATTTCGGTCACCCTGTGGTTTTAGTTGGTAGCATTGTGTAATCTCTAGTCGCCAAAGTCGCAAAATATGTCGCCGCAACTGTCACCAAAATAAGTTGGTAGGTAAGTACGCGAGTTCAGTGCTTACGTGTGTTGCTAGCGCGAGTTACTTGCACCAGTAGTCCGCACATGTAATAGTGTCGTTGTCATAGTCAACCGCTTAATGCATCTATCAACGACGACTAGTAATAAAAATATTCTATCTATCTATATCATCACGCCAGATCCCTTGCAGGGTAGGCAGAGAGTACAGACTTCTAACAGGTTCTTAAAATATTTATATTCATTCTAAAAAGTACTTTGTTACAATATTATAATATCAGGTATAGGACGATGCCCAAAATCGGGCTAAAGATGCGTCACAATGTACAGACACTATTTATCCACCAATCTTTTGGATCTGAATTTCCCTGAAGTCCCTGCTGACAATTTGTAGTCCAATTAGTAATTACGTTTAAAAATAAAGTATAAACATAACTTCCATTGATTTCTTTTATAATCATTATTGAAATAAATCATATCGGAGTCGTATAAAATAATACAACAGTATCTTTTACATTAGTATCTTATTGAAACCAAACACATATTTACACGATTCAATACTAATAATATTAGCCCTGTTAAGAAATTGTCCCGCCGTTGGGCACGGGCCTCCTCTCAAATTGAGAGGGTTTAGGCCATAGTCCACCACGCTGGCCCAGTGCGGGTTGGCGAACTTCACTCACCTTCGAGAAACACTTAGGCATGCAGGTTCCCTTACGATGTTTTCCTTCACCGTTAAAGCAAGTGATAACTAATTTTTAATACGCACATGCTTTCGAAAAGACAGAGGTGCGTGCCTGAGTTTGAACCCGTGAACTCTGACTTTGCAGTTCAACGGTCTAACCACTAGGCTATCACTGCCTTTTTTGCGATTCAATAATATATTATGGTAAAAAATATGCTTACGATTCAGATTACCCACAATATTTAATAATTATTTTGATGCATAAGTTGAAGGGTGATTGTAAAAATCATTCTTTAACAAATCATAAGGACAGTTTTGCCATTACGTAACCTTCTTTTTGTAATTTTCTGCAAATATAGGAGTTTGATAAGTAAGTGATTCTGTACTTACTAGATATTTCCTTGATAAGTGTAAGTGAATCATGTGTACTAATTACGATGTCGACAAGATTTAATCATATATGTATGTTTGAATGATATACGCTGTTGGCCGCGAGGCCTTTACAGCTTCACCGGACTAAAGGGCGGGCGTGCATCACTACGCTCAAGCTGGAGGGGAAACTAGCTCAAGGGTGCCTCAAGGAGGAACGGTTTCGGCTTGGGCAGTTGCTATGGGGGGAGGGCGTATACTAAGTGTCTTGCCGTGGTGCTCGGCACCGGTCGGCGGGCAAGGGGTTCTACGACATCGCCGGCGAGGTCGGTGTATGATTCTGTGAGTGGCGTGTGTATCCGAAACCGGAAGAAGCGATGTAAGAGCATCGGGTGGATCGGTAAGAACATGTCGTGGACTGCGGTAGCGGCAGGGGTTAGATTTATTCATAGTCACATACTTATACCATGGCGGTGTAGTACCTGTTCGTTGGTTGTGCCACGCCATGACCAAGTTCATTTTATGGATGAACTAACCAAATTCTATAATAAACGTTTTTAAGCTCCTGGATTGCATCTGGTCCAGTAAGTGTTTTATATCTAAGTAGTTTCTACTCGCGACTTCATCTGCGTTGACTTAAGAGACGAACCTAAAATTGTTCCGGGACAAAAAGTCTTATCCTATGTGTTATTCCAGGTATTACATTTCAGTTAGGTCTGTTCAGCCGGTTTTGCTTGATTCAAACATCCAAACATACAACTTTACAATATTCTTTTTCTGCTTATCGTTTTGGAGGCAGACATGTCGAATCTATATGGAAGCGGCCCAGAACGTGGCCACTTCGACCGCATTGTCGGTGGCTTTCATCAAATCCTGTCGCGTGCAGGTGTTGGGGTATGCAGAGCACGATGTAAGGTGGGCCATCATTTAGGTAACACCGCACAAACACTTCACATTGGTATTGTCTGTAAGTCTCCACCTAAACATGGTTTCCTTGCTCTGGCCGACCCCAGTCCGAAATCTATTTAAATACTTTCACACCGGCCATGGTAATTTATGTCCAGGTGGATATTTATAATATTAGTACAATAATAATTACTAGTGGGCGCTCATTGGTCTAATTTCGACCATAATTAATTTAAATTATAAGATTTAACAGTATTAAGGTTCTATTGTCAAAGACTATACTTCTATAATCACAGATTTCGCCAAGGGTACACTGTTAATTTGCCTATTTTTTTCAACCAAATTATATGAAATTTAAATTAAAATAAAAAATACCTTTTTTTATTGTAACAAAAAACCATGCGATAAAGAAAATGCTGTCCATTGAACTTGACATACATATTTCGATAATTTAATTAATGATACAAAACTTCTTTGTAAGCGATGTTTTTTGTAAAAACTCTTTCATCGTTTGCTGGTTATGTTTGACATTCAGTAAGACTATAGACAAATAAATTGAAGTGTATTGTGTCAAATACATGGTAGTGTGTGTAATGTTTTTTTTATTGATTTTATGTATGTTTTATGCATAATTTAAAAAAAATATTAGCATTCTGCACTCCTTCTCTATATAAACTATAAGAGTGGGAAATTTCATACTCCTCCGTGCGCGCAATTTTCGTAAAAAGGTGTACAAAGTTTTTGCTTCACGTATTAATATAATGATTTGTTATGTTTTATCATGTTCTACTTTTGTCGTAGCAAAATGTTTATACATATAGTTAGTTGGTTCTAGTTTGAGCGCAGGCGACCAAAATTAGTTTTATAATGCACATTGGTGTTTTTTCTCGATGAAAGAGCTTATTATAATGAAGTTTCATATAACCTAAAAACGTTCTCGGAAAATGGGATTATCCAAATATCCTGTTAAATATCTACCTATCCTTTAATGACTATTTGGTGAAGACGCAAGATTAGCGGAACTTCCATAGGATTTTGGACCGTGTCCTTTCCAGTATAAGTCCTGAGTCTTGAGTTGTGCCCGGTATATGGCAATAGGCGCGCCTCCTATTACATGGGACCTAATATCGTCGGCGTAAAGTGGGTGTACTCAGTACACCCTTTCCGCCCTCGCTTGGGGAATATACGATGTGTATACATATGTGTTTATATTACAATATCTTTATGTCCGCCTCGTTACTCAAGTGATCATAGTTCGAATGGCGTCCACGAGATTTTAGGAACTACATTAGTTCGGGAAAACTGTGCTTTTCAGAAAAAATATCATTTTTATTATTTTTATCTAATCATATATTAAGAACCTAATTTCTGTTAATCGAAACCTGGTTCCTATGGTCTATGTTCTCTTTGCATAATTTACAATAAACCAGCCCCAGCTGGAGTCAGTTTGTCATATCATAAACTTTTCGCAAAGAGTCTATGATAAATTTTAGCTGCATCTAGCTACCTGAGTGAGGAGCTGATTTAGGGGTATTCATACCAGGCACGGTAGTTGAAGCCCTGTAAGAAGAAAACCCGTGATTTTAAGTCAGATACAAATTTAATAACCTAACATTTTGATTGGTCTTTAAACTTAAGGGGGAACCTAACCCTAACTCCCAAAAATAGGCTCTATTTACAGAAATTTGTACCATGAATCGACTGCGTATTCGTTATAATAAATATATATGAAAATGAAGATGAAAACATCGTGAATTTAATGTTTGTAGTAAAATATAATGTCACGTGTTCAATTTTCCAAAGATAGAGATTTTTAATTTATTCTCTATCTTGAATATACATTTCAATGTTCTATTCAATGTAATATTGGATATGTATAAAATATACACCAAAAAGAAAGTTGTAAGATATGCTTGCTCTATACCTTGTATAGATAACTTTTTTATTTCAATTAATTATATCTGAATTATTTGAAAAAAAACTTGAATTGTGCGTCTTCTGGGCACACTGTTCACTGTTGTCAAGGTCATCAGACAAGGGAACTTTTAAAATTGCCAAGGTCCTTGACGTTAGTAATCATCATCATTATCATCATCATCTCAGCCTATACTTGTCCACTGCTGAACATAGGCCTCCCCAATCGCATTTCAGCATAACCGGTCCGATGCCACCTGCATCCAACAACTTCCTGCAATTTTCACGAGATCGTCGGTCCATCTGGCAGATAGTCGTCCCACGCTGCGCTTGCCAATACGTGGTCTCCACTCTAGAAGTTTCCTGCCCCAACGCCCGTCCGATCTTCGCGCTATGTGGCCCGCCCATTGCCACTTCAGCTTGCTAATCTTAAGGGCTTTGTCGGTGGCCTTGGTTCTTTTACGAATCTCCTCATTCCTGATTCGATCATGTAGAGAAACGCCGAGCATAGCTCTCTCCATAGCTCGCTGAGTAACTCTGAGCTTTTTTATGAGACCTATAGTAAGAGACCACGTCTCTGATCCATATATCATCACTGGTAACACACATTTAGATGTTAGTAATACCCTTAACGTAAACTTAAATCCCAATTACCATTGTGGCCGGACAGAGTTTGATTTTTACTTATTAGTATCGATTAAACAAATGACCAACCCCATGAATGGTAATGGGGCAATTGTGGGACATCCGGCGCACTAATCATTGGCAGATGAGAATGGCCGTTGGCTTTCACTGAAGGATAGAAGGAAGGCGGTTGACGACCGCGTGGTGTTCTCGTATTGGATCATTTAAATCAAAATACTTAAAATAAAACTGGTTTAGAAGTGTAGGTATTACATAGTATATTATTTTAACATAAATAATAAAACATTCCAGTAACTCTTAACAATGTTTAGTATTAATTATTTCGATATTATTCGAATACCGCCGAAATACAGTCGTCACTCCAAAGTAGCCAACTTTTTATGCACGCCAGTGGTGCCTCAATAGTTTATTATGCCAAGTCCCGCCTATATTCCCCTAGCGAGGGTGGCAGATGTGTAATGAGTACACCCACGTTTCGCCGACGATGTTAGGTCCCATGTAATAGGGGGCGAGCCTATTGCCATATACCGAGCACAATTCCAGACTCCGGAATCTTACTGGGAATTTTTCGTTAGAAAAACTACACTTGTCCGACCTAGGATTTTAACCCAGGACCTCGTGATCACAAAGCGATGCGCAATTGGTATGTAAAGTATCCACCGCTTTTCTATTTAGGATGGGGTATTTCATTAATTTCATTATCATCGTTGTCATCAATTTCATCGGGGAGTTGAATTAATTTAAGCAAACACGATTATATATCTCACTGGACACTGGCGAAATACACTTAAAATTAGTGTGAAGCCATAACCTAAAGAAGAAGAAGAATATAGAAATAACTAGGTAATTAATAAAATAACCTGTTGGAACTCTGTACTCTCTGCCTACCCCGCAAGGGATCTGGCGTGAGGTTATAGATAGAAAGATTAATAAAATAATGTTTACACAATAGACAACATTGAAATAATAATTTTAACGGCCTCTACTTAGAATTTGTTTTCTGTTCTTTTCAGTTTAATTAATAATCCTTATTTTAAGCACATTTTGTACACGTACTTCTATTGTTTTTGCTAGAATGTCTGTCACACTGCAAGGCAAAAGTCTTCATTTCCTGATTCAACTAAGGGTTTTTTTTGGCAATACTAGCTTGTGGATGTCGAGCTCAACCTGACCGCTTATTTATGGGTCTGCGGCAATGCTTGTCCGATTAACTTGTCTAGGGACACTCTATCTATCTATCTATAACCTCACGCCAGATCCCTTGCGGGGTAGGCAGAGAGTACAGAGTTCCAACAGGTTCTTTCCTTACATACCTCTCTGGCTTCCTCGACTCTCATAGTTCGTCTCATACACGCTCGCCGGTTACGGAGACTCTTGACTTTTCCATCAGATAAGACTCGGTTTATTTGGTCGTGGTAAGATAGTCTAGGTCTTCCCCGGTACCTGCATCCTTCCACTTTCACATTGTATATCTGTTTTGTCATTCTTTCCTCTGGCATTCTTTCTATATGCCCGAACCAACGGAGCATGCCCTTTCTCATCTTTACACCGATACTATCTTTCATACCTACTCGCTGTCTTACTACGCTGTTGCTAATGCGGTCGGTCAGCTTCACTCCGCACATCTTCCGCAGAGCTCGCATTTCTACCGCATTTATCCTACTTTCATTCTCCTTCTTACATACCCAGCTCTCGCTACCATATAACAGCGTTGGGACAAGAACTCCGTTATGTATGGCCAGCTGCGCCTTATGGCTTAAGTGCCGGCTCCCGAGTAGCTTTCCCATCGCACCATTCACTCTGTTCCCTGCACTCACTCTTCTCTTTATGTCAGCGGTGTATTTCCCATCCTTACTGAAGGCGCATCCAAGATATACAAACTCATTCACTTGCTCCAGCACATCGTTACCAACCACAATCCTTGGACTAGGGACACAATTGGTACAAGTGCTTACTTGGAGTTTTTTAAACCTAAATCTGTAATATCACTGTCAACAATAGCACAAAACTTACTTTCTATACGTTGTACCTGAATAGCGCGACAAGGATATTTTGGCCTGTAGATGACATTGCGTTGGTGTGAAATTAGGGTTATCATTTAGTTAAATATTTCTACTTTCAGGGAAATATTCCACGTCAGCACGGTTACTAATTAAAAATAGGACTTGGGTAAAAGTTAAAGCATACGGTAACTCTGCGACTGTCATGAAATGACAGTTCACTTAATGACAGCGTCAGTTTATATTTTGGCCGCGGGCCATAAGATCCTTTTATGACTGTACCTACATATAACGCACTTTGATTAAAATGACAGTTCATGAATTGGATCAAATGGAACAAAACAAATGGACTCAATTATTACAATTAGATAAGTACTTCATAAACAATAATACCGACTATTGATACCCGAATATTGATGCAAACCATCAAAAAACGAAAAATAGGATATCTCGGACACTTGCTGCGCCACGATAGACGCGTTGGACGACGGAAGAAAAACATGGCTGCGAAACATTAGGGAGTGGACCGGAATTTCCAGCGTTGAGCAGTTGTTCCATATGGCTCAAGAAAGAAGCACATACGTAGAGCTGACGGCCAACCTCCAGTAATGAAGAGGCACTTGAAGAAGAAGAAGAAACGGACGATTTAGCGCAGTGGTTAAGAGCTTAAGTCGCTCCGCCCACTGTGTCTAATAGTCGCGGGTTCGATTCCCGCACGGTACAAATCTTTGTGTGATCCACAATTATTTGTTCCGGTCTGGGTATTTGTGTTTGTGAATTTTCATGTTTGTAAACGCACCCACGATACAGGAATTAATCCTAGTGTGGGGCTACGTTTTTTTAAAGAAGAAGAAGAAACAATAATTGCATACCGATGGGATATACCTAATTTAAAAATCTCAAAAAGTAATATTACAGATAAACTCTGTAGGTTAGATACGTGCTAATGTCCGTACTTAATTTATCAGAGTGACAGATATAATCATCTGTCATTCTAATCATATTACAATGAACAAAGTATAATTAAAACTTTTCGGTACAGAGCTTTTTCCACTACTGCTAGGCACCGAGACTGCGAACCGTGAAGATAAACAGACAATAGGGCCAAAGTTCGGAGATTTAAATAATTTATACTCTCCTATTGTTTTCTAATTTCAACACGTCCAGAGCCACAGGAAGTTGTAGGTACGTTTCAAAATATCTTGCGCAGTATATTTCTCACTAAATATATTTTTAAGTAACTTAATTTGTATTTTAAGCCCATGAGAAATTAATTTACTAAGACAAAGATTGTGATTTGACATGATTCAACTTGGTTCAAGCTACTAAGCTTGAACCGACGACTTTGGACTACGTCAAATCACAATTCACTGACGGATTTACACGTTTGCCGTCAGTAGGCTAGTCAATTTTTGCCTTCCCTACTAACCTCTGCAATTCATTACCCTAGTTCACAATCATATTAATTTCATTTTCTTTGTCAATGAATTTTGCAATTTTATGATTTATGCTCTATCGTCATCATTACATCAGCTTTTTCCCATTATTAGTATGATTGTGAACTAAGGAATCGTTGTGTCAGTTCTTACAGTATCTATATATCTTACGAAGTTTACACAAGAAATAGTTTTTGGGGTATATTTTACTTAAAAAAAATTAAGCTAAAATTTGCGGTCCCCAAAACATTTCCGCCCTAGGCCAGCCTTCTCAGCCTGCTGGTAAATGCGCCACTGTCACAATCTTCGTGTTACTCGAAGGGCTCCGGAATCTCTGTTGAGAACTGTCCCTGCAGATATTCTGGAGCCCTTTGGGGTGTAAATGTCTTTGTAGGGTTTTACAGTCAGTCTAAAACTTTTTAGTCAGTCAGTCAGTTGGTTGGCCATATTAAGCCCTTAGTCTTAATCGGAACGGAATGGAGGAGTCGTGAAGGAATTTGGAAGCGATATGGGCCGCTCCTTAAATTCCAACAGCACTTAACTTTGAAGCCAACTGTCTCTACCAATCCACATTGGGACAGCGTAGTGGAGTAATGTTCCATTATCTCTCTTTTACAATGGGGTTGGTATTGGCGTTATAGTACACATCTGCCATCTTGGGGAATATAGGCCTATATTTATAAATTCTCGTGAGAGAGTCTTGGCTACAAAAATTGAGAAAAACCTATACCACTAATATTATAAACACAAAAGTGGGTGAGGACGGATGTACAATGTGTCTCTCTCGTTCACGCAAAAAAAAATCTGAATAGATTTTGCGGAAACTACAGTAATGTAGGTTATGCATCAGACTAACAGAACCTTAATTTTAGAAAGGAAATTATAGAAACAATTTAAACAACACACCGTCACGCCTTTATTCCCCAAGCGGGGGTGGCAGAGGTGTACTGAGTACCCACGTTTCGCCGACGATGTTAGGTCCCATATAATAGCGGGCGAACCTATTGCCATATACCGGGCACAATTCCAGACTCCGGACTCGTACTGGGAAGTTTTCGTTAGAAAATCTACACTAGGAAATTAACAAAAGGTGTCTTCAATACTAAATTAACAAAATGTAAGCCTTCTTAACTAAAAAGTTAATGATAGGTAAGTCTGTATAATTTAGGACTTACTTGTGTCTATCACACTAGGCAAAGTCTGTCTCACGAAAGCGAAATTTATCCCAGTGTTTTTATCAAAAAATAAATTGGCGTCATCGATATCGAATAATATTATTATATTAATCGAATTAACAAAATGAAGTGACAATTATTAAATAAAAGAAATAATAAATGTTATCTTTCACATGCGCCTATGCGTGTGTATGCGCGTGTGTGTGTGTGTGTGCATGCGCTAAAAATTAAAGATATTACATAATAAACGCGTGCGCAGCCGCAGTTAACAGCTACTAAGACTCAGTTACTGTTGTCTCGCCTCTACACACCTAAAGCGTCATAATTAACCTGTAATCTAATGCAAATGACATTAATAACCAGTAAATAAAGCCATATTTAGCAGCGATGAAACAATCCCGCGCATGTAGAGTTAATTGAAACGATACATCGACGCACATTAACATAATTTATTCACAATAAATCTCTGGAGCACAATCGTGTATGGCAATTAAAACGATCCTTTTATCTAAGTTGGTGTTTTGTCCGCTTTGCGCCGGCCGGTGTTGTGGGGAAAATAATAATCACTTACTGTTTTACCTATAACAATATTAAGATATTCTTTTAATATACCACGTTTTTAAAATACCATTGTATTTAATATACCATTAACATTCTTTGTATTTTAATCTCATATTAATTACTGTCATTTCTTTTTAAATGTATGACCTAACCTTTATTTATAATTTACTTTTTTATTATTATAAACACGTAGCCCCATATCCCTGTATCGTGGGTGCGTTAATAAACATCAAAATTCACGTACACAAATACCGCGACCAAAACAAATAATTGTGAGTCACACAAAGATTTGTGCCGTGCGGGAATCGAACCGCGACTATTAGACACAATGGGCGGAGCTGCTTAAGCTCTTAACCACTGCGCTAATTCGATTGTGTTTATACTCTAACAATTTATTTTCACCATATTTTAGTACCACATTTACCCAAATAAAGATAATAATATTATTATTATTAAAATGGACTAAGAATATTAAAAAATAAAAAGAATAACGCGGGTTGAATTTTTTTTATTGCATTGTCATCCAATTCTGAGATATTTTCAAAACTTCTAGCCATCGGAAAATTTTTAATTCGAAATAAAATGTATCTCAATATCAAAAAAAGTAGATATATCAAATTTAAATCAGGCTATATTGTCCAAAGGCCTTTTCTTCAAATTACTGGGCAAAGGCCTTTTCTCACAAATTGACATGCAAGAGATTTGGACATACTATATACCTGGACCCAGTGAGGATTGGTGGAGGTAGGTTTGAACCTGCTTGCTCTTGGAACTTATCAAACCGCCTATAAGGCTTTCAGTTTGGCTTAACGACTTCCATATTAAGTGGTAACCGGGACCAACGTGCCTTTAGAAGCAAGGAGACGGTCGCATGTAAAAGTATCAAAAACGGTCACTCATGTCGTGAACAAATAAAAAGATACCTGATGAAAAGAAAAATAACTGGTAAAATGGGTTTTAACAAAATTAGAGAACGAATTTATAAGTTATTTTCTTTTGAAAATCAGAAAAAATATGAAGCAAACAATGTGAAATTATACCTATACTAGCAGTTTCCCGCGTCTTTATACCCGGTCGACAACGGCGCCACCTACCGGGTTTATGTTATATCGCCTATGTTACTTCTGGATAATGTAGCTAATTGTGTAAGAATTTTTGAAATCGGTTTGTTTGTTACAAAAATACAAATCTTTCCTCTTTATAATATTAGTGTAGATATCTACACATTCTTTTTAGTTAGTAGTTAATTCTAGTGTCAGCAGATAGCATCGTAGTCGTCTTTTTCACCCACAACCGTTGGGTGCCCCGGCTAATTGGCCATGAACAAACGTGCTGAGATTGTCACCGTTGTGTCCTTTGCTTGTTTTAAAGCTCACAGATTAAAAAACTAATTGACAGTTGGAAATCGGTGAAAATAATTGAATGTATGGGCTTTCGTTTTTAACGCTAACGCTGTTATTATCTATTTGACATTCGCGAAATTTGCTATTAAATTGTAAGCCATTATATAAAATAATAAATAATATTCAATGTAATATTGTTTGGTTATAAATTAAGTTGTGAATAAACCTTGGCTTTCATTAGAATGTCAAAATCGTATTGAATTTCCAATCGATGCAAAAATGATAGTTTTGATCTGAATTTAAAAAGAAGCGAGTGTGAACAGCGAAATTTTCAGCAGTTTTTTATTTACGCTAATAAAATAAAGGCTGTCAAAAACGTAATATCAACAAATGCCCACAATTAAGGTAAAAATGTTCATGTTTTGATCTAAATTTTAAGTGCAAAATGCGAGCAGGTATTTGTGTATGTAATCACGCAGTATTTTTGTTTTGCAATCAGTTAATTTAGTACATATCACGGGTATATTAATATTCTTCCGGTTTATTAGCCTCATTTCGAGGCATCTTGTAAAGTGACGTATTTTCATCCTTTTTCCCTGGCAGCTAACTAATTGGCGACGGGAGCGTGCGAGAGATTGTCACGGGTTCGTGCCCCGCCAAGATGCGTATTTAGGTGCCCACTAATTAGCGGGAATGATTGTGAATTCTTTCTTGAAGTCTATTTTTAGTTAGCGTCGATTGGGATAGTGAGGTTTGATTTATTTTCTTTCATTATTGTACACATATTTATATTCACAAAAGTTAATGTACAAAGGCGAGTTTAACTAAACTTATTTTGATATGGGAATTTGATTATAATAATAACAGAATGTTGGCCGTTCCGGCCACGGGGTCGAATAGTGTTCACGTGTTCGATTCCCGCACGGGACAAATCTTTGTGTGACCCACAATTATTTGTTTCGGTCTGGGTATTTGTGTATGTGAATTTTCATGTTTGTAATCGCACCCACGAATCAGGAATAAATCTTAGTGTGGGTCTACATATTAAAAAAAATATTTATTTGCTTGTCTAAATGGAGTAACTTTTATCGTTTGAATATTTCCGTTTATCCAATTTGACGGACGATTTGGCGCAGTGGTTAAGAGCTTAAGCCGGTCCGCCCAATGGGTTGAATATTGGCCGGTTCGATTCCCGCACGGGACAAATCATTGTGTGACCCACAATTATTTGTTTCGGTCTGGGTATTTGTGTATGTGAAATTTCATGTTTGTAAATGCACCCACGACGCATGAATAAATCACAGTGTGGGGCTACGTTTAAAATGAAAAGAAAAAAAAATGATTCTATTTTACAATAATACAATTAATAAAATATTTATAGACTGCCTCGTTGCAAAGCGTATCGCTTTGTGATCACGAGGTCCTGGGTTCAAATCCTAGGTCGGACAAATGTAGTTTTTCTAACGAAAAATTCCCAGTATGAGGCCGGAGTCTGGAATTGTGCCCGATATATGGCAATAGGCTCGCCCCCTATTACATGGGACTTAACATCGTCGGCGAAACGTGGGTGTACTCAGTACACCTCTGCCACCCCCTCTGAAGAATATAGGCGTGACGGGGATTTTTTTTTGTGTAATAAAATATTTCTCTTTGATTTCAATTTATAATTAATTGGTTAAAAGTCGGTTTTGTGGATTCTATTGGGGCTGAGATATTTTTCATATCTTAACGAAACATCCTTAGGAATAGAAGGTATGCAAAAAGAAAGGTAAATGTTTTTGATTTATAAGAAGAAAGTTAAGTCCCAATAGGAACACACCAGGGTTTCACAGGGCGATACATAGCAATTAAGTTAGCACTCCACTATGCAGTAAATAAATTCCACACAGATAAATATTTTGCTACCACAATCGCGCCCTGGTTGTTCAGTAAGTGCAGAATAAATAGTGATGTCATCTGTATTGGGACTTTATCCGGGAAGTGTCTCTTAGTATTTAATTTTATTTATTCAAAATCAAAATTTGTTATTCATGTAGACCAAGAAGTACTTATTGAGTTCTTAGATTTACGCGAATTTTATCGCGGTTTATTTTTGATTTTTAGTTCCCGACGTTTCGAGTGCTTTGCAGCACCCATGGTCTCAAAGAAGAGCTCAAAGAAGTCTGCAGTCTGTGAACATGTCCTTGACCGCACCCGCCATAACATCAGATTTGATAGATTACAAATCCTCGTGAAAGAACACCGATTCCTACCAAGGATAGTTCGCGAGGCTATTGAAATCAAAAAAACATCCTAATTTCAATAGAGAACATGGCTGGGTGCTTCCATCAACTTGGGATCCGGTAATTAATATAATCAAATCCAAAACCAAGCATAACACCGCAAGACTTCAAGACACCGTGAGCTCATTCTGCGTATCACCTCGTCTCACCTATATATTATAAAAACCCGATGTTTCACCGATTTTTCAGTATCAGACAAAAGTGTGTATGATAATTACAACATTGTTTGTCCAAATAGACCGTCTCATCTGAAGGGCAAGTCGAAAATCTCCGTAACCGGCGAGCGTATGGGACGAACTGTGAGAGTGGAGGAAGCCGGAGAGGAAAGGAAAAACCTTCCTTTCCTTGTAAGGAAAAAACTTGTTGGAAGACTGTACTCGTTGCCTACCCGCGAAGGGATTTGACTTGATGATATTATGCTTACTAGTAACAACAACAGGAGCTATGGTACAGAAACTGAAAGCATTAAGCACGTCCTCTGCATCTGCGACTACTTAAGTTCAGAGGAATATCAGCTCTTTCCCTCAGAATCTACAATCTGGTACAGGAAGCATTTGGCTCTCCAGGTACGTAAGAGCATTAGGGCAAAGGGCAGCACAAAAGATCCTATGATACGATAAGATAAGAACTAGCTACTGAAGTATGAATATTTTAATTTAATTGCGTTATATTTTATGTAGCAGTGATAGCCTAGTTAGATGGATAGTGATAGCCTGTTGGACTGCAAAATCAGAGGTCTGGAGTTTAAAGCTAGGCACGCACCCCTTGTCTTTTTCGAAAGCATGTGCGTATTGAAAAAATAATTATCACTTGCTTTACCAGTGAAGGAAAACATCGTGAGGAAACCTGCATACCTAAGTTTCTCGAAGGTGTGAGAAGTTCGCCAACTCGCACGGGGCCAGCGTGGTGAACTATGGCCCAAACCCTCTCAGTTTGAGAGGCGTCCCGTGCCCAACGGTGGGACAGTTTCTTAACAAGGCTAATATTATTATTATTATATTTTATTTAGTCAAGTCATAATTTAGTTGATGGATAACACTTATTTGAAAACACGATAGAAACATTCGTTCTGAGACTGAAAAATAAATAATTCCCATGCTTACTCCAGGATTGGCAGTCACTGCCCTACCCACACTTATTGGAATAAAGATGTAGATGATAGCGTGTCTGTGTAGGCCGGTACTAATTGGATATAGTGATAATACTAATTATTTTACAACCCGCCAACTGATATCTCCATGTTCTGAAGTAGACGTGACAGTTTGATTATAATTCCATCAACGATGCCTGAACTAGGTACGGAATTCCAGTATAACAGCTTTTGATTTTATTATGTGGATTTCAAACTCGCTGAAGTATGAATTGATGAATTGAGAATTTTTTTTATAGAATTATTGGCGTATTGGTTAAGAACTTAAACCGCTAAGGGACAGTCTTTGTGTGATCACAATTATTTGATTCGGTCTTGGTATTTGTGTATGTGAATTTTCATGTATATGAATGCATCCACGGCACAGGAATACGTTTTAGGTGGGGCTACGATTTTTTTTTAAATTATACTATTGACTTTTGTTGTGTAGTTGTGTGTATCATAAATTCTCATAATAATTTAGAAATCGGCCGTGACCAGTGTTTCGAATTACCATATTTTGTCAAATCTGTCTTAAAACAACCCATGACTAACAAGATTTAGAAATTAAGAAAAAAACATTGCCCATATAGGAATTATATGTCGTAGGTGCGCTTACACAGACACAATTACATGCAACACCCAAATGGTATCGAACCCAGGACCAATGTAGTTTTTCTAACAAAACATTCCCAGTATGAGTCCGGAGTCTGGAATTGTGCCCAGTATATGGCAACAGGCTCGCCCCCTATTACATGGGACCCAACATCGCGGGCGAAACGTGGGTGTACTCAGTACACCTCTGCCACCCCCTCTGGGGAATATAGGCGTGACCGTTTTTTTTTTTTTTTTTGGTATCGAACTTCTTGATTCAGTGAGAACAGGGGTCTATGATCAGGCTACTAGACTAGCTCGTTATATTGCCAAGATAAATGAATAGTCATGAAGGGAAAGTCAAGAGTCTCCGTAACCGGCGAGCGTGTATGAGACGAACTATGAGAGTGGAGGAAGCCAGAGAGGTATGTAAGGAGAGAACCTGTTGGAACTTTGTACTATCTGCCTACCCCGCAAGGGATCTGGCGTGATGATATAGATAGATAGATAAATAAATGAACAGTTTAGGTTGCTATTAAACTGAACGTATTCTCATGTTTAATAAGCAAGTTTGCGAAGGTAACGTTACGTGTTTTATGTTATCTCATAAATGTTATACAATCTTTCTAAAATATCATTGGATTTATCATTTAATTTATTTTGTTCAGACGCTCGTAGCGCTGTACGACCGCGGTGTTCTTACCGATTACCAAGGTTAAGCAGCGTTCGACTCAGTCGGCCCGAGATGGGTGACCGTTTGTGGCATTTTCATATTCGAGCGTCTCCGTGCTTCGGAAGGCACGTTAAGCCGTTGGCCCCGGCTACCACTTAATGTGGTAGTCGTTAAGCCGAGTTGGAAGCCTTAAAGGCGGCTTGACAAGTTCCAACAGCAGGTGGCCACAAACCTGCCTCCGCCAATCCGCACTGGGTCCGCGTGGTGGAGTATGACCTAATCTCTCTCACCCCGATTTGTGAGAGAAGGCCTTTGTCCAGCAGTGGGCAGTATAGGCTGATATTATTATTATTATATTATTATTTTGTTTTTCTTTCCAAATATTATTATTGTTTTATTCAGTTTCATGTCTAATTAGGATGTAGGTACCGGGGAAGACCTAGACTATCTTACCACGACCAAATAGACCGTGTCTTATCTGAAGGGCAAGTCAAGAATCTCCGTAACTGGCGAGCGTGTATGAGACGAACTATGAGAGTGGAGGGAGCCAGAGAGTTCTGTAAGGAAAGAACCTGTTGGAACTCTGTACTCTCTGCCTATCCCGCGAGGGAGCTGGCGTGATGATATAGTTAGATATAGATGTATAATTAGTTCCCAATTTATAAGTGTAATTACATTGATTATTTATCAATGTAATTACACTCCTAAATTGCGAACTCCTGTAATGGTAGCTGTAACAATATGTGTGAGAAAAATAAATAGTAAAGTTTCTTCCATATATTTACAGGAAGGATTGAATGATTGAATAAATTCCATAATGTTGCTTCATCTATTATGAAATGGCTCAAGTTTAATGTATCACAGATTTACGAACAGCCATTCCGATACGTGATAGTAGATATTTCAAAGTCATTTACAACCAATAAATTATGAACTAAAAAGAAAAAACGAAAGGAATGTACCTACTATGTTTATGGATGGAAGAACTTACGTCAAATCAAAGTCTCGCATTCGGTCCCACGCAAACCAAATCAAAGAACAAAAGGATTGTAAAACGCCACCCAACTCTACCTTCCATCCACTACCTTTTCATGCAATTTTAGCCTATATTGCTGTGACTTAATGGTGGTAATCGTGCGAATGTTTTGTAAGGGTATTACAAAGTTGAGTCGTAAGGTGTACCATCAAACGGAAGCTTGTTGTAATTAAAAAAAGATTTGTTTTCACTTGTGTAAAATTGGTTCAGTACTTAGGTACTTGTTTTTGGTGTTATAGTTCCGGTGGTAATAGATCGTAAAATAATATAATTGTAAATAAATAATAAACATCGTAACGCCTATATTCCCCAGTCGGAGGTGGCAGAGGTGTACTGAGTACACCCTCTTTACGCCGACGATGTTAGGTCCCATGTACTAGGGGCACGCCTCTTGCCATATATCGGGAAAAATCCAGAATCCGGACTCTTACTGGGGGATATTGGTTCGAAAAACTTTATTTGTCTGACTTAGCATTTATGGTATAGAGGTATGCAATGTGTCCCATTGACGTGAAAATAACTCTTTTTACAGCCTATTGCACTACTTTTTAAACATGCAGCTTGTGGTCAGACTACACGCAAAAATCATAAAGCGCTCTTCGGGTACAATTTAACAACGCGTTCAGGATGATGTTGGGGCTCTGCCGCTTTTGCAGCGCATCGACAACGTTCTCTTCCCTTTGCCAAAACCTGTCACGACTATCCAAACCGTATTAAGGAAATATCCAGGCTAAATCCCTCGCGGGGTAGGCAGAGAGTACAGAATTCCAACAGGTTCAGGTGCTACAAACATGTTATTATAAATCGCGAACGATGTAATATCTACCGTGTTATTATTACAAAACGCTGACTTTTAATTCTGTACCTTCAGTATAAGGTGATATAACTCGAGTTATAGCACTTTAGATATTTGATATTTTTTATCCCTATGTTCCTAAGGCGTAAAATGAGAAAGTTTTTTTTTGTGAATATATTAATATATGGTTACGTAGTGTAGTGCTACTGTTAGCCACTTCGTTATATATTTACTACTAATATTATAAATATTTATTTATTGTTATATTTAAACCAATATTTATCATATGATATCAGATAGTGAATCCTTTTATTCTGTCAACGAATCTACCGCTTCGTCGTGCGATGTAAGTTTTTGTTCCATTGATGACGATCTTGGAGACTTTCTTCGGGACAAATTTGACCAACAGGTGGGCCATTTGCTTAATGTATGCCATATTAATGCCCAAAGTCTACCTAGCCATCACAACGAACTATATAATACATTTACAAATATTAACGTTCACGCCATCCTGATTTCCGAGAGTTGGCTTAAACCTCATCTTCTATCAACCACTTACGCCCTCCCTGGTTTTGTTCTCATTTGGAATGACAGAATTGGTAGGGGTGGCGGTGGAGTGGCTATATACCTTCGTGGTGACCTCCCGTTTAAAATTGTAGGCACATCTTCTGAAGATTCGCATTCTGCTGAGTTTCTTTTTCTTGAGGTTTGGGTCAAAGGAGCCAAAACCATAATTGGAGTGGTATATTGCCCTCCCACTGCTGATTATTTCGCCGAATTTGAATCGGTTCTTGAATCCTTGGGGTCTGACTACGTGCATCATATCATCATGGGCGATTTCAATACCAATCTCCTGGCCCTTAATTCCCCCCGTTCCCATAAACTCCGACAACTCATAGAGTCGGCCAGTTTGCACATTCTGCCTCTTAATGCCACTCATCGTAACATCAAAGGCGATGATACCTGGCTCGATCTCATACTCACATCCAATCCCTCTCTTGTCTCCTCCCATGGTCAGCACGACGCCTCCGGTTTTTCCTATCATGACCTTGTTTTCCTTTCCTATATCCTCAAATCTCCCAAACCACAACCTAAGATTCTGTACAGGCGTTGCTTTGCCCGGATGGATATTAAAAAATTAACTGAAGATGCATCTAAACTCAACTGGAATTCCCTAATGGAAACTAACACCATCGATGACAAAATTTGTATCTTCAATAAAACTGTGATCCAGCTTTACGATATCCATGCCCCTGCGAAGAAGGTGAGGTTAAAGCGACCTCCTGCTCTATGGATGACTAGGGGAATTCGTATGGCCATGAGACGTAGAAATCGTGCGTTCCGTATGCTAAAAAAAGACCGTACGGCAGAAAACTGGGCCTACTTCAAAATTGCAAGAAACCGGTGTAATATGATGATACGTGACGCTAAACGCCGCCACATTCTAAGTAATATCACATCTTCTTCGCCTGCCAATATTTGGAAATTCCTTGGTACTTTAGGTATTGGTAAGGCTCGATGTCAAGATATACCAAAAACAATAAGCTTAGATGATCTTAATCGCCATTTCTCCACTACTCCTCCTTTTGATCATCTAACTATTCAGCAAACTCTGACCTTCTTGGGTGGTCTTAGACGTCCAAACATTAACGCTTTTCACTTTTCTCCAGTCGACTCTTGTGATGTTACGAAAATTATTATGTCTATTAAGTCCAAGGCTGTTGGTTGTGACAAAATATGTAGAGATATGATCGTAGCAATACTGGACTGTCTCCTTCCGGCAATTACTCATCTTGTCAATTTTTCTTTTGAGTCGGCATATTCCCTTCTCTCTGGCTAAGAGCCTTTGTCCGCCCCTTGCCAAAGGTTCCCAATCCTTCCCTTCCTAGCCAGTTTCGTCCAATTTCCATTCTTCCTTTTCTCTCAAAAGTGCTTGAGGCCTGCGCTCATAAACAACTCTCTCAATTCATTTATAGCAACAATTTAATTAATCCTCTCCAATCTGGGTTCAGGCCTGCCCATAGTACCGTTTCTGCCCTCCTTAAAGTGACTGGCGATATTCGATCAGGTATGGAAGATACCAAAGTTACAGTCCTTGTGTTAATTGATTTTTCCAACGCCTTTAATACCGTTAGTCATGATATCCTCCTGTCTATTCTCTCCTACCGTTTGTGCTCTCAAGAGTCGCTGGACTGGTTTTCTTCTTATCTTCGGGAACGCCAGTAGTCAGTTTTGTGTGATGAAACGTCGTCTGCTTGGCGCTGCCTCGATACTGGTGTTCCCCAAGGCGGTATACTTTCTCCTCTTTTATTTTCAATTTTCATTGATATGATAACTCAAGAACTTCAGTGTACGTATCATCTGTACGCTGATGACTTGCAATTATACTCGCAAGACAGTGCTGATCGAATCCCTGATATTATCAGCAAAGTTAATCAGGATCTTGGGGCAATTGAGAATTGGTCCAAAAGGTTCGGTCTCACGGGGAATCCTACCAAGTGTCAAGCGATTCTTGTGGGGAGCTCTAGATTGATATGCAGGATGAATATTGGAACTTTACCTCCACTTGAATTCAACGGGACAGTTATCCCTCTAAGTTCTGGTGTCAAAGACCTTGGTCTGCATATTGACACGACGCTAAGCTGGCAGACTCAAGTTACGGCCGTTGGTCAAAAGGTAACCGGTGTATTGCGATACTTATATCGATTAAAAAATTTGCTCCCTTCCAATACTAAAGCAATGCTTGTACAGTCCCTAATTTTCCCTATCATCGACTATGGTGATGTGTGCTACTTCGACCTGAATGCAGATCACCTCAACAAACTAGACCGTCTTCTCAATAACTGCATTCGATTCGTCTTCAACCTTCGTAAATATGACCATGTGTCGGAGCATCGTTCTCAATTAAAGTGGTTGCCTATTCGTCAGCGTAGAACTCAGAGGGCACTGACAACATTATTTTCTATTCTCCATTCTTCAGCCTCACCTACTTATCTTACTTCCCAATTTCAATATTTGTGCTCCAATCACGAGAAAAATCTTCGCTCCTCGAGTAATCGTCTTCTTCAGTGCCCTTCTCATCGTTCTGATTTTATTCACTCCTCCTTCTTCGTCCAATCTATCCTTCGTTGGAATGCATTGCCTCAGGAACTCAGGCTGGTAACGAACCGTCTCTCTTTTAAAAAAAAACTACACGAGTACCTACTCGAAATGTTGGCAGAATCCTCTCAATGATAGTTTCACGTCATTATGTATATGTATATATATATATATATATATATATATATATATATATATATATATATATATGTTTATATGTTATTATGTATAACATTATTATTAGTTTTATATATAGTATTATTATTAATTTATTTTATATTTTTTTTCTTACAATTTTTAGCCACGTATTTTCGCACCTACCACACATGTTTCCACACCACCCTAAGGTAGACTGGGAGAAAATGCCTCAGGCATTAAGTCCACCTTTGTACATACATATGTGCATAACAATAAATAAATAAATAAATAATATTACTAACCATTTTTCAGAATTAACAATGTGTAAGATGATATATTTTCAATTGTCACAAATTGATTGCCTCGTTGGTCTGGTGGCAAAGCACATCGCTTTGTGATCACGAGGTCCTGGGTTCAAATCCTAGGTCGGACTAATGTAGTTTTTCTAACGAAAAATTCCCAGTATGAGTTCGGAGTCTGGTATTGTGCCCGGTATATGGCAATAGGCCCCCTATTACATGGGACCTAACATCGTCGGCGAAACGTGGGTGTACTCAGTACACCTCTGCCACCCCCTCTGGGGAATATAGGCGTGACGGTGTTTTTTTTTTAGATATTTGATATTTTTTATCCCTATGCCCGCCCCTAAGGCGTAAAATGAGAAAGTTTTTTTTGTGCGTATTAATATTACTAACCATTTTTCAGAATTAACAATGTGTAAGATAATATATTTTCAATTGTCACAAAGAACTGATTGTTTGAATTTTGTTTTTGCATTACAATTCAACTTGAATTAACCCTGTTTACACGAACAGCAGGAACAGATTAAAAATGGTGCAAATTGATATAAATGTACGGCATGAATCAGTGTACGCCAGAGTTGTTCAATAGATAAACGCATTTTTAAATAGGGTTTTACTTGTCAAATAACTAATTGACACTAAGCCAAAACTGAGTGTGTAATGATTCATGTAAATTAATATCAATTAACACAAATAAATATGAAAAAAAACCATCGTGTCAAACAATATAAGTGTACATTTTAGTTAATATTAAGAAAACTACTTCAAATAATTTCTTGAGTTTTTGAGTAAAATAATCTTTAAGTAAGTGTTTCAATATATACATATCGAGGCGCTCGTAGCGCTGTGCGACCGCGTTGTTCTTACCGATTACCAAGGTTAAGAAGCGTTTCACTCGGTTGGCCCGACATGGGTGACCGTTTGTGGCATTTTCATATTCGAGCGTCTCCGTGCTTTGGAAGGCACATTAAGCCGTTGGTCCCGGCTACCACTTAGTGTGGTAGTCGTTAAGTCGAGTTGGAAGCCTTAAAGGCGGCTTGATAAGTTCCAACAGCAGGTGGCCACAAACCTGTCTCCACCAATCCGCACTGGGTCCGCGTGGTGGAGTATGACCCATGTACATGTGAAAAGTATGCCGTAGGACTCTAAATGCAGTTTTTTCTTTGAAATAATTCAGATATAATTAGTTAAAATAAAAAAATCATCCAATCAATTTATAGAGCATATCTTAAGCTATTTTTTCGTGTATATTTTATACATATCCAATCTACCATTGAATACGACATTTGAAATATATATTGAAGATGGAAAATTGAATACGTATAATTAAATTTTAGTATATACATTAAATTGACGACCTTTTGCATCTTCATTTTTATAAATATTTCTTATTAAATCGTAAATAGAGCTTATTTTTGGGAGTTGGTTACTTGGTAGATGGTTTAGACAAATTTTGCTGAATTACAATCACGTCATCTCATCTATCGATCAATAACATCACGCCAGATCCCTTGCGGGGTAGGCAGAGTTCCAACAGGTTCTTTCCTTACATACCTCTCTGGCTTCCTCCACTCTCATAGTTCGTCTCATACACTCTCGCAGGTTACGGAAACTCTTGACTTTTCTTTCAGATAAGACTTCGACATCAAAACATAAAATCAAAATAAATACCTTCCTCCAATACCTGGTCTGCTTCGTTGGTCTAGTGACATATAATGCGCGTTCCTGGGTTCAAATCCTAGTTTGGACAAAGTGTAGTTTGTCGATAGAAACATTTCTAGTAACAGTCTGGAGTCTGAATTAGTGCCCGGTATATGGCAATAAGCTTGACCTCCATAACATTGCCGGCAAAAAGTGGGTGTACATACTACACCTCTGCCACTCCGCTTGGGGAATATAGACGTGGCGGACAGACATATCATAATCATGGCGGTAATTAATGTCACGTCACCGATTGACACGGGGAGTTGGCATGTCACGCGTGTGGTTTATCGCTGGCCGCTAAGTGGCGCCTGCATGCGTTCCCAAGCTCAACACGACTGGAATATCGGAATATTATTATTCTTGTACCTGTGTGCGTTTTACTTTACGATATTTTATATTAAGGGTCTATCGCGATCGACGATTTATCGACCGGAAGAGTGACAGTGATGCAATTACTCTATCTATCTATCTATCTATAACCTCACGCCAGATCCCTTGCGAGGTAGGCAGAGAGTATAGAGTTCCAACAGGTTCTTTCCTTACATACCTCTCTGGCTTCCTCGACTCTCATAGTTTGTCTCATACACGCTCGCCGGTTACGGAGACTCTTGACTTTTCCATCAGATAAGACTCGGTTTATGCAATTACTCTATTTTATTTATTTATTTTATTTGGTACATAAAAAGGTTACCCCCAAGATATGATTATTTTAGGAAGAAAAGGAAGAAAGAAGAAGAAAGAAAATAAAATTCATTTTGCAACGAGTAGGTATAATAAAACGTTGGTAATTAATACGTTACATGACCTCGCTACAAAAACGGACCCAACTCAGCATAAAGCTGGCTGCTTATGCAACCAGCGCTGATCTTCCGTTGAACCGTTTGGTGACGTCATGGACGTTAACATAAGATAAAAGAAAAAAAAAGAGAAATACAAAAAAGAAAACAATAATAATAAGTAACAAATTAAATAGGGTGCTTGAAAAATCATAAAACAAAATCTTATGGAGTAACACATAATAGGTATAGATTAGGTTTAGTATAAACATTTATGAGCTAGCGAATAACCCTAACCTTTATGAAATAATAATGAGATACGCACGCTCGGAAATAAACGTCGTATGTGAAAAACAAATTTTATCGTTTTCTAAAAAAACTACAGTATGAAATAAAAAAACCGCTTTAAAATAACTTTGCTATAATCATTTGCTATGTTTTGAAGTAAATTCTATTGATTAGTGCTTAAGCATTTCACGTTGAAATCAGAAAATGTGAAGCAATAGAGATGATTTTAGAGTTTTTTCTTACGAGAAAATTTGATTTAATCGTGTATTTTATTTACCAGATTCTAAAATATACAGTCACAATTATATTTCGAAATATTAAGTGTCTAATACATATACTTCTTGAAGTGCATGGAACACAAAAACATGTTTTTTTCGCGATAGCCCCTTAAAGTCTTTGCCCACTGCACCGTATCGTACCATGATTGATCGGAAAATTAAACCCTTTTTACAAGCTTTTATATGCAATGTTCGTATATCTGTCTGTCTCTCTATATGTGTGTCTGTCTGCTTTCCAGATCCAATCTTGTGATCCATTTTTCAAGCCCTTGCTGGTACCTGATTGAGCTGAATTTTGGCATACGTATGATAAGTTGGTGGCAATGCAATAATATGGTACCATGGAGCTGATCTGATACTGGAGTCAGAAGGTGGCCATAGGAACATATAAACATATAATGTAACCCCCTCGTGTTTAGGCTTGCTAGGCTGGTATTGGCATTTACAATCAGATAGTGTTCAGGGTCTGATGGTAAAGCCAAAGGGTCTTTAATGGAACCACCCGACTACTGAATATAGCCGCGCGTATTCGAGCCGGTTGAATTTGTCTTGACGAGTACTGTAGACACGGATGGTGTCTAAAGTCTGATAATAGAGCCGAAAGGAAGCCATAGGAACTCCTTAACCAAGCAAGTTATTTGCGTTGCGTTTTTGCTATAAAAACTCGTTTTTAAAAGGTCTTTTTAAATGAAAATTATTATTTCTCGTCCGCGCGGACGCCTTTTCGACGCGTCGTTCTGAAGCGCTGAAAAAATGTACTACGAGGCATGCCTTTTAAGTTCTGTCGTTTCTATATTTTCCAGCAATTTTGAATTTGGAACTGTTCTATATTCGAATGTGCTTAAATTTTGAATCTCATAACAGTTGAAAGTATTAGGATTAATGCTATTGTTTAGTTACAGCGTCGATTGGAATCTGTCAGGTTACGTACGAAAATGAATCTTTCTAAGGAAAATGTTCGTGCAATAATTTTCTACAATTTTAGAAGAGGCCTGACACGGCTTCAGTGTTTTGAAGAGATAATATCTGTGTTCAGTGATGAAGCCCCATGTTTGCGGACTGTCGAACGCTGGTATTTAGAATTCCAGCGTGGACATACTAGTGTTAGTGACAAATCTCGCGAAGGACGCCCTAAATCCGCCTTCACTGAAGATAACATCACTGCTGTGAGACAACTAATTCTCGAAGATCGTCATGTGACGTATCGAGAGATAGAGGCTCTATTAGGCATCTCAGGGACAACCATTCAGAAGATCTTGCATGAAGCGCTTGGTGTGAGAAAGCTAGTTTGACGTTGGATACCGCATCTACTTTCCGACGATCACAAGGCGACCCGCGTCAGATGGTGTAAGAAAACTCTGCAAAGGTTACACCGAGGATAGTCAAATCACGTCTACGACATCATCAGTGGTGACGAATCTTGGATCTATGCCTACGATCCTGATTCCAAATAACAATCTACAATTTGGGTCTTTCAAGACGAGCCAAAGCCGACTAAAGTTGTTCGTACTCGAAGCACTTCAAAGAAAAACCGGCCATGTTGCTACTATTGCACTTGAAGATCGTAGAACGGTTAACGCGGTTAACGAGTGGTATACCACAGTTTGTTAACCACAAGTCATCGCCGAACTTCGAACATCTAACTCAAAGCGACGCATCATCCTGCACCACGACAACGCATGCTCACACAGCGCTCGTCAAACGATTGAGTATTTGAAGCAGGAAAAAGTAGAAATTCTTTACCATCCTCCATACAGTCCTGACCTAAGCCCTAACGATTTCTTTACATTTCCTAAAATTAAGAAAAGTCTTCGTGGTCAAAGGTTCCAGTCCGGTAAAGAAGCAGTCGACGCTTAATAACTAAACCTACCTCCTACTACCTCAAAACTATACTAAACCAAATGCAAAAAGAATCATCAAAATCGGTTCATAAACAAAGGAGTTATAAAAAAAATCTTTTAAAAAAAAGGTAAACCGACTTCAAAAAGCAAAAAATAAATATTTGAAGTCGGTGCCAAGTAACCGACTGCACCAACCAGCACAGACTTCAAATATTTATTTTTTGCTTTTTGAAGTCGGTTTACTTTTTTTTTTTTAAAGATTTTTATTTTACAAATGTTGTTGATTATTTTATTAAGTATGAACATATAATGCATTTTGATACATTTAAATCTAACTTATTGGTAAAATGAAAATGATGGAATGGATGGAAAGGATGAAAAACCATTGAGCACAATGGTTTGACATCGATTCTCCACGTAAGATTTGAACCATCTGTAAAGGTTACCTCTTATACCAATTAACGCGAGTTTTCGAAGTAGCAGCACGTGATCTATACGATCAAAGGCTTTACTGTAATCGGTGTATATAAGTCCACTTGTTGTCATTGAGACATGGCGTTTGTTAGAAAATCGCTTATTAATATGAAATTAGATGAGGTTGACTCCCCTTCAATAAACCGTGCTGAGATTCAGCAAAACTGTGCTTGAGTTTAGTTTAGTTTTCGACCACGTCACTAGCACCTTTTTTGTGTATAGGACTGATTAATGCGGTCTTCCATGTAATAGGAACTACGCCCTCATCAAGAGAGCGCATGAATAGAATCGAGATAGGTGTATTAAGGCTTGTGTATTAAGGCGTATTAAGGTGTGTTGGCAAGCTGAGAATTGTCATCTAATGTGAGTTCATCGGTATGAATATGTTGTAAGAAGTTAGAATGAAATTAGTCACCTAAATAATAACAAATATCTTTCCCATTTCCTGATGAATGCTCGCCATATTTTAGCACAGCGGGGTAAAGGTTAGATTTACTTTTTGTCTTGACGTAAAACCAGAATGCTTTTGGGTTCTTAGCGATATTTGCTTCAATTTTGCAAATGTATTCATTGAAGAGCGTAGTCTCTAGTTCCTTTGCACGATCACGTAGTATAACATAAGATTGGCGGTCAGAGAGCTTTCCATATTTTTTAAACTTATTGTGGTATTTGCATTTTTCTTTAAGAATTTTAATTAAAGATATATATAATAATAATATCAGCCTATACTGCCCACTGCTGGGCAAAGGCCTTCTGTCACAAATCGAGGTGAGAGAGATTAGGTCATACTCCACCACGCGGACCCAGTGCGGATTGGTGGAGGCAGGTTTGTGGCCACCTGCTGTTGGAACTTATCAAGCCGCCTTTAAGGATTCCAACTCGGCTTAACGACTACCACATTAAGTGGTAACCGGGACCAACGGCTTAGCGTGCCTTCCGAAGCACGGAGACGCTCGAATATGAAAATTCCACAAACGGTCACCCATCTCGGGCCGACCGAGTCGAACGCTGCTTAAACTTGGTGATCGGTAAGAATACCGCGGTCGCACAGCGCTACGCCATCTGTCTTGGATGGTATATAAGTATTCCGTAGCTTAATTAATGTGTCATATATTGTCAAAACATGTTTTTCTTATACTTATTTGTGTAAATTGGCTCCCCACAAGGTGGAGCGATGGCCTGGTGCAGGTCGCAGATAGAAGTTGGATGCGTACAGCACAAAGCCGGTCGTTGTGGCGATCTTTGGGGGAGGCCTGTGTCCTGCAGTCGACGTGTTTCGGCTGATGATGATGATGATTTGTGTAAATTGATATTAATTTACATGAATCATTACACAGTTGGTTTTGGTTTAGTGTCGAACGATATAAAGTTAAAGACAAAAGTCAAAAATCATTAATTTGTATAGGCCAATACAATTGCACTCACAAACGTCAAAATTATTACATTTTTTACATCTACCACCGGATCGGAACGCGGCCTGCACTGAGAAGATTCGGCGAGAAACTCAGCGGGCTAGTCTTTTAATTTAATTTGTTTGGCCTTTCTGATAACCATTTATTAGTTGTTTTTCAAAATTGTATTATACATCATTGATTAATGTTGCTGATTGAGGAGCTGCTCAAACCCAATCTGTTTTATCGTCAAGATAATCCGAAATGTTGTAATACCCTTTCTTACAGAGTCTTGTTAATTTTTAAACTTACTGATATGTTTTGGATATCTATGGGTAATTTGTTGTAGAAGCGTATACATTGCCCCATGAAAAAATGACTAATCTGTGGAGACGAGTGGAATGTACAATAAGATGATCTTTGTTCCGTGTATTTACATGATGAATGTCGTTATATTTTACAAAATTACTGATATTCTTTTTAACATATAGAAGATTTTCATAAATAAATTGTGATGCAACAGTTAGAATATTTATTTCTCTAAATTTTTCCTTAAGAGAAGCTCTCGGGGCCAAATTGTAAATTGCTCGAACAGCCCTTTTCTGGAGAACAAAGATGGTATTAAGTTCTGCTGAGCTTCCCCAAAGTAGTATGCCATATGACATCATCATCATCATCATCATCATCAGCCTATAACAGTCCACTGCTGGACATAGGCCTCTCCAAGTGCACGCCACTGGGTACGATCCTCGGCTACTCGCATCCAGTTTCTGCCAGCCGCCCTACGAAGGTCATCGCTCCACCTAGCCTGAGGGCGTCCTGCATTACGTTTGCCAGTCCGCGGTCTCCACTCAAGAACTCGTTTGTCCCAGCGGTTATCGGTTGTTCGGCTAATGTGACCGGCCCATTGCCACTTCAGCTTACTAATCCGGTGGGCTATGTCGATAACTTTGGTTCTCTGTCGAATGACTTCGTTCCGGATTCTATCCTTCAGAGAAACTCCGAGCATAGCCCATGACATGATACTATGAAAATAAGCGAAATAAACAAGTCAAGCTGTTTTAATCTCAGTTAGTATCTAATTTTCTTTACAGCATATGCCGCTGAGCTTAATCTACCAGATAATTGATCAATATGGGGGCTCCATTGTAATCTGGCATCAATAGTGATTACCTAGAAATACAGTCGACTCTACAAGGTCTAAATCCACGCCATTTATTAGTACATTAGTTACAATCTGTCCTACATTTTGCGTTGCGAATTTAATACATTTTGTCTTCTTCTCATTAAGGAAAAGATTATTCGTGTTGAACCAATGAGCAGACATTGACAGTGCACTGTTCACATCGTCATAATTAAACAGCTGTCTTTTAATTTTGAATAATAGAGATGTATCATCCGCGAATAGCACAATGTCCTGATTATCTCCTACATAGTAGGGTAACTCATTTATATATATGAGGAATAGAAATGGACCGAGAATCGACTACTGGGGCACGCCCATTGTCACGTTAGAACCGGGAGATTGCTTCCCATTAACATCGACCTTTTGAATTCTATCACAGAGATAAGATGTCAAGAGGTCGCAAACCCTGTTCTTAACCCCGTAATGGTGTAATTTCACACAGTCAAACGCCTTAGACAAGTCGCAGAATACACCTCAAGCATCCTGCGAGTTCTCCCAGGCCATAAAAATATTCCTCTTTAATTCAACACCTGCATCAGTAGTTGAGCGATTCTTAGTGAATCCAAACTGGTTTTTGTAAGTAGTTTATGACAACTAAAGTGTCTTATCTACTGATTTAGAATATTTTTTTCAAATATTTTACTTAACGGGCAGCACGGAAATAGGCCAAAAGTTTTTGGATCCGATGTACTACACGATTTAAACAAAGGAATCACTCTACTAAGTTTCATAAGATCAGGAAATACACCACTAGCAACACAACCGCTAAACACAGATGCCAAGTGGGGGGCAATAATATGGATTACAGAACTAACTGTCTTTACATACAGCCCCCATATATTCGCCTTGTTTTTAATATTAAGATTATTAAAAGTATTTATTATATCTTTCCCACTGACAACCCAAAATTCAAAGGATGTGTCGTTGTATTAATATGCATATAAACTTTATCATTTTACGCCTTAGGAACATGGAAATCAGATTAAAAAATAGCAGATTTTTTTCGGATGTATAATGTTAAAAAATATCAAAAGTGCTATAACTCGAGTTATATCTATCACCTTTCACTGAAGGTACAGAATTAAAAGTCCGCGTTTTGTAATAATAACACGGTAGATATTACATCGTTTGCGTTTTGTAATAAGATTTTTTTAGTACCTGATCCTGTTGAAATTCTGTACTCTCTGCCGACATCGCAAGGCATTTAGCGTGATGATATAGATAGATTTTTTAGCATCTGGAGTATTCCTTAATACAGTTTGGGAAGTTGTGGCCAGTATTGGCAAAGAGAAGATCTTCCAATTAAACGGTGTGTGTGTTGTGTCTGGCGGAGCCTGCCTGTCTCTGAAAGTTGTTGTCGAGTAACTTGTATATACTATGCAACGCATCAGAGTATTACCCTTAGAAATAAGGTGACGCTTTACAAAACTTGCGTTCGACTCATCATGACTTATGCGTGTGTTGTGTTCGGGCATTCGGCCCCCTCTCACAGCCATAAACTCCAAGTGGTTCAAAACCGCTTCCTCCGTAAAGCCGTAGGAGCCCCCTGGTTCGTACGGAATGTCGATCTCCACTCCGATCTAGGTCTCGAACCTATTCGCGCCTATATTAAAAAGGCGACAACACGACACTTCGCGAACGCATCTACCCATGCCCCCCCCCCCGACCCCTGCCGCCACCGCCGGCCGCGACATGTTCTCATCGATCCATTGATGCTTTGTCATCCATTCTTTCCGCTCAGAATACGGGCGACGTCGACGTTCTCGTAGATTCCCTTCCATAGCCGGTGGTTGACCGGTGCACTTAGTAGTGCACCCCGTCCCCCCACAGCGACTGTCCCAACCGAGGGCGCCTTGAAGAGGAGTATGTCGCCCCTTGCCCTTCTGGCTCGAGCGTAGTGGTTGCACGCTCGCCCTTAAGTCCGGTGAAGCTGTAAAGGCCTCGCGGCCAGCAGCGTACATCACTCACACACACACATCAGAGTATTATTATAATCTTTACAACGCATCATGCGAACTCTCATATCGCGTTCTAGACTGACTAGTATAGCGGGTTTGTCAGTGCCATCTGTTAATTGGTAGTAGGTATGTCTATCGATTTTTTTATGGGAATTATAAATCTATCTTTGGATCGATTCGAATCGAACTCACAGGAATCGATCCTCGATTAAATCGAGGATTAAAAGATCGATTCTCAATTAATTAATTCGAAGTGGATTCTTATTAATATGCCGATTGATTAAAATTATATTTGTTGAATGTCTTTCTTTTGATAATTTTTTGATGTTTTGAATTTCGGGATTATCAAAAAGGCAAGTTAAAAGAAAGTCATGTTTAGTACGCAGCATTTTTTAACAATGCACGTGTTTTGCTATTACTTGAATCTTTGGTTTACACAATTTAATTGACATGTTTTTGATTACCACGTTTTTTATTCGAAATCGATCTAATGAATCTATTCAGTGTTTCAGAATGATTTAAAAATCGATTATTTGAAACCAAAAAATCGTTTTTAAAACGATGCATAGGGCATGAAGTCGCTACACTAGAAAAATAAAAGTCTGTGTTTTGTAATAATAATAATATTAGCCCTGTTAAGAAACTGTCCCACTGTTGGGCACAGGCCTCCTCTCAAACTAAGAGGGTTTAGGCCATAGTCCACCACGCTGGCCCAGTGCGAGTTGGCGAATTTCACACACCTTCGAGAAACTCTTAGGCATCCTCACGATGTTTTCCTTCACCGTAAAAGCAAGTGGAAAATACAGAGGTACGTGCCTGGGTTTGAACCTGAGACCTCTGACTTTGCAGTCCAATGATCTAACCACTAGGCTATCACTGCTTTTAATGTCTTTGTAACAAGTAGGTAAAATTTCAACCACCTCCAAGTTCAAGGCCCTTAAACGAATTGCCCTTTACATTACGTAACTTAAAGTAATTTACGTGTTCTCACCTCATTCTTCAGTTAGCCAATAAAACAATACTAATTTCAGTTGTGGTACAGACAGCTAATAAAACTGTTTATACGTTAATTGCCGCTAATGTGGTAACACTGGAAGTTCTTTTTTCACTTATATGCGTTAATGGTTTATTTTTAATAAGGTGTTTTTTATTTGATTTGGTTATTAGTAGAGTTTACATGTTGAAGGTGTTGCCATGCGTGTGAATTTTACCTGTCCAGGTTGGGCGTTCTATAATTGTAGGGCCAATTAATGGAAATTCAAATTGCAATTACATTAACCCCCCTAAGGTACTCCGGAATAACAACGACTTTTGGACGTCAAACGCCTCAGTTCCTCCAGTGACCATGGGTGTTGTGTGTGTGTGTGTGTAAATGATCTACGCTGCCGGCTGTGGGGCCTTTACAGCTTCACCGGACAAGAGGGCGAGCGTGCAACCACTACGATCGAGCCAGAAGGGCAAGGGGGCAATTGGCTCAAGGGCGCCTCAAGCAGGAAAGGCCTCGGCTTGGGCAGTCGCCATAGGGGAGGGCATATACTAGGTATCTCGCCGTGGTGCTCTGCACCGGCCGGCGGGCAAGGAATTCTTCGAGCTTGCCGGCGAGGTCGGTGTCTGATCCTGTGTGCGGTATCTGTATCCGAAAGAAGGGACGTAAGGGCATCGGGAGGGTCGGTGAGAACATGCCGCGGACGGCGGTAGCGGCTGATAGGAGGGGTGTTAAGTTCGTTGTCGGCGACGGCTACGATTAGCGGATTTCTATGATCGGACGCGTTCGCGAAATATCGGGTTGTCGCCTTTTTAATAAAGGCGCGAATAGGTTCGATACCGAGATCGGAATGGAGGAATAGCCGTGGGTGTTGTTGAGCGCTTGAAACGTCGGGAACTTAAAAACTAAAAATAAGCCGCGACAAAATTGTATTACAATTGTAACTTAATTTTTTCACAATACATTTTTGCCCAACTCTGCCTGTAGGAAGTGGTGAACATGGTGCATTAACTTTCTGCCGTATCTAATCTTCTTTCATAAAATTGTGACGGACGACCTAGTCCAGTGGTTAATAGCTTAAGCCGCTCGGCCTACTGGATTGAATTGTGGGATCGATCCCCGCAAGGGACAAATCTCTGGGTCCACAAATGTTTGTTTCGGTCTGTGTATGTGTGTATGTGAATTTTATGTTTGTAACGCATCCACGTTATTCCTTGTGTGGGCATAAGTTGTTTTTTAAATAGAATAATACAACATGAAGAAAATAGACCCTGTCGTGCCTACATTCCCTAAGCGAAAGTGATTGAGATGAAATTTGCAAATATACCAATGAGGGTTTGTGTGTTCCTATAACATTGAGACCTAGCAGTGCCGGCAAATAGCAGGTGTACAAGTTGCACCTCTCTCACACCTGCTTGATAAATAGAGGCGGGACGATGTATAACCTTTTTGATAGCAATATATTTTACATAGCGAATGACTGCATAGCGAATAACGACAAATTCCTTGGAATGACATTGTAATAACATCAGCCTATACTATCTTACTACTACACCACGTGACCCAGTGCAATTTGGATTGGAGGCAGTTTTCGGGTCTGCTGTTGGAATTTATCGAGCCGCTTGCAAGGCTTCCAACTCCGCTTAATGACTACCATATTAAGTGCTAACCTGGACCAATGGTTTAACGTGCCTTCCGAAGCACAAAGATGCTCGAATGTGAAAATGCTACAAACGGTCATCCATCTGGGGCCGGCGGACCCGAACGCTGCTTAACCTTGGTGATCATTAAGACCACGGTTGTACCGCGTTACGAACGTCCTCAATGACATTGTAACATAGCCAAATGGAATAGATGGAGTGCCGTCATTGCGGTACGATACGAGACGCTCAATTGAATAAAGATTATAATGCGCACACGGCGGACTGGGGTCCAAAACTATAGAGATGCGCATTTTATTACGCAAAAGTATGGATAGTTTATCGATAAACTAAAAGAATAATATATTGTTAAGTTTGCGGGGTTATTAATTGCTGAATAACGTGCAACGAACTTTATTAGGCGTTGTACGCACAAAACAGTACGTCGAATGCAAGTACACACAAGCGCTAATACCCAAATACTGCTTCTAAGTCACTGGGTCACTCGTAGTATCCATATATCGTAGCCAAGGACGTCGGCGTATTCCACTTAGATCGCTTGGTCTCCGATTTGATTGTTGTCGCTTCCGAAAAGAGACTGTGTTTGTCGCCGCCCGCAGTGTTCTTTTTATACTCGTAGGTTCTAGAATGAACGTGTACCCTTTGAGTACATCAATAGCCGACGCGCCCCACAAAGCGTTATTATTATTACATACCTATTTGTACATGAATAAGTAGGTACTTGTTTACCTCGACCGCGCGCCGGCGATAAATTAAAGTGGAGGAACCTTCTAGACGTTTTAGCACTTAAGCGTGGATTCTAGATCTTTCTTGACGGAACGATGGGGGCCTAAGGGTGTGTAATGCGTTTTAAAATAAACATCCCCCGATAAGGGGTTCACGAGATATCGGGGTGTATTGAAGTCGTAAAAATATAAATTATTTAAGACCTGACCAAAAATATATTAAACAATTTTTATTTATATATTTTTATCGCCTATCGTCGGCGATATGTGCTTAGGAATATGTATTCCTATATATTGCTGATGATACTAGGTCGTCAAAAGCCTCCTGCTATTATATCAGACACAATTCTAGACACAAGGCTCCAACTGATATTTTTCTAACACAGAACCTTGCGATCGCCACCTGTACTGTGCGCCACAAGACCAACGATGTACTGATATAGTAACAAAAATACGTGGATTTTTAAAAGTATTTTTACGGATTTATTAACGATTGGGCATCATCCACTGTCGTTCAAGTTTGGCTATTCTGAGCGCTATATCGATGACTTGTACATCACTAAACACTTATCAAAGACAAATCGGCACAATGGAGCGGGTCGAGTGGATACGGGGCTGTTGTTTGTGCGTCAAACATCTCTGGGCCCAAATTCGCTATGACCAAACGCGACGCGTTACGGTTCTCTGTGAAAGGATTGGTGTATGCCACTATAGTATTTTTCGTGTGTGTGTGTATGATCTACGCTGTTGGCCGCGGGGCCTTTACAGCTTCACCGGACAAGAGGGCGAGCGTGCAACCACTACGCTCGAGCCAGAAGGGCAAGGGGGCAACTAGCTCAAGGGCGCCTCAAGGAGGAACGGCCTCGGCTTGGGCAGTCGCTATGGGGAGGGCGTATACTAGGTGTCTCGCCGTGGTGCTCTGCACCGGCCGGCGGGCAAAGGATTCTTCGACCTCACCGGCGAGGTCGGTGTCTGATCCTGTGTGCGGTATCTGTATCTGAAAGAAGGGATGTAAGGGCACCGGGAGCGTCGGTGAGAACATGCCGCGGACGGCTGTAGCGGTTGATAGGAGGGGAGTTGGGTTCGTAGTCGGCGGCGGCTACGATTAGCGGATTACTATGATTGGACGCGTTCGCAAAATATATCAAGTTGTCGCCTTTTTAATGAAGGCGCGAATAGGTTCGAGACCGAGATTGGAATGGTATATTTTTCATATAATATGGGTACTGTGACAGTTCTGAATGTCAAAGGAAATTATACTTTATTCAATGGTAATAAGAGGCATGACCCGTTTCCTGAATTAAATATGGTTATGCCTAAACACCATTGAATTAAAGATTAATTTCCTTAGACACTAAGTACTGTCAAAGTATCTATCTTAAGTGAATAATATTATAGAGTATCGTAAAACAGTGTTGAGCATTATCCAATACATTTATTAATTGTAAGATTAATCAATTAAAATTTCAGTTGCAATTAAAAGAAACTGACTGCCTCGTAGGTCTAGTAGCGAATAATGGGCTTTGCGATCACGAGGTCCTGGGTTCAAATCCTAGGTCGGACAAATGTAGTATTCTATCGACAAACTCCCAGTATCATGCTGGAGTCTGGAATTGTGCCCGGTATATGGCAATAGGCTCGCCCCCTATGATATGGGACCTAACATAATCGGCGAAAAGTGGGTGTACTCAGTACACCTCTGCCACCCCCACTTGGGGAATATAGGCGTAACGGTGGTTATTTTTTTTAACGAAACTAAGGTATTCCGGAATAATGACTTTTGGACGTCAAAGTCTCAGTCCCTCTTATTGACCATTGGTGCTGTAGAGTACTAAAAACGTCGCCTGTTTAAAATTAAAAATAAACCGCGACATAATCCGAAATATTTTAGTTACCTTTTCATGTTTTCACAATTAAGGTTTGATCGAACAGCCGACGGAGCGCGACGAAAGCGCGACGGAAGCTCTCGGTCGGCGGTCGGCAGCGCGTCGCACACGTCACACTGCGGGAGCGTCGTCGCGCCGGCTGGGCGGCCACCCGACACTAGCGACCCGCTGGCACGTGTATTGGCGTCTCGTTACCCCCGTGCTTCGTTTGTTATCGCGTAGAACATGACGGCGGCGGGTCGTGACGTTTGCCATCGCGCCGAGCGGGGCTGCGCTATATTGCTTCTTCCGTTCATGTCAGTACATTACAACTCCCCAAGCCGCGCCACCGTCGCGCCGAGCGGGGCTGCGCTGTGTGGCGTCTCCCGTACATTTCAGTACATTACAACTCCCCAAGTCACGCCACCGTCGCGCTCGCGTCGCGTCAGCTATGTGGCGGAACCTTTAATTTTATACCCAACACTGCCGTTAAACGATCATTTCTCAACGTTATCGTAACGCGCCGCGTTACGTGTTAAATTGGTCGTAGCGAATAAGGGCTTGGAAACAACATCGCTTATCTAATACACTTGAAACAAAATATAAATCAAACTGAGTTTGAACTTTATACTCTTCTATATCATCACGCCAGTTCCCCATTTGGGGTAAGCAGAGATTACAGAATACCAACAGTTTTTTTTTCCTTACAGAATCTACCTACCTTCTAATTTCTCATTTGCACGGGCGCTTTTTCGGCGAATTGTGCTAAAGCGGAGTAAAGCGCTTAAAAAAAAAGAACTGTTAGCCGTTTGTTTCGTTTCAGCGCTTAAGAAAAACGCATTGAAAAAGCGCTCGTATGAATGTAGGATTCCTCTTTTATACCTGTTTATAGGGGTTTTGCAATATGGTACAACTGTACTAGAAGCATCTTAATTTCTATAATAAGTTTTTATTCCCCATTATATTGGGACGAAAAATACTCTTGACGTGAGAGTACTCTTGACGTAACAGTACGTATGTATGTATTGACAGTCTGAGATGGTTCTTTGTATCTTCATTTCAATTTTCGTTATGCACATTTTCGGTTACTACTTCATGTAGTAGTCCTTAAGACTATTTGCAAGTCTTCTAAGCGTGATAAGTTATATAACTTTTATATTTAATAAGTAGGTGTATGCAATATTTTTTTTTAAACGTAGGCCCACTAGGATTTATTGATGTGTCGTGGGTGCGTTTACAAACATGAAAATTCACATACACAAATACCCAGACCGGAACAAATAATTGTGGATCACACAAAGATTTATCCCGTGCGGGAATCGAACCCGCGACTATTAGATACAGTGGGCGGAGCGGCTTAAGCTCTTAACCACTGCGTTAATCGTCGTTTATATTTGATGATTCTATTGGCTTTATTCGAACAGCAGGTGGCCACAAACCTGCCTCCACCAATCCGCTTTGAGTCCGCGTGGTTGAGTATGACCTAATCTCTCTTACCTCGATTAGTAAGAAAAGGCCTTTGCAGCATTGGGATACTTACATCGACTTGTGTGCAGTCCTTTGCCCAGCAGTGGGACGAAATAACCTGTTTTATAATGATTACAGACGTGATATACATACCTCCGACGGAAACATGACTGCGATTTCCTAAACCTGTAAGTTACAGTTAAGATGTTTTACATATTTCATTTTGCCAATAAAACTATTTCCGTTAAAACTGTGTGACACTTTAAATTTGATTAGATTAAGTGAAACAGTAAAATCGTTGACGGCAAAAAGTTTGAAAGGTAGAAAAAATGCGAAGCAATAAAGTGTCCTGAGTTAACTATCGCCCGGTTTAGTTCCGCAGCTCTTTAAATAGTGATGTGGCAATTGTGGGATAGGGATTAAATAGCCACAACGGTAGGGACATCTAGTATGTGTAACGGGTGATAGAAGAATATCTTGTCGGCAGCTTAGGACCACAAATAAAAATGTTAGGTTTTTAAATTTCTATTTCTTCGACTAGACTATCTTACCATGATCAAATAGACCGAGTCTTATCTGAAAGACAAGTCAAGAGACTAACCGGCGAGCGTGTATGAGACGAACTATGAGAGTGGAGGAAGCCAAAAACGTATGTAAGGAAAGAACCTGTTGGAACTCTGTACTCTCTGCCTACCCCGCAAGGAATCTGGGGTGATGATATAGATAGATAGTTCTTCAAATGTACATTTTTAGAAATTACCATTGCTAGAATTTCTGGGTATTATTTATTTGGTACTTCAAATATAAAATAATGAAAGCCTTCATGACTTTATTCCCCGAGCAGAGGGAAAGGATAAGGTGCATTGCATTCACTAGGTATTCGACGACGATGTACCGTAAGGGGGGAGACAGCACAATTCCAGATACCAGCCTGCTACAATGTTTTTCGATATAAATCCTCAATAACACTTTTTCCGAACTAGGATTTTGTTTAGGAATTCGTGAACACTAGAAGAACTATGACATGACTAAAATTGGGATTCTGTTATTGTGGGTGTCATGACTGCCCCGTTGGTCTAGTGGCAAAGCGCATTGATTCGTGATCACGAGGTCCTGGAATCAAATCCTAGGTCGGACAAATGGACTTTGGAATTGCGCCCGGTATATGGCAATAGGCTCGCCCCCCATTTACATGGGAACTAACATCGTCGGCGAAAAGTCGGTGTACTCAGTACACCTCTGCCAACCCCGTTTGGGGAATATAGGCGTGACGGTGTGTGTGTGATTAAATCAAATCAAATCACTTTATCTGCGAAAACGGGTTACGTTGGATGTTAAAATTACATTAGCCGTACGCCATATTCTGCCTTTAGGCATGCAAATATCATTAGGAATAATCCAAGAACTTAAAGAACCTAACAATTAAAAAAACATATTAATTGGACATTGGACATGTCATTTCGACACTGAATATTTGAGATTTATAAAAATAAATGGGGACCTCTCTTGTCCTACCATAGCTTCCAGTAAATTATCCCCTGAAAATTCGTAAACATCACTATTCACTTTTATACGTCGATAGTGGTCGCATTCGGATATAACGCCCCATTAGTTTTTATGTCCAGTGTTGCAAGCTGACAAATAATATTTTTCTACTAAGTCGTTAGTGTCAACCATACGGTTTTATACTGTTTCTATTTGGGATAAAACGTGGATATATCGCTACTAAACTACTACGTCGAGTTGCCATATGATAATATTTATTTATTTTTATATCGATGGTGTGTGCATGATATTGCGAAAATATGTGTGTTGTCAATAGTAAAAATGTCATTTTAGTTGGTATATTTTGATGTCGGTTGTAAAATAGTTATTTTATATCACAAGTTAATTAGGTTTGTTTGTATGATTGCAAAATATTAAAATAGTGTACAAATATTTTGGGAAGGATAAAATTTATTGTGTTCATATTAAAATATACATCACAGGGGGTTTTTCAAATCAAAAGTACATGTTTTTGCATACTTACCTAAAACGGTGGTTCATATATGTAGATTAAAGTTAAGGTAAAACTGCTATCCGCGTTTTTTAAAAGGATCCAGATTATAAGGAAAACCTTTGTCCAGCAGTGGGGCAAAACAGATTGACGAAAAAAAATCTATCTTCGTGAAAATGACAAAATGAATACTTTTTTTACGGTCAGGATGCAGAATAAAGCAAAGGAATTAAAAAAAATCCCAGATTGACGCACTTCATACAAATATTTCAATTCTATGCGAAATAAAATTTGCATATCCGCCGAAACTGTGCGAAAAATTATTCTCATCATTTTTTTTTCTTTTTACTTATTCAAGGAACGACAATAAAACGTTATCTCGTTGCACATCTGAATACGCTCCGATCGATAGGAATATCGATGTATCGACTGAATACTAAAATCAATGACAATGGCGAATCGTTTTTAATAATTTTGGACAGCAACGGAACGATTTTACAACCGGAACTTTTGATAAAATCGTATTTATTGTGTATTGTGTGAATTTATTGTGGGCACATTGTGCTGTGGCGGATGTTAGATGGATGGTTTTCAAGGTGGATGTGGAGATAGGCGTTGAAGATGACGTCAGAATGTTGCAGGTTGCTTTGCTGTATCAAGGAAAATTTCATATTGTAACCCATTGTTCCTCTCTGTCTTTCAGGTTTAAAGAAATAAACACCGTCAGGCCTATATTCCCAAAGCGACAGTGGTAGAGGTGTACTGTGTAAACCCACTTTTAGCCGACAATGTTAGGTTCTATTATATAAGGGAGCAAGGGAGCAATAGGGAGTAACTTATTTTATTTTATTTATTTTTATTGATATACAACACAGTTAACAATCGGTGGATATTAAACAATTCAATTTATAGTAAAGATCTAGATTGCAAACCATAATATGTACATTCAGCATAAACAGTATTTAGCGAAACGGCGATAATAAAGTTATCGTGTGAGTGCTAAAATTAAAATTAAAACGTACGAAATTGCAAGAAGAGAAGATACTATTACATATAATACTAACTATGTGTTCGATGGAGGATATTTTTTACACTTTTAATATATTTACAGATTTGATTTTCAAAAATATCAAGGTTAGGATTAGACTTAGCCAAATCATTATACTGCCGAAGCATTCGTACTAGAGGATTGAAATAAGAAATATTATTTTTATGAATTTGTATCGCGAAAAGATTAGCTTTGTCAGACCTGCGAGCCCTAAATTTTATATTAAAACTTATTTGTGAAAGTAACTTTGGTGAATCGATCATTGCATGTAACACTTTGTATAAATAAATGAAATCGGAAACTTTTCGTCATGTTTCGAGTGATTGGATGCCGAATTGAGTCAGTCTCATTTCGTAAGTAGTGTTAGAACGACCTGCTTTGAGCCGATAACCTATGATTCGGATGCACTTTTTTTGAATTTTTTCTATTTCGTTTATATGAGCTTTGTAGAAAGGAGACCATATTGGACTTGCATACTCCAGGACACTTTTCACAAGTGCGAAGAACAACAGAAGTAGACTTTCGGGCTTTTTGAAGTTTTTGGTAGACCTAAGAACGAAGCCTAATAGTTTATTTGCTTTAGACGTAATGTACTGATAGTGCGACCGAAAAGAGAGCTTATCATCAAAGAGAACACCTAAATCTTTGATAATGTAAGAGCGGTTTAGCTCCTTACCATCTATAATATACTTATTAGTAATTTTATTGCCCTTATTATTGCCAGTATACCGGGCACAATACCGAACGCGGGGATGATACTGGATGAATAATTTCATTTTTCCTTCTCGAATCCCGGATTTTCTACAAGGGATCTGGCATGATGATATAGAAAGGATATTTTATGCTTTTTAAAATGGTGGTATTCTAAAGTTTTTTTTATTGAAATACTCACCGTCACGCCTATATTCCCCAAGCGGGGGTAGCAGATGTGTACTGCGTAATACCACTTTTCGCCGACGATGTTAATTCCCATGTAATAGGAGACGAGCCTATTGCCATATACCGGGCACAATTTCAGAGTCCGGACTCATATTGTGAAGTTTTTTGTTAGAAAAACTTCATTTGACCGACCTAGGATTGGTACCCAGGACCTCGTGATCACCAAGCGATGCGCTTTGTTTTATTGAAATATTTTTTTAATGATTATAAGCAGTGACAGCCTAGTGGTTAGACTGATAAACTGCGAAGTCAGAGGTTTCGGGTTCAAACCCAGGCACGCACCTCTGTCTTTTCGAAAGCTTGTGCGTATTAAAAATTAATGATCACTTGCTTTAACGGTGAAGGAAAACATCGTGAGGAAATCTGCATGCCTAAGAGTTTTTCGAAGGTGTGTGAAGTTCACCAACCCGCACTGGGCCAGCGTGATGGACTATGGCCTAAACCCTCTCAGTATGAGAGGAGGCCCGTGCCCAACGTTGGAACAGTTTCTTAACAGGGCTAATATTTTTTTTTTATATTTGCTTGCAGTTCCAGTTTGAATTATGTGTACAGTTAACCTTTGATTGTTTATCTATCTATCTCTATTTATATTTTTACTTTAGATTCCTTGCGGGGTAACAACAGAGTTCCAACAGGTTCTTTCCTTACTCCTCTCTGGCTTCCTCCATTCTCATAGTTCGTCTCATACACGCTCGCTGGTTACGGAGACTCTTGACTTGCCCTTTGGATAAGACACGGTCTATATCAGATACGATAGTCTAGGCCTCCACGGCACCTACATTCTTCCAGTTTCGCATTGTATATGTGTTTGATTGTTTATCAAAACTAAAAAGAAAATTAAATAAAACACTATCAGTTACTCTTTTATTTTAGATGAGTGCCTCTTATTTATCGATCGGTACATTAAACAATCATCACTGAAGAAAAAATATTTCGTTTTAATTTTTTTTCAAATTTGAAAATATTAAGACTTCCCAACTCTAAAGCTTTAATAAAATATTTGCGGCTAGACATATTTATATTTTAGCAGTCAATGTTATCTATTTGGTAAATAAATACCAATATCTCGGCTGGCCACCCAAATAACAGATAATATTGCGTGACCATCTAAATAAATGTTGAGTTAGGAACTGTTTCCCAGTGGAACAGTCCATTGTTTATCTAAGCTTTTGAAGCGATAAATATGGACCTTGCGATTTTGATCACGATAAAATGGATATATATACATTTTGTTTCTTGTGGAGCTGAAAGCTTTAGACGGACAAATGTAGTTTTTCTAACGAATAATTCCCAGTGTGAGTCCGGAGTCGGGAATTGTGCCCGGTATATGGCAATAGGCTCGCCCCCTATTACATGGGGCCTAGCATCGTCGGCGAAAAGTGGGTGTACTCCGTACACCTCTGCCGCCCCGCTTGGGGTTTTTAGGCGTAATGGTGTTTATTTGTTTATTTTTTTTTTTAGTATTTGAAAAAGTTGCAAGGTGTATCTCAAGTTACAACTTATATTTTTGTTATTTTAGTATGTAAGGAAAGAATCTATTGAAACTTTGTACTCTCTTCTTACCCCGTAAGGGAACTGGCGTGATGATTATTGATCTGAGTGGAGTTTTTATTGTAGACTTAAATTACGCAGACAGCACGCATGCACCACCGACAGCCATGATATTCTTCTCAGCTGTTTTTGAGAAGTATTTCGCTTTAACTTTAACGGGCTGCTTGGGGAGTTTGCCTTTGCCCAGCAATTTGTAGTACCCAGCCTTGATAATGTTGATAACTGGAGCTTTTCCATCTGTAGCCGTGGCATATTCAAGCCGTGACTGCTCAGACACCAGCGTCTACAGTTTGTCAAGGTTCAAAACAGGGCAGAAGAGCTTGTTCTTTCTCTCGTGGAAGTTCCTCATACCAAGTTTACCAAAGTAACCAGTATGGTGCTTGTCCATGTTGATTCTGTGATGATGTTCTCCACCAGCATTACCGCGTCCACCTGGATGCTTGCGGTGCTTGCCAATACGACCGTGGCCGTAGCTCACGTGTCCTTTCAATTTCCTAGTCTTCTTCTTGGAGGTCTAGTTAGGTTCCATATTTCTACTTTCCGTCAGGTTTGAAAATAGAGAGGTTATTCCAGAAATATTATATCATATCTATATGAAGTTTAGCATCAATTACAATAGAAAAATACACAAATTGTGATCTTCCAATAAATCCTAACTATTCACCATCTTAGCTTATACTTATCCACTGCTGGACATCGGCCTCCTCAATCGCTTTTCAGCGTAACCGGTCGTCCTACGCTGCGCTTGCCAATACGTGGCCTCCACTCTAGAATCTTTCTGCCCCAACGCCCGTCCGATCTTCGCGCTATGTAGCCCGCCCATTGCCACTTCAGATTGTTCATCCTGAGCGCTATGTCGGTGATCTTGGTTCTGCTACGAATCTCCTCATTTCTGATTCGATCACGTAGAGAAACGCCAAGCATGGTTCTTTCCGTAGCTCGCTGATCAACTCTATGCTTTTTTATAAGACCTATGTACCCTAACTATTATAGCTATCAACAAATATGTAAAGTAATGAATCCAAAGAATGTCGACAGGTTCAGCACCACGGAAGGTATTTAGTTATTAGTGTACTTATATTCTTTTTATTGGTTCCCACTGTAACTAATATCCATTGAATGGTTAATGTGAATGCAACAGTCCTCTAAGCATTATCATTGAACTTATCAATCAATTGGCAACTAATCGACGTAATAGAATGCAATTGCCTCGGTCTTGCTTCCGAGAATCATTTGTGCGTACGCTCACTACCATGTTCGGGATGAACAGACGACTACTTTTTACAAAAAAAATATCAAAATGGTTTGTATTTAGCTATCTATTTATATCATAAAGCCAGACCCATTGTGAGGTAGGCAAAGACAATTCCAACAGATTCTTTCCTTTCAGATCTCTCTCGCTTCCTTCACGCTCATAGTTCGTCACATACAAGGTGTAACATAATTAACGCATGACCTGGAAGTAGTTCGTTCTAAATCGGTAACTGAATTGATGATACAATTTTTAATGTATCTTACATTTTTTTTAATCTGCCTAAAATGCTGTTACTCCTTTAGTGCGCTATAACTAACTAAATTTATTCTTGAATCAAAGCAATATGAAGATTTCAAATGCATTTCTAAAAGGTATTTCTTAATACGCACACATACACATACTAGTTTCTATGTTTATTGGGGTATGAAGAGCTTGAAAAATGGGTAAAAGACTTTAAATTTGGAGATTTGGTTTTCGTATTGAATTTATGAAGCAATTATCTGTTCGGGTTGTTTAAGGCCATGCGTTATTTACGATACACCTTGTATACACGATCGCCAGTAACAGAAGCTCTTAACTTTTTATTCATGTACATGAATAAATACTTATGAATGCCAAGAACGAAAAGGCTTGTGATAACTTAAGACTCTACCACCTGTGCCAATGTCATTCATCTGTTTTAAGACTTTGTAATTCTCGTAATATGTACTTTAATAGTCTCGATATTTATAAATCGGATTTTAGTTGGTATAGCGTATAGCTTGGTAATCACGAGGTCCTGGGTTCAAATCCTAGGTCGGACAAATTAAGTTTTTCTAACTTAAACTTCCCAGTATGAGTCCGGAATCTGGAGTTGTGCCCGATATATGGCAATAGGCTCACCCCCTATTACATGGAAACTAACATTATCGGTGAAAAGTGGGTGTACTCAGTACACATCTGCCACCCCCGCTTGGGGAATATAGGCGTGACGGTGACGGTAGTTTGTATATACTTTTGATGCACTGTAAAGCTAGGGCTCGCATATGCATTAAGTTACTTAAATTTAAGTTAACATTCGCCTTAAAGAATAAGAAGTTTCACAACTTTTATATCTCAAGGCGTGTTATTCTTCAATGGAATAACGATAAAAACAGTAATTACCTGAAGACGTTTTCTTAATAATTAAATACAGTTTCAACTAGTTTAAGGGCACAAAAAATCTGCGGAAGATGCACCTCGAGAATTGCATTGACCTAAATTAAGTAACCAGTTACCAGGCGACTGGTAAATACGACTTTTTATAATTTGGGATAGGTTGCTATATTTATTTATTTATTTATTTATTTTAAGGAAAACCAAGGGGGTCTGTCCAAGAGCGTGCTCGTCGCGACCCCTGCCAGTCATTATGGCTGCAATCTTGGACCGAAGACGTACCGCAGTGCGGGCTAGGGCGTCCCCCCGAGGCGACGCGTACCGGCCCGCCCCCGTCGGTACGAATATAGGTGGAAGCGGCGATGGGGGCCGCCACCCATCACGCCGGGCCCGAACTGGCGAGTCGTGGGGTGCAGAGTGCCGAATAGGCACTTGGAATGTAAGAGGTGGTATGGAAGATAAGATGCATGAGGTGATTGATGTAATGAAAGAGAGACGCCTGGATGCTCTGTGTGTAACAGAGACTAAGCGGAGGGGCAGTGAAACCTGTGATCTGCCTGATGGAACGATGGCTCTGTGGTCTGGTGTACCGCAGAGCAGTCGTGCCAGCATGGGGGTGGGTATCTTGCTGTCCCGTCGCCTGGCCTCTGGAGTGAGAGATTATGGCCTGTGCGATGCGAGACTTCTCTGGGTCCGTTTAAAACTGGGTGTCACTAGAGTATTTTTGGTCGCAGCGTATGCTCCCGTAAGCTCGTCGACACCCCAGGACCTTGAGAAGTTTTGGGATAATGTCAGGGAAGTTCTGGATTTGGCTGAGGCTAACGAAAAGGTGATTCTGTGTGGCGATCTGAACGGATGGGTAGGAACCAGGCGGCAAACTTGCGACGCTGCTCTGGGTCCTTATGGTGATAAGAGAGTGAATGATGCAGGTAAGCTCATTGTAGATGTTTGTTTGGAAAGGGGTCTCCTTGTGTCTAATACGATATTCCAGCATAAGGACATACATATGTATACGTGGAGAAGGAATGAACAAAAAAGCATGATAGATCTGATCCTGGTTGATAACCGTCTCCGAAGCAAACTACAAGATACGCGTGCGTATAGAGGCCCCACTCTGGAATCAGACCACTATCTCGTAGTTGCGCGGTTTAGTGGTCTGTTCAGGAAGTGGAGGCACTGGCGAGAGCGTATCCCCTTCGGAGACCTTGAAAGATTAAAGGTTGAAAAGTTGCAAGATGAGAGCGTGAGGAGAATGTATGAAGACAGAGTCCGGGACAAGCTTTTGACAGCAGGCTCTTCGGACTCAAATGTAGATGAATGCTGGAATAGCCTGAAAGAGAGTTTGGTGGAATCCGCGAAAGAAGTATGTGGTTGCTCAAAGAAGCATATTACAGCAAAAGGTGATGCATGGTGGGATGCGGAGTTGCAAAGCTCCGTAGAAAGTAAGAAGAAAGCGTGGCAGGACTATGTATCTTCTTTGAACCTGAATGCCAGTATGACAGAGATGAAGAAAGAAATATACCGGCAATGCAAGAATGCCACTAAAACTTTAGTGAAAGAAAAGCGTGAAAGAGCCAGTATGATTGAGGAGGAGAGGCTGGCGAAGAACTTCGAGAACAACACCAAACTCTTTTGGAGCAAGGTGAGAAAGGCTCGAGGTGATTCGTCAGGCTCCAGAATGGAAAGGATAAAATCTAAAGATGGTGACATTCTTGCAGACACACAAGCTGTGCTAAACCGGTGGAGTGAATATTTTGGAGAAATGTATGGAGATGACCCGGATGCTGATGCCGCAGACGTGCCTAAAGGCGAGATTGCGGCACCAGAATCAACGGAGGACATCACTATGGAAGAAGTTGAATGGGCGATAGGAAGTATGAAAAACGGTAAAGCTGCGGGAGTAGACATGATATCTGCCGAGATGATCAAATATGGTGGAACTTGCGTCCGGGACGCTTTCCGGGCCCTTGCAAACCTTTGCTGGAGGACCGGTAGAGTCCCTACAGATTGGCGCCGCGCAGTCATAGTACCCTTGTATAAAGGCAAGGGTTCACAATATGACTGCGCCAATTACAGAGCCATCAGTTTGATCAGCTTGGCAGCCAAGGTGTACGGTAAAATTATTGAACGGAGAATGCGCGTGAAGTCCGATGGAATGTTGTGCGAGGCACAAGGGGGTTTCAGGTCTGGAAGAGGATGTTCGGATCAAGTCTTCTCACTCCGCAACATCGTAGAGAAGCATCTGGCAGTGGGCCGGAAGGTTTTCTGCGGTTTTGTAGATCTGGAGAAGGCATTTGACAGAGTTGTGCGAAAGAGACTTTGGGACATTTTGCCAGAGTATGGTATAGATGGCACTCTGTTGCGAGCCGTCCAGTCCACTTATGTGGACTGCAAGGCATGCGTACGGGTGGGTGGTAACAGGTCACCCTGGTTTGACGTTAAAATCGGCGTCAAGCAGGGTTGCGTGTTGTCCGCTAGACTGTTTATAATATATCTGGACAAAAGTCTTCAAAGACTGAAAGCGATGAATGAAGGTGTACAAATGGGTGACTTAGTGGTAAACCATCTACTTTATGCAGATGACGCGGTTTTAATAGCGCCAACAGCCACTGATCTGCAAACACTAGTCACAGTTATGAAAGACGACTGCATGATCAATGGCTTACACTTGAATGTGAAGAAAACCAAGATTATGGTTTTTGAAAGGGAAGAAACCAGAACGAATGTAAGGATTGTGGTTGGTAACGATGTGCTGGAGCAAGTGAATGAGTTTGTATATCTTGGATGCGCCTTCAGTAAGGATGGGAAATACACCGCTGACATAGAGAGAAGAGTGAGTGCAGGGAACAGAGTGAATGGTGCGATGGGAAAGCTACTCGGGAGCCGGCACTTAAGCCATAAGGCGCAGCTGGCCATACATAACGGAGTTCTTGTCCCAACGCTGTTATATGGTAGCGAGAGCTGGGTATGTAAGAAGGAGAATGAAAGTAGGATAAATGCGGTAGAAATGCGAGCTCTGCGGAAGATGTGCGGAGTGAAGCTGACCGACCGCATTAGCAACAGCATAGTAAGACAGCGAGTAGGTATGAAAGATAGTATCGGTGTAAAGATGAGAAAGGGCATGCTCCGTTGGTTCGGGCATATAGAAAGAATGCCAGAGGAAAGAATGACAAAACAGATATACAATGTGAAAGTGGAAGGATGCAGGTACCGGGGAAGACCTAGACTATCTTACCACGACCAAATAAACCGAGTCTTATCTGATGGAAAAGTCAAGAGTCTCCGTAACCGGCGAGCGTGTATGAGACGAACTATGAGAGTCGAGGAAGCCAGAGAGGTATGTAAGGAAAGAGCCTGTTGGAACTCTGTACTCTCTGCCTACCCCGCAAGGGATCTGGCGTGAGGTTATAGATAGATAGATAGAAGGAAAACCAACAGCTACGTACAAAATATTAGGCAACATAAAAAGGTAATAATTACAGGTTTTCATGTTTAGCAATAATATAGTTAAATAAAGATGTTTTAACAATCGCTGATTTAGCACACAACAAACAATCTTACTTATACTATGTGAAAAAACTTAGATTTAACTGCTTTCTTACCGTACAGCTTTTTGAATTGAATGGGTCGAGCAATAAGTTTTTACATATATTATTGAAATCCCTGCTCGCTCGCACAATGAAAGAATTCTGCCTGTAATTTGAGGATGAAAAAGGAATTGACAGTGGGGGATTGAATCTTACTGACTTTTGAGGAACATTAAAGTAGAGTTTGTTAAGAATTTTGGGACAGTCCATTTCATTGGGAAAACACAGTCAGCCAACTTACGGTGATATACAAGAGGCTGGATATGAAAAGTTTTGCATGTTTTAATGTAATCTTCGGATCTATATGGTAGTCCTAGGCGATAACAGAGATAGCGGATAAACTTTCTTTGTAGATTTTCAATACGATCAATATATTTGTTGTAACAGGGGTTCCAAATTTGAGAAGCGTACTCGAGGTGACTTCTCACGTACGTGCAGTATACTATCTTGAGAGTTTTAGCTTTTTTGAAGTTTCTAGACGTGCGCATAACAAACCCAAGAGCTTTGGATGCTTTCGCGACTATTTTATCGACATGCACGTCAAATAAAAGTTTGGAATCGTGATGAACTTCTAGGTCCCGTACAACATCGCTTCTTGGTAATGTTTCCCCTTTAATTTTATATGAAGTTGAAAGTGGAAAACGCTTTCTAGTGAAGGAAACCACTGAGCATTTCAACTTGAGATGCTTTCGACTACAGCTTGTGATCTGTTGTCAAGGTAAGACGAAAACCACCGAAGTAGATCTCCGCTTATACCGTTGTTTAGTAGCTTAATTTTAAGTATATTATGATCTATCCGGTCAAAGGCTTTGCTGTAGTCTATGTAGACGACATCGACCTGCATTCCATTATCCATATTTTCCGTTAAAAAGTCATTAAGCAAGATAAGGTTAGAAACAGTTGACCGCCCTCTCAAGAAACCATGCTGCGTAGGATTAAACGAGTTCATAAGTGCGGCATAAACCTGGTCATATACCACTCTTTCAAAGATTTTAAAGATGACACAGAGTTTGGAGATTGGCCTGTAATTTACAACCTCAGCTCGTGGCCCCTTTTTGTGGATAGGTGTTACATAAGCTGATTTCCATAATTGCGGAACAAAGCAAGTCCTTAGAGATTTTGTGAATAAAAGCGATATAGGAAGTGCTATAGATTTGGAACATTGAATCAGAAACTTCGGCGATATACGATCCGGACCAGCTAATTTAGATGGGTCAAGCTTAGCTAGCAGTTTCTGAATAGATTCTACTTCAATTACTATGGAATGAATGTCTAATGCCGAGTTGCAGTTAGAAGGACTAATTTCACTGATACAGGTTTCAATATTAGTGTGGTTAAGGAAAGAAGAAAGAAAATGTGAGGAGAACACATCACAAATTGCGTCCGGAGAGGAAGCAATAGTATCACCATACTTAAGGGAACTAGGTAATAAATTGGATTTAGAAAAGAATTTAATAAATCTCCAAAAGTGTTTTGGGTTATTTTCAATGGATGATTCAGTAGTAACTAGGTAATTAGCATAACACTCTGATTCCAGTTTTTTAACTTTATCGCGTAGGTGTTTAAATGCATGCTCATCACTAAGTCTACCATACAATTTGCACTTTCGAAGGTATTTAGATTTTTCTTTTATTAATCGCTTAAGTGATGTTGAGAACCAAATTGGGCAGGAGCTATGTGAGATAGTTTTTAAAGGAATGAATCTATTTTGTAAGTCATATATAGTAGTGTAGAAGTAGTTCATACCATCTTCCAACGATCGAGTGAAAAATTCATGTTGCCAGTCAATAGCCAGAATTTCATGATTGATAGACTCAAAGTCACCTTTATTGTAGAGGTAACGTATATACGGTGCTGGAGCCATGAAACTACATTCAACAAAACTTGCTGCAATAGAGAGGGCTGGATGATAGTCATCAATAGGCACAAAGGGGTCTAAACATTCGCTAACTGAGACTAACTCATTGCATAGAACCAAGTCCAAAATCTTCCCATGTTTATTTAATATTCCATTGAAGTGCTAGAATAGTCAATTCATCAGTCAATAGGTACTCGTCGTTAGTAGATATGCTCTGAGGCGAAAATGAGTTAAAGTTTGCTTGCCAAGTTATACCGCTCAAGTTAAATAATAAAAATAGTAATTTCTTTCGCTAATTGAATCTAAATGTTAAAGAGTATTTGTTTGTTTGCTATCAGCAAACTCAGAAACGACTCAACTGATTTTAATTATTATTTCACCACCAGTAAGTTACATTACCTAGTAGTAACATGAATAATATTGTATATCTGTGATAATAAGATAATATATAAATATATCACAAAATAAATGCGTGTGTAGCCGTAAATGACAGCTCGTATTATTAGTAGCCGCCTCCGACTACGAACCTAACTCCCCTCCTATCAGCCGCTACCGCCGTCCGCGGCATGTTCTCACCGACCGCACACAGGATCAGACACTGAACTCGCCGGCGAGGTCGAAGAATCCCTTGCCTGCCAGCCGATACAGAGCAATACGGAGAAAAACTTTTTTTTTAATTTAACGTGGGGAAATCCTCATGGACTTCCGCTAGCCTCGGGGGAAGCTGGCGGGGCATGTCGGACTCTTACCGACTAAAACCCCATGATGATCGGCATCGAAACCGGATCGGACCGGACCTCTCCCTGCCAGCAGTAGTAGCGGCTATGTTGGCAGGGGAATCGGCGTGGGGGGCCGTATTCTCCTTCTGTGAGACTGATGTTCCAGAAGGAGAAGGCCGAGCGGGATCGGGAGAGAGCCGATCCCGCCCGGCGAAGGCGACGGCGCCGGGGCGGAGGCACAGCTCGCCCAGGCCCTCCAGCTCAGTAGCCCGGGGCTTTATAATACGGGCTAACTTATGTCCCCCGCCGCAACATCTGGCGGGGGACCCCCCTGCTGCACCAACATCCGCAGGCGGGCCCTTGGGGTCGTGGGATATTGGGGCGGGGGCCCTAAGCGTCCTTCACGAGCGACCCCGAGGAGGACGGCGCCATGGTGTGGCCCATGCCGCCGTGAGCACCGTGACGGTGCAGGGCGGGAGCGGATCCATAGGCTCCCCCCTCGAAGAAGGGCTCTTCGGAGCACGACACAGAAGGGCACCGGTGCGTTCCTAACGGAGATCCCGGAGCCCTTCTCTGAAGTGTCGAAACACCTAGTATATGCCCGCCCCCATAGCGACTGCCCACGCCGAGGCCGTTCCTTCTTGAGGCGCCCTTGAGCTAGTTGCCTCCTTGCCCTTTGGCTCGAGCGTAGTGGTTACACGCTCGCCCTCTTATCCGGTGAAGCTGTAAAGTCACACATACACACACACAGCTCGTATTAAATAAAATGCAAACGAATTTAGAGAGAAAACAGAACTTTATTTGTCAACGAGTTGCTACATACGAGTATATACAACATGAATTGACCACAGCAGATAAGGGTAAATACCTAATCTCGTTAAAAAGACGAACTCACCATAGTACTGGATATCTACATGAGTAACTAGCGCTGGTCCTCAATCGACTATTTTTAGAGAAAGAAAGATAGATATTTTTTAGAGTATAAAAATATTAGTGGAACTTACAATGTCTGATTTGGTTTGTAAACGCACCCAAGGTACAGGAATAATTTCTAGTATGGGGCTAACTTTTTCTTATGAAAAACAATTGAATATTATATTTCTGCGTTGAATGTTACTTTATAGCATCGGATTTTATAGAAGATTTATATAGACCGTAAAAAATACAAATAGACGGTGCTCAGGGAAAATATAAAAAATAAAAAACCAGCAACATTTATCACCACTCGTCTTAAACTTGCACATTCTCACTAAAACTCTAAAAGCTCATTAAAAACATTGTCCCCGGGGAATTTAACTCGTTACCCGGTTCAACATTACAACAAAGAATTGCAATAACATGTCACCCTATAAGAATTTTATCCTCAAAAATTAACTCTATGTCATAAGTGACAAAGTCAAAATTCAGATGTGCATTCGGGTATGTTTAAAATGTTGTTGAGTAATTACATCCCGTACTCTCTTGACCCTAATCTACTTCCTCATAGTCCAACAGAAATAAATGTAGCGGACGCGATTTGGTGCGTTTACCCTAACGATGACGTTTTTATGCGATTGCCGACAATGACATTAATACCTATTGACAGTTATTACTACCATTATGAAAATTCGAAATTTGAAATAAAAAAAAATTGTTAAATTATTTTTTCCATAAGAATCAGTTTGAGTTGCGTTTTGTATATTCGAAACTTAAAATAATCATAAAAAAAAACTTAAATTAATTGAATTTAGAATTATGATTTTTTTTTGACTGGCTCGTTGGTCTAGTAGTAGTATTTCTTTATTCCGTGGCGCATGGTATGGTTGGTTACCTAGAGGTCTTGGGTTTAGATCCTATGCACCGAGTAAGTATATATATTATCAGTTTCCTAGGACATCATTCAAAAAACTATACTTGGTCCGACCTAAGATTCGAATTCAAGACCTCGTTATCGTCAGCCGCGCTATTTGCCACTAGACTTTATACCTCATTCGTGTAAAGACCTCTAAATATCGCTTCAATAATTTTATATTTTCACTGTCGTGACCACGTCACGTACATATATCAGTTAAATATTTGTATGTAAAGTGGTATGTTTCCAACATATAGAAAGAATGCAACAGATATACAATGCGGAAGTAGAAGAATTTAGGTACCGGGGAAGATTAAGACTATTTAACGTGGCCAAACAGACCTTTCTCATCTTTACACCAATACTTTCTTTCAGACTTACACTAAGTCAAGCTGACCAAATGCGTTCTGTTACATTTTCGATTTTCACGGCTATTTTGCTGTGTTGCAGTTTACACCTCCATACTAAATTAGAAATGCCAATCAGCAATATATGCTCTTATAAACCCAGGTTTTCATTCACAGTCGTTTTGGTACTTAGCCTAACTGTTACACAACTACGGACCTGGTATCTGCCTGCCGGTTGGCTCAGTAGTAAAAATTATTAATACCTAAAGGGTCTGAACTAGATCAATATCTTTAGGAGGTCTGGGTCTAATTCAGAACTGTACACGAAGCTGTATTCGTGTAATTAGTGCAAAAAATGTGTAAAAACATATAAACGACCGGTTAAACGATTTTTAACGAAAAATAATATTATTAGAATAGAACAAAATGGTTTCCAAAAAGAAAAGTCTACCACACTTGCAGCTTTTTCACTAATTAATAAAGTTACTGAAAATATTGACAAAAGACTTCCACTAGTTGCAATCTTCTTTGATATGACAAAAGCTTTTGACTGCGTGGAGCATGACATATGCATGATTATATACATGATATATATACATGATTATAGATAAATGTTTGAGGTACGGTATCCGCGGGCCAGCATTAGACTGGATCAGTTGGAGTTCAGTGGAAGTTACATCAAAAACCGTGAACAATGTGTTGAGGTGATTCGTCTAGATGCACAACAGAATCTCACCGCATACAAGTCCTCGCTTAAACCTAATAAATTTGGAGTTCCCCAAGGTAGCGTTCTTAGACCCTTGCTTTTTGTGTATATAAATGACCTACCAAACATAACAACTCACCAATCTATATTATTTGCAGACGATTTTTCCGTAGTTATTCCACACAATGATAAATCAATCTCGCACGAAAAAGTTTTGAATTCTACTGTGGAATCTATAATAAGTTGGCTCAATAATAATAACCTACGCGCAAATATTTCCAAAACAAAATTTATACAGTTTAATAACTACAAAGGGAAAAAACAAAATCTAAACCTTATGTATAATGGTCAAAATATTAAGGAAGTGTCAGACCTGAAATTTCTGGGTCTCACAATAGACCAATACTGTAATTGGAAACTACACGTAAAAAATACATCCACTAAACTAAACAGATACGTTTTTGCACTCCGCAGACTTCAGTGTGTAGTGGGCAAAAAGGTTGCTCTTATTGCGTATTATGGCTATGTAGAGTCTATCTTACGATATGGAATACTACTGTGGGGTAATTCAACAGACGCTAAAACTGTATTCCTTGCCCAAAAAAGTGTGTACGTGCTTTAAACAATGTAGGGCCACGCGACTCATGTAGATCCTTATTTAAATCCAACAATATCCTCACTCTGGTTGGAATATATATATCATAAGTTTGCATCTTTGTAAAAAAATATCCAACCCACTTCACCTTTGCGTATAATAATTCTATAATACGAAACAGGGATCCCACTAGATTGCTATTTCCAAAATTTTGAACATCTATCTACCAAAAGAGTTCATATATTATGTGTATCAAAGTATTCAATAAAATACCAAAAAAAAAATAGAAATGCCAGCGCTACCTATGAAGAAAAAATTGAAGCAATGGGTTACAGACCACACCTTCTACACCCTGGATAAATTCTACTCGGTTAAGCAACATAAATTATTTTATTGGGACTATTATATAAATATAACAATATAATAATATGAATAGGAAAGAATAACTATAATATAGAAAAATATACGAAATTATTATGAATGAATGATATTATTTTAATTTAGAATATATATTGACATTAATGAAATATTTTGTATTTCCTATTACCTAATAAATATTTAATATTTGCATACCTGTAAGGCGAAATGTGCTGAACTACGAGATAATGCAACACCTTATGGTAATACCATGTTACAAGCAAATAAATTTCATTTAATTTCATTTCATAAAAATATATGGCAACTGTGGATTGTTGTATTTTTTTCAAAGCTTCTATTTAACTTGCACTGTTCGTTTGTTTCACTGTCTAACTTTCCGGTTTAAAATTTATGATCCATGTTTCAAGCACTTGCGGGTATCTGATTGAGCTGAAATTTGGCTTACGTATGTAATATCGATGATAATGCAATATTATGGTACCGCAGAGCTGGTCTGATGACGAAGCCGGAAGGTGGCTATAGGAAGAGTCAACTACACAACATAATCCCTTCATGTTTAGGCTCGTTGGATTTGTCTTGACGATTACTGCAGATCCGGTTAGTGTCCAGAGTCGGAGGGTGGTCAACAGAACTACCCAACTACTCAACATAACCCCATTATGTTTGGGCTCCATGGATTTGTTTTGATAAGTACTGTGGACCCAGATGGTGTTCAGAGTCGGGATTTGGCGGGCACTTGGCCGTAGGAATTTCTCAATTGAGAGATTAAAAAAGTTTTTAAAAAGGTATATTTAAATTAAAAATATAGGCGGCTTGGTCCAGTGCTTAGGAGCTTAACCCGCTCAGCCTCCTGGATCGAGCAGTTGCGGGTTCGATTCCCGCACGGGACTAATTTTTGTGTGACCCACAAATGTATGTTTCGGATTGGGTTTTTGTTCATGTGAATTTCGTGTTTTTAAACGCATTCACGCCACAAAAACTGTTCCTAAAGAAGGGGCTACGTTTTTTAAAAAATATATAAATATAAATAACTGCGTAAGACCAAAATGTATGTTTTAAGTTTGTCGCGATACTCGATAGATGTCACCCTAGTCGAATTAGCGCGCGGTTTTAAAGGTGTTTTTCCAGTAATTAATTAGTCATGTTATTAGAACTAGTGGTCGCCCATTGGTCGCAATTCCAACCAAAACCATAATTAATTTAAATTATAAGTTGCAACATTATTAAGGTCCTATTATCAAAGACTATACTTCTATAATCACAGATTTCGCCAAGGATACACTATTTAATTGCCTATTCTTTTCAAAAGAATTATATGAAAGTTAAATAAAAATACTGTACTCTCTGCCTACCCCGCAAGGGATCTGGCGTGAGGTTATAGATAGATAGATATAAATAAAAATAAAAACAAAAAATGATTAAAATAAAGAATACCTCTTTTTTATTGTAACAAATATAATGCGATAAAGAAAATGCTTCGTCCATTGAACTTGACATACATATTTCGATAATTTAATTAATGATACAAAACTTCTTTGTAAGCGATGTTTTTTTGTAAAAACTCTTTATTCGTTTGCTGGTTATGTTTGACATTCAGTAAGACTATAGACAAATAATATTAAAGACAAACAATATTAATCTATTCTCAATTTGAAGTGTATTGTGTCAAATACATGGTAGTGTGTGTAATGTTTTTTTTTATTGATTTAATGTATTTTTAATGCATAATTTAAAAAAAAATATTAGCATTCTGCACTCCTTCTCTATGTAAACTATAAGTGTGGGAAGTTTCATACTCCTCCGTCCGCGGAATTTTCGTAAAAAGGGGTACAAAGTTTTTGCTTCACGTATTAATATAATTAGAATGTAAATTCGTTATTAATGTAACTTGATACATCGGTCAAATATACATATGGAAGTATAATGTAGGGTGTTATTTTCAACCCTTATCGGTCACCTAGTTCATTCCAGAATAGGTCAACTGAGCTGTCTCTAGTACAAAATAGGCATGTCGATTCATTCTGAGAAAAATTAATCTTTAGATCGATTCGAATCGAACGCACAAGAATCGATTCTCTATTAAGTCGAAGATTAAAAGATCGATTCTCGATTGATCGAACCAATTTTATTTTCATTAATTTGCCAATTGATTAATTTGGTTTTGGATCCCTCCTTTTTACAATTTCTTAATGTCTTTATCTTATCAAAAAGATGGCTAATTTTAAATAAACTCATGTTTCGTACGTAGTTTTTTAACAATAAACCTGTTGTGCTATTATTTATATCTCTGATTTAGACAACTTAAATAAGTCACATTTTCGATTACCACTTTTTTATGACTGAATCGAGAATCGATCCGATTCGTCAGCATCCAGAATCGATCTACTGAATCGACTCAGAGGTCCGGCTGGATCTAAAAAATCGATTTTAAATTGCATGCCTAGTGCAAAGTTTTTTGGTCGTGTTAAAGTGCCCGGACCTAAAAGTTCGCAATAGCGTAGTAAGAAAGCATGTAGATACTATGTACTATGGAATTATATGTTTTAAAAACAAACATGTATGTTTCACAATTGTTGTCTATAAACAATGCAGCGAGCGGTGTCGGTAATCAAGGTCGCGCCATATCAATTGATTGATTGCATGCGACGCCAGTTGCATGATGATTTGGTGACTTAGGAGGCGAGTAGTTATGCAACTTGATATTTATGTGGTTGAGTAGTTAGTTACCTAGAAGAGTTTGTTCAATGGAGATGTGACCTCAGAATGACCGGATTAGTATGAGATAGGTCAATGATAATCCCAATCTCAGTCCAAAGAAAATAACTTTAAAAAAGAAAGGGAAACCGATTTCAAAAATCATAAAATAAGTATTTGGAGTCGGTGCCGGTTAGTGCAGTCGGTTATTTCCGGTTACACCGACTACAAATATTTATTTTTTGTTTTTAGAAATCGCTTTCCTTTCTTTTTAAGTAATTTATTTTACAATTTTAAGTAATGAGTGAATTAATTATTAATATTTATATACCTATATTATATTATTTTACTTAGTTCTACAGTAAGGTATCAAGGTACAAGAATGATATAATACCTATAATATCGGAATCTATACATTCGTGCTGTTTGCCGTTGTATAGTCCTCTGGTGTATCTCCAAAGTCCAAGGTTCAATACCGATTGCATTAAAATGGGAACACCTCGAAACTATACTAAACCCAACGCAAAAATAATCATCAAAATCAGTTCATAACTATGGACGTAATAAAAAAATACAAAGGAATTGTGAACCTTCTTTTTGAAGTCGTTTAATATTCTGATTAGTTCTATGGTAGGGTTCCTAAAGGATTAATACAATACTTGTAATAACTTGATCTACAGGTTCCTACAATTTGTCGTTAAGGAGCTCCATGGTGTATCTTCACACTCCAAGGTCCAATACCGATGAAATCACAATGGCACCACCTTGGAGCTCTACTGAACCCAATGCAAAAAGAATCATCAAAAGAAGATAAAAAAAAAGCATACTTACAGACGAACAAAGAACCTACTCCTTTTTGAAGTCTGTTAAAAAGAGAGGCGTTTAAAGTTTAACGTTATATACGTCTGTGTACCTGTGAGTCTGTCTGTCTGTGTCTGTCTCCGAAGCGGATCAATCGATTGTGATCTAGTTTTTTTTTTGTTTGAAAGGTGACTTGATTGAGAGTGTTCTTAGCTATTATTCATTTGAGTCGGAGGTTTTTAAACTTTAATTTATGTTTTACTCGTGAAATGATAAATCAAACGGTTGATTATTTTTTGTCGTAACGTAAAAGAACAAATGTATTTGAGCTTTTTAGTTATTAAAAATGCCAGTTGTATGATGCTTTGGTGACTTAAGACGCGAGTTGTTATGCAATTTAATGTTTATGTGGTCGAACAGACTCAAGTTGAGTTTATTCATTGGTGATGCGACCTTTGAGTGACCTGTTTAGTATGGGATTCGGTTTCGATTAATTTTAATCCGAATACCAGACTCGATCCTAAAACTGATAATTCTTTTATTGTCTGGCCGGGATTGACCCCTATCTCACCTGATGGAAAGTGACTATGGAGCCGAAGATTTGGCTCACTGACTCAGTAATAGACTAGCTCTGTAGAGACACGAAACATGGAAAAGGACCTACGGTACCCCATGCATGGCCACACCCCAGTGCAGTAACGGCTGAAGAGCCGTAAAAGCTTTATCAAGTGTGTCTACCCACTAACTTTGGAGCCATCAAAAGCGAGGTGCAACCTTTGGAGAGATGGAGTGCCCCTTCCAAATCCTTTTGTACCACCTGCTGAGAGTCTCTCATCTGGACATAAATGGCCATGCCCGGCCGGAGCAAGGAAACGTGGAGTTCGTTTGGGCCCACCTTACATCGTGCCCTGCATGCCCCAACACCTGCACGCGGCAGGATTTGATTAAGGCCACCGACAATGTGGTTGAGGTGGCCGCGTGCTAGGCCGCTTCTATATAAATTCGACATGTCTGCCGTCGAAACGATAACCAGAAGATATGATATGATATGATCGGGCTAGATCCGTCTCCTTGTTAGGCAACTCCGCGTTACAGGAACACAGCTGGGTTGCTTGGTGACTTTGCTGGGAGGGTGGGGACCAGCCATGGTCGTAAGCTACCATAATGGACAGTTTTGGGGATAAAGATGTGAGCAGCCCATACGTAGGTCGAAAATGTATTTTGCTGAATCTGAATCAAATCTATAAGATTGTGTGTGTTTCTACAAAACTCGGTTCCACACATTCACATCAGCACCAATCATTTTATTATTAATCACAAAATGTAAGTAACGTGTAGACATTTTTATATATCCCAAAAGATATCAGACGTTTCCTTTCCACATTCCAATCTCTCTATATTTATCTATTTTTTTTTATAAACTCCATTTTGTAAGGAAGTATCGGCCCGGAGGAAGCGATTAATTGTTAAAAAGCGTTGCTCTAACTGTGAGCGGCGCGTGCGCATCCTTCCATTGGTTCGTACAGCGCGTTTTTTCAAAAGTTCAAATTTAGAATTTGTCGTTCTCCTTTCGTTTTGTTTCTTTCCTTTTTTCCGTTACGTAGGTATCCGTTAAGTCCGATGCTTAATGATGTCCTGCTAGTGGCTGCGTTATAGTGTGGAGACAGATTTGTTTTTGTAGTTAGATGTGATAATTTATTAGCTCCTGTCTAAATGTCGTTTGTAGCAGTATGGTCCTATATTAGTCTCGCCTACATTTTTGTTTGTTGTTTATAGAAAATATATTTTTTTTCTTGACTTACTTTATTTAGCTATTTAGAACTCAGGATCTCATGATTGCTACGCAGATTATTCGTCTCTAGACCAAAAAGGCAGTCTAAAGTAAACCACTTATAAATTTTTCTTTAGTTTTATGATCTCTACAGGGTCGTAATGCGTTTATTAACTACAACATTGAGGTTATGTAGCCAATATTTAAATGTGATAATTTTGATGTGGCATTGATAATGTCGTTAGAAATTATGTCATGAATCAGGTGGTGATTTAATCCAACTGGTTTAATGTGTTATTTTTACCGCCTTGTTGGAAGCGCAGTTAGACACAGACGTTAAAGGGATTACTGGCCTCAATGACCTTGACAATTTTTGTTTGAAAATTTCTCTTGTCTGATGGTCTTGACAACAGTAAAAAGGTTTTTTTTTTAAATAGTTCAGATATAATTCATTAAAATAAAATAGTCATCCATACAAGTTAGAGAGCATATCATAAGCTTTTTTCGTGTATATTTTATACATATCCAATCTACCTGAACACAAAATCCCTCAATTTAATAACTGAGGTGTGCACACCAAAAGGGTTGTAAATAAAACCACTTTTGTGTACTGATCTATTGATCTGATTTTCTGGTTTTTTTATTCGACCTTATGTCAATAACATATAAGATGGTTGCTACTGAACCATACCGCGATTCACAGGCGACACAGTGGCGCCATCTATTATATTAAAGCAAACTAATTTAAGTAAAGTACATTGTTGGTATCAGACACTACCATTGACTAGAACACTTGCAATATATTATTCGATCACTTGCAATATATATTAAGATAGAGTTTATTAAAAGTATTATTTTGGGGAATTGAATACCTCATCATCATCATCTCAACCTATACTTGTCCACTGCTGAACATAGGCCTCCCCAATCGCTTTCCAGCGTAACCGGTCCGATGCCACCTGCATCCGACGACTTCCTGCGATTTTCACAAGATCGTCGGTCCATCTGGCAGGCGGTCGTCCCGCGCTGCGCTTGCCAATACGTGGTCTCTACTCTAGAATCTTTCTGCCCCAACGCCCGTCCGATCTACGCGCTATGTGGCCTGCCCATTGCCACTTCAGCTACCGAATTGAATACCTAAAACTAAATTTTACACTCCCTACATTAAAATCACGACCTTTTCATCTTCATTTTGACATATATTTCTTATAACAAATACGCAGTACATTCATCAACATTCTTCTGTAAATTGGGAGTTCGGGTTAGGTTCCAACGTGGAATCAGAATATTTTTTATTCATATAAACCATTATAGTATTTATGAATCGTCAGAAAGTTACAAAAACTTTACCACCACTTCGGAATGTCATTCTTGTGGAGAAGAAGGGCACGAAACTCCACGGTTACTCTTTTAAAATAAAAAAATGCATTTTTTTTCGATCTACATTTTATTTTGGGGTATGGGAGAATAATATTTTGTTGGTTGGTTGGGCATCAGATGGGTCTAAGGTAAATTAAGCAATTTATACTGTTCATGACTGTGGCTTGGAAGTATTTATTTAATTTAAGGAAAACCAACAGCTAGATGCAAAATATTAAGCAACATAAATAGGAACTGTCTCCATAATATGTGCGCGTGTCAGCGGGTGCCGATACGCGTGTGACAGACAGACAGGCGCGCGCATAGGAAGTCATTAGTTACGTGCGCTTGCGCCGCGGCGACTGCTCGCGCCCGCGCACCTTCCACTACCCATAGTATTTATGACAACCGATTGAGTATTGCTAACTGGTTGGTATTGATAAAAAAATTATCACGCAATTGTTCCCCAAGCAGGGGTAGCAGAGTTACATTTTTGCCAAACCTGCGTGGGCCCACATGCCGACTATGTTAGACAATTTAAGACGCCGCACTTCCCGTGCATTCCACAATAACGATCGACTTGGCGCAGTGGTTAAATGAATAGTCGCGGGTTAAATTCCCGCATGGGACAAATCTTTGTGTGATCCACAATTATTTGTTTCGGTCTGGGTATTTGTGTATGTAATTTTTCATGTTTGTAAACGACACAGGAATAAATCCCTGAGTGAGCCTACGTTTTTCTAAAACAAAAATTGTTATAATACTATGACCAACTTAGGATTTAAAACTAGTTCGTGATCACCAGTCATATCATACGCTTCTAGAACGATGAGGCAGTTACTTAGGCAAAATGAAAAAAAATATACACCGTCACGTCTATATTTCTCAAGCGGGGTGGCAAAGGTGTACTGAGTGCACCCAATTCTTGCCGACAATGTTGGGTCCCATATACTTGGGGGCGAGCCTATTGTCATATACCGGGCACAATTCCAAACTCCGGACTCATACTGGGAATTTTTCGTAAGAAAAACTACATTTGTACGACCTGGGATTTGAACCCAGGACCTCGTGATCACAAAGCGATGCGCTTTGCCACTACTACCTAACGAGGCCGTTAGGTAGTTACTTAGGTATGTCTTTTCATAGGAAAGACGTCCACTGCTGAACTAAAGCATAGCCCACAGACAGCGACGACGATTAGCTTTGTCCTGAATTCATCCACCTTCATCCCGTGACCTTCATCAGGTCAACGGTCCATCTTGTAGGGGGCCTACCCACTCCTAGTCTTCCAGTACGTATTAATCTGTCTGCTTGTCTGTCTGTCTGTCTTGCGTACTGACTACCGTCTAACAAATGTGTAAGCGTCAAATCAATAAAAATCTGAATCAATTGCCATTATGTACCATTTTACTAGCGACCCGCCCGGGTTCACTGCCGTCCAAATCATAAACGCAGTAATTACGTTCTAAACTAGAACATAGTTACTGTGTTAATGGTTTGGACGGTAGTTCACACGGGTTGCAAGGACAAATACCATATATCGTCATAGTTCGACCTCATTATCATCATCTCAGCTTATACTTGTCCACTGCTGAACATAAGCCTACTAAATCTTTCTCTAGCGCAGCCGGTCTGATGCCACCTTTTTTGTTTTTTTTTTCCTAGGAGTGGAAATCCTCACGGACACCCAGACATACTAGGTAGTAGAGGTGAGTCGTATTTATTAGAACAGATCCAAAGAACAGGTATTTTACGAGAATAGGCGGCACCTAATCCAATTCTGACAATACCTAATCCACCTAATATTCATATTCAATAAAAACTATAAACTAATATTTAGCCGTTTAGCGCGCTCACTCACACCTGGTCCCGCACTCTCTCGCTCACTCATATGCTTATCGCTTTGCTAGCCCGCTTACGTGTAGGATGGAGGGAGCGAGACAGCGCTATACAACGCGTATTGATAGAAAACAAATGTCAATATAATGAATTGAAATCTTTTAAATACGCCATCATGCGAACGCTAAATTTTTGCGGTATATTTAATATCTCAAGACTCAAAACTTCATACATTCGTAAGTTAACAGTCCTAAGCATGTAAAAAGTATGAAGGGAAGATACCAATTCATCACTAATATATCATTAAATGATACAATAGAAAACAAGCATTAGTTTTGTCAACCAATTTCGTGCAGAAATATCTAATATAATCAAAAAAAATAATTGATTCTATTTTGAAACTTCCATTTTCTTAAAAGTGTTATTATGGCTGTACCCGTTCTTAACTAACAAAACAGTTTAACATTCGATTAATTCAAATATCGATAATTCGATATCAGGATTTCATATAGAATAGGCGGATTGAGATCACTACGGAACGGTATGTGTATGAGATCATTGAGATTAGGTGGAATAGGTAGTTGGATTAGGTATTTATGCAGACTAGGAACAGGTGTACTTAGTACCTGATTTACCTAATACCCATAATACCTAATAACCCATCTCTACTAGGTAGTGCCGGACTGTTACCGGCTAAAACCCTTCCTAATTCTCCACCTCCGTCCCATTCGGTACCACCTTTCGGTATTTGCTTCAGGGTGGGGATTTATCCCGCTCGTCATTTTCCTTAATTTTTAATATTTGTTCCATATAGTTTGCTATTGCTTCCCAATTTCCTTTACTTTCTAGCATTAGGGGCACTATGTTACCTTTGTTTATATAAGTTCCTAATCTTGTTTCCAGATCCGTGCGTATATCATTCCATCGAGTGCATTCGAGCAATATTTGTTCTGCATTATCATTGTCATTATATTCATACATGCATTTTGCATTTATCACTTTCCCAATTTTGCATAATGGTCTGATGCCACCTGCATCCAACGACTTCCTGCGATCTTCACAAGATCGTCGGGATTCGGCCGTCCCACGCTGCGCTTGCCAATACGTGGTCTCCACTTTAGAATCTTTCTGAATACCATCTAACAAATGTCAAAGTGTCAAATCATTAAAAATAATTTGTGTTCGACGAAAGCGAGCCGAAGTTTTGACCACACCGAAGTTTTCCAGCAAGCACCGAAATTGAACGATCTATTACGATTTACAGGCACCTCTGTCTTTTCGAAAGTATGTGCGCTTTAAAAATTACCTATCACTTGCTTTAACGGTGAAGGAAAACATCGTGAGGAAACCAGCTTGCCTAAGAGTTTCTCGAAGGTGTGTGAAGTTCGCCAACCCGCACTGGGCCAGCGTGGACTATGGCCTAAACCATCTCAGTTTGAGAGGAGGCCCGTGCCCAACGGTGGGACAATTTCTTAACAGGGCTTATATTATATTATTATACATAATATTATTTCAGTGTTATTATTTTTAAGGAGCCAGAGAGGTATGTAAGGAAAGAACCTGTTGGAACTCTGTACTCTCTGCCTACCCCGCAAGGGATCTGGCGTGAGGTTAAAGATAGATAGATAGATTATTTTTAAGCAGTTGTAGGTTATTTTAATCATCTCGTTAAGTTAATACAGTCAACATAACTTTTAAAAATTTAGCCATACATGAACCAAATTTCTAAAGGTTATATTAAACCGGCCAAAAAACAACTTTACGTCAAACACTAAAAATAATATATTATTATTATTTATTTACAGAAAATATAACAGCGGATGGCTTCGTTCAGCGGTTAAGAACCTAACCCGCTCAGCTCACAGGATCGAGTAGTAGCGGGTTCGATTCCCGCACAGGACAAATTTTAGCGTGACGCAAATGTTTGTTTCGGCCTTAAGGCCAATTCTCGTATTTAATTGACACTGAGACTGAATATTTACTGAATTGAGATTGAATAATGAATTGACTCACATTTGGTATTCTGCTCCACTAAAGTATCGATCGGATTTCAGTATCATCGGAGTCCAATTTTGATATTATGTCAATATGTTTAATTTAAATGTATTGTTGATCATATGTTGATCACTTGTTAATCTCACATGCCACAGCCTAAATAAAAATTTTAACTGAAATCTTCAATTTGATGTTTGCTTTGTATATATTGTTCATGTCAGTTCAAAATTTTATCGGAACTAGTGGTCGCCCGTAGGTCGATATTCGACCTACTCTTTTATCGTTTGCTGGTTATGTTTGACATTCAGTAAGACTATAAACAAATAATATTAAAAACAAACAGCAATTTGGCGTGTATTGTGTCAAATACATGGTAGTGTGTGTAATGTGGTTTTCATTGATTTAATGTATGTTTTATGCATAATTTTAAAAAAATATTAGCATTCTGCACTCCTTCTCTATATAAACTGTAAGTGTGGGAAATTTCATACTCCTCCGTCCGCGCAATTTTCGTAAAAAGGTGTACAAAGTTTTTGCTTCACGTATTAATATATAGAATACCGTTTATATTTTCTTTAGTTAGTCAAGGACTTTCGGTCCGATCTGGATTCGGTCGATGTCGATATTTAACGACTATAACAAATATGATCTTTATGACATTCAGATTTGATCGAAATTGAATTTTGAACACTTTTAATTACGAGAATTGGCCTGATGGGAGTTTGGAATTGTTCCACAGAAATCGTTTCTAGAGAGTTTTATAAATAAGTGTTTAGGTACTTTCTCGTGAATTTATTCATTGGTGAAAACTAAATGAAAATCTGTGGGATAGTTTTTGAGTTCGTACATAGATAGAGAAGCCGCGGCCAGGGATTTCAATGTATACATAGTATAGAGAGTATTTGACACAGTATTATTAATTATAGTTCAGTACGGTGAAAGGCAGTACTGCATTCAATCATATTGAATGATTTTCGAAATCCATAGTGCGTTGTCACGGCGTAGGCAGGTTCGACAGATTAATGGCCCTTTGATAAGTGCTTTGTGGACGTGTGTTATTGAATTAATGGTTCATTTATAGCAGCCAGTGATTTGCGGTGATTTAACTAGTTTGTGGGTTTGTTTTTTAGAAATTCGTTCGTTGTAAGATATGCGATTTAAATACCTTTATCGGAAATAGTTTTTGTATCTCGTGAAAAACTGAGGGCTTAGCATGATCACATTGACGTTATCGTAACGTTGTTAAGAAAGTGCGCTGTCGCGTTCATCTCAATTAATTGGTGGTGTGAAAAGCATGGCATATCAAATCGGTAGAGTAATGCTGACTTTAATCAGTTCGTGCTAAACCCTTATTTTCTTTCGTAAATACTAAAAGTTTTCTTTGTAAGCATCCAAGAATGTCTTAATATATTAATAGCAAAAGAAACCTTCATCATCTTTCTTTGTTTCATGTCAGGAGTCCCTTGGTCCAGGGCACCAACTACGGTGGCAGGTATGGAAATCCTTTAATCGGCTCCTCACTCAGGTTCGTTGTATGCAGGTAAAACTTGTGCACTACGGGGTTCAGATATTCAAATTGTACAGATTATGATTATGGTTTGATTCACTTTTGAAATCTTCTAGCATGTTCAAGCTCCTCTACGGATAGCATGATTTAGGTGACCACCACCCCCGACCCCTGCTGCCACCGTTGGCCGCGACATGTTCTCTCCGATCCCCCCGATGCTTTGTCATCCATTCTTCCTTTCTTCCGCTCAGAATACGGGCGACGACGACGTAGTCCTAGATCCCCTCCCATAGCCGGCGGTTGACCGGTGCACTTAGTAGTGCACCCCGTCCCCCCACAGCGACTGTCCCAACCGACGGCGCCTCTTGAAGGCGCCTTCGAGTATGTCGCCCCTTGCCCTTCTGGCTCGACCGTAGTGGTTGCACGCTCGCCCTTAAGTCCGGTGAAGCTGTAAAGGCCTCGCGGCCAACAGCGTACATCACTCACACACACACACACAAAGGTGACCATTCGCATGGCGGGATAAATATGAACCATTAACACGAATAGGAAGAAGAAGGGCAAGTTTAATTTTTACCAATGAAATTATTTGGGATCCGGAAAGCTTGTGATTTATATATGACGTGAAAACCATAAAATACACGACAAGAGAAAGTTAGTAATTTCATACAAAAAGTGTCTCGTTTATCCTCGTTCGGACATTGATACCTGATAATTTAAAATCCATAATTCTCATGTAACTTTATCCAAAAGTAAAGCTTTTTTGGTTTCTCACCACTTTGAAATTAGGTCAACAGGAAATTCGCTGGGTTTTAAAAGTTTGGTCAGTTTATGATGGGTGACAATTTATAGTAAATGTTTCGATTTACAAAAGTTTATGTAGCTTAGAACACATTTTATGGCGTTGGTTTTAGTTACCACCTTATATGGTAGCCTCTAAGCCAAATTGGAAGCCTTTTGGGCAGCTTGATAGGTTCATCGGTCAGCCGGGTCCGCGTGATGGAGCATAACCTGTTCTCTTTCACCTCGATTAGTGAGAGAAGGTCTTTTATACCATCAGTAGGACAAAACAGTCTGATTTATATCATAATGCCAATAACCCAATAGAGGTTAGACGCTATTTTTTGTGTTTCGCGGGAAAAAGTTTCAAAACTTACTCAGTCCTCTGTGGGGATGATTTAAGCGGGACTTTTACCGTACTAAAAACCCCCACAGGGTCTTTCTTCAAAAGGGTAGGAGAATTCCGGGATTTGTTAGCAGAATGCATCGGTTCATTCAAGGTGAGTGTAGCTCTAACATCGTATTCCTTGCTTCTTCTTTAGTTGCCTTTTACAATGTCTACTAGAATGGCGATACTTTATTACCTGATGACATAACCAGGTTCTAGTAACCACGTGGCTTAACGACATTGTTAGATACGCTATAATTTTTATTTATGTCCCTAAGGGAATATAAAATTGAATATTAATATGATATAACACTGAGCTCGTACGACTGGGAACGTGAGTTATTTATTGGTGAGGATTCGTTCGTACTATTAAAATTCGAAAGGAAATAATATCATATATACCTAACTATTACATTTAGCACGTTTCCAAAGTAGTGAGCAGGGAAGTGGTCATGAAACTGGCTAGCAGGATATCGATTTTTAAATCGATATGTAACACTGAATCGATTCAGTGCATCGATATTTCACCCTACAAAATCGACTTTCGATTGTTTCTCTTTTGGTAAAAAACAATAGTCTGTCAAGTTGACAGACTATTATTTTTAAAAAGCTTAGATTTTAAACATTAGAAACTATAATCTATACTATTTTCTAAACTTTTTATTGTAACAAAGATATTTAGAAAATAGATGTCTTCTTTTATACCTGATACTTTGATATGTTAATACAAATAATTCTAATGATGGAATTCCCTGAAATAAAAAAAATCCTAGATTTTACTGATAAGAGATCGTTTAATATGGTATGCTGTTTTTCATAAATTGTATTTATATTTACATTGTAAATGCAGTCTTGAAAAAAATCGTTTTTTTTTAAATCGATATTTCAGAACTCGATTTTTTTGTGAATCGATTCATCAGGTTACGATTCGAAACGATATTTTTCGGAAAGAATCGCCATCCCTAAGGTAAAGTAAAGTTGAATCCATCAGTTGGCTAAAATATTTCTAGCAAAATTCGAGTTGCACCAATAGTAAGGCCACAAGATAGGACATAACTCACATGCATTCGATATGACCAGCCTATAACGCAGTAACTGTATACCCTACGTGTTTAGGTTATATTTTAAGCATCCTATTGACAAGACGTCGGGTATTACAAGTCTGTTGCTGTGTAACCACGTGGTTCTGGAAGGAAATCACAAGATTTTTTTAACAATTATTGTCGGTATTTTTCATGGCGATTTAAAATATTGGTAAAGTAAAGATTACTTAGAATAAAACTACTAGACTATCTTACCATGACCAAATAGACCGAGTCTTATTTGATGGACAAGTCAAGAATCTCCGTAACCGGCGAACGTGTATGAGTCGAACTATGAGAATGGAGGAAGCCAGAGAGGTATGTAAGGAAAGAACCTGTTGGAACTGTGTACGCTCTGCCTACCCCGCAAGGGATCTGGCGTCAAAATATAGATAGATAGACTTAGAATAAAATTATTCCATTAATTTTAAATATACAAAAGTAAAATTTATTGGAACCGGTGAGCATGTATGTCGAACTATAAGAGTGGAGGAAGCCAGAGAGGTCTGTAAGGAGAGAACCTGTTGGAGCTGTGTTCACTCTGCCCACCCCGTAAGGTATCTGGCTTGATGATATAGATAGTTAGATATTAAATTGATCTATTTGATTGTGAGAAATCGGGTACTTACTGGCATGGTAGAACTAATTATACAGTGTTTTAAAAAATAAGGCTGGACAACTTTGATACAAGTATTATTAAAAATAAACAAATTTGTGCTCTACGCGGGAAAGCTTTCAATGTAGAGCGAATAGTGGGAATATATGTTAATGTTTTTTTAAGTTGTAATATTTTTACAATCAAGTAATTACGATTATTTATAATGATTGTATTAAGATAATTTACTTGAGGAAATGTAATGTCTGTTCTTGAATATAGAGTTTCCGGTTACAATGCGATATATGTTTGGGTATATGCTGGGATTCCTAGAAGTTAGGAATCATCTGGTTGATCTGCCCCTTAATTGCTACTCGGAATAAAAGAGGTTAATAGTGCTTTATGCACGTATTTCGGTATAACAGTGTTGACAGATTCAACATCACCACGTCAAATTGCGGTGAAGGTACCTTTACCTTAAATATTTGTTTTGTTAACGTTTAATAATTTTGTATTTCTTACGATTTTACTATATAAACTCTATTACAATTAAAATTGCAAATTTTATTCATTTGGGTTTGCAATTATTATGATTTTCAACTCAGTATATCTAATCACTTATAATAGGTATTATTAACCGACGTAATTTATTTAAAACATAATTTTATGAATAAAGAAATGGACTCCTGCGGCACGTACCTTTGATCAAACTTGTCTATAAAATTGGTATCAAGAAAACGTGATAATTAAATAATTAAACTAAATATTGTTTATGGATTGATGTGGAAGATATAATTTTTCTACTTAAAATATCTACTTCTATCTATTAATACTTCTGCATTTTGTAAAGTTTAAATCGTGCAACATTCTTTAAACAAACACCTCCAGTCACTAATCGGAAGTGTTAATGTAAATCGATTAAAATCGGTAACACAATCGATCGAATCGGAATCGATACCATGAATTAAATCTATTTAAAGCACGGCACTGCTAACGGAATGAATGAGAAAACTGAATGATTGAGTGAATGAATGCTTTTATGAACGTAATAATAGTTGCAGAGTATAGTCGGCTTCCGTGTTCCAGATTTGGAGATAATGGCGTGAAATTGTGTAGGTACTTTTAATGAGCTCTTGGCGTGATGAAAGGAAACTATGCTAAGATTAACTCAGTTCCGTAGTAAGAAGAGGATTTGTGTGTATAGTTTTTGAGTTCATTCACGACGTTCATACTTTTTGAACACGAATAAAGCATTTTTGGTACAGTCATACAAGCATCTTTTGGTACGTGGGCAAAATCGTTACTAACGCTATTAGAGATGAGTCGTATTTATTAGAACAGATCCAAAGAACAGGTATTTTACGAGAATAGGCGGCACCTAATCCAATTCTGACAATACCTAATCCACCAAATATTTAGCCCGTTTAGCACGGTCACTCACACCTGTTCCCGCGCTCTCTCACTCACTCATATGCTTATCGCTTTGCTATCCCGCTTACGTGTAAGGGTGGAGGGAGCGAGACAGCGCTATACAACGCGTATTGATATAAAACAAATGTAAATATAATGAATTGAAATCTTTTAAATACGCCATCTTGCGAACGCTAAACTTTTGCGGAATATTTAATATCGCAAGACTCAAAACTTCATACATTCGTAAGTTAACAGTCCTAAGCCTGTAAAAAGTATGAAGGGAAGATACCAATTCATCACTAATATATCAATAAAATAAAAACAAGTATTAGTTTATTCAACCAATTTCGTGCAGAAATATCTAATCTAAACAAAAAAAAAATTTGATTCCATTTTGAAACTTCCATTTTCTTAAAAGTGTTATCATGACTGTACCCGTACTTAACTAAAAAAACAATTTAACATTCAATTTATTCAAATATCGATAATACTATATCAGGATTTGATATAGAATAGGCGGATTAAGATCACTAAGGAACGGTATGTGTATGAGATCATTGAGATTAGGTGGATTAGGTATTTGGATTAGGTATTTATGCAGACTAGGAGCAGGTGTACTTAGTACCTGATTTACCTAATACGACCCATCTCTAAACGCTATCATTAAGTGAAATGTCACTTCATGACAGTCTCAGAGTTGTCATTTGCTACGAAATTTACCCTAGTTCTTGTTTAATTAAAAACAAAAAAATATATATTTTCTTGGAAGTGGGAAAATTTTCCTAAATGGTAACCTTAATTTCACGCCCCCTGTCAATGACAGCTACGGGCCAAAATATCCTTGTCGCATTATACGTCAAACTATAATAATACCAACGCGACAGAATAACAGTCGGCACCTGTAGTTTTGGGAAGCTTAAGAATGTGTTTTAGCTAAGCTTCTGATCTTTTACATTTTAAAATCAGCTGAGATTATTTCCAAAACCTTTTGTTGTAAGCCATACTATTATTGTTATCTACACTGAAGTTTTAAGAATTTGTACGTCATATTAAATTACAGAAGTGATAATTATTTGGGAATGACTAATGTAAAAAAATGTAGTAATGTCCTATATCTTAGTCGAGTAAACTCACAAGATATTCTATACTTACAATTCCATGCAGAGCCGACTATAAATTAGACCATATTATGACTATTCTCGGACGAAATTACACGCGGTGTTATTTCGCGGCGCATTAGGGTCAACTGGGCCGCGTTAGTACTAAGGTAATGGTCCGAGATGAACATTATATAAGTTTCTGAATGTTTTATATCATAATGAAACTAAGTATACTATATATGTAGAAATGATTTGGAAGCTAAGAAATGATGTTACAGAAGGAGGGGCAAACACACTGGCTTATCTAATTATTTATTTATTACGTTTTCCAGAACACAAAACTTTTGTTTTATTCTATAACAAAGACGTACAATTCTATAATAATGACGGGGCACCGCCACTTTAGTCTAATAAATAACATCTGTCACTGTCAATGCGGTAGCGAGCAAACACAATATTGCGACTTTGGGTTCTAGCCCTTTGAGGTTCACATCTTGCAGTCATTGATTTTTACGTATGTATACATATATACAGATATTTAAATATGTAATATAAGTCTATACGGATATTTATATAAGTATATTGTTATTTATTCCCCTTATTTCCAGGTTGGCATCTCTGACGTCATCCTTATTGGTGCTGCCAGAATACCAGCGCTGCGCCATGATCCATCGTTATGGTATAGCAATATGCTGAGGCAGTATCTTATTAAACCCCACACAACCTCTGGTGTCTGTAAATGTTGTGACTAGTTTTTTTTTCCTTTTTTGTTTTTTCTTCTATTTATTATTATTTTTAGTTATTATTTTCATTATTAATTTTAGTATTGTAGGGTAGGCACAAAATAAAACACCGGCAGCAGGTACTGTACGTGTATTGTGACTGACTCGGAATACAAACTCGCGAACCTACGTAGGTTACAGGATAGGCTGCTGACGCTGCCAGATCCTGCTTCCACCCTAGCTAACAAAGTGGTATGCTGACGCTAACCGGCTTTGCGTACTGTCCTTGTCTTAATGGCTGCTGACGCTACCGCTTAAGACGAAGGCTAGCTAACGACTACTTTCACTTGACCGCGGCGCGGCTTATATAGGCGCTCGACGCAGCGGCAACGCTCCATCGGGAAGGGGTGGCGTGCGACGTCATCAGGGCTTCGTGAAACAGCAGTACATGTGCGAGCAGGAAAGTATTCGAGTCCACGCGCAATCGTATTGTTTTAGTTCACAGGGGTTAAATGGTTTGCTACAATCTCCCCCTCTGGTACTTTGAATCGTCCCGATAAAGTACCAGCATCACCAACAGTTAGCAAAACTAATTATTGCGAGGACGTCCTCTTCTTCGTATTGGTATAATTGGTGTTGAAGTAATATCATCTCTTTGTTGGAACTTTGTAATGGCTGAAGTGTGATATTTCCCAATAACTTCATTTGGTTTATCAGGATGTGCGACTTCATAAATGGAGCATCCATGTTTTTTGATAATCATGTATGGGCCATCTCTGCGAGGTGCCAGCTTTGCTGCGAATTGTTTATTTTGATTACTTATTGGATGAGTAGTAATTAAAACAAGATCTCCATATTTGTATCCAGGATCTGGTCTTCGATTTATGTTACTACGAACAAAATTTTCGTCTTGCATTTTCTCTATATTTGATTTAGCTATTTTTAAATCTTTGTCCAATTTCTTCAAAGTAGGTGTGATTTCAGCAATGAAATTTTTAGATTGGACAATAGTACTGATATCGTGTGATAAATCTTGAAGGGTCCTTAACTCTCGGCCGAATGTAAGATATGCCGAAGAAAATCCAGTAGTTTTATTAAACGCTGTATTCATAGAGAATCTTATAGCTGGTAAAGTGCTTGGCCAAGTTCGATGACTGTTTTTTACCATTATCGCTATTTGAGATTTCATATCTCTATTTTTACGTTCCACCATGTTTGGCTCAGGGTGATAAACTGGACTTAAAGTTTGTTGAATGCCTAGGCAGAAAGTCAATTGTTGCATGATAGCAGATATAAATTGGGTACCATTATCACTACATATTCTTCTTGGTAAACCATATCTAAGGAAAACCTCATTCAGTAATGTTTTTGCGCAATTTTCGGCCGTAGCTTCTGTAAGTGCAAATAGTTCAACCCATCTCGTTGCTGTATCTTCAATAATAAAAATCCATCGCTCATTGTTAGGTCCTTTTGGTAGTGGACCAAATAAATCAATAGAAAGAGTTTCGAATCTTCGATTATTAGCAGTACTTTGATACAGGCCTGCAGGTTTTTGATTTGTAGGTTTATATTTTTGACAGTCGCTACAAGTCTTGACATAGTGTATTATGTCTTTTCTCATTCCTTTCCAGAAAAATCTGTTAGAAATTCGCTTTTCTGTTCTCTCAATACCAAGGTGACCAGCGGTTGGTTCATCATGGAATGCCTTTATAATATCTGATCTTTCATGTTTCGGAACAAGAAGTTTAGCGGTGTCATCGTCTTGATCTTCAGTGAATCTATATAATACTCCTTTGTGCATAATATATCCTCTCTTTGTCCATTGCATGAATTCTTCAGATTCAGATTTATTTTCTAAAATTTCAATTATGTTTTCCAATTCTTCATCCTTCAACTGGGCATCTCTTATTGATTTCTCCCCTCGATTAGGTAGATCCAGCTCAGCATAACATAACATACAATTTACTGAGTCTTCTGTGCATGGTGGACGTGATAATGTGTCTGCCACAATATTAGTACGTCCTGGTGAGTATTTAATTTTGAATAAGTATGGTTGCAATTGAAGTGCCCATCTGGCAAGACGTCCTGAAGGTGATTTCAAATTCATTAACCATTTTAAAGGTTGGTGGTCAGTAATTGTCAGGAATTTTACTCCTTCTACGTAACCACGAAATTTTGATACTGCCCATACAATAGCTAATGCTTCTTTCTCTGTGACTGTATAATTACATTCAGCAGGTGTCAATAATCGACTAGCATATTCAACAGGGTGCTCTTCTTCACACTCCCCCTGGACCAAAGCTGCTCCTATAGCGTAATGACTAGCATCAGTTTTTATAATAAAAGGTAATTCATAGTTTGCTTGTCTTAAAACTGGTGCCGTTGTTAAAGCTATTTTTAGTTTTTGAAATGCTAACCTTTGTGTTTCTTCCCATTGCTATGTCGCTGCTTTCTTTGTAAGTTTTGTTAAAGGCCTTCCCCACGTTGGGCGCCAATTGTAGGGTAGGCACAAAATAAAACACCGGCAGCAGGTACTGTACGTGTATTGTGACTGACTCGGAATACAAACTCGCGAACCTACGTAGGTTACAGGATAGGCTGCTGACGCTGCCAGATCCTGCTTCCACCCTAGCTAACAAAGTGGTATGCTGACGCTAACCGGCTTTGCGTACTGTCCTTGTCTTAATGGCTGCTGACGCTACCGCTTAAGACGAAGGCTAGCTAACGACTACTTTCACTTGACCGCGGCGCGGCTTATATAGGCGCTCGACGCAGCGGCAACGCTCCATCGGGAAGGGGTGGCGTGCGACGTCATCAGGGCTTCGTGAAACAGCAGTACATGTGCGAGCAGGAAAGTATTCGAGTCCACGCGCAATCGTATTGTTTTAGTTCACAGGGGTTAAATGGTTTGCTACAGTATCTCAATTACTATGTGAGTGTGGTTGAATAAATGTCTTTTCTTTCTTCTTTTTTTCTTTCTAATCCGTTTCTTTTATAAATAGAAAATTAACACAGTCATGCCTATATTCCCCTAGCAGGAGTGGCAGAGGTGTACTGTGCTCATCCAGTTAACGCCGACGATGTTAGGTACCATGTAACAGGGGGCGAATCTATTGTCATTATACCTGGTGCAATACCAGACCCCGGAAATTTTTCCATCAAAAAATTACATTTTGTCTGGCCTTGGATTCAAACCCAGGATCTAGTGAACGCTCCGTATATTATTCACCACTAGAACAACCTAACATCTTGAGAGAAACTTCTGCACAAAATGAGAAACAACGTCTGTTCTGTGTTTTTCAATTTTAACGAAAAAATGCAGTGTCCGTACGGATTCAGTTTTGTCATAATAATAATATTAGCCCTGTTAAGAAACTATCCCACCGTTGGGCATGGGCTTCCTCTCAAACTGAGTGGGTTTAGGCCATAGTCCACCACGCTGTCCCAGTGCGGGTTGGCGAACTTCACACTTCGAGAAACTTTTTAGGCTTGCAGGTTTCCTCCCGATGTTTTCCTTCACCGTTTCTATGACTTTGTCATTGAAAATAAAAAAAATATGCTCTACACAATGTTTTAGTTTTCGCGAAAATATGAACACCGCAGGATATTAGTCACAATGTACACAAGTTGCCCTTAAGAAGTTATTAAAGAATTACCTTAACGCAGTAACACCTGCATGCAGCAGGACTTAATAGCTGCCTCCGACAATGCAGTCGAAGTGGATGCCTTCTGAGTCGCTTTTATATAAATACATGTCTGTCATCGAAAAGATAAGAATTAATGACCTACCAATAACCCTGTATGTACTTACATATATATATATAGAGTTATTCACTAACTCAACCCACAGATCTCGACCCACGCGGTTTTCTTCAACTCGACCTGCGAAGGTTTTATATAAAAACCTACGCGGGTTGAGATGTTGAAATTTAAAATAAATGACTTTTTTCTTTCATCAACCCATCCCACTCTTAGTTTTTGTCAGTCAAGTGAAAATATTTTAATATTTCTTTTATGTGTGTGTGTGTGTGTGTTTATGAATGATCTATGCTGTTGGCCGCGGGGCCTTTACAGCTTTACCGAACAAGAGGGCGAGCGTGTAACCACTACGCTGGAGCCAGAAGGGCAAGGGACCAACTAGTTCAAAGATGCCTCAAGGAGTAACGGCCTCGGCTTGGGCAGTCGCTATGGGGGAGGGCATATACTAAGTGTCTCGGTGTAGTGCTCTGCACCGGCCGGCGGGAAAGGGATTAGTCGACCTAAAAAGAAGAAATAATATAAAATATAAATATAATATCATATCATATAATATCATATCATATAATATCATATCATAAAATATCATATCAGCCCTCTTAAGAAACTGTTCCACCATTGGGCACGGGCCTCTTCTCAAACTGAGAGGATTTAGGCCATAGTCCACCATGCTGGCCCAGTGCGGGTTGGAGAACTTCACTCACCTTCGAGAAACTCTTAGGCATGCAGGTTTCCTCACGATGTTTTCCTTAACCGTTAAAGTAAGTGATATATTAATTTTTAATACGCACATTTTTTAATATATTATTACTTTTGTAATAATTGTAAATCTACATATTCTTTTTTTCATTCATTCTAGAAGGTACTAGCTGGGCGATCTCACCCACACGATCAGTTCATTCGTACAATACATTGTTTCATCGGAAATAAGTACACGGTTCGAACTTGTAAGCATAATAAGACATTGTCGGGATTGTAAGATAAATCGATGTATTGAAGCTCATCGTAATATAACTTAAGTTACGGGATGTGTAGGTGTTGTTAAATTTATTGAAAGTTTTCTTAATTAAAAAACCTCCTTATAGGACTTTTTTCCCCAAGCGGGGCTGATATAGGTGTCCTGTATACATATCAAAGAGCCCAAAATCATTTATTTGTATATATAATAATATTAGCCCTGTTAAGAAACTGTCCCACCGTTAGGCACGGGCCTCCTCTCATACTGAGAGGGTGTAGGCCATAGTCCCCCACGCTGGCCCCGCCCTTTTTTATTTGTATAATCCAATAAAAAAAATTCACACGGCAAAATTATAACAGTCTTCGACGAACTATGAGAGTGGAGGAAGCCAGAGAGGAATGTAAGGAAAAAACCTGTTGAAGCTCTGTACAGACAATATAGACAGATAGATAGAAAATTATAACAGTATTTACATATACCACCAGATCGGAACGCGGTCTTCGCAGAGATAATCCGGCGAAGCGGGTTAGTCTTTTTACTTAATTTGTTTTATTCGATTGGCCTTTCTGATAAGCCTTTTTTTGTTGCCTTTTCTCACAAAATTGTATTATACAATGCTTAGCTGCTCAACCCCCGTCTATTTCACCTATCGCCGCAGACATGAGGTGCCAATGTTATAGAGGGCGAGCCCATTGTCATTATACCAGGCATCTGTGTTGTCATATCTACCAACTTATTGGTAGATCTACCTATCTACGACTATACTCAATACAACAATAAGAAATGGGAATATGCAGGTTAGTTTCAAGAAAGTACATAAGGTGAGGGGTATTATTCGCAGACAGAATTAGAATTAGGTACATGTACCGATTTTTTGCTCTTCATCTACAAATATTCTAAAATTAGGGTTGGCAACACTGCCAGATATTTTTTTTTTACATAAAACGTAGCCCCACACTAAGATTTAATCCTGTATCGTGGGTGCGTTTACAAACATGAAAATTCTCATACACAAATACTCAGACTGGAATAAATAATTGTGGATCATACAAAGATTTGTCCCGTGCGGAAATCGAATCCGCGACTATTAGACACAGTGGGCGGAGCGGCTTAATCTCTTAACCACTGCGCTAAATCGTCCGGCAATTGCGTCATTGTTCTAGACCTCGGACTGTGATTGTCAATTTTTGATAAACGAGGCACACTTTCCGATCTAGTCCTTGTGATCGCAACTAGAACGCGCTATTAAACCAACAATATATTCTTAATACAATGATGTTAGCTCCAGTGTTGGGTGTTTTTTAATTTTAGAATCAAACAATTAAATTTCCAATTGCAATTAAGTTAATCCCCCTAAGGTACTTCAAAATAATAATGACTTTTGTACGCCAAACGCCTCAGTTCCTCTCGTGACCATCGGTGCTGTTGAGCACTTGAAACATTGTAAACCTAAAAACTAAAAATAAGCCGCGAAGAAATTCGAAATATTTTAATTGCAACTTAATTTTTTCACAATTAATTTTTGCCTAACTCTGGTTAGCACTTAATGTTATAGGGGGCTAACCAATTGTCGTTATATAGGACACAATTTTGGCTACGGGACGATTCTTAAATTTTTTTTAAAAGAAAAAGCCTATGTTATTTGCCCACGATCTTTCTCAAGGTTCTAATTAAGTATAACTAGAAGAAGACGGCCACGATGTAATTTTATACGAGACATGCCTTTTAAGTTCTGTCGTTTCCATATTTCCCGGCAATTTTGAATTTGGAACTGTTCTATATTCGAATGAATGAATTTAAATTTTGAATCTCAAAACAGTTGAAAGTATTAGGATTAATGCTATTGTTTAGTCACAGCGTCGATTGGAATCTGTTAGGTTACGTACGAAAATGAATCTTTCTAAGGAAAATGTTCGTGCAATACTTTTCTACAACCTTAGAAGAGGCCTGACATGGCTTCAGTGTTTTGAAGAGCTAATATCTGTGTTCAGTGATGAAGCCCCATGTCTGCGAACTGTCGAACTCTGGTATTTAGAATTCCAGCGTGGACATACTAGTGTTAGTGACAAATCTCGCGAAGGACGCCCAAAATCCGCCTTCACTGAAGATAACATCATTGCTGAGAGACAACTAATTCTCGAAGATCGTCATGTGACATATCGAGAGATAGAAGCTCTATTAGGCACCTCAGGGACAACCATTCAGAAAATCTTGCATGAAGCGCTTGGTGTGAGAAAGCTAGTTTGCCGTTGGATACCGCATCTGCTTTCCGACGATCACAAGGCGGCCCGCGTCAGATGGTGTAAGAAAACTCTGCAAAGGTTCAACCGAGGAGAGTCAAATCACGTCTACGACATCATCAGTGGTGACGAATCTTGGATCTATGCCTACGATCCTGATTCCAAACAACAATCTACAATCTGGGTCTTTCAAGACGAGCCAAAGCTGACTAAAGTTGTTCGTTCTCGAAGCACTTCAAAGAAGATGGTGGCCACGTTCGTTGGAAAAACCGGCCATGTTGCGACTATTGCACTTGAAGATCGTAGAACGGTTAACGCAGAGTGGTATACCACAGTTTGTTTACCACAAGTCATCGCCGAACTTCGAAAATCTAACTCAAAGCGATGCAGCATCCTGCACCACGACAACGCAAGCTCACACAGCGCTCGTCAAGCGATTGAATATTTGAAGCAGGAAAAAGTAGAAATTCTTGACCATCCTCCATACAGTCCTCACCTAAGCCCTAACGATTTCTGTACATTTCCTAAAATTAAGAAAAGTATTCGTGGTCAAAGGTTCCAGTCCGGTGAAGAAGCAGTCGACGCTTTCAAGTCAGCCATTTTGAACAACCCCACTTTAGAGTGGAATAAATGTTATAATAACTGGTTTGAGCGAATGGAAAAGTGTATTAAGCTACGAGGTGAATACTTTGAAAAACAATAAAAAGTACTATGGGCAAAATAGTAATTTTGCTTCCTAATAAAGCACGACGGAAGATAGAATCTGCGGCTGAATTGCAGCAACTCATTGTCCAGTTTCTAGTGGTGGCTTCGACGTCCGGGCTAGCTGCTGTTCCCAAAAACACCATGGCAGAATTAAGTGAAGCGCATTCGAAGCCAGCTGAAAAGAGATCGCGGAAACCAGCCAAGTAGTGTACACTAACGGGTACTGTATAGATTTACAAATATATTTTTTTTGTTTGTTTTTGCACTCTTTTTTGTGTTTGTTTTCTTTTATCACTTTTTTATTATTTTACCGTAAATTTTATTTATACCCCATAATTATTACTTTTTTTTGTTTTGTTTACCTAATTGAATTGACATTGACAGCACGTTCGGAAATGTCCCATTATTGTACAGAGTATCTGAATATCAGTCTTTTGATCAGTTTGTGTAAAACTGGCGAGTGTAAAGAGGAGCTATTTTTTATTAGTTTTTTTTTTAAAGTTTTATATTATTTTTATTTCATATTATTATTTATATTATTGTGTATTTTTATGTTTGATTTGTCTCACGACAGTTTTTCATTTTGCTCTTCTTCGTGTGCATCAGATGACAGCTTCGCGTCCGCTCTTTCTGATGATTCCGTTCACCTGCGCGAACAACTTTCCTCCCTTCTATCTCCCTTTAAAAAATTCTTCAATGTAGCTCATATAAATGCTCAGAGCGTTCCCGCCTACTATCCTGATTTATTGTCTTCTTTTGACTCTGATATTATATGTATAATATCAGAGTCAAAAGAAGACAATAAGCTGACAAGCTGTACTTATTTCCGAGACTTTCCTCAAACCGGCTGTTCCTTCCACACAGTATTCTTTGACCGGGTACAAACTCATTCGCAATGACAGAACGGGCAAGGTTGCGGTTTACCTTAGCGAAGATATTGCTTATAAAGTCGTTGACCAGTCTCCGAGTGTTTATTCAAAATTTGCAGAACATCTTTTTGTAGAACTCACGCTCAACCATGCTAAGATCCTCTTAGGTGTTTATTATAGTCCCTCATGTTATATTGATTATTTCCTTTCTTTCGAATCTAAGCTTGAGTATTTCTTATCATTATATGACAATACAATTATCCTTCAACACCTGCTTGCTAAAGAATAATACACGCAGCCGTAGCCTCCGGTCTCTTGTCTCTTCTGTCAACATGTGTATTCTTCCACTTAACGCTACTCATCATGCTCCCCATTGTTCCCCTTCCCTTCTAGATCTAATCGTAGTATCTGACCCTAGTAAGGTAGCCCTACACGGATAACTCCCAGCCTCTTTTTCTTACCATGACCTTATATTCCTTTCTTATACAATTTGCGCTCCTAAACGCAAATCTAAGTTCCTTTTCCTACGTAGTTTTAAGAACATTGATCTGGATCGTTTAAGGGAAGACGCGAGGAATATTGACTGGTCTCCTGTTTACAACTGTAGTGACTTGGACACTAAAGTATCTGGCTTTAATCTAATAGTATTACACCTCTTTGAAGTTCATGCTCCCCTAAAAAAGGTGAAAGTAAAGCACCGTCCGGCACCATGGTTGTCTGACACCATTTAAACAGAAATATCTAAAAGGGATAAGGCTAAAAGACGCTATAAAAAGTATCCTACAGATGAGAACTGGTCTAGGTACAAAAAGTTACGAAATCGCTGCAATCGTATGTGTAGGGATGCTAAGAGACGCCACATACACGATTCAGTCCAAAATTTCAATACGACTCAGGCGTGGTAATTCCTAAAGTCTCTTGGTATCGGTAAAACTTCCAACGAGAATACCCTAGATATTGATCTTAATGATATAAATACGCACTTTTCAAAGTGATATTAAAACTTGTACTCTTCATGAACTTTCTCGCCAAACCTTGCCTGTATGCCCACAATTTTCTTTTCAGCGTGTTACAGAGGACGAAATCAGAAAGTCAATTCTATCTATTTCTACTAAGGCTGTAGGTGATGATGGCCTTCAAATTCAAATGCTCCGCCTCCTCATGGATGAATTGATTTCTGTTATTACTCACATTATTAACTGCTCACTTGAGTCTAGCTCCTTTCCCTCAGCCTGGAAGAAGGCCTACGTTCTACCGCTTCCTCAGGTTTTAAATCCTTCGACCGCCTCCCAATTCCGACCAATATCAATCCTTCCTATCCTATCCAAAGTTCTGGAAGGCGCTGTCCAGAAACAACTTTCGTCCTTTCTTTCTTCCAATTACCTGCTTAGTCCTTATCAGTCTGGATTTCGTACTGGCCATAGTACAGTAACTGCTCTGGTCAAGATTACTAATGCTTTTCGACTGGCAATGGAAAATAAACTTCTTACTGCTCTGGTTTTGCTGTACTTTAGCAGTGCCTTTAATTCTGTCGATTTTGACATTCTCTTGGGAATCCTCTCTTCACTTAATGTATCTTCCTCTGTAACAGCCTGGTTCAACTCATACCTTCGCGGTCGCTCGCAGTCGGTCCGCTATAATGAGGCCTCCTCAGAATGGTGTGATCTTTCAGCGGGCGTACCGCAGGGTGGCGTGCTCTCTCCTCTTCTTTTCTCGATATTTATCGATGCCATCACTAAAGTTATAACGTCACATTATCATCTCTATGCAGACGACTTGCAGCTATATCGACATTTTAAGGTCGAAGAGTTTTCTGTGGCCATTGATGCCATCAATAGTGATCTTGAACGTGTCAGCCAGTGGGCTAAGAGTTTTGGACTCTTAGTCAATCCTGTAAAATCGCAAGCTCTCATTATTGGTGGCAGGTATTTCTATAATCTCTTGGACCTTCAGTCTCTTCCTACAGTTATTTTTAACGCTGTTCCTATACCATATTCGACTATTGCGAAGAATTTAGGTGTATACATAAACTGCAATCTTTCAAGGTGCACTCACATCGCGGAAGTCAGCAGGAAGGTATATTACTCATTTCAATCTCTTAAACGGCTCTAGAATTTCCTGCCTTTTCAAACTAAAATAATTCTCGCTCAATCATTTCTTCTGTCAGTTTTAGACTACGCTGATGTCTGTTTCCTTGACGCGACACAGGAACTTCTTAACAAACTCGAACGTCTGCAGAATTTGTGTATCCGCTTCATTTTCGGTCTACGCAAATATGATCATGTCTCTGAGTATCGATCGAAACTGAAGTGGCTACCTATTCGCCGACGTCGAGATTTACATATTCTCTCTCTTCTCTTCTCCGTCCTTCATAACCCTAGCTCGCCTGTATATCTTCGTGAGCGTTTCGAATTCCTTATCCCTAGGGACAAAACTTGTCGTACGGCTACCTCTCTTTTTCTCCAAACTCCTCGTCATTCTTCCACTCTCTATGATGGCTCCTTTACTGTACGTGCGGTGAAACTCTGGAATTCCTTTCCACACTCCATACGCGATGGCTGTTCTCTAGATGTTTTTAAAAGACGAGTTAAAGAGTATTTCCTTTCTAGTTAATATTTATTGTATATATATATATATATATATATATATATATATATATATATATATATATATATATATATATATATATATATATATGTGTTGTGTATTTATTATATTAATTCATATTTGTGTTTATGTAAATAAGTATTGCATAGTTCATGTAAGTATATAAAAATATTTATTTTTAGTTTTGATATTATATATTATTAGTATAATTCACATATTTATGTACTTGTCATTATCAACTCTGAATTTTAATTCTGTTATTTTTTAGTTCCGTGATTATACAATTGCCCTCACTTCCACATAGTTTCTCTTCCCTTAAAGGTTAACTGGAAGATAACTCAAATTGAGTTAAGTTCGCCTTTGTACATCTTCTGTGTAAATGTTGTTTCTGTGTTCTATTGTACAATAAAGAATAAATACTATAAGGTTCTAGTTGTGTTTTTTTCTTCAAACGACATAACTTAAAAGGCATGCCTCGTATATTGAAAAACACGTTGCATTCACACTATGAATCTTTCGTGTAATGAGTACGTTAAAAACATAAATTTTACGTGCATTAACACCTATACTGATACAAATTGTGGGTCACACAAAGATTATTTTAGTCCGGTGATCGTGTGTGTGTTTGAATGATCTACGCTGTTGACCAAGGGGCCTTTACAGTTGCATCGGGCAAGGTAGGGAGCGTGCAACAACTACGGCGTGTAGTTGTTGCACGACGGTCAGCGACGGTCTGGGTTTCGAACCCGCAACTAGTCGATCCAACTATCTAATCAGTCTACCCTCTAACCTCTCCATTCCGATCTGGGTCTCGAACCTATTCGGACCTTAATTAAAAAAGCGACAACTCGATATTTCGCGAACGTGTCCAATCATAGACATCCGCTAATCGTGGTCGGTGCCGACTACGAACCTAACTCCCCTCTTATCAGCTGCTATCGCCGTTTGCGGCATGTTCTCACCGACCCTCCCGATGTCCTTACATCCCTTCTTTCGGATACAGATACCGCACACAGGATCAGACACTGACTTCGCCGGCGAGGTCAAAGAATCCCGGCCGGTGCAGAGCACCACGGACACCTAGTATACGCCCTCCCCCATAGCGACTGCCGAGGCCGTTCCTCCTTGAGCTAGTTGCCCCCTTGCCCTTCTGGCTCGATCGTAGTGGTTGCACGCTCGCCCTCTTATTCGTCGAAGCTGTAAAGGTCCCCCAGCCAACAGCGTAGATCACTCACACATACCCAAATCTACCCTCTAACCACTCAACCAAGCTGTTTTCAAATCGATAAGCGCAGTATATTTCTAGTGTCCCACTATTAACATTCCATTTCCTTTCTTCCTCCATTCTACATAAATTCTTAAACTAATTCCGTCTGTAAATCAATCAGTCTAGTATCAATCGGCGACACCAGAGGGCGCCACGAATTTGTTCTTAATCTACGAGCGTGTTTCCGTTTCCGGTACGAGAGTACGGCACGTGCCCAATACGATGGCGGGCATTGAGTTTTTTCTAAGTGTTTGGTGATATTTATATTGCGACGCCATTTTTTTGGGTTTCTTTTTTTAAAATGATAAGAGATTGGAATTTATTAATCTGTCAGAGATCAACACGAGATAGGCGAAACATTATAGATGCGGGTACAATGAAAATGCACGATAAATAATCATATATTGTGTAAATAGTCATATAAAGATAATAAAGGGTATGCTCCGTTGGTTGGGCATATAGAAAGAATATTAGGAGAAAGAATGACAAAATAGATATACAATAGGAAAGTCGAAGAATGAAAGTACTGGAAGACTTAGGCTATAGTACCTAGCGATGTACGACTGTGAATGATTGTATTCGAATCATTCGATTTTATAGATTATTCGAATTATTCGAATGATTCACGAAAATTTGTTATTAACTGCCTCCCATTCGACTTCGACTTGCTGGACTGAATGAACGGATAATGAATTAAAATGTCGGCGAACGAATAATGAATGTACCTATCGGTCGCACCACAGAATATAAAGGAAATTAAGTTAGCATCATTCGGACCGCAGCTGCAGCAACGTGGGGCACGTTCGCACGGGCGCTTTATGTGCTGAAGCACTGAAGCTTTTCAAAAAATGTACTATTAGCCATTTGTTTCATTCCAGCACTTGATTATCGCGGATTATATTTAAATTCTGAACTAGAAACTTTATTCAAACGCACTTTTAAACACAAACCAGCAGGAGCGTTATTATTTACTTTAGTTGTTACTACTCACTCGCACGCGTAATTGGTTTTGCCGCAGAAATGGCGCGAGAAGCGGCGAATCATTCGAATAATTCATTCAAATCGGGTGAGAGTCGCAAATAATGTAATCGAATCGTCATAAGTAGTTACTAATTCGAATATAAAAATTAGTATATTAATAATGTTCAAGTCGAATCAGAAAATAAGAAGTTGTAGATGAATCGAATAGTCGGATTATTATATATACGCAGTCGCGCATCTTTAATCTTACCATGACCAAATAGACCATGTCTTATCCAAAGGGCAAGTCAAGAGTCTCCGTAACCGGCGACCGTGTATGAGGCGAACCATGAGAGTGGAGGATCTCTGTATGCTCTGCCTACCCCGCAAGGGAACGGGCGTGATGATATAGATAGAAATAAAACTATTTTAATAGTTTCACGACAGATCTGTGGCGGGCTATATTTCGTGAAATATTCGCAAGAGTGAAATAGTATAGTTCAGTCAATAAAATATTTAAATCTACATCACATAATATGAGACACGGAACAGAAACGCCAGACACACACACAGTACGAAGAACAACCATTATATTGATATGTTCTGAGAAAGTCGTATTGAGGAAACCGACTTCCTTGTCAAACTGTCTGATTCTCTATTTTTGCACGCCACACACATCACGGAGCTATCTCTAAAAGTGTGGTCAGAGATATTCCAATTACCAGATATCGACTGCCTCGTTGATATAGTCGCGAATAGTCGCTTTGCAATCACGAGATCCTGGGTTCAAATCGTAGGTCGGCTAAATGTATTTTTTCTATCGAAAAATTCCCAGACTTAGTTTGGAATTTTGCCTGGTATATGGCAATAGGCTCACTTCCTAATAGGCCAAAAGTTGGTTTACACTGTACACTTCTGCCCCCCCCCCCCCCCCCCCGCATGTAGAATATAGGTATGACGGTGTTTATTTTAGATCTAAATATTCAATTCTCACAACACAATCTATGTTTAGTATTTTCTTAGAGTCTGAAAACACAAGCTACCAGAAACTTATTACAAACTTGTCAATAAATGCTTTTTTAAATTATTAATTTCATTAGTTTTTTAATGCTCTAAAGGAGGAAAGCCTTTTCAGAATGCTTCGTTAAATCACGAGGTGCTAGGCTTAAATCTTAGGTCGGACAAAAGTAATTTTTCTATGGAAAATTCACAGTATCGGTCTGGAGTCTAGAACTGTGCCCCTTATGTGGTAATGAGCTCGCTCCTAACTACATGGGATCGAGCATCGATGGCAAAAGTAAGTGTTAGAAATAAGGTGACGCTTTACAAAACTCGCGTTCGACCCATCATGACTTATGCGTGTGTTGTGTTCGGGCATTCGGCCCCCTCTCACATCGATGAACTCCAAGCGGTTCAAAACCGCTTCCTCCGTAAAGCCGTAGGAGCCCCCTGGTTCGTACGGAATGTCGATCTCCACTCCGATCTACACAGTGAAGGAGTATAGGCTTGATGATGTTAGAGATTAAAACTTCATTTTTTTCATGCTTATGCCCTAAAAGAGCAGATATTCAGACTGCTTTGTTAGATCACGAGGTTGTGCCTGCGAAAGAATCTTATGTCGAACAAAGTGCAAGTTTTCGACAGAAAATTTCCAGTGTCAGTCATTGACTTATGATGTACTTCGTACTGCAGGAGACACATCAAGTAATTTTATTCGAAGTAAAATTGTCCGTGGATCCACTTCCATGGCTTCTCGATCACGAGATCCTGCGTTGAAATACTAGGTAGGAACAAATGTTGTGTTTCCTTCGAAAAAATTCAAGTATCATTTTTTTTTTGTAAACGTAGCCCCACACTATGATTTATTCCTGTATCGTGGGTGCGTTTACAAACATGAAAATTCACACACACAAATACCCAGACCGGAAAAAATAACTGTGGATCACACAAAGATTTGTCCCGTGCGGGAATCGAACCTGCGACTATTAGACACAGTGGGCGGAGTGGCTTAAGCTCTTAACCACTGCGCTAAATGGCCCGCCATTTAGCACCAATATTTTTTTAATAACTATAATAGTTATTTATCGGCTGACAAAAAAGCAGTCGTTATCACTATGTTTATCCCTATGTGTCATTTAACTACAAGTTAAAAACAATTAATGTGACATTCGAATAATAACTTTGTTGTCACAGTAATAACATTCAATTATGTATCAGTAGTATTTTTCGATGATGAATACATTACTGCGACTTATTTCGATAGTATTTACGTAAATAGGATTTACCAATATTGTCATTGCTTTGTAGCACCTTTATCTCATGATAACCCCGGTCAAAATCGAAGTCACGTTGTTGTTATTCTAGCAGAATAATTACACCTTTATTCACTAAGCGGGGGTAGCAGAGATGTACTGAGAATACGCACATATAGCTGATAATGTAAGGAACCAATGTAAACGGGTGCTAACCTATTGTCATTATACTGGGCACAATGCCAGACTTAGAACTGATACATAATACTATATTTTTTTCAATAAAAAACTAAATTTTCTCGGATTTAGGAATCGAAAACAGGTCCAAGTGTGCGTCAGCCGCAATCTTTCATTAAACCAATGAGAGAGTCCTTACTTTCTAATTATTCTGCCCCACTACTGGGTAGGGATGATCGATATTAGAAAAACATCGATGTTGGCATCGATGTTAACATCGATGTACGATAAACATGGGTTGTTTGTGGGTGTGTGTAAACCTCCATAGTTTACATTGATCAGCGACATCTAGTGTGGATTAAGTGAATTTACGGAGATATTTAATAATGTCAAAATTTAGTCGGCAAAATCTAGTGGAAACTAAGTTCGTATTTAATAGATTTTGTGGCTTCGCATCCTAGAGTATACTAAGATAATATTGAACGAACTAGTTGAGTAAGGAAATATCGATGTTCCGATATTATTCCGGAAGACCCTAGGTATCTACTGAAAGAACCCGGTATAAAATTCAACATAAATACTTAACTTCTTTCAGTATAATAATAATTCTAATATCAGCCTATACTGCCCACTGCTGGGCAAAGGCCTTCTCTCACAAATCGAGGGGAGAGAGATTAGGTCATACTCCACCACGCGGAACCAGTGCGGATTGGTGGAGGTAGGTTTGTGGCCACCTGCTTTTGGAAATTGTCAATCCGCCAATGAAGCTTCCAACTCGGCTTAACGACTACCAAATTAAGTGGTAACCGGGACCAACGGCTTAACGTGCCTTCCGAAGCACGGAGACGCTCGAATATGAAAATGCCACAAAGTTCACTTCACATCACATTCAGTATATTTTTATTTATAACCGATCCCATCCATCTTACAACGTGGTTACGAAAACTAGTTGTAAAACCGTTTGTTTTTTAACAAAATTGTATTTAACTAATGGTTTCCCTGTATTGCTTTGCTAAATTAATTTACAAGCCATTAACTGTGCAAACTGATTAAAAAACATCGATTTACTAATATAATTTGTTTTAAGAAATAATTAGATACTCGATTGTATCATATTTTATTCCTAAACTGTCTATATCATCACGCCAGACCTTTTGTAGTGTAGGCAGTGTATACACACTTCTATCCTCTCAGACCTCTTTCGCCTCCTTCGGTTACGAAGACTCTTGACTTGCCCATCAGATAAGATACCCTCTGTTTGGTCATGGCAGTTTAATCTAAGTCTTCTCTGGTATCTTCATCCTTCAACTTTCGAATTGTATATCTGTTTTGTCACTATTTCTAACGACATTCTTTCTATATGCCCAAACCACCGGAGTATAGTCTTTCTCATTTTTACACCGTTACTCTCTTTTAAAGCCGTGATAGCCTAATGGTTAGACCGTTGGACTGCAAAGTCAGAGGTCTCGAGTTCAAACCCAGGCACACACCTCTGTCTTTGCGAAAGCATATGCGTCAAAATAACTTGCTTTAATGGTAAAGGAAAACATCGTGAGGAAACCTGCATGACTAAAAGTTTCTTGAAGGTGTGTAAAGTTCGCCAACCCGCACTGGGCTAGCGTGGTGGACTATGGCCTAAACCCTCTCAGTTTGAGAGGAGGCCCGTGCCCAACGGTGGGACAGTTTCTTAACAGGGCTAATATTATAATTATTATACTATCTATTATACCTACAAGATTTCCTACTACTCTGTTGCGAATACGGTCGGTCAGCTTGACTCCGCACATCTTCCGCAGAGCTTGCATTTCGACTGCATTTATGCTTTCATTCTCTTTCTTACATACTTAACTCTCACTGCTCATATAACAGCGTTAAGATAAGCACTGCGTTATGTATGGCTTGCTGCACCGCCTTCTCGAGAATCTGCCCATCTCTATCTCTAACGCACAGTACGTATCATCTATCTGTCTATACCATTACGCCAGATCCCTTGCGAGGTAGGCAGAGAATACAGAGTTCCAACAGATTCTTTCCTTACAGACCTCTCTGGCTTCCTCCCCTCTCATAGTTGGTCACGTTTGCCGGTTACCGAGACTATTGATTTTCCCTTCAGATAAGACACGGTCTATATATAACTCAAAGGTCTAAAATGTGATAATGCTGAATATTACGATAGGTACAACACTACAAGAACATGAAGCTACTAATTACAATTAGTTGTAAGCAAATATAAATACTCTCAAGTATTGCTTACTCTAAACACTTACAATTGTAATTGAGCAAACATTGCACAGATATACGTTTGTTTTCTTCGGACAAACACTTTTAAATAATTAGTTGTTAAGTAGTATTAACTAGCTATGCGCCTTGGAGCAGTGATGTACAGTCAGCTGAGGTAAGATGATAACCCTTTGTACAGTTCAAATGCGATATTTTAGCGTAAATAGTAGGTATCTGCCTGCCTGCCTGGTTGACTTAGTGGCAAAGCGTATCGCTTTGTGATCACGAGGTCCTAGGTCGGACAAATGGAGTTTTCTAACGAAAACTTCCCAGAATGAGCCCAGAGTCTGGAATTGTGCACGGTATATGGCAACCGACTCGCCTCCGATTACGTGGAACCTAACAGCGTCGGCGAAACGTGGATGTACTTAGAATTCCTCTGTCACTCTCGCTTGGGGAATATAGGCGTGACGGTGATTTTTTTAATAATCATATATATCTATACTAATATTATAAATAGAAAATATTTGTAGTTTTGTATATTTGTAACGAATAAATTCAAAAACTACTGGACCGATTTCAAAAATTCTGTAACCATTAGAAAGTTACATTATCCAGAAGTAAAATAGGCTATAACATATAACCCGGTAGGTGGCGCTTTTTTCGACCGAGAAAACTGCTTGTAATAATATTATAAAGAGGAAAATTCGTATTTTTGTATGCTTGTAACGAATAAACTCAAAAACTACTGGACCGATTTAAAAAATTCCTTCACCATTAGAAAGCTACCTTATCCAGAAGTAACATAGGCTATATAACATAGACCTGGTTGGTGGCGCTGTTGTCGACCGGGTATGAAGTCGCGGGAAACTGCTAGTAATTTAGATTTTACAATATTGCTCCGGAGCTCTGACCACCCATTCGAAGAAGTAAAGTCACAGTGATTAGTATGTACGCAAGGTTTTCTGAATGAAGAAAGCTCGACCTACTTACGAAAGCAAAACGTGTATGGCGCCTATCATTGAATGAATGCCAACATTAATAGAACGTAAGGAAAAACGATGAAAAATATACATTAATCACGAGACAGAATGTATGATAAATGCACCCCGCGTTACGTAAGGCCAAGCGAACGCGATTACTTGAGTTTTCCACGATTTCCTAGCGCAACATTGAGAGCGAGAACGACAGCAGTCAAGCAAGAATACAATATCACATGCGAAAGAAAGAGATAGCTAGAATAGCGCGGTTACGCACGTAGTTTCAATTACGGCGCACGCGCACCTCTGAAAGCTCGCGCACTGTCTTCAGTTTTAATGCAAAGCTCGTGGCGAACAGTCGTCTCGTAGTAACGCGTTCTAAATTCGATTTTTCACGTTTCGGAACTGAAGTTTCTGTTGTGACTGTGTCCGAGTGGATGTGATACAACTTTATTGTGACCTTTTGTGTTTTAATCGAACATATTAGTAACAGTGACATTTAAACAGCGGATGTCCCAGCCGGGATTGTGTTCATTCCCAGAAGTTGGTAAGCCGATTTGTGTTATTTTAAGATATAATTAAATATAGACTGGCGGAATTTATATGAAAACATAATTAGTTTCATACAGTGAGTCAGTTTTCTGGGAATTGTTTTTGGCATGATTAGATAAAGGTTCGTTGTTTCCGCTAATTTGGGTATAATTACGATAACAGATGTCGGGTTTGCAATTTTTTTTATTGGATTTCAGGTCACAGGATTCCTGTGACCTATACCCAAACATACCCAAACATTAACGGAATCGTTTCGGACATATTTTATTCGGATAAAATATTGAAAATTGAAATATACCCTCATAACAATTAATTATTTACTATAATCTAACCATAGGAAACATTTTTTTTTAGTTGTATGATGATTTATTAGTATTATTTGTAATTGTGTTTGTATTATAAAATTTTAATTATGTTTTTATAAGTAACACATGGACAAAGGGGGCTGTTAATTAAAAAAAAAATATATTTCCTGAATGCTAAATCTCTGACCTCAAGGCTATACTGTAACTACGACAAGAAATCTTGAGTTGTCTACTCTTGAAGAAGTCACAGTCTAAGAATGTCTGGATAACTTTCAACATTTTAACACAGCGATTTTAATGTCATGCTGTGAAACGGTAAAATTATGTGCTACCAACCGCATTACTTGTTTTGAAAATGAGTTATACTCTGAAAAGTTGCTCCAAATAATATATTATATTAAGCGTTTAAGCAGGTTTAAGATATACCATCGGTTATTATTGGCGTCAGAAAAGTTAGAGATACAAAATATTACGAGTACTCTCAATGGAAACTATATTAAAAGTGTACTATACAAAATGCAAACCATACTAAATTAAAAATTATCCATATTACTTGTTGAGAGTAAGGCTAGCCCGAAATCAAAAGATCTGGGGCACGGTAATGCCCCTGCCAAGACGAGCCAAGCGAAGCGAAAGGGCATTACTACCTTTTCTAGAAGCGCTTCGTCGTTTTTTTGTCCATTTGTCACTTTACACGACATATACACCGACAGACTCCTTTAAAAGAAGAATAGTATACAGTCACTCCTTCTTATGGACGACAATTCGTTGGGCGGCTCAATCACTATATAATTTCATTATTTACTTATTTAGTTCTCCTAAGACGAGAGAGAGAGAGAAGAGATAATTGTTTGCGCAGTACTCTGATTTAAACGTAACTCTGAATACCTAAGACTACTCTAGATCATTATTAGTAGGGGTTCTCTGAGATGTCGTCATAAACTAGAGAATTGCCTATCAATCAACATACAAAAACCCGCGCAGGATGGGAAAGCAAGCCAAGCAGGCAAACTTCGAATCGCTTCTTTCCTCTCTCGCTTCCTCCGATCTCATAATGTCTTAACCTCGCTCTCCGGTTATAAAAATTCTTGACTTGCCAATCATATAACATTCGATCTGTTTAATCATAGTAAAATAGTCAAAGTTACCTCCCTTTACCTATATCCTTTCACTTTCGGATATTTTATATGGGTTTCATCATTTTCGCTACATATCGAAATAACAAGGCTGATTTAATGGTTTGGAATGCAGTAAGTGTTCAGAGAACCTCTGCTACCTCATCTGAAATAAGGATCGTGATCTTATAACTGTTTTTGGTACCTAGTATTTTAACGAGGGTATTCTGCCAAGGGTGCCAGAATATCTCTAGTTAGGTGACTCAGTACTTAATACCTTACTTAAAAAAATATAGTACTAAGATCTTTTTAAGACTACATAATCGTTTAACGCTCGTTTTTCCCGAAAGAAAAGGTTGAGATGTACATAGAACACTCACATTTCTCCTTGGTAGCCTTGTAATAGGGTGCGCTTGTCGCCATTCTTCGGGTACATATTTCACATATCTCTCGTTTTTTTTCATGTTTACTCGAATCTTTTCTCTCAGGTAGTTAGGGTAGGTAGAGAGTATAGGGTTTCAACAGGTTTTTCCTTACAGACATCCCTGGCTTCGTCCACTCTCATATAATACTCTCTTCACTTTCTCGAATTAAGGTAAAAAAGTTTTCTTCTTCGCCATTAGTAAGTACATATTTCTATTTAAATATCTAGTAACACGTTTTCAATACCTCAGTCAACTAACATACAATGACAATTTATCATGGTCTTCCATTGAAAAAAATAACATAAAGTTACTTGAACAATAAATAAATCTTTACAAAGCCACTGATCCACGCATTGGTTGATCTTCGGGCCGGGAATCGAACCAGTGTCCCTTTTAGCATTCAGTCGGCGTCCTAACGCGTAACACGTGGCAGACAATGTGTTTTTGTTGCTCATAGAACAGAGACGGCTGTGGAGACTACGTTGAATATTATTTTATTTTTTAACCTTGATACGATAGTTATAGCAGTTGTGCTGTGTGGTTTTAATACGAGTATAAGTAAGTAAATACTGGATCTTTTTATGGAGAAAAATAGTACAAATGGTTATTTGCGCGGGAATCGACACATTAAGACGTCGATGGAATTGCTGATAATAAAAAAAGATATCCGACCACTCTGTTTATTATAGATAATACTTACTTTGGTTTAATCATGCTCCTATATCATTAGATTTTGAATTACAAACAAATATAAGAGCCTTTATGCAAATATTTTTTTAAATGTAAATGTAGGATATAATCATATTCGATCAGAAATTTACTTTACATTATAGAACTATTTAACTAGTCAAACTTCCCTTGTTAGTTAACCAAGCACAGTAAGAAATATTTTTAAATTTAAAAAAAAATAACACCCAACAGCGTTTCCGCGCTTCTCAATAGTCTCTGTCCTTTCCGGCTACGCATAACGTGTGCCGGCCACGTGGTTCCGTAGGTGTAGCAAAAAACGGACACACAATGAAGATGTTCGCTTAATCTTGTGCCAGGCCCGACAGATGCCTCCATTAAATATTTTGTTCGATTGCTTAATTGCAGTCTTAATTAATTAGCATAATTGATAAAGGTAAAGTAGGGTACCCAAATTATTTATAACAATTTGTGGAATAGTTTTTTTGATGCATGACTTTATCCTAAATGTGTGATGTGTATTCTTTCTACATCATGTGGTACACGATACCCTTTTTAGTAAGCTTCGTAAACACTGTCTAATGCTGACTTGACATGCACATATTTATTATCTCTATCTATCTATCTATATCATCACGCCAGCTCCCTCGCGGGGTAGGCAGAGAGTACAGAGTTCCAACAGGATCTTTCCTTACATACCTCTCTGGCTTCCTCCACTCTCATAGTTCGTCTCATACACACTCGCCGGTTACGGAGACTCTTGACTTGCCCTTCAGCTAAGATTATTTATTATGTTAACAAATATATGTGCACACTACTAAAGGATAAATTGTGCGACTGTTTCTCAACGTCAATAAAAAAATTTGAAGAATTTGAACACTTAATATTTCGAACCCCGCCGCAACGTATCTGGCGTGATGATATTGATCGTCACTTTTGATTTAACTCTTCAATTAAAAAATTAAGAAGTGACATACTCTTGTATTGATTCACGGCTAGTTTAAATATGTAACTCAAGTATAGATTTGCCTACTACGGATAGAATTTTGATATATTGTGTATGGAAATCTGTCAAAATTCTACTGACAATAAGCAAATCTAAGATTGGGTTGAATATTGAAAACGGCTATAAAATGACAGCTTACCTGTTCAGGCAGCAATGTCTTCGAATTTAAGACACAAAGTCTAATAGACAAACATTTCATCACATCGTCCAAATCTGTGACCACCCACATCATATCATGGATGTAGTCGTGAAGTCACATGTGTACGTGTTGAGCTCCAAGTTCTTTTGTCTCGAGCAATGGCTACCGTGTCCAACGTCTATTGTTTATTTGTGTGCATCCTCTTTGACTCGCCTAGGGTTGCCAAATTTCTTTAGGGCCGATTGTTCAATCAAATTGGCTTACCGCGAACGATTGAAGTTAGCTTTACGCTAGGTAGTTGATATGATACACTTATCACACTTCAAACTTATTAAATAAACATGAATGTGACAGCAGGCTTACTCGCTATCGTCACACTAATGTTAATCTTTTTGTGTTGAATTTCGCCACATAGCTGACGCAGCGCGATGGGAGCGCTACGGTGGCGCGGCTTCGGGAGTTGTAATGTACTGTAATGAATGGGAGACGCCGCACAGCGCAGCCCCACTTGGCGTGACGGCAAACGTCACGACCGAATGTAGACGAGCGCTTCTGTCACGCCCCCGTCGCGCTTAGTTGGCTATTTGACCAAACCCTTTGGGTTTATTCGCTATAACCAATTATACATATAATGCGGTTCTTCTTGTTCTTTTCGTGTCAATGGTCCATACCTGTCTCGCTAAGTAATTGGCTAGCTTTATCGCGCCATTTGTGGCTGTACTCAGCTCTTCTATTGTACAGGTAGTGGGGCATAAGGGGCAGACCAGCAGGTGTGACATAGTTTGTGAAGTCGCACCACAGTCACAGTGTGGTGCGACTGTGGTGCGAAAGAAGGACTATTATTAGAATGTTGAAAATAAAAGTCAAATTTGAAGTCCAATAAATGAAAAGCAGTATTTTAAGGTGTTATTTTTACCAGTAGTTAACTTTGCGCCAAGAAAGTCAGCATTAGAGTAAATAGAGTATTTTAGCGTACTCTATTAGTGATAGAGAATTTAAAGTTAACCTACAGAAAATAGAGCACAATAATACGACAATACTCTTTTTTAGAGGATGGTTGGTAACCCTAGCGTCGTCTGACTAACATAGGAAATATAAATTATGATGCACTTGACCTCTTAAACATGGTTTAATAGTTGAACATCTCTCTTGTTTTATACAAATCACATTTCAAAGGTTATGATGACTACAGCTCGCCCTCTATTAACTTGCGACCTAACATCGTCGGCGAAAAGTAGGTGTACACAGTACACCTCTGACACCCCCGCTTAGGGAAATATAGGCATGACGGTTTTGCTTCTTTTTTAATTTTTATAGTCAAACAATAATGGATCTTTACATAGATATGGTTTCTAAAATTTTATTCTTGATACAAAAAGGAATTAAAAAACTATGGAGTAGTAGAGTATGGACGTGTATCTGTCCGTGACTTCATCCGCTTTAACTTTTTACGGAACCTTACATTTTTCCAGGATAAAAAGTATCCTATGTGTTAATCCAGGAAAGAATCTTTCTGTGCTCCAAATTTCATTCAAATCCGTTTAGCCGTTTTTGAGTGATTGTGTAACAAACATCCAATCTAAACATAAAAATTTTTACTTTATATATTTATAATATTAGTTGGACTATTCAAAACAAACTACGCTGTGTTTATCACATGTCTATTCCTAGTAATTACAAAAACTTTTGAGTTAAATCTCAAATCCAAACTTAAACGAGATAATGGAGTGCGATCAAAGAAAAATGTAAGAGATATAAATATAACCATTTTTTAAATATATTCATTTCAAGATAAACGTTTCTTACTTTATAAACACTTTTAACCCAATTGCATTGACGGGAGGGTGACCACGTAGAAATCGTTATAATAAGACACTACAAGTCGTAGAAAGAATATCGGAAGAAACAATGTCAAATATACAATGCCAAAGTGGAAGAATGTAGGTACCGGGGAAGACCTAGGCTATCTTATTACCTTGTACAAACAGACCGTGTCTTATCCGAAGGGCAAGTCAAGAGTCTCCGTAACCAGCGAGCGTGTATGAGACGAACTATGAGAGTAGAGGTACCCTGAGAGGTCTGTTAGGAAAGAGCCTGTTGCAAATCAAAGTCAAAGTATATTAATTTGTTAAAACATAAGAAGTAAACATCGATAATAAAATCAACATGTTTTTGCCCAATCAGGCGTACAAATATAAAATGAACATTATTTTTAATAGTATCCATAAAAGTCAATTAAACATGAAAAAATAAAATAAATGTCAATGAGATCAAAGTTGGTACAAAACTATACAATGTTAATTAATATTAATTATTATTATTGTTCAGTCATAAGTGCGCCAGTTAAATCAATAATTGTTAATTTATTTTAAATTTTAGTAACACTTTGATATAAGAATGTCTTTTAAATGCCACCTAAACAGCTTATCTCTGAACTCTGTAGTCTCTGCCTGGCGTGCCTCTGTAGATCTGGCGATGATATAGATAGATAGTTGTATAGCACTTTACGTTGTACATGTTAGAAAATGATCACAAAATGCTTCAAGACTTTAAAGACTAATGTATGTCATACAGTAGCTAAAGTTGGTTTGAAAGTCTTCCAAAACTTATAACTGTAGCTTATAAGATAATACAATTTATCAGAAAATATTTTTTACAGCAATAATGTGAGTTTATGTGAAGCTGTGTCTATATTTTTCAAACTGATTGTATGACAAAGCGGCGTACAAAATTTCATGATTTCTGTGGGTGACCACTTGTAATAATAAAAAAACACGCCTATATTCCCCTAGCGGGGATGGCAGAGGTGTACTGAGTACACCCACTTTTTGCCGACGATGTGAGGTCCCATGTAATAGGGGGGGAGCCTATTGCCATATACCGGGCACAATTCCAGACTCCGGACTGATACTAGACCAACGAGGCAGGCAGCAACTTGTAATACATATAATATAATCTGTTAATATAATTAAATGGACAGTTCCAATATTTATGTTGGTGTATTTTGAAAATATGACATTTGTTAATTAATTCCATGGACTTTTGATAAAAGGTCTAAGGGTAATTATGTTTGTTTCTTGGCTTTCCATTATCTGGTGTAAATTAATTCCTTTGTTATTTTTGTCATATCTTACTTTGCCACCTCTATTTCAATTTGTCATAAATACAAACATACCCTTATGACTAATATTACAATAGTTATTAAATGTGTAGGTATGTTTGAGAATATACATCTAGAAACATTAATCTAGTCCTATTGGTCCCCACACCAGGCATAGCCTGTATCGTGAGGGCCCCACCGAAATACTTGCTAAGTCACAATGCGTCGGGAGGTAAAAATACGAAAGAAGAATAATATAAAAAAATGAAATTAATAAAAGGTATAAATAAATCATTAATTAATAAGATTCACATAAAATGAGCGTGCATGCGTGCGTGCGTGTGTGTGTGTTTGTGTGTTTCATTTATTATTAATTGTATATTATTAAGTTTGTATATAAAATATGTGAAGAATCCCAGAGAAGACAGTTACTAGGGTTTTGTTATGGAAATATTTCTAGTGCCAGTCCGGAATCTAGAATTGTGCCTGGTACAATGGCAATAGACTTGTTTCTATTATATAAGGACCTATTTCTGTCTGAGATTACGAGTGAAAATACTTAGTATACCTTTGCCACCTCCGCCTGAGAAATGAAATGCGTTTATGCAGATGTACTAAATGTATAAGCATTTTAAAAGCAGTCTTATCAACCACTATCATTAAAAAAGATCCGTTAAAACTATACTCTGTGTCTACGCCGTGAGGGCACTGTCGTGGTGATATAGATATATAGATTATTAAGTTCAATAAAGGTCCTGTGTCTTATATTAAAGCTAAGATTAAAACAGTGGGCGTGCGCTATTGAATTGTTAATAATCCATGCTTATCATAAGTACCTGTCCATTGTCTGCCGCTTATGTAATAATGATAACTCTATAAGCTGGATACAACTGATCCTATAATCAGTTTGATTTATTAATGTTTATACCGTAGAAAGGATATTGTTATAAGTTTTGTTTTGGCAGGAAATTCTTGCTTTGTATTTATTTACAAAAGAAACTTAATTATAGTTTCCAAATTTAGATTAGGTACCATAGTAGGTAGGATTGGTGGCACAGGTGTATTGTTTATACCCAATTCTTAACCTTTTCACCAGCAATGTTAGATCCTAATGTAATAGGGTGCGAGCCTATTGAAATTATACCGGGCGCAATGCTTGACTTCGAACTGATACTGGATATCTATCAAAAAAATTAATTTTTTCCGACTCTGGATTTGGATATAGTGTGGTCGGGAATTTAGATATTTTTAAAATAGGTATGTGCATGGAGAATAAGAAAAAAAATTCTTCATAAGAAAAAAAAAATTTCTTTGGTCTCCTTATTATAGAAAGCCTAGGAATTTTTAAAATGGGTAATGTGAAACGGTCAATATAAGCGATGAGAAAAAAAAGTCTTCTCAAAAAAAATATTTTGCTTGTCCGCTTATTTTAGAAAAACTTATTTCAAATGGGTAATATTACAAAAATATGCCGAACATTTGGTGTCCCTACCCGCCCACTGGTGCGACGGCGCGGCGATTAGACATCGGAATTATATAGAAAAATGCTATTCCAGGGCGCATGACTCAAGTAACGGAACATTTTATATTGTTCCACTGTGTTTTGTAATACTGATCATCTCTGTGTTCATGCTCTGTATTTAATATATGATACTTAAAATCCTTGTAAGTGTTTGGTAGGTCTAGCTTTTACCATCAAATTCACTGTTACATCTTAGCGTTTCGACGGCAAAGATGATTATAATTATATGGATGCGGCCGAGAAGGTGGCAAACATCAAATCTTCCTGCGTGCAGGTGTAAGGGCACGCAGAGCATGATATAAGGTGGGACATCGTTTGGATTACATCGCACAAAGACCCCAGATTGGTATTGTCTGTGGAACTCCACCTGATCATATTTTCCTTGCTACGGCCGACCTGGGTCCGAAGTCTATTTAACTTTCACTAATTATCATCATTATCATTGTTTACACTTTATTGTAATAAAATCTACAGCAAAAAGTCAGTGTTATTGTCATTCTGTCACCTGGATTTGTGAGAAAAGGCCTTTGCCCAGCTTTGGGGCAGCATAGGCCGTTTTATCGCGGTTATTACTACGCGGATCTAGTGCGGATTGCTGGAGGGACGTTTGTGGCCTTCTGTTGGAACCTATTAAACCATATATCCAGCTCGAATGGCACCCATATCAAGCGGCAGTTGGGACAGACGCCTTAACTTGCTCGCAACGGAAACGTTCAAAAATCGAATTCCTTAAACGGTCATCCATCTCAGACTGACCAAAACGAACGCTGCTTAATCTTATTGATCGCTAAAAACGTCACTATCGTACAGTGCTATGAGCATCTCGTATTACATTAGTATTATCAAATATAACAGTTTTGTAAAATTGTAAATTCGAATTCGCAACAGCGTAGTAAGAAAGCGAGTAAGTATGAAAGATAGTATCGGTGTAAAGATGAGAAAGGGTATGCTCCGTTAGTTTGGGCATTTAGAAAGAATATCCGAAAAAAGTATGACAAAACAGATATGCAATGCGAAAGTATAAGGATTTAGGTACCGGGGAAGACCTAGACTATTTTACAACGACCAAATAGACCGAGAGTTATCTGAAGGACAAGTCAAGAGTCTCCGAAACTGGCGTGTATGAGACAAACTATGAGAGTGGAGGAAGCCAGAAAGGTATATAAGAAAAGAACCTGTTGGAACTCTGTACTCTCTGTCTACCCCGCAAGGGATCTGGCGTGATGATATAGATAGATAGGTAGAGTTCAAACATACGAACTGTTACATTAGAATGCGTCCGAACTTGACCTCTCTCAATGACGTCAACAACATTGAAATACTCCCACATATAAAAAGTCTCGTGGACTACTCTATATGTCTGAGTCACTGGCACGAGTTTGAAGTCCCGAATCTGACTTTTCACTTTCAGATGAACTTCATAAGGCTAAGCAAGGTTGAAATGGAGCTGAGATGGACTTATCTGCCGTAGTCGGAAAAGCTTTGGGCATAAGCGACCACACAGTGGGTCCTACACACAGAAATCGTAATAATAAATCCCGGAGACCCAACTGAGACTAGGGTTTTCGACAGAAAAACCACATTTTGTCCGACTTAGGATTTTCACACTTCAACTCAAACTCAAATAATATATTTTGTATAAACCCTGCAGGGGTGCTTGCAAATAGTCAATTTACATTTTTTTATATCTAATTTAACTACTGATCTACCACCGGATAGAACGCGGCTTCCATTGAGATGATCTGGCGAAGAAACTCAGAGGGCTTGTCTTTTATTGTTTAATTCTCTTTCTCTTGTTTAGGTTACAATGAAATAGTTTAGGTAGTCTAGCTCTAGTGAGACGCCTCACGATCGGGATATGAGACTAATGATGTAATTTATAAAGTGTCTAAAGGATTCCAGATGGACCAGTCTCCACAAGCAGCACCCGTTCTCGAGTATGACTACTGGAACAGTCGTCACTCCCCTCGACCATATTAGATGGAAAGGAGTGACCTGCGCCCAACAGCCACTGTAAGCCAAGACATTTATAGTGAGCATGACCAAACCAGAACTGTAATGACCTCGTGATCGCTACGAGTATTATTCACCATTAGACCAACGAGGCGTTAATCTGTGAAGATAATACAACTTATGCTGTAGTACGAATTTGGTTAGTACTGTTCTAGAGAATTTAATACTTGTCTAAATCCATGATTCCGGTGTTATTGTTCAAGGAAAGCATTAATAAAATGATAGATGCCAAACCGCGAAACTGCTCTAATGCGAATAACAATAAAGTCTATTTTTGTACTTGTGGTTATGTACTGCAGATGATGTAGCATTCAAATTTAAACGCTGAGATTAGAGTTTTAAAGTTTAGTTCACAATGAAATATTTTTATTCCTGGATTGGTATTGGCAAAATTATGTTGATTTGTTGCCTCATAATTTCTAGATATACAACATAAAGAAATGATATTTTTCATAGGTTTTTCACGAAACCTAATTTTGTACCTTTTATTTTTTAATTTCCTGTTATTGTTTATGCTGCAGAACTTTTTTTTACTATAGGTTACGTTCACTTAGGAATAGGTTAATACAAAAAATACACCCTCACGCCAACATTCCCCAAGCGGGGGTGGTAGAAGTGTACTGCGTGCACCTACATAATCGACGACGATGTAAGTTCCAAGTATAATAGGGGGTGAGCGTATTGCCATTATACCGGGAACAATTCTTAACTCTAACTCCTTTGTCGACCTAGAATGCGAACGTAAGACCTCGCGATAGCCAGCTGCACTATATGACAAGGTAATGATAATTGAAACTATACCTTTTTATAACGGGAAGAAACCAGAACGAATGCAAGGACTGTGGTTGGTAACAATGTGCTGGAGCAAGTGAATGAGTTTGTATATCTTGGATGCGCCTTCAGTAAGGATGGGAAATACACCGCTGACATAGAGAGAAGAGTGAATGCAGGGAACAAAGTAAAAGGCGCAGTTGGCCATACATAATGGAGAGCTTGTCCCAACGCTGGCAGCGAGAGCTGGGTATGTAAGAAGGAGAATGAAATTAGGATAAATGCGGTGGAAATGCGAGCTCTGCGGAAGATGTGCGGAGTGAAGCTGACCGACCGTATTCGCAACAGCGTAGAAAGAAAGCGAGTAGGTATGAAAGATAGTATCGGTGTAAAGATGAGAAAGGGTATGCTCCGTTAGTTCGGGCATTTAGAAAGAATGTCAGAAGAAAGAATGACAAAACAGATATACAATGCGAAAGTGGAAGGATGTAGGTACCGCGGAAGACCTAGAATATCTTACCACGACCAAATAGACCGAGTCTTATCTGAGACAAATCAAGAGTGGTATGTAAGGAAAGAACCTGTTAGAACTCTGTACTCTCTGCCTACCCTACAAGGGATCTGGCGTGATGATATAGATAGATAGAAAGATATACCTCTTTAAAATCAAAAGATAGTACCATGGAGATAAGACTAAAATCATAGACTGATTTAAAACCCAGTTCAGCTGTACACTTTTTGTGGACACTTGGTACCATTTAGGTAACCAATTTATAAATCTTTGTTCCTACATGGTTCGTACTTCCTTTTTATTCAAAATATTATGGCTTCTCATTTTGACGTAGGTTCCACGCAAATTTATCGGTTAATATTTGTTTGTCTAGTAAGTGTGTTCTCGCTGACTTTTTATTTATTTTCAAGTAATAATTAATGTCAAAAAAAATATACAAGAGTTTTACTAATTACGATAGATTTGTCCTCTTCTTTATCACTGACATGACATAAGTGTAAGCAGTGCAAATATATAATCTTGTTAACGCTCCCTTTATAATTTTAGTGGGGACTCTGGCTCGAGCGTAGTGTTTGCCCTTACGCTCGCCCTTTAGTCCGGTGAAGCTGTAAAGGCCTCACGGCCAACAGCGTATATCACTCAAACACACACACGGCACACACCTTTATAATTTTAGTCTTATCTCTATGAATAAAATTAGAACAAGAAATTATAGTTACTTGTTTTTAATCTTCTTCGATAATTACTTAGTTTTGCACTCAGGGTGGTCAATTTATAAGTAACAACACTAAGAAAAATAAAACAGTATAAAAAGAACTCAGAAACGCGCGCGTGGAATTCCAAATTCAAATTTGTATTTAGTTCTTTTCATTGTCACAGGCGTTCTATTTTTGTTTTCTGTATTCAATGCGGCCAGTATTCTGATTTCGTCGCCCTTTGCGTGTACGCCACACATTATTATTTGCTGTCAGTTTAATGGAATATAAACCTTACTTAGTAGGATTTTAATGTTATAAATGCTATTGTCAGCTGTAAATGTAACTTTGTTAAGTTGTGTAGGTAGGTATTTTTGTTTAGCTGTTGAAAACTAGCTATATTATAAAAAAAAATGCTTAAAAATCAATATTAAAAATTTATAATTTTTTTAAATCAGGTATATTTTTTTCGTAGTTTTTTTTTATTTAAGTAAAACGTAGTCCCACTTGCAATTATTCCTGTGTTACGGATACGTTTACATACAATTCACGTGCAAAAACATCCAGACCGATAAAAATATTTGGCTTGTCCCGTGCGGGATCGAACCTGTGATTGCTTGATCTAATGGACAGAGTTGTATAAGCTCTTAACCACTAGACCAATGTGTCGTCTTGCCAAGACGTTGTCAACCAGGGTTTGCCAATGGCATGCTAATTTATTATTAACATTTTCTATCTTTCGTTACAATACTGTGTTGTCGCGATAACACCATCTCATTACTATTCAAATAATATCATTTTGTCTCTCATAATTATGAGCATAGACAAAAGTCTAGACATAGACAATATCGCAGACCATAGAGTTCAACACCCTACACGCGACCTGCATAGTATTTTCAATCACATACTTCATGACTTCGATCATCTCATATTATGTCATCCACATCGGTCATACGAGGCGTCAGTAGCCATAAGGAAGCCCGCCATATTTAAATGTGTATATTCAAAATGACCATAGTTTGTTATTCGTGTCATGTACTCGGGCCTATTGACGGAATAAAAACTAATGTGGCTTGACATATGACATACAAATTGGTGAAATGAACGCTGTGTTTAAATTAATATTCAAGGAAATTCGTTGAACCTGTAGCTGTTAAATTTATTAAATGTATTATTGGAGATTGGAAAGACATCCTGTTCTTACTTTAGAAACCATATTATATTTATGTTTATCTAAATCCACTTTTAATATTACGTACATCCAAAGGAAAATGTAACTACGATAAGATCAGTTAGACAGAGAAACAAGACCGAATCATTTCAACGAACCAGACCTAACAAATTATTTTGTTTTAGCAAATGTCTATTACCTTTGTGTTATGTGCTGGAATTGTGCGAAACATGTTGTGGTTTGAAAATCTAATAATTCTGTATGACAAATTATCATTGTCACAAAAAAAAACAAGGTTCCTATGTGAGATCTGTCAACGAAGCGTCGAGTTTTGGCGGGAAATCGAACAGTGATGTCGTCAATTTGTTTTAATTTCTAAGTTGTGTTATTTTGAATTATTTTGTGTAATGTTGGTGGAATATTAACCATTATGTATTCTTATATGTGCACGAGTGAAGGTAATTGTAACAAAGTGATAAAACGTGCTTTTTCGATTTCCCTCAAAACGGCCGTCTCAATTGGTATGTAAAGTATCCATCGCTTTACTATCCAGGGTGGGGCACTTCATCAATTTCATAATCATCCTTGTCATCAAGTTCATCGGGGAGTTGAATTAATTTTGAAATGAATATTCGTAATACTTGACATTGGCAAAATACGCGTCGTCGTGATGCCATAAACATAAAAAAAAAAAAACGAAGCGTCACAGACACGCTTTCATGATATGCATTTCAAATAAGTGGCACCTATTTATAACTATTGTATAATCGTAATTATTAAAAAAAAGGTAGAAATACGTGTGTGTGTGAGTGATGTACGCTGTTGGCCGCGAGGCCTTTACAGCTTCACCGGACTTAAGGGCGAGCGTGCAACCACTACGCTCGAGCCAGACCTACGCTCGTTATACAGTGTTTACTTAAGTACAGTCAAGTTATCTACGAGGTCGGCCGGCGGTGTCTCGTATCGCAATATCCGCCAATACATCATCGCTTCCTCGTCGATACGATGTGCGAGTGATAACTCTGCCAGGACATGTCTCCGCCATTTTACGATATAAAGCCACAGCCTTGAATGAATCGGTAGCGGGAGATTATTCGCTAATAAAGTTTAAATACTTTACGAAATATAGTTCGCGTAAATAGACGTAACACTGTTGCATCTATATTCCTAACGAGTGGCTAAAGTGTACTATGAACACCCTTATTCTAAGGAACACCCACATATCGTCTACGATGTCAGTTGTCAGTGTAACAGGGTGGATGGAGCCTATTATACCGGGTCACATAATTTCATACTTCGGACTGCTAATGATAATTATTCAATAGAAAAACCATACTTAGTTCAATCTAGAATTCGAAGCCAGAACATTGTGATCATCAAGTAAACGTAGTAAGTAATCTATAAATAAAATAAGTCTTTAATTCTTTAATTACGGATATAAAACAAATCAAATCTTTGATGATATAACTTTATAGGTAGAACATTAATTTCTCTAATAAAGATTTTTCGCCCCTATTGCTACTAAAAACCAAAATATCTAATGAAACTTACTTGGTTACCTACTCTCCCAATAATACTTAACACATACAATTTATAAAACTTACATATAAATATTTATATTCAAAAAATCAAACGTCTTTAATGAGAATTCATAACCAATATTATCTATCTATCATCACGCCAGCTCCCTTTGGATTTTTATAGTTTGTTAATATCTATGAAATAATCGCTATCGCTTATCTTCGGATCGCCGGCTTACCAAGCGAGAAGCTTATGATTGACATATCAACTAAGACATGCATAATTGAACAGACACCGCCTCAAGCGACAGCATAGTATGAGTGATTTATCCTAAACGGATGAATACTGATGACCGTAGTTAGGGGGAGAATGCTGAGTTAGTATAGGGCGTGTCCGTATATTATTATAACAGGACATTTAGATAAGACACTGATCAGCCGGAAGATGTCCACTGGAGAACATGATCATCATCATCATCATCATCAGCCCAAATTAGTCCACTGCTGGACATAGGCCTCTTCCAATGTGCGCCACAGAGCCCGATCCTCGGCTTTATGCATCCAGTTACTGCCGGCTATTCCACGTATGTAGTCACTCCATCTCGCGGGGGTGTCCTACACTGCGTTTGCCAGTTCGTGGTCTCCACTGCAAAACCCGTCTGCGCCAACGATTGTCCGTTCTGCGGCAAATGTGACCAGCCCATTGCCACTTTAGCTTGCTGATTTTCAGAGGTATGTCGGTGACTTTGATTCTATGCCGGATAGTCTCATTTCTAATTCTATCTAGCATAGAAACTCCAAGCACAGCTCTCTCCATAGCTCGTTGAGCGACTCTTAGCTTACGGACCAGTCCCATCGTGAGTCCACGTCTCAACTCCGTAGGTCATGACCGGCAAGACGCACTGGTCAAAGACTTTCGTCTTTAGATTTTGCGGGATGGGTGATGAGAATACATGACGGTGCTTCCGAAATGCAGAACATAGGCCTCCCCAAAAACCGCCACAATGACAGGCTCTCCGCATTCAGCTTTTTCAATACACCTTTATCAGGTAATTGTTTTATTTCGTGGACCATATCCATCTTTCGGTTCGAGGTTGAACTAACTAAAGAATAAGATGCAGAAGCGTATACTATGTTACCATGATTAATTAGACAGTCCTATCTGAAGGGCAAGTCAAGTCTCCGTAACCGACTAACGTGTATAAGACAAACTACGAGAGTGCAGTTAGCCAGAGAGGTCTGTAAGGAAAGAACCTATTGGAGCTCTGTACTCTCTGCCTCCTCCTACTGCAAGTGATCCAGCGTGGTGATGATATAGACGACTAACATGAGTAATGTTACTATGTATCCCGACAAGCTTATTTGCAACTGTTGAGTTGTTTTCATTCTTTTAATCGCACCAATAGTATATCAAAAAGAACCAAAAACTTTGATTTCTTAGTTGCTTTACCGGAAATCTTTGAATTAATTACACTTTCAGATAAATCGTCCTATAAATAATCGTTTAAATTATTTAATATCTGTGGTATTTGATTTTCTTAACTTTGAATCTGGCGTAAAACCAGCGGTTTTTTTAAAAACAAAATAAAAAATATAACTAAACACAGGACATTCTCCCCAAATATAGGGTGACCACACATATAGCGATCACTGAGAGTAATGTGACCACGCGTGACGACGTCGTAAACGGAACATAAATGTCCTTAAAACACACTGCTTTGTGTTTTGTGCTTTTTATGGGAATTTGAATTATTGTCGTTTGATAGCCGAGTTACATCCTACGACGCTGTTTTAAATACTTTAACGGGATTCTCTTTAAATTGTTTTCATTTGGTTTCATTATATCTTAATGTACCGTACTAAAATAAAATAAGCTAAAAGCTGCTCGAATACAGTATAAAGTGGCGATCTTTAGGAGGCTTATGTAGGCGAGGAGGCTTATGTATTGAACATCGTGACTATATACGTCCAGTACGTTTAACCAAGGTATTAGCAACCTGAACTTTAAACTAACATCCTAGGTTTTCAGTCGAATTTCGACATGTGATTCTAAAAGCTTTTTAGATATGCAAATGATGTAATGAGATGAGATGAGGTTTTCAGTTTAGTGATTAAAAAAAAATTGTTGAGAATTTGTGTTCTAAATATGTAATAAATTATTTCAATAAGTAAGAATAATAACTTGAGCAATCTATTATGCAAACAATATATTGGTAAAACATTTTTAAATTTTATTATCGTAATTTTATCAACCTTGGTATTACGTTAAAGTGATTTTCGAACACTACATGCCTATAAAATTGTGAGTTTATCATCATCATGTCATCATTAAAAACACTCGAACAGAATCTGATGTAATTTTACATAATTCATGTTGTAAAAATAGAAAATTTCACGTCAAAGCTCCCACGTTGTATAACTTGTAATTTTTCATTTAATTTCTCGCTGTCATGTGAAAGGGAACGAGAAAAGGTCAATTAGTCACTTGTATTCAACCAAAATAAATTTAATTATATGTGGAAATCACTAAATTTAGTACCAGTTCTGAATTTCTAATAAAAGGTCGGTCTCTTCAATATTCCTTATCTCAGTATGCTTAGTTAAAGAAATAAAACATTTTATACGACATACATTTGCTTTAACGTTTGCGTGACGCTAACGAGTAATCGTGTTGTCACTTTCATGTTTATTTAGTAAATTTGTAGCGTGACAAGGATGGCATATTAACTCGCTAGAGTGACACTAACGTCATTTTTATCATGCTAAGCTATCAGCTGATCGCGCTTTGAAGTTACAGGTCGAGCTTTAAAAAAACTATATTAGATACTGCCATATTTTAAGTAGGTATTAAATGAGTTCATACTCACTGCTCTACATTTTAGTATTAACAGTGGAAGCATTATTCATAAAATATTATATTAATATCCTGTAATTCAATCAACAAAAGTATGAATCAGTGGTTTCGACTTCGCAACGAAAATATTATCGTGACCTGATTTTATGTGCAAAATGATGGTTCACCCATATTGAAAGGAAATTGGTTATGTATTTTAAATTTCGAATAGAAAGATGGGTCTATTTTTTAAATTAAAAAAATATTATGCAAGAAGCTTGAGGCATCAACGATAAATAACAAGTTAGAGACAAGTAGAGACAGAGACAGAGAGGTATGTAAGGAAAGAGCCTGTTGGAACTCTGTACTCTCTGCCTACCCTGTAATGGATCTGGCGTGATGATAAAGAAAGATAGATAGATAGAGACAGTTTTAAATTTAAATTCAACAATTCTTGGACGTAGTCGAGACCCGCACCTTTTTTGAGGTGGAGTTCAAAATATAATTATCTTATTAAATACTATTAATAGACACTATTGCATTTTTCATGACGGAAGGGTACAGTTGTAAGTGTCCAAGAAAATTATGCTTTATTCAATGGCAATAAGAGGCATGACCTGTTTCTATATTTATAGTGTTATGCCTTAAAACCATTGAATTAAATATTAATTTCGTTTGGCACTTAGAACTGTCACTACCTATCTTATGTAAAAATATTATAATTAGCTTTTCATCTAGTAGAGCTCTCACGCCATTCGAAAACATGTCGAAGATATCTCGCTTAGCTGAGGAGTTCATGGCTACCTTCTGGCTCCATCATCAGACTCCCTAGTACTTATTATTGCATTGTCACCAAAGTTACATACTTATCAGCACAATCGGATGCCCACAAGTGCTTGAAAACTAAATCACAAAATTTGAACCGGAAAACAGACGACCAAAGCAAGTTAAATAAAAGCTTGTAAACATATCCAGTATCAGGTCATGGGCACCTAATAATAAGGCTTTATAAATTATTTCATAAGGAATATTTTACTGAACCTCCGTCTTCATTTAAAAGCAGTCATTTACCGATTCGTGCGCATATAAGTAGAGATAATCCATGATGCCTCAATCCAGAGCGGTCGATACTTAATTCAATAAACCCAAAGCGGCCGGCCATTGTCTCAAATCACACGAGACGAAGCATTATCTTCGATTGAGCGTCTACAATAAACTATAAGTACTTGTACTCCGAATCGGAACAGTTTCGACACAGGCACACAAGCTTAATTGAACTTTACGGCCAAAAGTTAAAGTTCAGATTTAAATGGACGGGTGTGACTGCTATGTGTCATTTTACGGTCCGAGTCGCGGTTGAGACGCAATAAATTTCAATTAGTACCGTTGACAATGTATATGACAATCTCGAGATTTGACTAGACTGCGTAATTGTTTTGGTGACCGATACTTTGTGGAGTTTAAAAAACTGTCGGTCAGTCTGAGACGGTCTACATTAGAAAAAAAACCAATTGTGTGGTTTTATGAAACCACGGTAAAAGTGAAACATATTGGCCTCGGCTGCTCTGGCGAGCGCCTTTCACTTTATCCCTACTCCGCGGCCGACCGTCACGCGACATGCAACACACAGACCAAAAAGTTTGAGACGATCTAATAAAAGTTTCACTTTAAAAAGTTCTTTGAATTTAATGTTACATAAATTACATTGACTATAAATGAATTTTATTAATTGAAGTCGTTCTTAAATAAATTAAGAAAAAAACAGGTCATGTTTGTTTTAAAATACAATATCATCACAACATCATAATTCTGTGCACACATATAATAGTACATAGTCGTTATTTAACCACAAACCCTTAACTAGTGTTAAATAACGGGCGAACGCCGTTTTCAAACGATTTATATGTAAACTAGCGACCCGCCCCGGGTTCGCACGGGTGAATTATACACATTAACCTTCCTCGTTCGGTAGTTACTGAATTTATCGCGTTCAGACAGACAGACGCGGCGGGGGACTTTGTTTTATAATATGTAGTGATAACCGGGGAAGACCTAGGCTATCTTACCATGACCAAATAGACCGAGTCTTATCTGAAGGACGAGTCAAGAGTCTCCGTAACCAGCGAGCGTGTATGAGACGAACTATGAGAGAGGTATGCAAGGAAATAACCTGTTGGAACTCTGTACTCTCTACCGCAAGGGATCTTTTTATTTTTATTTAAAGAACGTAGCCCCACGCTAGGATTTATTCCTGTGTCATGGGGGCGTTTACAAACATGAAAATTCACATACACAAATACCCAGACCGGAACAAATAATTGTGAATCACACAAAGATTTGTCCCGTGCGGGAATCAAATCCGCGACTATTAGACACAGTGGGCGGAGCGGCTTAATCTCTTAACCACTGCGCTAAATTGTACGGATCTGGCGCGATGATATAGATAGATAGATAACTAGTGCAGCCCGTGGCTTCGTCTGCGTATGCATCTTTAAAGAGTTAAGTTAAGGGCACATAAAATTGGTTTGATATATCACATAGATTAATGTAAAGTTCCATCAAAATCAGTTCAATAGTTTTTACGTAAAATAGTATCAATCATCCATCCTCTCACAAATTTTTGCGGTTATAATCTTAGTAGTACGTAAAAACATACAGACATATGTGATTGTACAAACACATCATATAATAGAAAATAACCATTATTCACCCATAAACATTTAACTAGCGTTAAATGACGGACGAACGCCGTTTTCAACCGATTTATATGTAAATAAAAGTGAATCGGTCGAATGCGTTCGGTTATTTATCTTTATGCTCAAGCGCAGCGTTTTGCATACCCTTATGTACTATTGTTTGTTCAAGCTAATTTATTGGCTATACTGGGTACTTGCTCGCTACGTAACGCGGCGCGTTATGATATTTTCGTGAAATGGTGTAATAACCAAACCAACCAACCAATTAAAAAAAACGGCGCTGCGCCTACATTTCCTTAACGGGAATGGCAGAGGTACTGTACTAACACCTACTATTAACCGACGATAAAAAGACCCAAGTAATACGGGCCACAATGCCAGGCCCCGGTTTTTTTTTCGTGTGTGTGTGTGTGTGTGTGAATGATGTACGCTGTTGACCGCGTGGCTTTTACAGCTACACCGGACAAGAGGGCGAGCGTGAATCCATTACGTCGAGCCAGAAGGGCAAGGGGGTAACTAGCTTAAGGGCGTCTCAAGGAGCGGCCGCGGCTTGGGCAGTCGATATTGAGGAGGGCATATACTAGGTGTCTCGCTGTGGTGCTCCGCACCGGCCGGCGGGCAAGGGATTCTTTGAGCTCGCCGGCGAGGTCGGTGTCTGATCTTCTTTGCGGTATCTGTATCCGAAAGAAGATATGTAAGGGGATCGGGAGAGTTGGTGAGAACATGCCGCGGACGGCGGTAGCGGCTGATAGGAGAGGAGCTAGGTTTGTAGTCGGCGGCGGCTACGATTAGCGGATTTCTATGATTGGACGCGTTCGTGAAATATCGGGTAGTCGCCTTTTTAATAAATGCGCGAATAGGATCGAGACCGAGATCGGAATGGAGAAGCTCCGGAATAATACTGGAGGTTTACTATAAAAAAAAATTTGTCCGACCAGGGATTCGAAATCACTACTATACTAGACCAACGAGGAATCGTTTCACGAAGATAACGCAACGTGCCGCGTTTGGTCATAGCGAATAAGGGTACAGGTTGTTATTTTATTTTTATTGGCGATAGAAATTATTTCTTTGGAATAATAACGGAAGGAGCGCGAGTAATAAGCCAATCACGATGGATCGATTGATTTTTAAATGTCGCTTTGTCTGTCTTTGAATGGATCACGTTATGTTTTATGGTTACTATAAAGATTCTACATATAATAAGTAAAACACCGTCACGCCTATATACCCCAGCGGGGGTGGCAAAGGTGTACTGAATACACCCACTTTTCACCGACAATGATGGGCTCCATGTAATAGGGGGCAAGCCTATTGCCATATACCGAGCAGAATTTCAGACTTTGGACTTATACCAGGAATTTTTCGTTAGAAATACTACATTTGTCCGACCTTGTATTTGAACCCAGGAACTCGTGATTTCAATGCGATGCCCTTTTCCACTAGACGAACGAGGCAGTTAAAATAAGTAAATAAATAAATACAGCACAAAAAATGTTACACTTCCATCTCTATCTACCTTTATCATCACGCCAGATCCCTTCCTGGGTAGGCAGAGAGTACAGAGCTCTAACAGGTTCCTTAAATACCTCTGTGGTTTCCTCCACTCTCATAGTTCGTCTCATACACGCTCGCCGGTTACGGAGACTCTTGACTTGCCCTTCAGATAGATCGTCACGGTAAGATATCCTTCCATATTTTATTTATATGTACCTCAATTTTTGAAAGAAATTCAGTGATTTCAATACATTTATTTCACACCAATAACTATGCAAATTTTTGTCAATAACATTTGCTGCCGACAAAATTTGTGATGACATAATAATATCAGCCTATACTGCCCACTGCTGGGCAAAGGCCTTCTCTCACAAATCGAGGTGAGAGAGATTAGGTCATACTCCACCACGCGGACCCAGTGCGGATTGGTGGAGGCAGGTTTGTGGCTACCCGCTGTTGGAACTTATCAAGCCGCCTGTAAGGCTTCCAACTCGACTTAACGACTACCACATTAAGTGGTAGCCGGGACCAACGGCTTAACGTGCCTTCCGAAGCACGGAGACGCTCGAATATGAAAATGCCACAAACGGTCACCCATCTCAGGCCGACCGAGTCGAACGCTGCTTAACCTTGGTGATCGGTAAGAACACCGCGGTCGCACAGCGCTACGAGCGCCTCTGCGCTACGAGCGCCATTTGCTGCCGACAAAATTTGTGATGACATGTTTTTGTGATATACCTCGACTTTTGGAGGAATAAATTTAATTTCAATTCTATTTTTTTTCTCTGCGTACCCGCAAGTGATCGGGTGTGATGATATAGATATAATTTTTTCACGTTACATAACTTACACTAAATCATAAAATTTCTTAATCATAAAACATACATTAAACCATAAATCACGCAATCTAAATATACATACTGTCCCACAAAGGTATTTTGGCCCGCGGCCAGAATCGGTACTAACGTTGTCATCAAGTGAAATGACAGTCATACATGACAGAGTTACCATTTGTTATGAAATTTACCCAAGTTCTTTTATATACACCGTCACGCCTATATTCCCCAGCGGGGGGTTCGCCGGCGATGTTAGGTCCCATGTAATAGGGGGTAAGCCTATTGCCATATACCGAGCACAACTTCAGACTTTGGACTTATACCAGGAATTTTTCGTTAGAAATACTACACTTGTCCGACGTAGGATTTGAACCCAGGACCTCGTGCTCACAAAGCGATGCGCTTTGCCAGTAGACCAACGAGGCAGTCTTAATCATTAACCGTGCGGGCCTATCTATTCAAATATTTCCCTAATTTCACATCAACTGCAACGCCCCCTTTCAATATCATCCTTGGACCAAAATATCCTTGTTGCATTGTATATAATGAGTTATCTTTGAATGCTTATTTTATCTATCTATAACCTCACGCCAGATCCCTTGCGGGGTAGGCAGAGAGTACAGAGTTCCAACAGGTTCTTTCCTTACATACCTCTCTGGCTTCCTCGACTCTCATAGTTCGTCTCATACACGCTCGCCGGTTAGGGAGACTCTTGACTTTTCCATCAGATAAGACTCGCTTTATTTGGTCGTGGTAAGATAATCTAGGTCTTCCCCGGTACCTGCATGCTTCCACTTTCACATTGTATATCTGTTTTGTCATTCTTTCCTCTGGCATTCTTTCTATATGCCCGAACCAACGGATACTTATCAATGTTTATTTTATATAATATAATATCAGTCTATACTGCCCACTGCTGGACAAAGGCCTTCTCTCACAAATCGAGGTGAGAGATTAGGTCATACTCCACCACGCGGACCCAGTGCGGATTGATGGAGGCGGGTTTGTGGCCACCTGCTGTTGGAACTTATCAAACCGCCTTTATGGCTTCCAACTCGGCTTAACGACTACCACATTGAGTGGTAGCCGGGACCAACGGCTTAACGTGCCTTCCGAAGCACGGAAATGCTCGAATATGAAAATGCCACAAACGGTCACCCATCTCGGGCCGACCGAGTCGAACGCTGCTTAACCTTGGTAATCGGTAAGAACACCGCGGTCGCACAGCGCTACGAGCGGTTTTTATACACCCTATATATTTTTCAGGGCTCCATTACTTGCGTTTCATATGTGCGTAGGCGTAAATGATGTCCATGACCTTCTTGCATTGGAAAAAAATACATTGTGTGTATCCTTATAGAAAAAATTGTCTCTAGAATCATGCGATTTATTTTTAAAAACGGGAACTTAACACAAAGAAATGATATAATCCCGAAAAGATTATGTATGTTTTAATTGACGGACGATTTAGCGCAGTGGTTAAGAGCTTGAGCTTGAGCCCACTGTGTCTAATAGTCGCGGGTTCGATTCCCGCACGGGACAAATCTTTGTGTGATCCACAATTATTTGTTCCGGTCTGGGTATTTGTGTTTGTGAATTTTCATGTTTGTAAACGCACCCACGACACAGGAATAAATCCTAGTGTGGGGCTACGTTCTTTAAATAAAAATAAAAAGATCCCTTGCGGTAGAGAGTACAGAGTTCCAACAGGTTATTTCCTTGCATACCTCTCTCATAGTTCGTCTCATATACGCTCGCTGGTTACGGAGACTCTTGACTTGTCCTTCAGATAAGACTCGGTCTATTTGGTCATGGTAAGATAGCCTAGGTCTTCCCCGGTTATCACTACATATTATAAAACAAAGTCCCCCGCCGCGTCTGTCTGTCTGAACGCGATAAATTCAGTAACTACCGAATGAGGAAGGTTAATGTGTATAATTCACCCGTGCGAACCCGGGGCGGGTCGCTAGTTTACATATAAATCGTTTGAAAACGGCGTTCGCCCGTTATTTAACACTAGTTAAGGGTTTGTGGTTGAATAACGACTATGTACTATTATATGTGTGCACAGAATTATGATGTTGTGATGATATTGTATTTTAAAACAAACATGACCTGTTTTTTTCTTAATTTATTAAAGAACGTTTTATAAAACAAAAAAAAAAAAAAATTTTTTTTCTTATTTAAGTTCTAATTTTAATTGACATTTAAATATATTTCAGTCCCAATATTAATAACCGATATTAGATTTAAAAATTTTAGGTACCCAAGCGATTATTAATTAGCAATTTCTAATTTGTTATTTATTTGCGAAGTGCAAACGCACCAAATGTCTCTAAACCTAATAAATTTAGTGCGTTCGTACCAATCTTAAAATTCTTAATTTAATAAAACCGTTTAATACCATTCATAATTGATCCTAGTAAAGTTAGGTTGTTAGTTGATACTACAGGCCTTGATATACTTGCAGGGGGACAGGCGCTGTCGCTCCCGACCGTGATATCATCCATGGTTGGGAGCGAGAGCGCCTGGGTGGCAATGACGGCCTTTTGCGAGGCCGTCATGTCGGCTAAGGAGGAGGCAGAGCGGCTGAGGGAGGAGACGTCCTCCAATCCCGCTCGTAGACGGCGCGTTGGGCGACGGCGTAGGGACTACGCCCGAAACGACCTTCGCCCACCGTGATCGCGGCCTGCAGGCATCGGGGAGGGCACCCCGGCGCCCTAGCACACGCAGACCCGCGTCGTAAAAGCGCTGCGTCCGCGCAGCCTCCGAAAGGCGGCAGGGAGGAGACCGAACTCCCCTAACAGGTGTCGAGGTCCGCACACGGACCGAGCCCGCCGGTGCCACAGAGGTCATGCTGGTAACGATTCCTGTGGCCCGGCAAAAGGGCAGTGGGACGCCGAGGGGTTTTAGTGGGTGCAAGCCCCACATAACCACCCGGGCCCTGCCCTCGGCCCGGGGGTATGCGTTAGGCATTTCCCCTCGATAAAAAAAAAGGCCTTGATATACTGGCATGTTTATTTAATATCTGCGTAACGAAAACCTCAATTAATTACTACATAATCTGTACTACCTAATACTTACACTCCATTCCGATCTCAGTCTCGAACCTATTCGCGTCTTTATTAAAAAGGCGACAACCCGATATTTCGCGAACGCGTCCAATCATAGAAATCCGTTAATCGTAGCCGCCGCTGACTACGAACTTAACTCCCCTCCTATCAGCCGCTACCGCCGTCCGCGGCATGTTCTTACCGACGCGGCATGTTCTCTCGGATACAGATACCGCACACAGGATCAGACACCGACCTCGCCGGCGGGGTCGAAGAATCCCTTGCCCGCCGTCCGGTGCAGAGCACCACGGCGAGACACCTAGTATACGCCCTCCCCCATAGCGACTACCCAAGCCGAGGCCGTTCCTCCTTCAGGCGCCCTTGAGCTAGTTGCCCCCTTGCCCTTCTGGCTCGAGCGTAGTGGTTGTTCGCTCGCCCTGTTGTCCGGTGAAGCTGTAAAGGCCCCGCGGCCAACAGCGTAGATCATTCACACACACAAATTATACTTACACAACGAAAAAAAAACATACACAGTCACAACACACTCTATTAATATTTCTATAGCACCAGGATCGTTCCCGCTTCCTTGTACGTGAAGTGCATTCATTGGATATCGTCCGTCCCTTTTTCGTATACACCAACCTGTATAAGTGTGAGGGAGACGCACTAACGTCTTATTGCAGCCAATCATCTATATTCGTGGTGGCTAGTGGAATATTATCGTTACTTCCGGTTGGTTAAGTCGTTGACTTGTTGAAAGGTTGTCTTTAGTTTGTCTGTCTTATATTGATGTTCTGACGTGGAGTTTAATAGAAGATGTTCATCATAATCAATCTTCGTCAATCTTTCGCGCGGCGCAGCCAAATTGTGAGGAAGTATTCTGGTAGTACGAGTAATGTTGGGAAAATTTTGAATATTAAGATAAATTATGTCTATTTTGATCACGCGATTTGTGTAGAAAATATTGCTTAAATTGAATATGGGACTACTGTTTATTGCTTGTATAATGGAATTTGATTCCCAGCATTAAAATAGGGGTGTAACAAGTTTGAATATTTTATCTAACTATCTATGATTTATCTCCCCGTACATGATTTGATTAAAATGCGTTTTTTTTACCTAATTATTGTTACCATGAGAATAATTTCATGATGGATAAAAACTCAAATTTATGTTAATTATATTCAGTACATAAGTTCTTATAATTTGTAAAAGTAAACTGAAAGCTATGACTTTTCTTTATATAAGCGTTGCCCGCACTAAGAATTAACCTGTGTCATAGTTACGTTTGCAGATACGAATTTCACATGATCTATCACACATCATTATCATCATCTCAGCCTATACTTGTCCACTGCTGAACATAGGCCTCCCCAATCGCTGTCCAGCGTAACCGATCCGATGCCACCTGCATCCAACGACTTTCTGCGATTTTCACAAGATCGTCGGTCCATCTGGCAGGCGGTCGTCCTACGCTACGCTTGCTAATACGTGGTCTCCACTTTAGAATCTTTCTGCCCCAACGCCCGTCCGTTCTTCACGCTATGTGGCCCGCCCATTGCCACTTCAGCTTGGTAATCCTGAGGGCTATGTCGGTGACCTTGGTTCTTCTACGAATCTCCTCTTTCCTGATTCGATCACGTATCTTCATAGCTCGCTGAGCTACTCTGAGCTTTTTTATTTGATCTACTGTAAGAGACCACGTCTCTGATCCATATCCGATCTATCACACAGATCGAAATAATGCCTATATAAAATTGATCATATTAATTCAAGCATTTAACCGTCGACTGTTAGATCCAGTGAGACCACTAGACCAAGCTGTCTTTCGTCTTGTCCAGTGAAGCTGTAAAGGCCCCGCGGCCAACAGCGTAGATCATTCACACACACACACAAACAAAGCTGTCTTTCGTAATAATACTGATGTCATTTAACAGCTTATTTTTATAGAGATGACTCCAACATTACTCTATAGTTTATCTATTTTAGAAATATCACCAAAAACAGCCACAGTTCTTTGTGATACTCTTTATCGTGTTGTTAAGTCACAATAAATCTCAATATTTTAAAGTATGAGAGTGAAAACAAACGAGAAATATGGCACTTAGTGTGGAGTGTCGTTCAAGTACGGCCGGGACAATGGGGCCGCTTTATAGCATGTATCTTAACGTTTTGATGGACTGGCTACTTGTTGGCTGGGACAGGGCGATGCGTGGAGTCGTTGTTGTGACCTTGAGTTTATATATTTTTGGTAGGGTTTGATTTTATATCAATAACATAGTAGAAGCATGTAGGTACTGGGGAGAGAGTAGACTATTTTACCGTGACCAAATAAACTAATGTCCTAAGTTGATAAATTAAGAGACTGCGTAGCCAGCAAGCGTATATGAGATGAACTGTTAGAGTGGAGAAAGCGTGAGAGTTTTGTAAATACCTGCCAGAACTCTGTATTCTCCCCTACCCCGCCAGGGATCTAGCGTAATTATATAGGCTAAGTAATAAAAATGATAGCTAGTTATGGGACTTTCTAATGTAGTGCCGTTTCTTTAAATATAATATTTTGGTATGATGTAATAATCTATAATAAGTTGGTGTCTAAATATTTTTGACAATAGTGAAGTAAATACTTGTTTTAGAGATTTGCAGGAATCTTCATTTCAGAAGAAATAATTTTTGAGAATTTAATATGTAGTCTCTTTTCTTTTATTCTTAACTTTATTTATTTTATCTAAATAAACACACATACTAATATATATAATTTCATAACACCAGCGACTCCACACATTTCCGTAGTAATCACAAGAAAGCCTGTAGTCTCCCCTCTAATCGAAAATCCCAGACGACTGTCCCGATCTCCCGTGCCATGTTAAATCAAGTACATATGCACGTATCGTGTACCAAGCATGTTGTAATAAATCACTATAAGTTTTATTTCGTTTATAAAAAGCATTGGAGTAGTCCACTAAACTAGCTGCACAGTATGGCACTTTGAACAGCTTATCTATCTATCTATCTATATCATCACGCCAGATCCCTTGCGGGGCAGGCAGAAAGTACAGAGTTCCAACAGGTTCTTTACTTACATACCTCTCTGGCTTCCTCCACTCTCATAGTTCTTCTCATACACGCTTGACAGCCTATAATGCTCAATATTTACTTTTTTATCGGTCTGTCTGTTTTGTATCTGTTCACTATCTTCTTTATAAATATGTGTATTTAACGTTGGAAACTTCATTATATTATGTTATATTTTATTAAATATCTTTGTAAGTTTAAGCACAATAAATAAAGAAATAAAAACCGGCACGCCTATATTCCCAAAGCGGGGGAGGCAGGATGCTAGGTCCCATATAATAGTGGTCGAATCTATTGCTATATACCGGGCACAATTCCAGACCCGGAACTCATACTGGAAAGTTTTTGTTATAAAAACTTAATTTGTCCGACCTAGGATTTGAACCTAGGACTTCGTGATCACCAAGCGATGAGCTTTGCCACTAGACCAATGGGGTAGCATAAGTACAATAATTCTGGAATTAATAAATCATGGAACGATGTAGGTACCGGGGAAGACCTAAACTATCATACCATGACCAATCAGACAGTGTCATATCTGAAGGGTAAGTCAAGAGTCTACGTAACCGGCGAGCGTATATGAGACAAACCATGGGCGTGGAGGAAGCCAGTAAGGTCTGTAAGAAAAGAATCTGTTAGAAGTCTGTACACTTTGCCTACCCCGCAAGAGATCTGGTGTGTTAATATAGATAGATTGATAGAAATAAATCATAAATTACAAGAGCATACCAACGTCATAAATTCCATTAACGGTTGTAAATAACAAAGAATACTCTTTAGTTCTTACCTCTGTGTTCCTTTGTACATTACTAATGCACACCCAAAGAAGATAATAACGAAAAGTCAGCTACGAATGTTAACCAGATTAATTACCTATCAAGTATCTAAATTGAATACGTATAATAAATCTTCTAGAAAATACTTTCCAACAATGTTAATCCCTTTTAAAACCATTTTGATTGAGCTGAATCCTAGTTTATCAGACGAAGACTATCAATATTCGCTATCTATAAGCACTGGGATATTACAATCTGCTATCAAAACAAATTTGTATCAAAGGATCAATTTATATGCAGCTATTACAGCGTTCTATTGAAATGAAACCGTATGAAAATTGGCCCATCAATTCTTGAGTTAAATACGAAAAGATGACAGCGTGTATCAATTGAGATGACATATGTTTCATTGTTAAGATCACGTTAGGTATCAATAGGTTTCTTTAGCTTAGATTGAATGGTGCTTTGGTAATGCTACGTGCGTCTATTTTTAATCCTTAGTCGTGCTTCAAATTGGCAGATGTGTAACCAAGTATCATGCTTAGTTTGCACTTGATATCTTACTTGACTAGACAGGTAATGTTATCGCTACTCCTGACACGATCACTTCGACTAATATGGTCATCCCGACTGATAATTTCATCATCACTGACTATTATTATGTCATCGTCACTGATAATGTCTCCCCATAAACAATGGCTTTGGAACTGACAAATTCATTGCCACCAATAAAGTTACCTTTGATAACAATGTTATAAACTGACAATGTTGTTGCACATGATAATATCATTGGTACTGACAATTTTATTGTTATTAATAGTGTCATCGCCAGTAACAAACATTTTACCGCTACTAACAATCTCATGACCAGTAAAAATGTTATCGATATAAACTTTAACATTGTTAAACACTAACAAAGTCACTATTTTCATCACCACTGGCAATTTTATCGCCATGGATGGTATTATTATTACTGACAGTCAGGGCTTTTTATATTGTCGTCGCTGCTAACAAAGTCATTTACTAACTACGTTATTACCATTGACAATATAATTTTATTGACACTGACATTGGCACCGACAATTTCATTGCTTTCGTATGTTTATCTTGCCAAACCAAGACGACGTCTGAAAATGTTTAGTAGTATTTGGCTTGATTACATAGACGAGTACTGACAGTGGCAAGGCAGTGCATTAGGTCGAGTATATGGTATGTATGAACACGACGCTAAGTGCTACTTACATATATACATGCTACTGTCTCAGAAAATTATAATTTGACCCTTGCCACTATACTTGCCTGGTGTAATCAGGGCTTTAGCTGCCGCATACCTCCGCACGCCGATAGAATACCGTTAATTTTGATCGGTTGAATCAATTATAATAATGTTAATTAATTATTGGCTGAGCCTTTTGTGGGGATCCTAGGTTAACGTTGAAGATATTTCTTAGTCTTGCATGAATATTAAATTAGTTTGATCTTGTATGAAGTACAAGATCAAATTCTAATTTATTTATTTAGTTGTAAACATGGGTAGATACAATTACAATAATAGGTTCTAAATGTTTTACCCTTAAGGTATACAAAGACATGCGTGTTCAATTATTGTAAGTAACAAATATTATTGTAGTTTCAAATTGCAATAGTAATATTAATTAATAGTCATTTTTAGTCAAATAGGTAAAGGATTAAAAAGGGTTATATATTATAAAAGTTATGGGTACAACATAAATAACACAAGACCTGAAAGTAGTATGTTTTTAATCGGAAATGGGTGCATTAAGAAAAACAGCTGTTACTCATTCAGTCTGCTTTTAACGTGTTTTAAACATAATTAAACTATAAGCTAAAGAAATACGCGGATTTAAATTGTACACAAGTATAGGTTTCGGTGTCAATCTGGACATAAGTGCGTAAAAATGGCATGTATCTATAAATACATGCCATTTTTACGCACTTATGTTCAGATTGTTCACTTATGTGCAATTTAAATCCGCGGTAGTTCTACTAATAGTTCAGGGATTTGGCGTGATGATATAGATAGCTATATCATCACGCCAGATCCCTTGCTGGGTAGGCAAAGAGTACAGAGTTCCAACAGGTTCTTTCCTTACATACCTCTCTGGCTTCCTCCAATCTCATAGTTCGTCTCATACACGTTCGCCGGCTTCGGATACTCTACTTGACTTGTCCTTCAGATAAGACACTGCCTATTTGCATGTAGATATTTAAAATTGGATGTTTGGTCTTGGTATTGATTTTGTTAAGCAATAATCTGAGTTCTTGTGCCTTTTACGGTACATCTTGTATCAAGAAGTTGCGTATCAAGGGTGACCTTACTAACATAATGATATGGTACTCGGCCTACGCTTAATAGTTTATTCCAGTCAGGTCAGCGGTGAGACTATTAGATCCAAATGTGGTAACAACTTATTGCAATGGTTCAAGAGTATTTATGTAACATTACAGATTAAATGTAGTTGTATGTCAAAGCGTAGCGTGTCGTGCAAAACGAGCTCAATGTACTGCTCCTTTTGAAGACTTTTTCTGACTGCACTCTGGGGTCTGGGATTGGTCGTGCTCACTAAAAAGTCTATGCTTGCAGTGTCTATTTGGTGCAGGTAAATGGTACTTACTTCCCTCTAATATGGTTAAGGGAGGTGATGGCTGCTCAAGTAGTCGTACTCGTGAACGGGTGCTACTTGTGGAGACTGGTCCACCCAGAATCCTCTAGCTTTTCACTATAGCATATATTTAAAAATAGTCTTATATCTCAGTCGTAAGACATCACACTGGAGCTGGATCGCATTAATGATTTTGTATAATATAAAAATGTATGTATCTATACAAAAAATGATGGAAAAAAATAAATGGAGAATGAAAAAAAAAGACCAGCCCGCTGAGTTTCTCGCCGAAACTTCTCAGTGGAGGCCGCGTTCCGATCCGGTGGTAGATTAGTAAGTTAAAAAAAATGTGAATATGACACTTTGTAAACACCCCCGCAGGGTTTATGCAAAATAAATGATTTGAGTTTGAGTTGAATGAATAAACTTACAATACTCTCATACCGTGATTTCGTTATGACCATGTTATCTGTCAATAAAAGCTTAAAGGTGGTCAAATATTAACTTGGAATAAAATTCATCAATATGATTGTAGGAATTACATATTCCAAAACAAGTCAGGTTTCAATTATCGTGGTTTCATTGGCTGTTATAAATTTTTCCAAAGTATTAGTAAGCACCATTTGTGCATAATAAAGGATTTTGCCGAGTTCTTTGCGGTTTACGATTTATTCAATGGCTATTACACATTATTCTTGAAAATAGAGTGTTTCTCTGATAGACTGCCTCGTTGGGCTAATGGCAAAGCGCATCGCTTGGTGATCACGAGGTTCTGGGTTCAAATCCTTGGTCGGACACATAAAGTTCTTTTCACAAAAAACTTTCCAGTATAAGTCCATAGTCTGGAATTGTGCCCGGTGTGTGGCAATAGGCTCGCCCCCTATTACATGGGACCTAACATCGTCAGCGAAAAGCGGGTGTATGCAATACACCTTTGCCACCCCCGCTTGGGGAATATAGGCGTGACGGTGTGAGTGTAGAGTGTTTCACACGATCAGATTGATTTTATCTTAACAATATCGAGTTGACATACCATCCTTTTCGCACTCCTAATTTTCTTAATAAATATAAACGTGACAGCATGATTACTCGACTGGGTTACTATAACGTCAAATGGCTTGTGCTTAGCCTTCTCTGGTAACACAAAGGATCATTTTCTTTCTACGAAGAAGTCATAAAGCATACGTAATAACTTTCATCCAACAAACCATAAATGAAGGTGTATTCTGTAAATCACGGTGTTTACAAGAACCGATGCTGTCGACGACTACAAGAATTCTTGTCCCGTGGCGGGAATGCTAATGTGAACGCGTTGCAGGAATTAGGGCTGCCATATTTGGGATTATTTTATTTGTGTTAAACATAGATCATGAAACTAGAACGGTGTTAGAACTATGCACTCTCTACTTATTCTATTACGATTTAGAGTTATGTAAGATTAAAGCTTAAGGTTTAAATAAATCTAAGTTTTTTGTTGCCTGAACCATGGAACGTATATGGCGAAAAGGTTTTCTTAGGTTTAATTTCCGGACATCGATTCTGAGCTTAAGCCGCTCCGCCCACTGTGTCTAATAGTCGCGAGTTCGATTCTTGCACACGAAAAATATTTGTGTGACCCTCAATTATTTGTTTCGGTCTGCGTATTTTTGTATGTGAATTTTCATGTTTGTAAAGGCACCCACGACACAAGAATAGAGATACCAGTGTGGGACTACGCATAAAAAAAATTAGACGATAAATGCATAACTCTATTTTGTACATTAATAAATATATCCAAATCCAACGAGGAGTACTAGAAGTATTATATGTACACCATCGTAAATGTTGGTCCTGAATTAATAGGAGAGCATATGGCCATTATAACGGGCACAATTTCAGAGTCCAGATGGACAAAATAACCTGAGTAACACTTTGGTACCAGGGACCCGAATCCAGGACCTTGATATCGTAACTAGCATTATGTATTATCCTAAAGAAAAAAAATACATGTGATCTAGAACTTTTTAATGGTAGCCCTATCCTGAATCCATGTAATTTGTATACGATTGACTTCTCACGTTACGTTTGCGGGAATTAGGACATTCCAGCTGCATTTCTTTTTTTTTTTTTTTTTTTTATCCCCACACTAGGATTTATTCCTGTGTCGTGGGTGCGTTTACAAACATGAAAGTTCACACACACAAATACCCAGACCGAAACAAATAATTGTGGATCACACAAAGATTTGTTCCGTGCGGGAATCGAACCCGCGACTATTAGACACAGTGGGCGGAGCGACTTAAGCTCTTAACCACTGCGCTAAATCCTGTAGTTTCGATTGAGATTAACTTCTGGTTTGTTTGTTCTCTTGTCTGTCTATTTGCTATTATTAGAGCTGATTGGATTGTGTGTAATGCGCATTACCAAAGCGTTTAAGGCGATAAGCTATATGTGTTTTAAGCCTTTGTTAAGTTTTAATATATATTAATATATATCCAGTAAAAAAATTCGAATAACCACTAAATTCATTATCATCAGCTTAATTGCGTCCACTGTAGGTCTAAGGTCTGCCCTAAAATCACTACAACGACAGACTTTGTCTTTAATATGTAGGTACATACATAATGTATTTTATAACTCCATATACTCTTTTTTTGGGTGTGTGAATGATCTACGCTGTTGGCCGCGGGGCCTTTACAGCTTCACCGGATAATAGGGAGAGCCTGCAACCACTACGCTCGAGCCAGAAGGGCAAGGGAGCAACTAGCTCAAGTGTGCCTTAAGGAGGAATGGCCTCGGCTTGGGTAATCGCTATAGGGGAGGGCCTATACTAAGTGTCTCGCTGTGGTGCTCTGCACCCGCCGGCGGGCAAGGGATTCTTTGATCTCACCGGCGAGGTCGCTGTCTGATCCTGTGTGTGGTATCTGTAACCGAAAGAAGGGAAGGGCATCAGGAGGGTTGGTGTAACGGTGGTTGTGGTGGCGGTAGCGGCTGATAGGAGGGGAGATAGGTTCGTAGTCGGCGGCGGCTACGATGTACGGATTCATATGAATGGACACGCTCGCAAAATATCGGGTTGCCCCCTATTTAATAAAGGCGCGAATAGGTTGGAGACGAGATCGGAATGGACTCATACTAATTACTATTTATTAACTGTATACCCTGTTTTAATTGTCCTGTGCAAATTAAATAATATCCGTACGAGTATTAATATTATAATTTCAAAAGTAACTGTGTTGGTCTGTTACCTTTTCAAATCAAATTTGGCATGGAGATACATATTATCCGGAAGAAGGATATAGGCTACTTTTTATTTCAAATGAACACTTAGGGAGTGAAATAGGGGATGAAAGTTTGTATGGAGAAACCATCATTATTCAAGTTAGGTAGATGAAAATTCAATCATAGACCTTTAGTAAGAAATATAAAAGTAATAAATATATAAATTTGTGTTTCAGCATTTTTGAAAACAAATTTCTCAAGAAGATAAAACACTACTACACCTATGTCAAATTACAATATAACCGCGTGCGCAGTCGCGGGTATCAGCTAGTCCTATTAATATAGTAAATGTGAAGGACTGTATGTTTGTTACCCAATCACGCAAACACGACTAAACGGATTTTATGAAATTTGGCACACAGATAGTTTGTTACCTGGATTTACCCATAAGATTTTTATCCCGGAAAAATGTTAGGTTCCTGTCAAAGGCCAATGCGGACGAAGTCACGGGCAGAAACAAGTTCTGTATAAATTGAATAAGTAAACCACTGGGCTTATTTAATTTATATAGGGTAATTAAAGCCCAGTGGCTTATATATACTATATACTAATATTATAAAAAAAAAGATTTGCGTTTTTGTATGTTTGTAACGAATAAACTCAAAAACCACTAAACCGATTTCAAAAATTCTTTCACCATTAGAAAGGTACCTTGTCCAGAAGTAGCATAGGCTATATAACATAGGTGGCGCTGTTCTCAACCGAGTGCGAAGTCGCGGGAAACTGCTAGTTATATATAAACAGGAAAATTAAAACAGTGCACTGTAGGATACAGAAAACAAAAAACAACAATTAACACTTTCTTAAGGTGGCGTTCTAAGTGTTAATGCCGTCCATTGTGTTCGAGATTTCGATCTAGAACGATTGACATTCCGAACGAACGTTCGCCGAGAGAATTGTGATCGGAATCCAGAATAGGGGTTTCTCGGAACTTTAAAGTTTTTGTTAAAAATGTGTCGAAGCCCGTAAAGTATTCCAAAGACTTTGTAATACGAGATCGGAATGAATGAACGATGTTTGTAAAGCTCTGTTTACACGTATTTTGAACGGAACAGGGAAAACCTCGTCGAATAAGTAAGTTACGACGGACGATTTAGCGCAGTGGTTAAGAGCTTAAGCCGCTCCGCCCAGTGTGTCGAATAGTCGCGAGTTCGATTCCCGCACGGGACAAATATTTGTGTGACCCACAATTATTTGTTTTGGTCTGGGTATATGGTAATTTGGGTGTGAATTTTTATGTTTGTACACGCACCCACGACACAGGAATGAATCCTAGTGAGGGGCAACGTATTTAAAAAAAAAATGGTTTTAAATTTGTATTGATAGGTGACACATACACACAAATTACACCACTTAACATCGTCGGCGAAAAGTAGGCGTATATACACCTCTACCAGCCCCGCTTGGAAAGTAAAGGCGTGATGCTGTTTGTTTTGTTCGGTTGTACTGTTCTATAGTTCGATTTTGTTGTACTATAAAAAAAATAGACCATGTCTTATCTGAAGAGCAAATTAAGAGTGTCCGTAACCGGCGAGCGTGTATGAGACGAACTATGAGAATGGAGGAAATTAGAGAGCTCTGTAAGGGAAGAATCTGTTGGAACTCTGTACTCTCTGCCTACACCGCTAGGGATCTGGTGTGATGATATAGATAGAAAAACAATAGCAGTGTCCCCGGCTTCGATCTCGGTCGATAACAGCGTCACCTATTGGATTTAACTATATCTAAGAACGATCAAGGTGACGCTTAAAGTACCAAAACAAATTAACAAAATCGGTCAAACTGTTTAAGAGGAGATTAATAACCTACACTGGAATTTTATATATCGACATTCCTATAAAACAAGGTTACATATAATAATAATATTAGCCTTGTTAAGAAATTGTCCCACAGTTGTGCACGGGTCTCCTCTCAGATTGAAAGGATTTAGGCCATAGTCCACCACGCTGGCCCAATGCGGGTTGGCGAACTTCACACACCAACTCTCAGGCATGCAGGTTTCCTCACGATGTTTTCCTTCACCATTAAAGCAAGTGCTAGGTAATTTTTAATACGCACATGCTTTCGTAAAGACAGCGGTGCATATATAGATAGAAGAAAGTTCCATATGCCACACAAAATAAATGGAATTTGCAACTTTCGTGCATGGCGGTAAGGTTACTTATCTATCTATATCATCACGCCAGATCCCTTAAGGGGTAGGCAGAGAGTACAGAGTTCCAACAGGCTCTTTCCTTACATACCTCTCTGGCTTCCTCTACTCTCATAGTTCGTCTCATACACGCTCGCCGGTTACGGAGACTCCTGACTTGTCCTTCAGACAAGACCTGGTCTATTTGGTCATGGTAAGATAGTCTAGGTCTTCCCCGGTACCTACATCCCTCCACTTTCACATTGTATATCAGTTTTGTCATTCTTTCTTCGGACATTCTTTCTAAATGCCCGAACCAACGGAGCATACCCTTTTTCACCACGATACTCTCTGTATCGGTGTAAATATATAATATATATATATATATAAATGTTCATACCTATTTTCTTTATTACTTATGCCAAATATAAATGGATTATAGCACTTGTTCAAGGTTAAAGGACTTCGTTGGACATATCGATATAAAGATAAATTCGTAACATGTTTGTAGGTGTAAATAAACCAAGAAAAAATATAAATGACGTCAAGAAAACCTATTGTGTAAACGCAATGTCACATTGCATTGTATTTTCAACCAGGTGTTTAGGGCTCATGTGTGCTTAGAATTGCTTTTGAATCGGTTTTTATGAGGGTATTAAAGGTGTTAAAATGTTATTAGGCATTATCCCGAGTGCTCGTTGGTGTTGCTAATGTGCAGTGGACGTGACCGGCGTGCTTTGATGATTGACGATGCAATCCGTGTTTGTGTGTTTATGAGTCGATTAGAGGTGAATTTTTATTAGTTTTTGGAGTGAACCTACTAATATAATGAATGTTATGTTTTAGTGTTTGGAAGTCTGTCACCTAATTAGAACTAAACAGCATAGTCTGAGTGTATTTAGTACACTCTACCGAATACCTATACAGAACTAGAATACGGGCATAACGGTCAGAGATAATAAAAAATTGTGATTCAGCTACGATAAACCAATACCAAAAAATTTATAAAAGATATAAGATTAGCCCTGTTAAGAAACTGTCCCACTGTTAGGCACGGGCCTTCTCTCAAACTGAGAAATTTAGGCCATAGTCTTCCACGCTGGCCCAGTGCGGGTTCGCGAACTTCACACACCTTCGAGAAACTCTTAGGCATGCAGGTTTCCTCACGATGTTTTCCTTCACCGTTAAAGCAAGTGATCATTAATTTTTAATGTATATATTATTTTATTATTTAGCTACAATTGATATTTTTGCATAATAGCCACACACCTTCGAGAAACTCTTAGGCATGCAGGTTTCCTAACGATGTTTTCCTTCACCGTTAAAGCAAGTGATAATTAATTTTTAATGTATATATTATTTTATTATTTAGCTACAATTGATATTTTTGCATAATAGCCAGATTGGTATCAATATTAAGTAGTTGGCAACATTGCCGTGCGGTCAGTTAGCAGCTCTGAAATGACAATTGAATTTTGGCTCTATAATGACATTTAAATTTCATCAAAAGATAATTTTCGCGTGGAAGACTAATAAACACACATCCATCACAAACTTTCGTGTTTATGATATTAGTGAGATTAACACACAACTTTCCCAATCATAATGACGCCTGCCTCGTTGGTCTGGTGGCAAAGCGCATCGCTTTGTTATCACGAGATCCTGGGTTCAAATCCTAGGTCGGACAAATGTAGTTTTTCTAACGAAAAATTCCCAGTATGAGTCCGGAGTCTGGAATTGTGCCCGGTATATGGCAATAGGCTCGCCCCCTATTAAATGAGACCTAACATCGTCGGCGAAACGTGGGTGTACTCAGTACACCTCAGCCACCCCCTGTGGGGAATATAGGCGTAACGGTGTAAAATAAAAACGAAATTCAATCTCCCGTTTCCCTCACTCCTGCCAACAAACGAAAACTCCTAAATTAAAAGTAGTTTATCTCGCTCGCACACCAGCCCATCGAGGCTTGTTATTCAATCCAGCTCATTGACTGACCCACAATGCAACTATTGTTTAGGGGAGCGATTAGTTTCAGATCCGACCTACTTCGACCAGAAACGTCCGGAGATCTGGTGTTTGTAAAAAAATGGGTCGTTCTCAAAAAAAAATGTTTAGAAAATTTTGAAATCCATAACTTCTTTGTAGAGAGATGTAGAGTTGTTTTTTGGGATTTTTTATTTTTGTTTTGTGTAAGTATTAATGTTTGTATATAGGTCTATAATATATAATATTAAAGACTTTGGACTATATTATAATGATATAATATTAGCCCTGTTAAGAAACTGCCCCACTGTTGGGCACGGGCCTCCTCTCAAACTGAGAGGGTTTAGGCCATAGTCCACCACGCTGGCCCAGTGCGGGTTGGCGAACTTTACACACCTTCGAGAAACTCTAAGGTTTCCTAATGATGTTTATCTTCACCGTTAAAGCAAGTGATAGTTAATTTTTAATACACACATGCTTTAGAAAAGACGCAGATGAGTGCCTGGGTTTGAGCCCGAGACCTCTGACTTTGCAGTCCAACGGTCTTACCCAAGTGGTTAGACCGTTGGACTGCAAAGCTATCACTGCTTAAAACTAACATACAATTAAAGAACATATTTTTCATTCTTTTTCGACTTAAAAATCTAATAAACCTTTTTCACGTGCGATTACCAGCTGCATTATGCGCCATTAGACAAACGAAACACTGAATTAACCAAAAAAATGTTTTTTTTTTTCTTTCTTAGATATCGAAGATGTAGAGTCAGTTTACCTCTAACCTATCTACATCATCACGCCAGATCTCTTGCGGGGTACGCAGAGAGTACTGAGTTCCAACAGGTTTTTTCCTAACATACCTCACTGGTTTCCTCCACTCTCATAGTTTGTCTCATACACGCTCTTACTCGTTAACGGTTACTCGGTTACGGAGACTCTCTCTTGACCGTTCAATCAGATAAGGTACGGTCTATTTGGTCATGGTAAAATAGTCTAGGTCTTCCCCGGTACCTATCTACTACCTCTAATTTACATATCTAATCAGTTTTCCGTAACTGAAGAGTTAAGTTTTCTTGTAATCTACATTAAGTCTGTCCATTTTTCTCATCTCTACCCGCTACGTATATAAATAAAATCCTTCTAATATCAAACCACAGTATTATTGATATGAAAAACTCCGGAATAGTTAAATATTTTACTGTCAGTTACATGACCTGCGGTCACATGAAATATATCAGTTCCCTGTGAAGTCGCACCGGCGGCGCCCGCGCACCCATACGCGGCGATTTCAGACGTCCCTCTGATGTTTATTTTCGGTCAAACTTGTGGCATTTTCAATATTTTTCAGTCGTGTTTTTCTTCTTTTGATTTCTTTAATAGTTTTATTTTTGTTGCTTTAATGTCTGTTTGATTGATTTTGTATGTTTTTTTTTCGCGTAAGAACTCATCTATAAATAATTTATCACTATACAAATAATCATTTTTTTTTGTTATATGTGCCGTACATATAACAAAAAAAAAATATAAAATTTTTGTCTGTCCGTTTGTTCCGGCTAATCTCCGAAACGGCTGGACGGATTTTGACGGTAACTACTGCTGGCCGATAACTGATGTTATAAGTAGTGACTTAGGCTACTTTTTTATTTTAGAAAAAGAATGAAATATTTTTTGTCACAGTTTTTTATTTTAGAAAAAGAATGAAATATTTTTTGTCACAGCATTAGAGACACGATAATCAGCTGAGATGACACATACATATAGGCAATACCATACAATTCCAAAAAGTACGACGAATGACATTTTCACAAAAAAAAATACACATGAAAAATAGATTTTCTTTTAAATTCTACGCGGTCGAAGTCTCGGGTAATACCTAGTAGCTAGTTTTTTAATAAATTAGTATGGGGTACGCTAATACTACATGAGTACCGTTTGGCTTTAATGGTTGGCAGAGAGTTCAGAGCTCCTAAAGGTTCCTTTCCTACACACCTACCTCTCTCGCGTCCCTACCAGTCTTATTGTTCGTTTCATATAGGCTTGCCGGTTATGGAGACCCGTGTACATCAGGTAAACACAATCTGCTATGTAGACACAATCTGACTTCCGTTTTTGGGGTTCTGGTTTGGTCATGCTCACTACGTCTTTGCTTGCAGTGACTGTCTGGCGCGGGTCACTCCTTCTTCCAATATGGTCGGAGTGATGGCTGTTCCAGCAGTCATACTCGTGAACGGGTGCTGCTTGTGGGGACTCGTCCATCTAGAATCTTTAAGACACTCTTTACAGATAACATCATCAGATTCATATCTCGACCGTAAGGCATCATTGGAGCTAGATTGTAAACTATTTAATTGTAACCTTAACATTGTATCTACACAATATGATTGAATAAAATTGGTAAAAGAGAAGTAAATAAAAAAGACAAGCTCGCTGAGTTTCTTCGCCGGATATTCTTAGCGGAGGCCGCGTTCCGATCCGGTGGTAGATTAGTAAATTGCCTATTTGTAAGCTCTCCCGTAGGACTTATGCCAAATAAATTATTTAACTTTGAGTTTAGAACATTATTTAGCAAACAAACAGTAGTTTTCTACAAACCCCGTCTACTATTCCTATAATAGATTATATACTATATACTTCTAAGGGTCCATTATCAGCCAAATGCCATCACCTGCAAGTCGTGGGCGTCTTCCAAATCTAAGATGACCAACCGGCTTTGTGCTACTTTCACCTGCGACCTTATTTTATTTATTTTATTAGGGGAGTTAAAATAGTCGTACTATTTTTACAACAAATAATAAATCTTGCTACTTAGTTTAAAATTAATTATCACTTGCTTTAACGGTGAAGGAAAACATCGTGAGGAAACCTGCATGCCTAAGAGTTTCTCGAAGGTGTGTGAAGTTCGCCAACCCGCACTGGGCCAGCGTGGTGGAATATGGCCTAAGCCCTCTCAGTTTGTGAGGTGACCTGCGCCCAACGGTGGGACAGTTTGTTAACACGGCTAATATTATATATGATTATTATACTTAGCTAGGTGCCATTTACAAGCTTCCATATATGGAAAGTACATCCAGCTTTCCTCCGCTACCTCTCCTAGATATCTTGTGTGGGTTTGCCTTCATAACTTCTGTACGAGGTCGCCATTTAAGAACCTTTCTACCTCAACGGGCGTTTTTCCTAAGAGCGATGTGCCCCGCCCACTGTTTTGCAATTTAAAACTCTATTTAAGTTTGGCAATTTCAAACGTTATGTCGATGACTTTGGTTGTTCTGCAGATTACAATTCTATAGTAAACTGTTGTAAGGCATAACGTAAGCTTTTATATATAGAAATCTGCTAAAATGTGCGCAGAAGCATTCGTCTGTACGTGCTTATGTTTCGGCTTTCTGTTCTTAGTCAGTGTAATCAATGACTAATGTATTTAAATTACTTTAGTTTTGTTGAAATGATTTTGAGAATTTTGCAACTCAATAACAGCGGTCTGGTCCAGTGGTTCTTACAGTCACGACTTTCATTCCCGCATGGGAAAAATATTAGTTTCAAGTCTATGTGAATTTCATGTTTAAAAATTCACAGGAATAATTGCCTAGCGTAGGCTACGTTTTTTTCTAAACTGTACTTTTCATAACAAACTGTCGCCTTACATTCGCCAAGCACAACTGGAGGAGGTGTACTTTATGCACCCAGTTTTTGCCGACGATGAATGAAATCGTTGCTTATAAGAAGAAAGTGCTAATTCGCCTCGTGGGTTTTTTTTTATTAATTTTCAGTAGTTATTTATGTATACCAAACGGATTTCCCGACCTTCATACTCGATGTAACGCAAATGATTTACTATTACAAAACACATACATTAAAATTGCGAGACTCTTTGATATTCAGTTTGATGTATATCTATGAATAAACTCTGATTAAGAGTACTTGAGTAAATTCTGTGATAGAATACGTAACATTAACTGGCCAAATGTAATAGTGACATAAGTCAACTAATTTGGTTAGTTGAGTTTGGACCCTAAGTTCAAAAAGTTTTGGGTGTTTGTGTAGTCTATTATTCCATTTGTATATTCGTATAAAATCTTTTGCCAATTGTAACAGCGGCATATGTCAAAAATTGGGTTACTTTTTATGTTTATGGCATTACGACGACGCGTATTTTGCCAATGTCAAGTATTACGAACACTCATTTCTAAATGAATTCAACTCCACGATGAACTTGATGACAAAGATGATTATGAAATTGATGAAGTGCCCCACCCTGGATAGTAAGGTGATGGATACTTTACAAACCAATTGCTACGGCCGTTTTGAGTGAAATCGAAAAGGCACGTTTTATCACTTTATTACAATTACTTTCATCCATGCACATATAGAAGTACATAATACTTAATATTCCATCAACATTACACATTATAATTCGAAATAACACAAGATTTTAGAAATTAAAACAAACAACACTTTCGATTTCCTTCCAAAACTAAATTGGGTTACTTCAACAAGGACTCTAAATGCAAACACCTCTGCCGTCTCCGCTTGGGGAATATAGGCGTGTTTATTTTACTTCACAAAACATATCTGTTACGGTTCCTTTGAACAAATCAAATTGTATTTATTATATCGAAGACAATAATGTCCTATAAAATACGCTTAATGTCCCATAAAGGCGCCTATTTCTATAACTCTCTCTACTTGTTACGTATGAGCTGTGGAGAGATTTGCAGTACAATATGTAAAGGCAGAGAGCAGTGGCCGGCAACGTTTTACAGGCAAGAACCATATAATGTCACGATTTCCGGTTGCATATTATTTATTTTAAGTTTAAGAGTATGGTACCTACTGAGTTCTTCCCGTAACCATGGGTGCTGCAAAGCACTCGAAACTTCGGGAACTTATAAATTAAAATAAACCGCGATAAAATCCGAAAAAATAGTTTTATTTCAGTATGGTACCTGTCTCGTTGGTCTATTGGCATCGCTTTGTGATCACGAGGTCCTGGGTTCAAATCCTAGGTCGGACAAATGTAGTTTTTGTAACGAAAAATTTTCTGTATGAGTCCGGAGTATGGAATTGTGCCCGGTATATCGCAATAGGCTTGCCGCCTATTCCATGGGGCCTAACATCGTCAGCGAAAAGTGGGTGTACTCAGTACACCTCTGCCCCAAGCGGGGAATATAATAACAATAATAATAATGTTTATTTATGTTTTAGTATGGTATCTGACATTGAAATTTTAACAAGCAGACAAGCAGTAGTTCTTGATTTAATTTATTGATATAATGGTAACGTTTAATTTAAATAAATAGACCGTGTGTTGTTCATATAAGGCCACCGATTACAGAAACTAAAAGAAGAAGCTAGGAAAATCTGCAAGGGAGGAGTCTGTTGGAACTCTGTACTCTCTGCCTAGTCCACAAGGGATCTGATGTGATTATATAGATAGATAAAGGTTGAATTTAAATGGTGTTAGAGGGCCTAGACAAGTTGCAAGCGTTTTGTTTCTATTCTCTTGTCGCGATCGAGCGCATTGTTTTGACCACGTGACTTTTCGTTGCAAAATGTCATTCCCATACATTTTTCCGCTTTCTATTAGCGTTAACGACTGTAGATTGTCCACTTTGCTATAGGCGCTGATTTGACTCAACGTCAAAGTATCGATTGATAAGACTGGCCTTTTTATGTTAGTTCGAATCGGGCGTTCAAACGGTGACGACTAGGGAAACTGATAACCAGGATTTCTTAGAAGTGTACCCGTAACCACACAGAATTAAGGTTCGAGATTCAAGGTATTTTAATATCAATATGTTAAAGTTTTCTTACATTACGCAAGTTGCCGACCCCTTCTGTAGAGGGAATAATTAACATCTTGTTACTTTAATGTGAAAACAAACTCTTCAGGTCATAGTAGCCCAATTTAAATTAATGCCACTAACTAAATCGGTCTATTCTGTTCTACTGCTGGGCAAAGGCCATTCGCAAACTGGGGTGAGAGAGATAATACTTCACCACGCAGAACCAGTTCGGATTGGTAGTGGCAAATTTGTGGCCACCAGGTGTTGGGACGCTTAACTACACTTATTGTAGCCACAAATAACGGCTTAACGTGTCTTCTATAACACAGTTATGCTCAAAAATGGAAATGCCACAAAAGGTCACCCATTAAACTGACCGAGTAGAATGCTGAATAATTTTGGTAATTGCTATCCAGTAGAAGTCATCATTATTATCTCAGCCTATACCTGATTACTGTTAAATATACGCCTTCCCGGTTTGCCGTAATCGCCACGCTTGGCAGGCAAGTTGGCGAGCGCAGTTTGTTGGTGGTCGCTGAACAGAACGCTGCTGCCCATTCCTTAGTTTTCCTTTAGTCGCTTTGTACGACACCCAGGTTAGGTATGACGGGTTAGTCCTATTCTAAGCCGGGAATCATACGGCAGGCTATTTATGCCATGCCTCGCTGAATAGAGTAGAAATACTGCTATATAAATCCTGTGCACTCACTCAAGCGCCTATAGTAGTATACTACAATGTAAATATATAATATTGTACCCATGTGTTGTTTCTGTACGAAATGCATTCTGAATCGTAAGGCACCAGTCCAAATTTCTCTACAGATCAAGGACAGGATTATTTTGTTTATCATTCAAATGGTTTTGACCTGAATACCCGAATTCCCAACGTTGTATAAATAAATATAATTTAACTCTAATGCGTTTTCCGAAGATATATCTTAAGGAAGCATATGAAGACTTATGTTTTATAGAAATGCACGAGCTGGGAACTTAGTAGTTTGTCTTATCATCATCAATTGAAAGGCGTTCACTACAAGATATAGGCTATGATGATTCAAAGATCGCCCCAATGACCAGCTCTTGGTTGTACGCATCCAGTTTTTACCTCGCGACCTTTATCACTTTATCTGTCCATCTTTGGAGCCTGCCCACTAAACGTCTTTCGATGAATAGTCGAAAATTTCTGAAACAATCCTCAAAATTATCCCATTGAAAATCCCTATAAAAATGTGTCATATGTAGAGAGAACCAGTGAATTATTTATTTAAGAATCATAATCCTCGTTTGATGCCTAGATTTCAGAGTTGATACATACGTATGTCGCGAGAGAAAAGCAGGTGTCCCACCACCTGTACAAGGCAAGAGCTGAGCGCGGTCACATATGACGCTATTAAGCGGGACGTATGTAAACTATTGACACGAAAAGAAGAAGAATAAGAAGAACACTAGTTGTAGTTACTAGGTGAGGGGCCAGAAAAAAATCATATACCCGAATAATAGGTGTCCCTATTATTCGGGCATATGATTTTTTTAAATTTATTTTGAGACAAGAAAGTGCCCTAGTAATTAGTTCTGGTGTGATTATGTCGGTTGGATATTATATTATTATTATTTAAAGTCCTAGTCTTATTTCATACGAATTACTTGTCTAGATAGACCATCGTGCGAGGAAACGGTATAACATTTATCTACCCACGATAGGGTAGATAAATTGTATTTAGCAGATTCTTGCGCACGCGCACGTTGACAGCACAAATCTAACACTTGCCGAGTGCGTAACTGAAGCCGCTTTAAGGCGCTATTTTTGCTAGCTATGCTCCGTCTAAACAAGTTTTTGTCCAAGATTATTTCTTACCTACCTGAGTCTAGACTAGTCTAGGTCTAGTCTTATTCAATCCCCGGATTTCGCACAGACAAAGGGAGTATTCGTCTAGGCTAAACACTGCTTCTAAGAAATACCATTCGTTATAAATTATCGAATACTGTGAAACTTCAGTGAGGCATGGCATAAATAACTAGTAGTCGGCGAATGGGCGAACGAATGATATTTGCATTTTGACTTATGTTATGAATGAGCTTTGAATTTGAATTAGAAAAGGTTGTTTGTACGATATCTTTGATAAGCTTTGAAGATTTATGTGGATAATTACAATGTTGAGAGTGATTTAATGGTTTATTGCTGGCTACCAATGTTACGAAATTCTTTGCCAATATTCTTTTTTTGTCTTTACCAGTATTGCCCCTCTGTTGGGAAAATCTGCCAATTAGATCTCTAATTATATCATATCTGATATGTAGGCGTGACTTAACAATTTCCTTTGCCTAGACTCCGATGTGAAAACGAATGATTCAAAATATAAAGAAACGCACGCTACTCATATAAAAAAGGATAATTCATTACCAAGGCCAGACTGTTAAAAAGCTTGGTAATAAGACATCTTTTAAAAAATTAAAAGGATCTGATTTGGCTAAATTAACATTTATGTAGTGTAGGTATATTATGCGAAAAATCACCTTTGCAAAAGGGCTATCTGTGGTCATTTTTATGTTTAGGTCAAAGAAAAACAAGGGAAAATTCCTGTTCTACGTATTCAAGTAAAACAAATTTATAGCAGTCTCATTATAAAGCTATTTCTACTGCATATGATCATGCAAATTCAAATGCTACAGCATGGGATAATGATGGTGATCTATTGCAATATAATACGCTATTACAAGTCTTAAGATTAGTTGTGAAAATTTGAAGTACCTTTAACATCGGTACACCTCAATTTAAGTAAGTATCGAATAAATTAAGGGTGTAATCAAAATATATTTAACTGTGATCCTGGATAAAACCAATTCTTATAAAATTTACGTAAATATGACAGTGGCATGTGTGCTACAGTGATTTTGAAAATTCAATCATAATTTAAACATGTAATTTTTTTAACACGACGATGATATATATGTATAATACGTACTATATTACATAACTTATAATATAATTGTCTGTCTGTTTATCTGCGTCTTTCACACCTTAACTGCTGACAGGTTTTGATCAAACTTGGCGTGAAGATACATTTTTTATTAAAAAAAAAACGGTATGAAATAGGGGACGAAAGTTGGTGTGGGGAACTCAACATTATTCAAGTTAGGCATAGGATAATTCACACATATAGTTTTGATAAGCAATGAAGGGCGGGTTTCAGCGTTTTTGAAAAATCATCCCTCAAGAAGATAAAACACTACTATACCTATGTGAAATTACAAAATAACAGCGTGTGCAGCCGCGGGTCAAGTCATTAAATATAAGTCAAAAGTCTCCATAACTAGCGAGTGTGTATGAGATGAACTATGAGAGCGAAAGCAGTGAGAGAAGTCTGTAAGAAAGGAACCTGCTATGAACTCTGTACTCTCTGCGTACCTCCCAAGGGATCTGGTGTAATGATATAGAGAGCTAGATTAATTGCTATTTTTTTTTAATCAAAGGTATGACAAAAAAAACTTTCATCAAATTGATACTATCGACATTTGACGATAAACATCCTTACTTCCATATCCCTGAGCGCATAGGCATTCCATTTACATTACGGTAAATAAAATATGTCATAAACTTTTTATCTAATAAAATCTACCATACGTAGAAGACCAGTTATCCGTTCCAAATTATACAAGTTACTATGATACTGCAAAATTGTTATTCATAGTACATTATTGAAATGCCAAAACGGTTGAAGCGTACTGGGTCCTTATTTGTTGTAACCAATTAGACATGTAATGCGGCGCGTTACGATAACTTTGTGAAATGGTCGTTTAATCGTACTTCAGTGGAACGTACAGAATACGAAGGCTAATTCTATAATAATATTCTTTTTGCCCCTAAATAACCTTCGTGTCAAATCAAGAGTCTTCGTAGCCGGCGAGCGTGTATGAGACGAACTATGAGAGTGGAGGAAGCTAGAGAGGTATGTAAGGTAAGAACCTGTTGGAACTCTGTACTTTCTGCCTACCCCACAACGGGTCCGGCGTGATGATATAAATAGATAGGCAGAAAAGTCCCTTTTTAAAATATGTACTTAATCACTATGTTGATTCCTCGTACCTATTAGGTAAAGTTTGATTTACATGCATAAGTGCTAGAAAGACAAAATTACTTCAAACAACTACGGCCAAAACGAATTATAGTGCAAATACCTTTATTCGTCGTTCCTGTAAATACAATAATATAAGGTTCTCCGACAGCGATTTATTATCTTTACCGGTTACATCGTTCAATAGCTCTCTTATAAAATCTTTAAAATCTTATCTCTAATGCTAACCTATGAATCGTTGACTTTCTTCTATTAAATATACTTAAAATAAACAGACACCCGGACTTTCCCCGGACAAAAAGGCGAGCGTGCAACCACAACGCTTGACCCAGAAGAGCAAGGGGGCAACTAGCTTAAGGGCGCATCAAGGAGGAACAACCTCGGCTTGGCCGGGCTTGGTGCTCTGCACCGGACGGCGGGCATGGGATTCTTCGACAGCGCCAGCGAGGTCGGTGTCTAATCCTGCAGTATCTATATTTGAAAGAAGGAAAGTAAGGACATACGGGGGTCGGTGAGAATATGCCGCGGGTGACGATGGCGGCTGCTAGGACGGGACTTAAAAATACCACGATCATTTCACGGAGTTATCGTAACGCGTCGCGTTTGGTGATTTCGAATAAGGTCCCTGTAAGTATGTACGTCTACCGCAAGTAATTCCACACACGTTACCTACTACATCAGCCATTATGGTGTGTAGCGCGTAATCGAATAACGATTTTCTGCGCGCACGCAGGTCAGTTAGTGATGTGCCGTCACCGTGTCGATCATTATCGATAAACGGATTATGTTTCTAGTTCGTGTTACACTGTATTAATATTAATTAATGTTGATTGATTGTTGACATATTTAGATAATTTTCGGTGATGCGTTTAGGAATAACAAATATTGATTAGTATGCATAATAAGTTTGTACCATGTGCTGCAACTTCGTGTTTAAGTTAAACAAAATATTTTATGTAAGCCAAAACAAAAAGTGCCATACAGTTTTATAACCCTAACTTATCATTTAAAATTAGAATATATGTCTAGTGTAATACATTTTAAAACAATAAGATGAAGCGTTTTCGATACAGAGCACGATGCTTTTAAGTTGCTAAAAGTAAAACCTTATTAGCACATATCATTAAAATATGGTAGAGAAGAGTCGAAGATCGGGATCAGGGGCGTGGCTTAAAAGAGGCTTATGTCCAGCAGTGAACTGAATCGGATTAATGACGATAGCATGGTAATAAAGAAAAACCAAGATATGTAAACGAATGTTTCTTTTAAAAACCACCAAATAAGCAGCTTCTTGATTAGCAATAATTAAACAAAATGTTGTATAAAACAATTTTGAATGAATGTAATGTTTATTAGAAAGGCCAATTGAATAAAATAGAGTAACTTATAAGTTTAGCCCGCTGAGTTTCTAGTCACAGGTGGTACATGTAAAAAAATTAATAATTTTGACGTCAGTCAGTGCTATTGTATGGGCCTACACAATACTTTTTTTTTACTTTGACTTTGCATCATTCGAATTAGAAACTATCCAATTTACAACACGTCTTCAACCATTGCTTACATCGGACTAATAGATCGATATGCCAATGTAGATTGTATTCCCCATCACTATTAAATCTGTCTCCTTATAGTTGATTTACAAATTGTTGTCATGGACAATAGTCTCATCTTTGGCAGAGGGGAGACCGAAGGTCGATAGTCCTCTAATACCCACGGCATACGTACTAGGAAGTCCCCCCTAAATCGTTATTTAAGTACAGTATGGTCTTTTGATCCGGAAGTTTTTTTGTTATTCAATAGTTTATTAATCGCGGTTTACGTAATGTGGGAATAGTTTTTGTATGGGAATATGAGGGTATGATTTCATTGTGTTTTTATGAGATATTTTTGTTTGGAACCAATTGCCCATTAATCTTGTATTTATTCTTCGTTGAATTTATGTGTTTTTGATTTTCGTTGAAATGTTATAGATTTTGCCATTGTTATTACCTACTTGTGTTTCTCAACTGCCTCGTTGGTCCCGTGGCAAAGCGCATCGCTTTGTGATCACGAGGTCCTGGGTTCAAATCCTAGGTCGGACAAATGTGGTTTTTCTAACGAAAAATTCCCAGTATGAGTCCGGAGTCTGGAATTGTGCCCGGTATATGGCAATAGGCTCGCCCCCGATTACATGGGACCTAACATCGTCGGCGAAACGTGGGTGTACTCAGTACACCTCTGCCACCCGTTCTGTGGAATATAGGCGTGACGGTGTTTGTTTTTTTTTTTTGTTTCTTTTATGTGAAATATGGCTTTATGATTTGCTATGGTAATAAGATAGCTTAAAATCAACACACTGTCACGCCTATATTCCCCAAGAGGGGTTGGCAGAGGTGTACTAAGTACACCCACTTTTCGCCGACGATGTTAGGTTCCATGTAATAGGGGGCTAGCCTATTGCCATATACCGGGCACTCCGGACTCATACTGGGAATTTTTCGTTAGAAAAACTACATTTGTCCGACCTAGGATTGAACTTAGGATCTCGTGATCACAAAGCAATGCGCTTTGACAATAGACCAACGAGGCAGTTGCTTAAAATCAAATCTAAAAAAATATTGAGAGAAGAATGGTATATGTAATATATTGTCTCATTCTGTAAATGAGATAACTTCTATCTATCTGTCTATATCATCACGCTAGATCCCTTGCGGGGTATGCAGAGAGTACAGAGTTCCAACAGGTTATTTCCTTACATACCTCTCTTTTTTTTGTTTTTACGGGGGGAAATGCCTGCCGCATACTACCACACCAGAGTAGGCTTGGTGTGGCAGTTATGTGGGGCTCGCACCCACTAAAACCCCCCGGTGTCGTTCGCTTGGCCGAGTGCTCTGTCGCAGGGGTCGTCTAGTGGGCATTTCGTCTGCGACAGGCCGGGCATCGGTCTGAGTCTGGTGACGCAGCCCACGTCTGTGTTTTTGACTCCGTACGAAGCGCGCGTGACACGGCGCCTTCTCTTCTTGGGCCTGCTGCTGGTCAGACGTCGGGGAGTCGTCATTACCGGCGTGAGCCCTGCGCCTCCGTCCGGCCTTACATACCTCTCTGGCTTAACATGAGATAACTTCATTCGTGTAATTAACTGTAGGAAATGAAATAATTAATATTTTTGTTCATAGTCCCTACTTTTTCATTGAAATATGATTTATTGAGTAAATTGTGTTTAATTTAGCATAAAGTATAAATTTTTATTTGTTATTAAAAATACTTGTATATATAATTATAAATTTGTAAATAAAATAATTATAGAGCAGATTCTACACAAATGCATTAAAACATTTTCTGGAACCAACCGAAAAATTCAAGTAATTCGGTAAACTTTACGTATATTTTACCCGTTCCAAGCCGTAAAAAGAAACTCATCGCTATATAAAACGCTCTACCCACTCCATACACGCAGCATATTAATTCTTATTTCACGAGTTTCCATCAAAAACATCTTGATACAATAATTTATAGGAACGTATAAAAAGTCGGTTTGCAATTTTTATTGGCCACTAAAACTGATAGACATAATACTAATTTCTTTTTCGAGAGGTTTTCAGGAAACACTGACACTGAAATACTTATTTCAGGGCGTGAATCACGCGGGCATTGGAATGCGTGAATTTATTCACCTTTCTTTGGTTTGTTCAGATTTCTTATTAACATTTTCTTATAGGCTTGAGAATTGTATAGAGTGGCTAATGTAGACGGATGGCTTGGTCCAGTGCTTTAAAACTTAAGCCGCTCTGCACACCAGATTGAGTAGTAGCAGGTTCGCTACTACTCAATCTCGTACGGAATAAATCTGTGTGTTACCCACAAATATTTGTTTTGACCAGGGTGTCAATTTCATGTTTGTAAACGCATTTACGAAACGAAAATAACACTTTGCGTGTAGCTTTATTAAAATTCTCTGTGTGAATGGGTCAGGACTTCGATTTGTAATTGACATTGAATGATGAGACGAACTATGAGAGTGAAGGAAACCAGAGAGTAAGTATTTAAGGAAAGAACCTGTTGGAACTCTGTACTCTCTGCACACCCCGCAAGCCATCTGGCGTGATGATATAGAGAGACAAAGATCTTTTTTTTTAATTATTGGGGTCAGACAACAGATTCTTTTCTGGGACTTCTCACTTCCTTCACTGCCACAATTCGTTTTATACACACTTCCCGGTTACGAAGACTCTTAGCTTAGTCTTACAAGCTTTTTAGCTTGTGTTTCCTTCACCTTAAATAGGCCCATATCAAAACAGTGCACCACCCAGGCCCTTCCTCTGCCTGCAATCAACCCATTGTCGGCTCATAATTCTTATTAACACCAAAATCTTTACAATTTCGCAGAGCACACGGAAAGACAGAAAACAGCAACGGAGAATCCTCGTGACCTGTTTACTAACGGTCGAGTTGCCTTTCTATATCGAACTCGATGAAAGTAGTTTTATTAATATTTTTATGATTTATAGGTCAACAGAAATGCTGGGAAAGTAGGTCGGGAGACGGATAAACTTGTGTTGTTTTCGTCTGTCTGCAGTTCTTAGTTTTGTGTTTGTTTGGTTAAATGAATAGTTCTGGTCGGTCGGGTTAGTGGTTAGGTTTATTAACGTGCTTTTAGTAGAAGTAAAATAAAGTATGAAATCAAGTAGATCAGTAGACTCACTGAAATTCTGAATAAAAAGTTAGCTGTAACATATTATGTTTCATGGAGAACTAGTTAAAGTGACAGAAATCATACGATTGATAAAGTATAATGGGAATAACTGATTTTGACTTCTATCTTACAAACCAAAAAATAAAACCAAAATATTCTCTGAAATTAGTTAGATTAACATTAACGCCCTTGTCTAGTAGTGCATAGTATGGCTGTAGTCCTAGATATTCTGTGCACAAATCCTTGGTCAGATAGTGTTAAAAAGTGTTAGTGTGTAGAGAGTTTCTATCGAAAAAATTCTAGATGGCCGATTAGAGTCTTGAATTGTGCTATTATGAGTACATATTGGCAATACCTACTTCGACGACTGAAACCAGAAAAGATTATACGCTATATGATTGTTGTAAAGCATTTCGATTAAAATAATTCAATGAGTATTTACCATAAATTCCTCAGACTTAAACCTTAAAATAGACTTAAAAAACATTTGCTATTTCAAATTCCAGCGATTCCATCCTATCATAATCACATGTGACATGACGGACGATTTAGCGTAGTGGTTAAGAACTTAAGCTGCTCTGCCCACTGTGTCTAATAGTTCGATTTCCGCACGGGACAAATCTTTGTGTGACCCAAAATTATTCTCTCCGGACTCTAATACCCAGAGTATTTGTGTATGTGAATTTTCATGTTTGTAAACGCACCCACGACACAGGAATTAATCCTAGTGTGGGGCTACGTTTTTCTAAAAGAAATATAAAAAAAAACAATAATATATACTTGCTATAATTTCCCACTTGCCTATCCACTCGCACTGTCCGTTTAAAGGCGGCATAAGGTATACACGTTACTGAAATAGAACGTACGTGATTTGACCTATCGTGTGAACGCACCGGTCGATTACCTAAACGTTGCTGTGTTTTGGTTCTGATGCTATATCAAGATGTAGCATCAGAGTCACCAAAACTATACAATCCTTCTATCTATATCATCACGCCTGCGGGGTAGGCAGAAGGGACAGACTCCCAATAGGTTCTTTCCTTACAGACTTTCAGACAGTAGAAGCGCTGGTAGCGCTGTGGGACCGCAGTGTTATTAGCGATCACCCAGGTAAACCGGCATTCGGCTCGGTCAGTCTAAAATGGGTGACCGTTCATTTTCATATTAGAGTATCTGTATGCTTTGGAAAGTACTTTAAGATGTTGGTTCTGATTCCCTCTTCTTTCTTTCTTTCTTTTTATAAAAAACGTAGCCCCACACTAGGGTTTATTCCTGTTTTGTGGGTGCGTTTACAAACATGAAAGTTCACACACACAAATACCCAGACCGAAACAAATAATTGTGGATCACACAAAAATTTGTCCCGTGCGGTTTAAGCTCTTAACCACTGCGCTAAATCGTCCAAAATCGTCCAATCGTCTTAATGATATTAAGCCAAGTTGAAAACTTTATAAGTGGTTTGATAAGTTCCAAGAGCATACTGACGATATAGATCAACGAGGCGGTATTGTATAAGTGTATTAGCAATTTATTTAAAATACTTTCCCAAATATATTCTAACCATTCCACTTAACAAAACGATCCACAGATAAATCGAACTAAAAGATTCAAACACTCGAAAACGTTAAAAGTACCCCATAAAGCATGGTGGTCGTACAGTTAATATTCAACGGCACATAAAACGAGATCCTACTGTGGGGTTGCCACTCTTGAAAATGTTTATTTATAGCTTCGGTTTGTACCAGGTAACCCTGAGGGAGAGAACGAAGTTGGGAGTCATTGGATGTAGGTGATTTTCGTGAAAAATGCGTGTTTACAGTGAGACGGGGGTTTTGGTTATAATGTAACTACGATTTTTAATAGGGAGATATGATATCACTGAATCTAATTTCCAGACTTGGAGCATAACCAAAAAAAATAAAAAGCAATGCTCATCTGAATGAATTATCTGTTTAAGTTATAGTTTGTACATTAATAAAGAAATGAAACCACTGAATCATCGGAATAAAAGCATGGTCTTTTTCCTTGAAATGAGGAAAATCGATGTGTATCGTGATTATAATGTTTTGGACGTAGGTACTTGTCTAATAATACTGCCAAAAACTATTTAGGTCTTTACCTAAATTAGAAATACTTGAAATTTTGAACTCAATAAGCCGACCGTTATTATTAAAAAATATCGGCCTATACTACCCACTGCTGGGCAAAGGCCTTCTCTCACAACTCAAGGTGAGAGAGATTAGGGCATACTCCACCACGCGTTCTCAGTACGGATTGGTGGAGGCAAGTTTGTGGCCACCTGCTGTTGGAACTTATCAAGCCACTTTTCAGGCTTCCAACTCGGCTTAACGACTACCACATTAAGTGTAGCCGGGACAAACCGCTTAGCGTGCCTTTCGAAGCACGAAGACGCTCGAGTATGAAAATGGCATAAACGGTCACCCATCTCAGGTCGACCGAATCGAACGCTGCTTAGCCTTGGTAACCGGTTTGAACACCGCAGTCGCACAGCGCTACGAGCGCCTCCATAATTGTATATATTAGTATCTAAGTTATTGAACAATGTTATTTTAATATCATCTCTTATATTGCATGATACCTACCTCCATCCAGTACACCATGAAAAATAAAAGCTTAAACATTCTCACATTTTTATTAAAGGAACTTCTTTCAACGTTCCACCTTAAAATAGTTTTAAAAATAGTTCTTGAAGGGTTGCACTTGAAAACGAAGTACCACTTCTTTTATCGACTACTATGTGAATGCTTTGTATTATGTTTTTATAGTTATCAGTTTTTAAAATTAAAGACAGATTTTAAACCTTTCTATCTATTAATATTAAGAGGTAAATCCCTTTCGGCTTTTGTAGAGAGTACAGAGTTGGAACAGATCCTCTTCTCACATACGCTCTCGCTTCCTTTACTCTAATAGTTCGTCTTATACACGCTCGCCAGTTATAGACTCTTTAAATGCCTTTCAGATTAGATAGTCTATTTTCATTACAAGCACCGGCTTTGGAGACTCCTGATTTGTCAAGGTGAGGTGAGATAGTCTAGGTCTTCTCCGGTACTTTGGATATCTGTTTTGTTATTCTGTCCTATGTCATGAACCACGGAAGCATACCCTTTCCCATCTTTACTCAGGCAACGTGCTTTTCCTTAAGAAATATCCTCAATAGCCCTGTGTCCTCTATAATTACAACAGGGTCGCCCCCTATTACATTCGAACTTAGCAGTGTCGGCGTTATATGTGGGGGTAAACAGCTCTGCTTAGACACCGACCTCGCCGGCGATGTCGAAAAATCACATACCCGCTGGCTGGTGGCGAGCACCACGGCGAGACACGCCCTCCCCCATAGCGGCAACCCAAGCCGAGGCTGTTCCTTCTTGAGGCGCCCTTGAAGTAGTTGCTCCCTTCCTGTTTTGGCTGGAGTGTAGTGGTTGCGTGCTCGCTTTATTGTCCGGTGAAGCCGTACAGGCCCCGCGGCCAACAGCGTAGGTCATTCATACACCACACACACAACAACAGCTCTGCTAACTCTGTCTGAGGATCGCTTAACATTTTTTTGTAGTCGAAATTTATGTAAAACAACGAAAATAAGTCAATACGATCGATTTATCCGATCCGCGCCGCCATGTTGGCTCCGTTAGCAACAAGGTGCGCGCGCGCAGGAAGTTTACCGAGCACGTGCGCGCGTTTCCTTGCACAGGATGTTTTAAAACCGGCCAATCGGAATTAACAATGATATACCGGTGCTGTTTGATGCAATTAGGTTTAATTTAGACGTTTGCGAAAGTTTGTTGGATGTTTTCGACGGATTTGCACAGTGTGGTGTTATATCAATCTTTATATATAAAATTCGCGTGCGTCTGTTCGTAATTCTCCTTTTAAACGGCTTGGCCACAGTGATCGTAATAATTATTACGATTTCTGTGGGCTTGACTCATTGTTTTGTACTTATGGATGTCACCTGGATGGCCTCTAGCTATAGTTGGACGCGTTAGGTGGCGCTGTTATCAACCGGGTCCCCTATACAATGGAATACAGGACGACGTCTGTCGGGTCAGCTAGCCTTTTATGTAAGATTTTTTGGCATTTATCAATTCAATTTATACATTAAGTTGTCAAAGGCTTTTGACTTTTTAAACCTATTGTTAGGCAAATTTCGGACATCTATAGGTAATTTGTTGTAGAAGCGTATACGTTGCCTCATAAAAAAATACTTTTAAATCGTGGCCGATTGAAAGCATAATAAGTTTATTTTTGTTCCTTGTATTAATATGATGAATGTTGCTATATTTTACGCATTTTCTATCTGTATATTTATACAGTCTCTTTAGTTTTATCAACGTAAGCTTACTTTCAGAGGAGACGAAGCTATATATTACGTACATCCACTGTTCTTCTCACGACAAATTTATATTACAATAATAATGTTAAAGTAATTGTGATAACTTTTAAATTGCCTTTATTCACGTCTTCTTCTCACGGCAAAGTAACATTAGTAGTAACATAGTGGTAACTATGCAGTACTATGATACACAATCAATTCTGCGGTTTATTAATATATACTGAGGTTTGTTAACAAACACTGCGGTTTGCGGTTTCCCTCATGTGATTTTCCGCGTAAGTGCGGTTTCACTGAATAATGAAGGATAGCCATTAGCAGTGTTTGTTTACTGGTGATTGATGGAAACCTTGTCAAATTATTGGCAATCAGAGAGTGAAAATGTTTACGATGACAATCAAATCGATCGCTTATTCTGCTAGTCTTATACTACTCTTGGTTCTTTTGTTTGTTAATATACAGGTAAGCATAAACATTTACCTACGCATATACGTGTGTACATGTATTTTACTTACATACATATATAAAGGCGCTCATGGCGCTGTGGTAAGTGTCCGCCTGAGATGGGTGACCGTTTGTGGCATTTTCATATTCGAGCTTCACCGTGCTTCAGAAGGCACGTTAAACAGTTGGTCCCGGTTACGGTATGGTATGATCTAATCTCTCTCAATTAATGAGAGGAGGCCCGGCATTGAGACAGTAGAGGCGGATATTATTATTATTCTACCAGGGTTATGTGACCCTGTTGAGGGGTCGGTTATGGTGATGTCACCATAGCCGACCCCTCAACTGTGGTACAGGGCTTCAAAGAGCAACGGCTGGTGTGGTCCTCTATCAACGGAATCAGAACTGGAATCGCAAGATGCAATTTTCATCTGCACGGGGGGGGCGTCACTGAATCTCCTTACTGTGACTGTGAAGACTCAGAGCAGACTATCCAGATCGTGAGGGACTGCCCCACTAGGAAATTTAGCGTAGAATTCAAGGGCTGCACCAGCTGATACCAGATGCTAAACAATGGATCCTCACTCTGACATAAAATTTTGATCGTATGTCGCATTATTACGAAAGCACATCGCCATACGATGATGAAGATGATGACGATTATTATTCTATTTTTATACACATAATTCGTGTGTACATATAAATATGTATGTAAGGAAACATGATCTTTGCTTTAACGTCATAAAACCAATTAAAAAAGCTTTTAACTCATGTTTATATTTTTTTGAATGCGAATTTAGCTGATGGGTCTCAGTTTTTGCGCTGAACGACGAATTAAGAACATGATTTTTTCGATTTTCTGTGCTTGTTTACAAAATTGTTTTTATTGCACTGTAGGGGGGGGGGGGGCATGTTACTTATTCACAAAGGACATGGTCGAAAACTGCCCCAGAACCATCAAACATTTGACCCATGCTATTATAATTTATCTATTTTATTAAAATAGTTGCAAATATCCGTATCTAACGGACAATTTGCAATCTTAAACGAATATTTCAAAATATTGTAAGTACTTATATCGAAGTCGCCGACATTTTTAAATGTCAATACACACAATATAACCTCATATGTATTAATGGCTACTGGATTATAACCTCAAAATCTAATACCTTTTGTGCAATATTTTGCTTCCCCCGCTTATCCGTTTAATAATAAATGCCTTAAGAGAATTTATGGGTGATTTAAAATCATATAAATATTTTTTTATTGCTGTTGGTTTTGGGGAAAATCATGTATGGGCGCAGAACAATTACCTTTATTTTTTCTTTATTTATATAAATTAGGGCAGTTACTGAGCAGACCTAACCCTTGTAATATGAATGGTACTAAGTTGTGTGTGAGATTCTTTTTCTCTCTACCTTTGTCCATTAAAGTTAGAGACTGACTTTATCGTTTAGGTATTAAAGTCTTAAACCATGTTCGAAATAATGTTCCGGTGCAATTAGCAATGTTTATGCAATTTAACTGAATGTTTACACTTTCTGTGGCGTGTTAACGAGTTTTCAAGTCCGTAATGCGATTTTCGCCAATAAATACTGATAATATATTTAAATAAGTATACATTTTATAGTGTCGTTTAATTGTGTGGTATTTTATGAAGCGGGGTCAAAAGGGTTACATTAGATAATTAATTGCGAAGGTAGTACATTTATAAACACACATCGACACGCCTCCAAGCGGGGGCGGCAGAGGTGTACCGAGTACACCCACTTATCGCCGACGATGTTAGGAGCCTATTGTCATACCGGACACAATTCCAGTCTCCGGACTCGTACTAGGAATTTTCGTTAAAAAAAACTACATTTATAAATAGTTAAATCTCATTAGTACTATTTTACCCTGACCAAATAGACTGTCTTATGTAAAAGACATTTCTAGAGTCTGTAACTGGCGTGCGTGTATAAAACACAACTTTGGTAGGGTAGGGAAAGAACCTGTTGGAACTTTGAATTATCTGCTTCCGCGTAAGAGGTCCTGTGTGATGATATAGAGGCATAGATACATGCTTAGTAAAGAGCACGCCCTGTAGTTTAATCACTATTATATATTAGAATGTCTGTAAAACTATTTTCTAACAGTTTTTTTTATCTAGTTTTCTTTTTACCTGGACTAACACATAGGACGCAGTCGCGAGCATAAACAAGTGTTATTGTAAAACTATTTTACGGATTTTATCGCGGTTTATTTTTTATTTTTAGTTCCCGACGTTTCGAGTGCTTTGCAGCACCCATGGTCACGGGAGAGACTGAGGTGTTAGACGTCCAAAAGGCATAGTTGTTCCGGGGTACCCTCAAACTTCTTAATTATTTTTGTTGTTGTTGGTCCGATCTACGCAGAATGAGCAAACGGTGTCTTGAGGTCTTGCAGTGTTATGCTTGGTTTTGGATTTGATAATATTAATTACCGGATCCCAAGACGATGGGAGCACCCAGCCATCTTCTCTATTGAAATTAGGATGTTTTTTAATTTCAATAGCCTCGCGAACCATCCTTGGTAGGAATCGGTGTTCTTTCACGAGGATTTGTGGTCTATCAAATCTGATGTTATGGCGGGTGCGGTCAAGGACATGTTCACAGACTGCAGACTTCTTTGAGCGACGGTGTTTTAGGTCGGCTATATGTTCTTTAACCTGATAAAATTGTAAAATAGTTTTATTTCATGTGTAATATTCGCGTAAATCTAAGAACTCAATAGTGTTATTGTATTCAAAGAAGTGTATTTATTAACATAAGAACTTTATAATATCAGCCTATACTGCCCACTGCTGGACAAAGGCCTTCTCTCACAAATCAAGGTGAGAGAGAGATTAGGTCATACTCCACCACGCGGACCCAGTGCGGATTGGTGGAGACAGGTTTGTGGCCACCTGCTGTTGGAACTTATCAAGCCGCCTTTAAGGCTTCCAACTCGGCTTAACGACTACCACACTAAGTGGTAGCCGGGACCAACGGCTTAACGTGCCTTCCAAAGCACGGAGACGCTCGAATATGAAAATGCCACAAACGGTCACCCATCTCGGGCCAACCGAGTCGAACGCTGCTTAACCTTGGTAATCGGTAAGAACACCGCGGTCGCACAGCGCTACGAGCGCCTCATAAGAACTTGAAACCCCCTATACTATACGTAAAACATAAAACTATGTTTACAAACAGTAATAAGTAAAAAACGCCGCACGCGACATCTGGTGTGTACCGGGGTTATATAATTATTTGTTTTAAACAATCATAGCGCCGTTGTTTTAATTTTTTTGTTGTTATTATTTTTAAACGAGTATTTTTACGCTTATTTGATAATTAAGTAATCTTTTAGTCACTTTCATAATAGTGTGGATTCTTAGATGTGTAAGTGTGTGTTTTAAAATATATGGCAATAGGCTCGCCGCGTATTACATAGGACCTAATATCGTGGGCGAAAAGTGGGTGTACACAGTACATCTCTGCTACCTACGCTTAGGGAATATAGGCGTGACGTTGATATAATATATATCGGGCACAATTCTATACTCCGGACTAAAGTAGACGAAACCCCAATAATACTTTTTCCGATGTAAGATTCCAACTCTTGAGAACTCATTGGGTTGGAAGTCTGCACTCTGCCTACTCGGCAAGTCATAATGATATAGATAAATAGGATCCAAAACCACATAAACTTAAAAAATTTATAATCTATCTATCTATCTATAACCTCACGCCAGATCCCTTGCGGGGTAGGCAGAGAGTACAGAGTTCCAACAGGTTCTTTCCTTACATACCTCTCTGGCTTCCTCGACTCTCATAGTTCGTCTCATACACGCTCGCCGGTTACGGAGACTCTTGACTTTTCCATCAGATAAGACTCGGTTTATTTGGTCGTGGTAAGATAGTCTAGGTCTTCCCCGGTACCTGCATCCTTCCACTTTCACATTGTATATCTGTTTTGTCATTCTTTCCTCTGGCATTCTTTCTATATGCCCGAACCAACGGAGCATGCCCTTTCTTATCTTTACACCGATACTATCTTTCATACCTACTCGCTGTCTTACTATGCTGTTGCTAATGCGGTCGGTCAGCTTCACTCCGCACATCTTTCGCAGAGCTCGCATTTCTACCGCATTTATCCTACTTTCATTCTCCTTCTTACATACCCAGCTCTCGCTACCATATAACAGCGTTGGGACAAGAACTCCGTTATGTATGGCCAGCTGCGCCTTATGGCTTAAGTGCCGGCTCCCGAGTAGCTTTCCCATCCCACCATTAACTCTGTTCCCTGCACTCACTCTTCTCTCTATGTAAACATTTATAAATTTATATAAAAATTATAAGAAAACGTAGCCCCACACTAGGATTTATTCCTGTCACGTGGGTGCGTTTACAAACATGAAAATTTATCAGTAACTTCACCTCTACATCTCAGTCTAAGGTAACACACAAAAAAAGAACTAGTGAACCTTTAAATAGACCGAACAATTATTTAAAGACATCCACACCCCAAATAAGAAATAAATCATACACTTATAGGGATTGTTGAAAACCCCATTATAGAACAAGGGGTTGGAACACAATAAAAAACTAATATAACCCCAAAACAGTTGATGTATCCATTTTTAAATATCCCCGAGTCAACCCTTCAGCGGTATTATGAATGAAACGTGTATGATATATGGAACTGGGCGCCTGTAACGGTGCAATGAAAAACATAAAACAGAATGTAATAGTTGAAAATGTTAGCCGTCATCTAGTAAGGTTATATGGAATTTGAGTATTTATTGTTGGTCGTTATACTTTTTATATTTACTCTGTGGGAATATACATATATCTATCTTCCTTTTTTTTTAAATACACCGCACTGTGGCATTTAAAAATATTTGCAGAATTATGCAAATTGTTCTATCTATCTATCTATCTATCTATATCATCATGCCAGATCCCTTACGGGGTAGGCAGAGAGTACAGAGTTGCATGCAAATTGTTAATTATTATAAAATGTTTTTTTTTATTAGGATGGGTTTCTGGATCGAAAATTTCCAGAAAATTGCCAGGGTCTGGAATTAGGCATGGAATAATAGCAATCAGGTCACGAATTAACATATTCGGTGAAATGTACACTGAATTCCTCTGCCAACCCCAAATACGAATATAGGCATACCGGATTTTATTATACGTTGTCTATTCTTGTATAAAATAAAACTATTTTTTCGGATTTTATCGCGGTTTATTTTGATTTTTAAGTTCCCGACGTTTCGAGTGCTTTGCAGCACCCATGGTCACGGGAAGGACTGAGGTGTTAGACGTCCAAAAGGCATAGTTGTTCCGGGGTACCCTCAAACTTCTTAATTATTTTTGTTTTTGTTGGCCGATCTACGCAGAATGAGCTCACGGTGTCTTGAGGTCTTGCAGTGTTATGCTTGGTTTTAGATTTGATTATATTAATTACTGGATCCCAAGACGATGGAAGCACCCAGCCATCTTCTCTATTGAAATTAGGATGTTTTTTAATTTCAATAGCCTCGCGAACCATCCTTGGTAGGAATCGGTGTTCTTTCACGAGGATTTGTGGTCTATCAAATCTGATGTTATGGCGGGTGCGGTCAAGGACATGTTCACAGACTGCAGACTTCTTTGAGCGACGGTGTTTTAGGTCAGCTATGTGTTCTTTAACCCGAGTTTTTACTGGTCTTTTTGTTTGTCCTATGTAAGAGAGACCACATTCACAATCAAGCTTGTATACTCCTGCATCTTGAAGAGGGATGTTTCACTCGGTCGAGCGACCAGCCACAGTCGAGCGTCTCCCTGCTGTACTACCTTACATAAGAGGAGTCACAGACAAGATTGGCTACATCTTGAAGCGTGCTTCAATTAAAACATTTTATAAGCCGCCAAAGAAGATCAGTCAGTTTTTACCATCTGTCAAGTGTCACATCCCTCTTCAAGATGCAGGAGTATACAAGCTTGATTGTGAATGTGGTCTCTCTTACATAGGACAAACAAAAAGACCAGTAAAAACTCGGGTTAAAGAACACATAGCTGACCTAAAACACCGTCGCTCAAAGAAGTCTGCAGTCTGTGAACATGTCCTTGACCGCACCCGCCATAACATCAGATTTGATAGACCACAAATCCTCGTGAAAGAACACCGATTCCTACCAAGGATGGTTCGCGAGGCTATTGAAATTAAAAAACATCCTAATTTCAATAGAGAAGATGGCTGGGTGCTTCCATCGTCTTGGGATCCAGTAATTAATATAATCAAATCTAAAACCAAGCATAACACTGCAAGACCTCAAGACACCGTGAGCTCATTCTGCGTAGATCGGACCAACAAAAACAAAAATAATTAAGAAGTTTGAGGGTACCCCGGAACAACTATGCCTTTTGGACGTCTAACACCTCAGTCCTTCCCGTGACCATGGGTGCTGCAAAGCACTCGAAACGTCGGGAACTTAAAAATCAAAATAAACCGCGATAAAATCCGAAAAAATAGTTTTATTTCATGTGTAATATTCGCGTAAATCTAAGAACTCAGTATTCTTGTATATTTTATAAATAAAATAAAAAAAAAATACCGTCACGCCTATATTCCCCAAGCGGGAGTGGCAGAGGTTTACTGTGTACACCCACTTTTTGCCGACGATGTTCGGACCCATGTAGTAGAGGGCGAGCCTATTGCCATATACTGGGCACAAAATCAGCCTCCGGTATGATGCTAGGAGTTTTTCGATAGAAAAACTACATTTGCCCGACCTAGGATTTCAACCCAGGACCTCGTGATCGCAAAGCACATTATTCGCCACTAGAACGAGGCAGTCTTATGTTATAACTAATAGCTTTTATAGATATTCTATCCAATTGTAACCCTACCAGAAAGGTATTCCGTTAGGTTCAGTTTATGCCAGAGGAAAGAATGACAAAACAGATATACAATGTGAAAGTGGAAGGATGCAGGTACCGGGGAAGACCTAGACTATCTTACCACGACCAAAAAAACCGAGTCTTATCTGATGGAAAAGTCAAGAGTCTCCGTAACCGGCGAGCGTGTATGAGACGAACTATGAGATTCGAGGAAGCCAGAGAGGTATGTAAGGAAAGAACCTGTTGGAACTCTGTACTCTCTGCCTACCCCGCAAGGGATCTGGCGTGAGGTTATAGATAGATAGATAGATAGACAAAATCTGCCTCCTGTATGATGCTAGGAGTTTTTCGATAGAAAAACTACATTTGCCCGACCTAGGATTTCAACCCAGGACCTCGTGATCGCAAAGCACATTATTCGCCACTAGAACGAGGCAGTCTTATGTTATAACTAATAGCTTTTATAGATATTCTATCCAATTGTAACCCTACTCCACTGAGCAACAAAATATCAAAATTATTTATACTTGTATAACGTAATGAATAACGCTATAAAAAATAACAGTTTTAACCCTTTCATTACCGGTGCAGCGCACCCGAGAATCAAATCTGAGTTATTTTATATGCTTGTTTATTTTAGTGTTTAATTTTATACGGTGCCAACGACCCGGACAACCGTGTACTGGGATATATATATATTTAAAAAATGAAGCAATGTGTAGGTCATGCTCACTGCTGTACGCGACTGGGTTCCGTAAGAAAACTTTATTGAAGAACAAAAACTTGTTGTGTGTGTGTGTGAGTGATGTATGCTGTTGGCCGCGAGGCCTTTGCAGCTTTACTGGACTTAAGGGCGAGCGTGCAAACACTACGCTCGAGCTAGAAGGGCAAGGGGCGACATACTCGAGGGCGCCTCTTCAAGGCACCCTCGGTTGGGACAGTCGCTGTGGGGGGACGGGGTGCTCTACTAAATGCACCGGTCAACCGCCGGCTATGGGTGTTTCAAACATGACCTTATTATTAAAAAAAGAACCTGCATGTCTTCTATTTAATTTAAAAGAGAATGTTAAAAACTTTATGGTTTTATTAATTATGGTAGTATATAGCATAAACGATGATGATTTAGCGCAGTGGTTAAGAGCTTAGGTCGCTCCAACCACTGTGTCTAATAGTCTCGGGTTCGATTCCCGCACGGGACAAATCTTTGTGTGACCCACTGGGTATTTGTGTATGTGAATTTTCATTTTTGTAATTGCTTCTCCACGGTACAGGAATAAATCCTAGTGTGGGGATACGTTTTTTCTTCATCAGATTGTGTATCAGAAATTGGCTATTTAGCCATTTTAATTTAATACCCATATAGTTGTAATAACAATAATGTTCGCCATTTGATTCACAGATGACATATTTAAATAGTTGAAGCCTATGTAATTTTCACGATTTAGACAAAACTAACGACACCAAATGAGTTAAAATTCATTAAGCTTTTTTAGCCTATACAGTATGCCAAAGAAGCTTTTCTTTTAGGGCAGTAAAAGTTGCTTACATTTTGGCATTATCCGTGAGCGCAGATTTTTTACTAAATACAATGTTTACATACAAAAATTCTTAGATTGAAAAACACTTACGGATCTCTGAAAAGCGACAGATTTAGGAATGCAACAAGTGCATTTAAAACTTTCCAGAAATCGAGTGAAGACTAGTTGAGTTCGACTAATTTACTTCTTATAAACATTTCGTATCTGCCAAAAGTTTTATTATTGATTTTATTTTGAACAACATTAATTATCTTGCTATATTATGAGCTGGGTAAGTAAATAAACAGAGATTGGAAATGAGTAAACTTATTGGAATACTCTCTGCTTACCTCGCATCTGGCGTGATGATACATAGATAGATAGAGAAATGAGTATAATTTATCGTGTTTTATGATTGTAACATAGGAAACTTCTATCTATCTATAACATCAAGCCAGATCACTTGTGGTGTAGGCAGAGAGTACAGATATATAAAACAGATGTGTTGTAGCATAGAAGTCTCATTATATTGATAAATAAAAAAACAATAATTTAAATCCCTTATTCTAATACGGTTATACTAGCACCATCATATCTATATTTTTCAAGCGGGGTTGGCAGAGGTGTACTATGCGCATTTAGCCGATAAAATTAGGTATTATAGTAAAAGGAAACTTTAGGCCATAATACCGGGCTCAAAAAAAATTCAGACTGCTTCTAAGATTTATCGATATAAAAACCTAAATAATCTAGGATTCGAACACACAGATCTAAGTCCCTACTACCACGAGAGGCCACGCGTCAGAAAATCGCTATACTATTCTAGCATTACCAGAAATATCTTTCCATATTCGATGAAATATCTCCAACATTCCATTAGCGGAACATCTGCGGTGCCAAAAATAGCTTCACACATACATTAGCAATAAACCCGACACGTAATGCACAATGGTTGCGAAGCGTTAACCTTTATTGTACGGGGTGCGTGAAGAAAACCAATAAAAGTCAAAAGTTCAGTTTTACAACCGTAGTTGTGAGATTAATATTTTAGTTAAAGTTTCAGTAAAGGTTTAGTCATTTAGCTGATAGAGCGCGAAGGGAGCGTGACAGAAGCGCTTGTGTACGTTCGGTCATGACGTTTGCCACCGCGCCGAGCGGAGCTGCGCTGTGTGGCGTCTCCCGCACATTTCAGTACATTACAATTCCCCAAGCCGCGCCACCGTGGCGCTCCCGTCGCGCTGCGTCGGCTATGTGGCGAAACCTTTAGTATTAAGAAAGCATACTTGAATTTTTATACTTTTAAGTATACTCATGTATCTATTTCTATTTTTGTTAATCATAACAGCAGAGACTCCTGAGATAGGAATTATATACTCAAGAGGAATGTCCTAATACGGTTAACATGAATTTAAGCTAACGAAATTAATATTTTTTCTATCTATCTATCTATATCATCACGCCAGCTCCCTCTCATATTTTTTATTTATTTTATTTGTATACTTGAGTAAAGTGTACCTATGACACTTCACTCATCGATCGAATATGTTGTTAATAGTATGTAGTTCGGTTTTCTTTGTAGTCATTAGGGGTTCAATGACTAGTTTGGTTATATTGCAAATTTATATCGGATATTCTAGGGGAATCCTATAACTGTTATCCGATCGAACTTAATATTTAGATAATGCTAAGTACATTGATTTTAGAGGGTTAGTTATACTGATTAGCATACTTTTTACAAAGATTAAAATAATAATATCACTGTAAATTTTTACTTTTCTTTTCTTCGGGGATTATGGTGTATAATTAATACATTTCTGAATTAATTACTTTTTCTTTCACTAATTCAAACTGGATCCGCATAGTGAAGTATGACCTCATTTCTCTCACTTCGATTTGTAAGAAAAGGCTTTTGTCCAGTTATGGAACAGTAGACATGGCCTGATTCATATATTAATTTTAATCTCCTTTGTTACAGAAACTAATGGATCCCAATAAGAGGAGTTGAGTTCGCCGGTGAAACATGAGGACCGCCGCCATTGCGTTTTGGCGCGAAATGCCAATCGCTGTCACGTCACTGCTGTTGGCAACGGCGTGCGTTGTTTCAGCCAGGGACATTGTATTGGGTAAGTTGTATATATATTTTTTATATTATGTAAAATATTTTTTATCTTATTTTATTTAGATTAAAACATCAATTGGACCCCGTTACAGCTGTGGAAAATAACTATGGTAATGAGCTTAAAAATAATATTACTATTATATCTATCGAAAAAAAAACCGTATTTTTCATTTTCAATACGTTTTTTTTTAAACTATCACACTGCTCTAACAACAACTGCTGCAACAAATATCTCGAAACGTTATTGTAATCAAACTGTGATTACAATAACGATTCGAGATATTTGTTGCAGCAGTATATAATATTTAAAGAAGGGCTCATTTTACTCAGGAATTTATTAAAATAAAACTAAGATCAAAATGATTTTTACTAGTTTTAATAACAGTTGTTATTGTTAAAATCTAGTGTTAAAAATGCTAGAAACATTGGGGTTCTTTTTAAAATTACAGGCAAGTATCATATAGATATAAAATAATTTTATGACACAATGACACTTTAATAGAGGGAAAATTTGATTGATATTTCCTGTATTGCCATTGTGTTCTGAAGGTTAATTATCATCCCATCTCAGGCAGTATATACGGACGTATTAAGTAATATCCTTTTCCTTTCTAGATCTTATTTATTAGCCCTAAGTCTTGAATATGACACCAGAGGAAGTAAAACGCTATTCCGTTGTACCAAATGTCAAAGAAATCAAAATTACAACAATAGGCACAGACTACACGCTTAGAATCCATAGAGCTTATTATAAGTAAAAAAAAAACAATTTCGTATTCCAAAACCATCCATATTAACAAAAATCTGGGATGCGTTACTCGGAATTTAAAATTCTAATCGATTCCCCATATCGAATACAAATTGTTCTGTTGAAATCGATTGAAGGGCCTACAGAACATTATTTTTGGCAATCGGAAATGATTTCTTTCGTCTGTTTATTATTCATTGCGGAGTTTTGGCGCCATGCACAGAATTATATTGCGGGACTCATGCGCAAGGGCCGGCTCATAATCGACTGACAATCGTTAGTGTTGCGCCAAAACGATTTAAATATGATTTCGAAATATTTGGGACACTTCGGGTAACTGCATTTTGTCACGCTGTTTTTGGTTTTGAATGGAGAATCAAAGCCTAAAGATATTTATTTATGTTTCAAGGACGGTTTAGTTTAGGACCCTTAACATAAAAATGGAGCGATTTCATTAGACACCTGAGCTTAGTTAAAGAACTTCGAACCTATGCCAACAATTCTATAGAAAAAAAAAACTAAAATGAGCAAGCGAGTGAGAAACGATTTATTTTGTGACTGAGGCTCTAGCATAAATAGATTGACCTTATCCTAACAATATCGAGTTGAAATGCCATTCTTTTCACACTAAGAATTTACTAAATAAAAATGAACGGGACAGCAAAATTTCTCGATATCGTTTCTATAACATTGAATGGTTTATGCTTAGCCTTCTGATGATTATTTTAATTTTTAGTAAATAAAGCTATTAACTTCAACTCCTACAACTTTAAAAAGGTATTCCAATAACTGAGTTCCATTTGACGTCATTTCTCACATTAGCTCTGATGTAAGAGTTATCAAAATATCTGTGTTGTTCCACGCTAATTTATTTTGGAGACCAACTTCTTGCTCGTTACGGGCTGGATTGAATAACATGTCAATCAAAATTTCAGCTATGAAGTTGTCTAGTTTCTATAGAATTTTCACAAAGAGCGAAGTGTAACGGATATTTTTTAAATTTAATCAAGTTTTGGTGGTTCTTGGACATCAATAATAAAACAGATGTAGATTGCGATACTGGAAGAATGTAGGAAACGGGGAAGACCTAGACTCTCTGGCCATGATCATATAGACCGTGTCTTATCTGTTGGTCAAGTCAAAAGTCTTTGGAGCTGACAAGCGTGTATGAGAGTGGAGTAGGTGAAAGAGACTTCTAAAGAACCTGTTGGAACTCTATATTCTCTACACACTTATTCAGGGGTTCTGACGTGATGATAATGATAGAGAGCTACATCAATGGTGTTAACTTGAAATACTCAAATAGGCTACTTAAACACGGTGTTTATCAACTCTATAAGATACACTGAAATCAGAATAAATAAAAGTATAAACGCAGCAACGGAAAAGATAATTACTTCACGGGTACAAATCGATTGTTGCTTCCCCAGCCCTCATGTGGTTCTTATTAGGTGGACCGGATGCCTAATTACTCTAATGACCAGCTAATCTTGAACCCTTTGCTTTCTTTTCAATTGAATAATTTTAGTTCAAGGGCTCGGCGCGCGGAGGTCAAGCTACGTCGGTTGTTACGAATAATTAAATATAACGTTCTGCGTTTATGTTCTCCTGGTACTTCGATTTGATTCAGGGATGATAATTTGTTTAATTTGTTGTGATTTTTAGGGTTGAAAGGATGTGATGGATTAATTTTATTATTTAAGGGTTTAGTTTAAGATATTTTCTGTCAATGGTAGTTAGATAATTTATTATATTTTTTTTATCTTAGCCTGAATCAACCGCCATTGCCGCGCAGGGATTCTATAAAAAAATTGTTTTCATTTGTCAATTTCTTTAAATATACACTATTCTTATCAAGGTACCTACTATCTAAGCGCAAATAATGTTGTGTACAATGATGATATTCTGCGAATATTTTTTAGCTCTACGCCTAAACAAATACCCGCTGATTCAATAGTTTGACGATAAGGGATTCCCTGTATTTATATAAGTCTATAAATATTATTTCGGTAATATTAAACGCATGCCATCCATATTTATTTTGCTTTTCTGTTATAGGTATAAGTGGAAATAGGTATAAGTGGTGTTTATATTTTAATATTATGAAAATTATCCTCTAGGGAACTTCTTTATCATCAGGCTATAGCAGTCTACTGCTAGAAATGGGGAACTCACACTTTTATAATTTAATGAACAATCAAGTTATTACCAAACTAACAACGCAAAGGGAAAAGATAGGGTTTATTTTCACTCACTTCCATTTGTAAGAGAAAACATTTGCTCAGGAGTTAGACAGAATAGGCTGATCTATCATAGGATTCATAGCCTTATTAAAAGCTCTGCGTTTACTATAATAAAGAATAGATTTACCATTAATATTACAACAATTTGAATCAGTCTAATAAAACCGTATTTAAAATAATTCCATTATATATTATTAAAACTGTTCACAAATAGTCAGACATTTTAACAACCAAAAAAATTTAAATAGAATAAATTATACTTTTAAATCATAGATCTTAACAAAAGGCACCGATAAGTTGCCATAAATAAATATAAAAAACTCCTCATCCCACGGAAAGATATACATCGCAAATCAATATGATTTTGCGTTGAATACCAATGCGCGTGCGCCTGCGACGGATGTCGGCGCCTTTGGCGATGGTGCTGCCAACACGACACGCTGAGGGTGCATCCGATGGAAATTATAGGGTTTACAAAAAAATACATATTTATAATAACTTTATGTGACTGTAGCAAGAACTTGAAATATTTAGTCAAAATTAGTAAATGAATGTCAGAAGGCCAAATCACGTCTCTACGTGCTAATTTATTGACCAAAAAGATTCATTGATTCAGACGAAGACTCATTCATCAGATTGTCATATTGGTACCAAAGTTTCACTATGTACATACGTCCCTCCCTGACTATTTCTGAAAATGTATAAATTGGGTATTTTTTGGAATATTCTTGGTCATATACCGAGGCAATGCTGCCAGCCTCCTAGGTACTAGCTGTGAGTTGTCTGTTGATGGTTGTTGATATGCTTTTGATTTTTAACTCTATTGTAAAAGTGTAGTGTAATTGCACATTAAATTAGTGTTGATTTAAATTTTGTAATGTACAAACTTCTTTTCGACAACTTTTTTTTAACAAAAATACAAATACTTTGTGGTTGAATCAATTCTTCCAAGAGACACCATGACCACCCTTTATTCTGCTAAAGCTTACCTTGTACACTTGACAAAAAAGAAAACAATCGGTATTTAAGTACAGAAATTCTTGTAACAAGATTACAATCAAGGACTAGCTTCATCCCACAACCCTACATCGCACTCAGTTGCAACGCTAGTTGCATTTCTATTGCGTTAAGAAAATCGTGATCTCTCGCCAACATTCGTGACGTCCTTACCCAACCTTGGTCTCATCGCGATACGCCGTTTAGTATTCAACCAATGTTGTTATGACAACGAAAGCGTGTCTCCAAAGATTTCTAGCGATTTTTATTAACGCGTGACTAAGATTTTTATTTTCAAAATTAATTTATAGTGGGTAAGGTATATTTTTTAATTTGTATTGATGTATGATGACAAAATACAGGTAATACTGTAGATAAGAACAACTGACAAAATATTACATAAAAAAATTGCAGTTGTTCTAATAATTGTTATTATTTCCGTATATAAATCATGCCCCTCCTATTTTAATAATTTTCATGATAAATTTATAATATGTATTTCTGATTTATGTTAGTATTTAGGTACTCCAAAATTAATACTTTCATCTTTTTAAAATTCCATAGATCCATCATATTATTCACATAAAAGTACTCGTGAGAGTTTTATCTGTACATCAATAAACAGGTACTTAATATTAACGTCCAATTTATACAACGTATTTCTTTCGCAGCTAATTTCTCTACCGCAGTTGATCGTTTCAGAGAAATAGAAAGCAATTAAGTAAGACATAATGTATTTGACATATACTAAAAAGCTCCCTAAACCTGAAGACAAATAAACAAGCTGGTTTAGGGATGGCCACCAGTGTTATGAAAGAGCAAATAAGCATTCCATTTAAGGTACCCTTAGTTATAAAACCTATTTCTTTCATATTTCCTGGTTTTTCATTCCTAAAAACGATGCAAAATAGACGATAATCTTAATCTTAATTCGTACACGGAAAATTACAATACACTCGCAATTGCCTTTATGTTATAATTCATTTAAAAAAAAACAAACTCACTTTTGAGAGTAATTAACTATTTTAGCCATAGGATTCAGACGACTAATTCAATCCAGTGTGTATTGGTTTTACAAAATCCGATAGGGATTTCTTCAATACTTAAAAAATATTTTTTTAAATATAATCGATGCCATTTCAACGCCAATATCAGCCTTGAACATAAGGGTATAAAACTGTAAAACAGTAATGCAGTAAATATATCCGTTTTACACTGTGAAGCTTTTATGAAAGTGCGAACATTGATTTATTTATTAAATATCACTGTAATCCTTTATTTACAGCAGTTAAATTAGAGAGTGAGTAAAGTGGAAGTGATAACCCAATAAGTGCTAACCCTGCACTAGACAAACGAAATGTAGAAGTGGTGTCGATGCTTAAAATGTCGTAAAAAATTTATAGTTCAAATGAAAATAAATAGTTTTTCTACGTGTTCCATTTAGGTGGTTCACTATAAAACTTTTACAGCTGTAGGAAAATAGACTGCTGGATATTTCGTAACAGGGATGAGCGAAAGAGAAAAAAAATGTCGATATGGTTTATCGCTAACTTATTTGAATCAAGTTTTTTTACCAAAAATATTGTGAGGATAAGTTGCAATCATTGTTAAATTTGACGAATTACGGATATAAATCTTACAGTCTTGAATATAATATTTTACTCATATTCCTCCAAGTATATCGTCTTTAAAATTGGCTGTCAACCCAGTGCTTGTTCAGTGGCTATCTAATATTTATATATGGTTTTGACATCAAACAGTCCAAAAAAACAATGGAATTAAATTTTTAGTAATACTTCGTATAGGAAAAGTTGTGCTTAACAGTAACACCTATAATTGGAGAAACTTAATCTTAATATAGTCACGCATCGCTTATCGGGTAGGCTAGCACTCACCTTTATTAAGCATCAAAAAGTAATTTAGAAAATCTTATTCCTTAAACGCCTCAGGGGCAGGCATTAATCAAACAAAATGTTATTCAAAAACCTGATACTAGAATCATCTAATATTCAGATATCGATAAACATCATCCCTATTTCACAAAAAAACACACCATTTCATCCACGTGCGAAAATTCTTTTTCTTGAAACCATATTTATTTGTATAAACCGTCTTAGTCAATCTCGGCTCGTGCAATCTGGTCTAGATGGAGTTGATTATTTCAACCTTGCTACTTGTTTAGCTACATATCGTGTTACTATATATTAATGTGTTTTGTGTTATTTGCTAGTAGGTATTTCCGTTTATTTTCATTGAGAAGTGTTGGGTTTGAGAAAAAACTTATGATGCTTAACTTTTCTTTTTTTTTACAAGCTTTTATTAAACTTGCAATGTTCGTATGCCACGCGCAAGTGCTTTAAAAATGGATCACAAGATTTGTGTCGAGCGAATTTACATACGTATGTAAATTTTGTAATATTGCAGAATAATATGGTACCATGGAGCTGGTCTGGTGTTGGACTCAGAAGGGAGTGACTATACAACGTAACTCGTGTTTAAGCTTGTTAGATTGGTATTGACAAGTAATATACAGACAGATAGTGTTTATGGTCTGATGATGAACCCGTAAGGTAGCTAATGGAACCACACAAGTACTCACCCAAGTATAATCCCGCCCTGTTTGAACTGGTTGGATTTGTCTTAACGAGTATTTTAGACTCGGATGGTGTCCCAGGGTCTGATGATGGTGCAGTAAGGAACCCATTGGAACTCCTTAACTAAGCAAGATATCTTCGTTGTATTGTTGCTATAAATTAAATTATTCTTTTAATCTAGTCGTTGCGTTGGTCTACAGGCGTATGATGTTGGCAATCATTGTCTTGGGTGCGGTGAGTTTTGTTGGGATTTTCCTATAAAACAATTGTCAGTAGAAGTTTAGAGTGTGGAATTGTGCACAGTATAATGGCACGCAACAGACTTGCACTTCATTAAATTAGGACTTAACATCTTTGGTAAAAACTGGGTGTATACGGTGCGTTTTTGCCAACTCCTCCTCTATAGGCCTGATGCTATTTATATGATAGTTTAGTTTTCTTTATATATGATCCCTATGTATTGTTACGACTTGGGGTACTTGTTGCCTTATATTATAATCTTATTCTGAATTTTCGACGTATTACTTCAGCGGCTTTTATATCATGCTTAATTTTTTAGTTCAGTACGATAATAGGTATGGAAGGCCTTCGCCTTGAAGTAAATATGCTTATAAAAACAATAATCACAACATATATACCTAAGCATGCAACCTCGCAAGCTTACCAAAGATCCGGGTAAGTCTCGTATCTCTGTTTGATAAATGTTATTAGTCTTCTTTTTGCTGTAACTATATTAGAGAAATAACACATCACAAGATTAGTTGAACTTACTAAATTATTTCTAGTTAATTATTTACTTTGATATATTCACGCCAAATAAGTGTAGTGTTTGCGCGGTCAGCTCCGGGAAATTAGTTAAACCTTGATGTAATCTCGTATGTAACTCTAAACTAATAAATTTAACAGTTATTTTCTCTACAAATAAGATCAATTTAAATAAAATTACGTAGGAAAATGTTCCCTTTAACGTAGTTACTAAAGATTATAATACTGTGGATATATTTGCAAATGATTGAATTAAAGTTGTGGCAATTTACCCTTCGTCTAAATTTATTAGGTAATTTATAAATTGTTTGATTGCTGGTTATATATTTTTTCATGTGGTTCATGCCATCATCTTGAATAACATTATTTTGTGTGAGAAATCTCCAAGTATATTATTAGGAAATGATATAAGTTTTTAAGTTTTATGTATTTTTATTCTGCCTGTGCAATATTCAAAATTTAAATCGAGTTTTCTTTGCATTTAAAATGTTCGGCTGGGTTCACATTTTCTATTATTTTGACGAATCTATATTTAATTTGAAGTCCGAATAAGCGATCAAATGATATAAATAAAAAATCTATTTGAGTGTTCACGCTATCACTTCTAAAATATTGAATTTTAAGCGTTGCTTAAACACTTAAAGTACCTTTGAAAGTTATATGAATAAACAATAAGTAATCATTCTACAAAATGTCACAGCCTATATTTGTAGCATCATAACTTATTCACTCTTTAACAAAAAATCAATTAACAACGTCTTTAAATAGTTTCCAAAGGTCAGGAGTTGTGATGCACCTGCTTATTTCAATTTTCAGACAGTTGTCGATATGGCTGTTGTATATTCATAAATGCCTCATAATTTCACTCGACGTTCGCGAGCCGTGTTTTTACTTCGTGTACCAAGTCAAAAATAACTTATTATGGTCTCGTTACTTGCTGGTGATAATTTTATGTACATATTTTAGTTTGTCTTTAAGTTTATATGTGTGGGTATACAAGCTCGTGATATTGTGTTCTAGGAGCTGTTAAGAAACTTTCGGAGTGTAATTAAAAATCTGTTTGTGCGTTTTCTTTTTCTATCTCACTTTTTTATGCTTCTTTAAGTTTTACACAATTATCTCATTTCAGTCTCAAAATATTTTGATTTAATGACGATTCTGACAGTAAAATAGCTGTTGTTATGACGATGATCGCATTGATTTATTTAGGTTAATCTTATTTGTACAAAATAACATTGGTTAATTAAGCACTTCACACAAACTATGTAAAAGACGAAGTTAACTCAATCGATCGTTGTCAAATAGATTGTCTTGTCAACTTTCTGTATAAAAACAATGATCATTTCAGTTAACATCGCCTTTTTATAGGTTTATATGCAGTAACGTATATTATATCTACTTTATCTTTTGACGGACGATTTAGCGCAGTGGTTAAGAGCTTAAGCCGCTCTGCCCACTGCGTCTAATAGTCGCGGGTTCGAGTCCCGCACGGGACAAATCTTTGTGTGATCCACAATTATTTGTTCCGGTCTGGGTATTTGTGTATGTGAATTTTCATGTTTGTAAACGCACCCACGACACAGGAATAAATCCTAGTGTGGGACTACGTTTTTTTAAAATAAAATAAATAAAAAATAAAAAATCTCTGATAATTTCTAAGGTTATAAATATAACTATTCATAACCACAAAAATGAACAAACATATAATAAATATAATATACTTATCTACATATAAATCTATATGTTTAATATGTTCTTTCACACTAACGACAGGTGTCGTTACTAATACGCCTGATTGCCATTATCTGTCTTCCAACATTTGCTGCTCCATCCAAATCTGTTTTTATTTCATCGCAATGAGATTCTTGTTTTGGCACGTCGTCGGCTGATAAATTTGATGTTTCTTCATTAAACACCGTACCGAACGTAGCACATAATAAATCTTGTGTATTTGACGTTGCTTGCGACTTGATCCGTATCGCAGTTTCTATTTTCGTTGTTACTAATATTATTATTGGAGTTATTATTTGTGGAATATTTACGTGGTTCGTGTTCTAATTACTGACTTAAAATTTACCAGCAATCATGTGTGATAAAGTAAACATTACCTCGCGGTCGCGGCCTTAGTCATCTAAAATTGTAAAAAAATATCATGTTCGTTGTATTAGTTTGCTTATGTTATGTTCACTTTTACAAAAACTGAATTCTTAACTATAAATAGCTAACACTCTTTTAAGAACAAAACCATCATTTCAGTTTTTGTAAATGCTTTGCTTTCGTTCGTACCAGTTCAATTGCGTTAATTCTATTTGAGTATTTTTACCATCTTTTACGAATATATCATATGGAAGCCGCGTACCCAACCCTCATCATTTTGCACACTCAGGGCTGAATATTTGATGCTAGATCAAATATTCAGTCTTAATTACAAACAAGATGTTAATTAGTTTGCAAACTAACTTGGTCGGTCCTGTCGCAAGCTTACCGTTCGTTTGTCATTGATGTATTTGCGTGATTTGCACCCGCACGGCTCTCTGTAAATATTTGCTATGCCATGATATGGGCTCCAGTTCATTGAGCTCGCGGATCTATTTGTGATCCCCGAGGGAAATAGCAACTTTGACTATATTTGGCTAGTCAATGAAAATGTTTACTTTATGTTTTATATTACTCTATTATAATGAAATGGTGGCGTATGAAAGAGTAACGAGGGTATTATCGAATCACTTATTGATTCAGGTCTATAAAATAACGTCATTACAGGCAAGTCAAACCATTCTTTGAACAGTTAATTTTGTATATTTATTTTAGACTTACCTGATAGACCAGCCTTCATTGTTTTCTCATACAACACAATAAAATGTAGATGTAATTTAAAAGAGTATTCGTGGAGTTTTTTTGCACAGTTATGACATTTCGAAGAGGTAGTGGAGTCTTTGTTACTTTTCTGACGATTCATAAATACTTTAATAGTTTACATGAATAAAAAAAGAAGGAAAGAACCTGTTGGAACTCTGTACTCTCTGCCTACCCCGCAAGGGACCTGGCGTGATGATATAGATAGATAGACAGATAGATGAATAAAAATATTCTGATTCTGAAGGTTTTATTCAGCACACCCAAAAAAATTAAGACTGTAAATCTGTATTGAACATAAGAATTTAACTTTTGTGATGAAATGAAGTTATTAAAATATCGAAACCCATAAAATAAAAAAAAATCGTTGCCAAAATATATGAAGTAACCCATCAAGATAAGAATTCAGAAAATCATATTTCATGTAAAAATTATCCAACATTTTATCGATTGAGCATTTCAAAGTACGGTAATGATAATTTAAAACATCAAAGAGCCAAAAATTGATCTAAAAGCTTTTCCTGTTAAAGACCAGCAAACCAACTCCACCTCCCAAAATGAGCATTAGCAAAAGGGCGAAACGTAATGTCAACGCTTTCCACATGGAATGACAAATTATTCCATTATCTTCAAATGTAGTTGGCGAAACCAAAACTGCAATCCAAGATTTCTAACGTCCGATGTCAGAAGACATAAATTTCATTGGCAAAAATTTTCGCGACCGTAAAATTAGCATGCTGCACCAAGTTTTTGAAATACACATGGTGTCCCCATATTCATTTTACAGTCTGCTGCTATTCTAGGAATAATATTCCTCCGTATCTTCGCGTATTTCGGTACAGGTGCCCAGATGTGGTGCTTTCAATTCTCCTTTTGCTTAAGTTTCGGAAGGGATACGTGTCCCATGCAATCTGTCTTCTTATTCTGTGCCATCTGTCTGGATTTATTGGTACTTTTCTTTTTTAATTTCATTTCGTACGAGTTAGTGAACTTGATCCCAATTACGGTACGCTGACTAATTGCTGATTAACTCTGTTATGATTCTTTGTGTCAGTGTGTTAGCGAAGACATATTTGCTTGATATCTATCTTTGGAAATCTTGCATTGTGAACGGTTTGAGTCATATTAATTAATGGTCCAATCGCTTCTTTTATTTGTAAGTCTTCCAGATTTATTGTCGTTATATACTTTTAAGTAATAATGAAAAAGACATCATGTGTATCGCATGCGTTTTGTAAAGAAAAGAGACAAGAGTGAATGTAAGTATCATTTTCAAAAGCTTTGTTCGTCTTTCCTATTTATTTATCTAAGATTATTCCAATACCTTCTCTATTATTGTCAACTATACCTAAGAATAAAGGTAATAGTGCCATAAATAATACTTAAATCCATATTTACGGTCTTAAATCTTCGGTAAATCCCAGTATTATTATGATTACTAAGTTTACTAAGTAAGCATTATAATAAAATTTCATGCGTCCAGCCCTACATTAGCATTTGAATAATGACTAAAACCAGTAGTTATCGAGAAAGTCCAGTTGTTTCCAGTATACCTCTAAGCTACTAGATAACGAAATTAATAGTTTCACCTATGCTAGGCCATAAATCTGATAAGAATTGTAGGCAAGTTGACTCAGTTTGAATGCTGCAAGTTAATCTTACGGACCGATATCCAAAGGTTGCTGTTTCGATAATCTCGTATCGTTATACTATCAGAGATAAGTAATCGTGTGTCGTTTTAGGTTTATCTGTTGAAATTAATTTAAACAGTATCTTGTTTGTATTGGTTTAATTAATGAAGTGGGTTAATGTTTGTTAGTCCTAGTAGTTTACTAGATGATTCAATGTCAACAGACAGTATTGGCGTGATGGAGTAGTATGGCCTTTTCTCTCACAATTCTATGTTCAAAGAAGGCTTTCCCCACATTAGGTCAGTATAGTTATTTTTTATTTTTGAAACATTACATATCTACTTGTAATATTGGTACATGCATTAGTATTATGGCAGTACAAGCTGGCAGTACCACGAGCAACAAACGATATGCAATAATATCATATCACAATAATATATCTGTGTCAATACTTTTTTCTTTTTTTAATGACGGAAGTGACAAGAATAATTACTTGTTTAAATTAAAAAAGCTTAATAATATTTTATTTTACATCTTCTTTCAGTATTCGATTTTGCTATTTAAGTTTAATTGTGTAAAATTCCAATTTAGAACATTATTTTAACTTTGTTTTTTTTTTTTTTAATTTTGTTTGTAGCGTAATAAAGTATTATGTTTGCGTTTAGTTAAAAATACTCAATTATAGTTATAATAAATGTTGATCTTCAAATGATGACATTGAGAATGAATTCCCAAACTTAATTTAAAAGTGCGGCTGTCTTGTAAATTGATAAAAGTAAAACCTTAGCATTACTGCACATAATAAATACTAACAAATGTGCTTAGTTATTTTTTTTTTATGCTAGCGAACATTTTCGCAAGATAGCGCAGCGGGGCATCAAAGTTGCATCGCTGTGTACATTATTAAATTTTTTCTCACGGACGCAGATGGCGCTACGGAACAGAGGTGGCGTGGAGGTGCCGTCGCATTCTGTCAGAGAAAGTTTCATGTTTAATTTATAAGGTGGCGTAAAGTAAATTCTACTAACTTTGAAAGGACAGGGCAGACATAATAGTTATGTAATGAGGAACTACAAAAAGAAACCAAGCAAAAACCGAATGAAGATTTGCTCACTAAACTTCAGTGTTTATATTTTCCACACGCTTAAAGTTCGAAACGAAGACATTGGAATTATTGCAAGAATGAGTATGAAATCGAATCCTCTTGTACTTCTTTTAATTTTATTTGTTGCATGTTATAAGCCATTTAATTGCCTGTTATAGAGGTCATTGCAGCTTCTAGTTTACAAGATGCATTGTGGGAATATTATTAATAAAATGACGTTTAAAAAAACTCACTTCTAAAACTTTAGGGGGCGCTTATCTTGAATTTTTAAAGCTTCAAATTCCCTGACTCTTTCACGGTTTTTTAAACTTATAAACGATTACCACTTGCTAACAGTAAAATAGTATGTTCTAAAACGTCAAAATTTTCGAAACATATATAAAATTATATGTCCGAAAACCTAACAGGTTATCTTTCTATCTCATTGTATACCCCGGCAAAATGCAGGTATACTTTAAACATCTCTGCCTACGTTATATGGGGAAAACGGCATGAAAATTTTATTTAGAAACCGGTCTTAAAACCCGGGCTCCATGGCCCTTGGGTTGAACAAGGAAACGTAAGGTTAATTAAATTATGAGGATACATGAATGAGATTAGATAGTAGCGTTAACAGGCTGGATTTATGTAAGCTAAGCCGCTGTAAGTGTCTGAGGGAATGCTTATAAGTATTTCTAATCTTGGGGTTGTCAGGTCACTGTTGACTTACGTTTGGATAAGAACTTTCTAGATTTCATGTGCAAGCAAGCGCATATGTTTGCAGGGTCAGGTATCCAACGCCCTTAATCATAAGCATTCGTAATTAATATGTAAAACCATTTAATGAAATTGTGATTAATAATCATGTTAACCGTTTTTACATCATTTTTAGTAGGTACGCCATTTGCTTTCGAAGTCATATAGTCAATACCTTTTTTGAAAATGTCTATTTTTTTATGATAAAATTGTGCCACGTCAGCTTTGGTTTTGGTTAGCTTAAATTACCATTGCTTTTATGAATTTGTCAATTAATTATCATAGTCTGACGAAGTAGCTTACATGGTACTATTATTTTATATTACTGCTTTTCTTGCATAAAATATATTTATGAGCGGATCTCCACGGCGTTCTATATTCCCATTTCGACCTGCAGATTTATTGCCATCCTTTTTTTGTCCATTTGTTTGTATATTAAGACATCGTGTCAAGTTGCACAAAAAAACGTTGGAACAAGGTTCACCATTAAAATGAACATCCCAAACTGTACCTACCAAATTGGAGGACGAGTTTGCAATAAAACTATTTAATGGTTAAAAATTGAATATAATTTTTCATGACTGCATCGTTGGTCTAGTGGCGAATAATGTGCTTTGCGATCACGAGTTCAAATTCTAGGTCGGACAAATGTAGTTTTTCTATCGAAAACTCCTAGTATCACTCCGGAATCTGGAATTGTGCCCGGTATATGGCAGTAGGCTCGCCCCCTATTACACCCACTTTTTGCCGACGATGTTAGGTTCCAAGGAACCTAACATCGTCGGCAAAAAGTGGGTGTACAGTACACCTTTGCCACCCCCGCTTGGGGAATATAGGCGTGACGGTGTTTTTTTTTAAATTTTCATAACATGTGAAAATCGTTAAGCCAAGTTGAAAGTTTTAGCGGGCGGCTTGATAAGTTCCATACAGAGATCTCGGAGCCCCTCTAAAGTGCTGATGTCGGCCACCCTGGGGTTTTTAGTTGGTAGGAATTCGACACGCCCCGCGAGCTTTCCCCGAGACTCGCGGAAGTCCTATGCAGGAATTTCTCTAGACAGGTCCGTGTGGTGAATTTGACCTAATCTTTCTCAACTCGATTTGTGAAAGCCTTTCCTCAGGAGTGGAACGGTAAGGACTATCTAGCTATATTCGAAATACGTCCACTGCAGGTCAAAGGCCTCTCCTCAAAGACCACCATGACGACCGGCTTTCTGGTGTGCACGCCCACTTAAAGGCTACTTCATAATAGATTGACCTTCAGATATAACTATTAAATATTGCATTTTAAGGGAAAACCGACCTAAATTCCTCACAATAATAAGAAGGATGGCTTGGTCCAGTGGTTAAGAGCTTCAGCCGCTCCGCCTACTGGATCGACTACTCTCGATATCGATCCCCGCACGGGACAAATCATTGTATGGCCAACAAATAATTATTTCGGTCTGGGTGTTTGTGTATTTGAATTTCGTAATCATAAACGCACCCACGATGCAGGAATAAGTTCTAGTGTGGGACTACCTTCCTTTTAAGTAAAATATAGAAATATACCTGATTTTTTTCCTATTCTGAATATCTACCAGTAATAATTCCCAATACTAGCACTATTTCGTTCCGGCGTCGGCCATTTTACTAAGAATATCCTAGCGACTCCCTGTTTTCCGAATAAACGTGCGCGGGCGCAGTATCGTGTTACGGCTCGGTTCGTTTTACAGGAACAATATTGGAATTGTTACAGTTCCTTGGAGATTTGGGACGTGCGAGGCTTAACGGTAGCTTAGGAATGGTAGAAGCGTTCTGTTAAACGTTTCTGAATGTGTTAGTTTTAGGTGCAGTTAGGTTGCATTTGCGCATTTTAGTTGTGAGCGTATGATAGGTCAAGTAGACTTAATTTGGCGATTTTTATTATATTATGTAGATTTCATTGTAGAGATTTAAATGACGACTTGTTTTAGTGGTTAGAGCGTAGGCTACTTGGCTGACTGAGTTAAGTAGTCACGAATCCTATCCCCCACACGGGGGAATCCTATCCCCCAAATTGTTGTGTAAACCAGAAATTTTCGTGTTAATTTGGGCAATTATGTGTGTGTGAATTTAGAGTACATACCCATGACACAGGAATTCAATTCTTACACCCGCATCGATAAACATGTCTAATTAGTTACTTATACTCAAGTATTTACTGAGTACATCATTTTGATCATACAGTAAGGGCCGTCCAAACCAGCGCGTTTAGCCGCGGCCACGGTGGCGTGCACGGTGGCGATCAGCTCCGACAGTTATATTTGTATGCAAATATTCACACCAACGCGTCCTCTATCTGGGCGGCGTCTGCACGCGCAATCATAGGGAGATACTGATCGCCACCGTGATCGCCGCCGAGGACGCCATCGCGGCCGTGGCTGAACGCGTTGTTTGGCCGTACCTCTAAGAAATTGCCAAAAGTAAGAAATGTCACTCGTAGCGCTGTGCGACCGCGGTGTTCTTACCGATCACCAAGATTAAGCAGAGTTCGACTCGGTTGGCCTGAGATGGGTGACCGTTTGTGGCATTTTCATATTGGAGCGTCTCCGTGCTTCGGAAGGCACGTTAAGCCGTTGGTCCCGGTTACCACTTAATGTGGTAGTCGTTAAGCCGAGTTGGAAGCCTTAAAGGCGGCTTGATAAGTTCCAACAGCAGGTGGCCACAAACCTGCCTCCATCTATCCGCACTGGGTCCGCGTGGTAGAGTATGACCTAATCTCTCTTACCTCGATTTGTGAGAGAAGGCCTTTGCCAGGCAGTGGGCAGTATAGGCTGATATTATTAAGAAATGTCAAAGGTTAGTTGTCTGCGCTAAGTATAGAATTAAAACACACGACATTACTAGGCTAAGTACATTCTTAAGACTAAGTATTAAATGTCTATAGATATGGGTGTCAGTGTGGGACTTTATATTAAACACAAAAAGAAAAATACGTTATTTTACTCTACTATTACCATAGAACAGAGAGACTAGGAACTTCTTTATTCTCTGATTATTACAGTCAGAATTGATTTGACACATAAACTAATAAATAATTTGATGGATGCCTTTAAATTCGTCAAACTCTATACTTCCGAACCCACCTTTTCCTATTCAACATTGAAACGCAAAAGCCCAACCTTTGCCGTAGTAAATAACTCACTCCGGCTATTTCTAGCATCCCTGCCAACCCCATCTCGGTTCAAGGGCAGTGCTGGTGCGGCTCTGTACAAATATTTACTTAGTGGCAAGCTCACGGTGGGTTATATATAAACTGGAATCGATCGAGCGAAATGGAAGGGCAAGCAACAAAAAGGTAAATTCTTATAAAGCTTTGAGTATACAACTGAACTCAAATCATATTAATAATAGAGACGCTTAAGCTTATCCACTGCTGGTTGAAAGCCTTCTCTTACAAATCCAAGAGATATGAGACTAATGATATTATTTCTAGGAAGAAGGTCTGAAGGATTCCAGATGGACCAGTCCCCACAAGCTGCACCCGTTCACCAGTATGACTGCTGGAAGAGCCATTACACCCCTCGACCATATTGGAGCGAAGGGAGTGATCCGCTTCAGCCAACGCAAGAAAAGACATTATAGTGATTTCACTTTGTCAGACTTAGGATTTTCACTCAGGACGTCGTGATCGCCACGCTAGGTGGCTGCCCCAGTATCTACCCGTAATTATAACAATCATACTAATTTTCGTACGTAAAAAAACCTAATCAGATAAAGTCTTTTCTTCAAGATAATAAAATCCAATTAAATTGCAGTTTTTTCTGCAGTTGTATATCAAGCAAGCTTGTTTATTAGAATTGATGCGCTAGTTTTTGTTTAATAAAAATTTACCTGTTAGAACTCTGTACTCTCTGCCTACCCCGCAAGGGATCTGGCGTGATGATATATAGAACAATTTACTAGATTTAATAGATATATATATTTTTTTAAAGAACGTAGCCCCCCTACTTATTCCTTTGTCATGGGTGCGTTTACAAACATGAAAATACACATACACAAATACCAGACCGGAACAAATAATTGTAGATCATACATAGATTTGTCCCGTGCGGGAATCGAACCCGCGACTATTAGACACAGTGTGCGGAGCGGCTTAAGCTCTTAACCACTGCGCTAAATCGTCCGTCCGTAAATATTGAAGGAAAGCTCCTGTTTTACAGTGGACATCGTTTTGTTTGATACCGTTATTAGTCAAAAGATATCCAATGCAGTAAAAATGTATTCCGAACCCAAAGATTCCCATGATCCCAGCGATCGCCGGCACCCTGTCTTGAAGTGACTGATGATTGCCTCGTTGTTCTAGTGGCAAAGCACATCGCTTTGTGATCACGAGGGTTCAAATCCTAGGTTGGACAAATGTAGTATTTTTAACGAAAAATTTCCAGTATGAGTCCGGAGTCTAGAATTGTGCCCGGTATATGGCAATAGGCTCGCTCCCTATTACATGGGACCTAACAACGTAGGTGTTTGGAAGTATAAAGTGGGTGTATTCAGTACACCTCTGCCACCCCCGCTTGGGGAATATAGGCGTCACGATGTTCGGCTGATGAGCCAAAGACATGCAATGCAAGATAAAGGTATCCCAAACCCAAAGATTTCCACGATCCCAGAGATCGCCAAGACGACCAGCTTTGTGTTATACGCAACCACCTTTTACATGTAACCTTCGCTAGGTTATTGGCTCACCTAGTAGTTAAAGGTTGCCTGTTCGAGGTTGTCACTCGAAAACCTTTCTACCTCAACGGCCGTCAGTTCTAGGGAGGTCAGGTCGAGGGAGGTGATGGCTGCTCAAGTAGTCATACTTCTGAACGGGTGCTGCTTTGGTAGACTGGTCCACCCGAATCCATTAGCTTATCATTTCTACATATATTTAAAAATATTTTGATTAGTCTTATATCTCAGTCGTAAGCCATCATACTGGAGCTAGATTATAAATTTAGTATAGTAAGATAATTTAGTATAATATAAAATGTTTGATGATGGCTCGATGGTCTGGTGGCAGACTGGCTCGTTGTCTGCTGGCAAAGCTCATCGCTTTGTGATCACTAGGTCCTGGGTTCGAATCCTAGGTCGGACAAATGTAGTTTTTCTAACGAAAAATTCCCAATATGAGTCCGGAGTCTGGAATTGTGCCCGGTATATGGCAATAGGCTCGCCCCTTGTTACATAGGACCTAACATCGTCGGCGAAAAGTGGATGTTCAGCTTTGCCACCCCCGCTTGGGGAATGTAGGCGTGACGGTGTGTTATAAAATGTTTTTTTTTTTTAATATAATAATAATAATAATTTATTTATTAAGCATTCAATATAAGTTTGTACCTATACAGAAAATGGTGACCAATAATGAAAAGAAAATTAGGCAAAAAAGACTATCCGGCTGAGTTTCTCGTCTGATCTTCTTAGTGATAGACTCGCCTCCGATTATATGGGACGTGACATCGCTGGCGAAAAGTGGGTGAACTCAGTACACTTCTGCCACTTCCGCTTGGGGCATATAGGCGTGACGGTGTTTCATTTTTCTTTTATGTACCTACATACACTTGAGAGTGAGCGCCGCATATCATCAATTTAGCTCATTATTTCTCACCTCCACAAATTGTTTTATTCTTAAAAAGCGGTGTACCGTGTCTTCTTAGATTGATGGTGTAATAATATTGTGGCTCTTTACTGTAATTTTAACTGTATTCGCAATCACATTGCGGGGGTAATTTTTGTTAGTGATCATCATTAGATTCAAAATAGATAGTAGTTGATTTCGCAAAGTTTTTCTTCTCTTTACATCTGAGTGCCTCAGGAGGGCAACATTTTTGTTGTGTATGTATGTGCATTGCATAGCAGTGATAGCCTAGTGGTTAGACCGTTGGACTGCAAAGTCAGAGATCTTTGGTTCAAACCCAGGCATGCACCTCTGTCTTTTCGAAAAACATGTGCGTGTTAAAAATTAACTATCACTTGCTTTAACGGTGAAGGAAAACATCGTGAGGAAACCTGCGTGCCGTAAGAGTTTCTCGAAGGTGTCTGAAGTTCGCCAACCCGCACTGGGCCAGCGTGGTGAACTATGGCCTAAACCCTCTCAGTTTGAGAGGAGGCCCGTGCCCAACGGTGGGACAGTTTCTTAACAGGGCTAATATTATTATATTATTATGTATGTAGTATGTAATTTTTTTGGCATTGTCTTTAGCCTAAACGGTTTGTTTACTGGGTATCCGCCTTTTTGCTACCTACCTGCGAAAACGCCTTGATGGATTTTAACATGTAATTTGTCTGAATTGTGCGCACATTGTGGGTTCAGGGACATAGGATAAATTATTTCAATATGCGTCCGCGAATTAAAACAGTAAGCAAATAAATATTTTGGTATCTCTGCCTGCTTCCCAAGTTTTCTAGCGTATATAGACAGATTACAAAAATATGAGTATCAAATTAAATCTGGTTAAAGCCAATTCGAAATACACTTACATTTTTTTTACATTTACATTGACACCATCATCATCATCATCTCAGCCTATACTTGTCCACTGCTGAACATAGGCCTCCCCAATCGCTTTCCAGCGTAACCGGTCCGATGCCACCTGCATCCAACGACTTCCTGCGATTTTCACAAGATCGTCGGTCCATCTGGCAGGTGGTCGTCCCACGCTGCGCTTGCCAATACGTGGTCTCCACTCTAGAATCTTTCTGCCCCAACGCCCGTCCGATCTTCGCGCTATGTGGCCCGCACATTGCCACTTCAGCTTGCTAATCTTAAGGGCTATGTCGGTGACCTTGGTTCTTCTACGAATCTCCTCATTCCTGATTCGATCACGTAGAGAAACGCCGAGCATAGCTCTCTCCATAGCTCGCTGAGCAACTCTGAGCTTTTTTATGAGACCTATAGTAAGAGACCACGTCTCTGATCCATATATCATCACTGGTAACACACATTGACTAAAAACTTTAGTCTTTAGGCACTGAGGTATTTTGGATGAGAAGATGTTGCGCAGTTTCCCGAACGCTGCCCAGCCGACACAAACATACATTGACACAAACAGTATCAAGTTTAAATTGAAAATAAAAACACACCGTCACGCTTATATTCCCCAGAGGGGGTGGCAGAGTGGCAGAGGTGTACTGACTACACCCACGTTTCGCCGACGATGTTAGGTCCCATGTAATAGGGGGCGAGCCTATTGCCATATACCGGGCACAATTCCAGACTCCGGACTCGTACTGGGAATTTTTCGTTAGAAAAACTACATTTGTCCGACCTAGGATTTGAACTCAGGACCTCGTGATCACAAAGCGATGCGCTTTGCCACCATACCAACGAGGCAGTCAAGGCAATCAACTTAATAAATTTAAAATATTTTTTATTAAGTTGATTATATTTAACGAAGTTGTTATTTTTTTGTTTGTGTTTAATAATTTGGTCTTGTACTCGTATCTAACCTACTTTGACTATTCTTAAAACAAAACCTCGTTTATTTGAGAGTTCCGTCACAGTGAATGCATCGCAAAAACACTCAAGTGCAGTCCAAATTATATCTGCCTAGTATTTCTTTTTATGTGTCTGCATTTTTTGTCTGTCTACAACGGTTTAAAGGTCGTTTTACATCTGGGCGTCTAGTCTGGGGATTAGATTTATTGGCTGTGGGACTACCCTTTGTCTCGTTTTGGTGGAAGTTGAAAGTGGTGTTACTGTGTTGGTGATTCTATACTGTGGTAAATGTTTAAACTTAAATGAATTAAAATACTTATTAATATTTGTTGAGACAAACATAGTCACTTTAAGATTCTCCTAGCGGGGGTGACATAGGTGTTCTGTGTACACCCACATTTCAACGATGATATTGGCCCTCAAAGTAATAAGTGGAAGTCTATTGTCATCATACCGGGCATAATTAGAGACTCCGGACTGCTGTTGAGACCCCTACAATACTTTTATCGACCTAAGATTCGGACCCAGGACCTCAAGATCCTCACGCGCACTATGCGCTACTAGACAGACAAAGTATTAAAAAAACATCCCCAAGCGAGGGTTGCAGAGTTGTTTCACTTTTCGTCGATGTTATTCGATTAGACCTCCCATATAATAGGAGGAGAGCCTATTGTCATTATACCGGGCACAACCACGACGAGGTATCAATAAAATCTATAATAAAATAAATAACACCAATTTCTCTTGATAACCTCACATTTTGACCCTAAACATTTAAATGTGCATAAAACATTTATTACACAGTAATACAATTCTGAATATATCGTTAACATCGCATTTCCCATTTAGTACAGTACTTAATAGTTATCATTTAACTGGCGGTTGGTTGGGAAATTTATTGTAATTTTATGCAGTTATTATAAAGATTATGGACAGTGGGTAAATTCCGAATGCACTATGAGTTTCTAACACGAAGCTGCTTTTTACTCAAATTTATCTGCTGGGAGTATAAAGCGCATTTTCTTTATATGTTATATAAGAGATAGCAGTTTCCCGCAACTTCGTACCCGGTCGACAACAGCGCCACCTATCGGGTCTATGTTATATAGCATATGTTACTTTTAGATAAGTTAGCTTTTAGTAAGTTCTAATGGTGAAAGAATTTTTGAAATCGGTCCAGTAGTTATTGAGTTTATTCGTTACAAAGATACACAAATACAAATCTTTCCTCTTTATAATGTTAGTATAGATTATAACCAGAGTGGCGTTATATAGCGTAAGGTCCTGGATTTGAATTCTAGGTCAGACAAAGTCTAATCTATTGATAAATCCCCAGTTTCAGTCCGGAATCTTTAATTGGCTACAAAATGCAATATTCACTTTGAACTCTTGGTATAAATTATATTTATATACAGTAATAAGTTAAATAACTGTTTTATACACCACGCTGATGTCTAATGCTAGCTACTAGCTAGCAGGTGCTTGATCGATGTTTTCGCTCGCTTTTTGCCACAAAATATTATATTCATTTTGCACTCGGTATAAATAAACTATACGGTAAAGTTAGTACGTTAACCCACTGCTTTACACATGTACTGTAACCTCAACTCGTCCTCTACATGCAATGTGACACCGGCTCACCGCACCGTCTCCGTAACGATGTTTGCCCTACACTTCACAAGGAGAACAGTTTTACGGCATGTTTGCTCGGAGACGGCGCTAAAGACACCTTAATGTTGTGTCAATAGCCGCTTTTAAAGTGATTTGTAGTACTTTAGTACTACGCATATTGTCTTTCCATAGTGTTTAACCAGATTTTGATTTTAAAAGGTGGCCTCTACACTAGGAATTATTACTATGTCGTGGGTCTGTTTACGAGCTGGTAAATACTATTTTTTTCGAGGAGGCAAAGCGCGGGCGCAGCCAAGCGTTTACATTGTCCTCCCTTGCTCCGTTAATGTTGCCAGTTTAGACCTTTTTGCAAGTTTTTGGAAGAAAATATTTTTTTAGATAATTGGACGGTAAAAAATTTGAGCGAGGATAAGTTTAGAATTAGTGATGATAGTTTTCCTTGCATAGTAACCCGACATCGCTAATAGCTTAACCCCCTTCACATGCAATATGACTAACTGAACGTTTTGTTGTTTCACCGCGCGGCGTCTGGCCGGCGTCTCGAGTCCTCGCCAACAAGGTCAAGTGATTCACTGCGATCGTTTTCACACTACACTTGGAACGGACGACTTTCGTGCGACTTTTTTGTTGTCATTTTTATGTGCAGGCATTAAAAGAAAATAAACGCATTTTTTATGAAATAATAATTCTTATGTTAGGAACAATTTTAAAGTATGGATGGGGATTCTAAATATAACTGAAAAAATATCTGTTTGAGTGGAAATTAAACCCCAAGTGTTATTTTTATTTTGGGGATTTGTAGTTAGGGAGTTCTCAATATTAGCCCGGAGTCTGAAATTGTGTTCCTGATGGGACTGTTATAGTTATTATATTAAATTAATTAAGTTTCTCGCGGCGTCGAACTCGGTCGAAAACAGCGCCATCAATCGGATCCAATTATACCTAAGAACTATCCAGGTGACCCCATAACTACAAAAAAAAATCAAATCGGTGAAGCCGTTCAGGAAGATAAGAATTAGGTACGTACAAAATCTAGTGTGCGTTAACACTAGATTTTTTTTATAAACATAATAGTTATAAGAAGTCGCTGCATAAAAGTCGCCCTAAAAAGTCGTCGCTATGCCGTCAGCTTTACATTCGATTTTATGTCAAGTGACAAAGAAATGACAGCGCCCGCGCATGACAAAGCGTTTTGTGAACGCGCTTCTTGTTTTGTGTATGGACTTATTTTTTTGTATCGCGTTTCTTGTATTTGTACGGTGGTACTTGTATTGTATGACGCTTAAAGTACAGTTTGTCACTTGTCTATATTTACTTTTGGATAATTATAGTTTAAATGATCAGTTATATGCTTGAACTTGATATGTGACATCTTTATGGTGCACATGTGGAGTAACTTTCGTATATGTATGGAGTAACGGTAACTGTTATTTAGTAATTGCCGAAATGACATTAAAAGAAAATACTTTACGTATTCTCCATGCAAAGACCAAGTACGTACCACATATCGACTTGTCCCACGAACAAATTTCTATAATCCATTTGGCATAAATAGTTTAACCAGCAGTTATACTCTAGTGGTTAGACCGTTGGACTGTAAAATCAGAGGTCTCGGGCTTTAACCCAGGCACGCACCTCTGTTTTTTTTAAAGCATGTCCGTATTAAAAATTAATTTACACTTGTTTTAACGGTGAAGGAAAACATCGTGAGGAAACCTGCATGCCTAAGAGTTTCTCGAAGGTGTGTGGAGTTCGCCAACCCGCAATGGGCCAGTGTGGTGGGCCACGTGTTACATATTCTTCACCGTTATAGCAAGTGATAGTTATTTCTTTTAATTAAACTATAAACTCGCCCCCTATTACATGGGACCTAACATCGTCGGCGAAACGTGGGTGTACTCAGTACACCTCTGTCACCCCCTCTGGGGAATATAGGCGTGACGGTGTTTAAACTATTACTTTTTAAAAATTAACTATAACTTGCTTTAACGGTGAAGGAAAACATTGTGAGGAAACCTGCATGTTTAAAAGTTTCCCGAAAGTGTGTGAAGTTCGCCAACCCGCACTGGGCCGGCGTAATGGACTAAGGCCTAAACCCTCTCAGTTTGAGAGGAGACCCGTGCCCAACGGTGGGACAGTCTCTTAACACCGCTGATATTATATTTAACCTTATCGATGGGGACGAAAGCCCGTTTATTTTATTTGGCATATGTAACTTTTTTCTAAGGGAACGTCGATATGACTGACCATGTTAGGTTCCAGTGTAATAGTGGGCGAACCTATTGTAACTGTACGGTTGCGGTTCCACTCTGAACTACTATTGAAAATTTTCCGATTGTAAAACCGTGATTTTTAAAAAAAAAATCGTAGCACTACACTGAGGTTTATTCCTGAGTCGTAGCTGCGTTTACCAACATTAAAATTTACATACACAAATACCCAGACCAAAACAAATAATTGTGGGTCACACAAAGATTTGTCCCGTTCGGGAATCGAACCCGCGACTCTTAGACACAGTGGGCGGAGCGGCTTATACTCTTAACCACTGCGGTAAATCGTCCGTAATTCGAATTACTCGTCTAAGTGGAACATCGCACACGCGGAAACGGTATAATATTTAGCTACTCATGAGGTACGTACTACAATGCTAGTACGCACACGCTTGCGCACGCGCACATTGACAGCTTTTGAACAAATTTTCAAAAAATCGAACACTGATCACGCACACATATGGCGTAACGGAGGCCGCTTTTCGGTGCCATTTTTATTAGCAATAATCAGACAAGTTTTTAGTATGAGATAAAACCACACTTTGTCAAAATATGGGTATTTACATAAACAGAGTCAAATTGTTTTCTGTTTAAAGTTCTGATCATTACTTCACTGATTCTAGGCACTGGAAAGATATTTATCTTTCCAGTGCCTAGAATCAGTGAAGGAATGGTTCTAGAACACGATTAATTATCCTTTCCATATTTTTTTTCTTAAAAAAAGTATTATTCGCAAATCTCGGGCGCTAGACTAAAGAACGTTACAAATGAGTCACAGATTAAGCATACCAGATGCGCGTGAGTGCGGACCAACGGAAATACCTAATCTTTGCATTAGAGTACCGCGGGCGGGTATTCAACACGTGTGGGTACCGATAATGGCAGGAATGTTTTTTGAAAATAATCATGTTCCGGCCCTCAACGAAAATATACAGTTGCGAACTATTTAATTCTAGACTAGCGGCGGCCCGCGCTTTCGCACGCTGTTATTTCGTAATTTGGTTATTATTCACACCCTCTCGGCTATATCCCACAATTGTGGGTGTCAGGGGTGTACTGAGTACATCCACTTTTCGGGCGAGCCTATTGTCATATACTGGCAAGTTTTCGTTAGAAAAACTAGATTTTTCCGACCTAGGCTTTGAACCCACGACCACTAGACCAACGAGGCAGTCAGCTATTTTTCTTCGGCTATTTTTGACACAATGAAAGGCCTATAGCATTTAGAAATAATTTAGTTACCTGACAGTGAATTTTTGTTTTAGAATCGGATCAGTAGTTTCAGAGATTACCTCCGCAAACATTCTACTAATATTAAAATGTGGAAGTTAAAGTTTGTATGTTTAGGTGTTTGATATTCAATCACGCAAAAACGGCTGCTCTGATTTGGATGAAATTTGGCATATACTTAACGCGGACGGAGTCGCGGGCAGAAACTTGTATAGTAGATTGTAAGGAGGTAAAGTTGTAAATTACAACTTTACCTCTTAAAAATATATAACTGTCAATAACGCAGCATACAACAACACCTAATATACTATTTACTATTCACAAAAGCACTTCGAACTTGCATAGTGCATTCGATCGAACACCTTTCAATATCAAATTATGGACTGTTTACGCCTATTTTGCTTATCTATATAGATTTTTGACAATCGCCGCATACAAATATAGAATATCGTATGCGTCATTGATTATTCGGGTGTTTAGTATAACACAAACGATGCAAACCCAGTCTGGGCTCTGTCTAGCGTTTTCGACACGGTCTAATCAATTAGCTTGTTTAATTTGATAGAATTGAGCGTTTAGCGTTCTGTCTGGGTTTGCTGGGAAATTTGTAGCTCTATCCTCGTTCGGTTTTGCTCAACCATCATTGGTTTGCGTTTTTTAGCTTGCGGTCATCGGTATGAGGACCTTGAATTAAACCTCAAAGGGTCCAAAGTGTGATTTAACTCAGGGGAAGCTCGCGGGGCGTTGCGAACTCTTACCGACAAAAATCTCAGGATGGCTGGCATCGATACTGCGGAGGGCTGTTAGGGTCTCCGCTAGCAACTTACCGGTGCTTCTTCGTGCTACGTTCTAAAGAACTAACTAACATACCTTATGCTTGTTAATGCACCTATGACGAAGGAATAACTTCCAGAGTGAGCATACGGGTTTTTTGACTATTAAAAATAAAACAAATCTTCATCGAACAAAATTATTACGAAAGTGTTTGTCTAGCAGTGGCCGTCCTTCGGCTGCTCCAGTATTAGGATACAATTTTTACATTAAAAGAATAAAACAAAATTTTTATCTACCAAATTCAATGCAACAGTGTTTGTCAAAACTGATACTTAAAAGTTTAATATTAAAATATAACAATATACACATGCGCGCGGGCAAGCGTGCGGCCGCTCCATATACAACGCATGCGCCATACGAATACAAATGGTGGCTATGCGTCGCAGCAGTTACAGTTATAACGTAACTATTGTTGTAACGTTTTTGGTGTGTAGCCTCAAGCCTAAGAATTATGAGCTTAAGCAGTACTTAATGTATCCGAGGTATCAGGAATAATCAAATGTTCGACCTTGCTATTAAGACTGCTATCAAAACCTATTCGAAACATAAACGATACACACTATGTTCGATCCTTGACTCGAATTCCGAACTCGATTCGAGCACTAAAAATAAATCAATGAAGCAGTGGTTATTACATTTTAAAGCAGAATTGACTCATTAGACTAATGGCATCTAGTGCGACTGGACAGATCACAAGATCCCAAGCTTCGAATCCGAGGTTGGACAGAGTTTTTCTTTAATGGGTCAAAGACACACATCACACTTTTCCACTACTGTAACTCCTGTAAGCCAGGATCCACAACACATCGACAAAGAGTTACTGAGGATTTTTTTTTTAAATTAGAATCTGAAATTGAGTCTAGAATAATGGCTATAGGCTTGCTCATTTACAATCTAAAAATATTAGCATAATGTACACTTTTTCGACCTCGTTTGTGTCCATAGGTACGTTTCTGTATTTTAAGTATAGTACTATAACGAACGTCGAACCCAGAATCAGAATATGTTTTATTCATGTAAACCATTACAGTATTTATGAATCGTCAAAATAGTAACAAAGACTCTACCACCACTTCGGAATGTCATCCCTGTGGAGAAGAAGGGCAAGAAACTCCACGGTTATCTATCTATCTATAACCTCACGCCAGATCCCTTGCGGGGTAGGCAGAGAGTACAGAGTTCCAACAGGTTCTTTCCTTACATACCTCTCTGGCTTCCTCGACTCTCATAGTTCGTCTCATACACGCTCGCCGGTTACGGAGACTCTTGACTTTTCCATCAGATAAGACTCGGTTTATTTGGTCGTGGTAAGATAGTCTAGGTCTTCCCACTCCTCCACGGTTCTCTTTTACAATAGTATTTTTACAATTTTTCCATCTACATTTTGTAGTGGGGTATGGGAGAACAATGTAGTATCAGGTAAGTCTAAATTAAATTAACCAAGTTAAACTATTCATGTAAATGGCTACATGGTTCTCTTATCTTCTCTGGTGGTTGTGTGACCTCAAGTGGGATTTTATTATACAATCTAACAGAATCTAACACACCAGGACGTCGTAATCGCAAAGCGCATTATTAGCCACTAGATAAAAAAGACAGTATATAATACACGTAATATACATACAAAATGATAAACAATTACATTATTATATTCCGATCAACACCTTATTGATTTGATCACGTGACGTACATCATCCATGATCGGTGCGCACGCGCCGATTTCCCGCTAACGATGACTTATCGCCTGTTTATTAATCTGTTTGTATATTATGATTGTTTTCCTCAAATTCTATTAGGTTTCTGTAGATGTAGGCAATTGGGTAGAACGTTTGCCTTGTGTTCACGAGGTCTAAGGGATCAAATCTTACGCTGGATAAAGTGATTTTTCAATGAAAATTAAATTGTGAACATATTACTATATACTTCCTGTCTATAGAAGAATCTCCGCAAGAAATCTAGCGAGATGATATAGGTAATTCGCATCCCTGGGTTTTTCGAAAATAGTCTTTGATAAATATCTATGACCTTTGTCTTTTGTGTATGTAAATATTTAAGGCAATACAGTGCAAGGATATTTTGGCGCGTGGATGATATTGATAGGGGGGGGGGGGGGGGGCGTTGGTGTATTAGAGTTATCAATTAATGAAATTTGTCTACTTCCGAGGAGATATTCAACAGCATGGTTATAAGTTAAAATAAGAACTTTGGTAAAGGACATTGTCGAAAATTTCCCCAGAACCAACAAACATTTGACCTATGCCATCATTATTAATCTATTTTATTAAAATAATAGCAAATATCCTTATCTAACGGACAATTTGCAATCTAAAACGAATATTTCAAAGTATTATAAATACTTATATCGAAGTCGGCGACATCTTGACTCAATGTCAACACAATATAACGTCAAATGTGTTAATGGCTACTGAATTATAACCTCAACATCTAATATTTTTGTGCAATATTACGATTCCCCCGCTGGTCCGTTTAATAATAAATGCCTTAAGAGAATTTATGGGTGATTTAAAATCATACAAGTATTTTTTTAATGCTGTTGGTTTTGGGGCAAATCATGTAGGGGCGCAGAACAATGTCCTTTCATAACGGCAACTCTGCGACTGTCATGTAGTGACATTTCACTTGATGACAGCGTTAGTTCGGATTTTGGCCGCGGGCCAAGGGATCTTTGTGGAACTATATGAACATAAAGTAATAATAGCTATGCCGCCATGTTTTTAGTATATGGGGGTGGCAAAGGTGTATTGGGTACATTCACATGTCGCTGATGTTAGGTCCCAATATAATAGGGGTCGAACCTACTGCCATCATATTACCACGGTTACAATCCCAGACTTCGATTTGCTATTGACAATTTTTCGTTAGAAAAACCACACGTCCGACTTAGGATTCGAACCAATAATAGCCTCATTATAGCCAATCATGCTGTGCGCCATTTAGCCAACCAGATATACTATCAAAGTGTTAAATATAATAAATATCATTAATAACAGTTAAATATAATATCATTCATAACAACATTTCCTGTATGACGTAGAATTTTCACGAAAACTGTAAATATGTCAATAACCTTTTACGAACCGCTGAAAATGCTGAAAATAAACCTGAAATTACCGTGTGACTGTTTTGATGGAAACAGACAACGGAACCGGTATGAAGCGGATAAATTGGGATAGTACAGATAGCAAAAACAGCAAAATTATTGTGTAAAGGATTTCTGTATTGTAATCGCATTTGTAAACTCATATTACAAATGTAAAAATACTCAGATATATTGTATACATACGAGTATCTGAGTATTTTTATAGTACACTTCTTCTATACTTAACTAGATATATTTTTTTCTTTTAAGATGTAAATATTTTGACGGATATTCCCCCCCGCACACTAGATCTAGTAGCCGAGATCCTCGGACGGGATAAATCTTTGACCTACAAATACAAATATTTGTTAAGGTCTGGGGGTCTGTGCATGTAAATTTTACTTCTGTTAACACTACCACGACGCAGGATTAATTCCCAGTTGTTTTTTTTTAAAGAAAATTACTTATTAATATTTTTGGAATACATGGATAGATTTAGGAAGCAGTGATAGCCTAGTGGTTAGACCGTTGGACTGCAAAGTCAGAGGTCTCGGGTTCAAACCCAGGCACGCACCTCTGTCTTTTCGAAAGCATGTGCGTATTTAAAATTAATTATCACTTGCTTTAACGGTGAAGGAAAACATCGTGAGGAAACTCTTAGGCATGCAGCCTAAGAGTTTCTCGAAGGTGTGTGAAGTTCGCCAACCCGCACTGGGCCAGCGTGGTGGACTATGGCCTAAACCCTCTCAGTTGGAGAGGAGGCCCGTGCCCAGCAGTGGGACAGTTTCTTAACAGGGCTAATATTAATATTAGTATTATTACATGGATGTTTATTCGATCTACATGCATATATTTTGGTCTGAGTATTGTGGTGTCTCTATCTGTATAGGTACGAAACTATCGATTTAAACCCATTATTAAAAAAAAAAATAACCGTAAGTTTGCGGGAAAATAATAAATAATCTGGTTGGATTTAATTAATTTAGCTCACGTCTAAGGTTGTATGTTTCTCGGAGTAACTATCTTTGCTGATTGTACAAGGAAGCTTTTGAGCTAGCTGACTTGTTTATAGTCTAGAATATAGACGTTAGCACTGTAATGTAGATAATACACGAAGTTAACACTTCTCAGAGTGGAGACATCATATTAATAGATAAAAAAGGTTCTATGAATCATAGTTAATTCCGAAAACCGAAGTAATAAAATAACTATAACATTTTCAATAGACTTTCCACATAAATCTATTTATTACGATTTCTGCGGTCTGTACACGAAAGTTATTTTTGAAGAAATGTTTAGCTTATTAAAAAAACATTATTTTGTTGCCTGTACAATAAATTATTTTTGAAAAAAAAAATTTGGTATACCTTTATACAAAATGACGGACGATTAAGCGCAGTGACTAAGAGCTTAAGCCGTTCCGCCTGCTATGTCTAATAGGCGCGGGTGCGATTCCCGCAAGGGACAAATCTTTGTGACCCACAGTTGTAACAAAAAAGCATTGTGTACAAGCTAGCTCTAAGTGGAGATGGCAGAGGTAATTGTGTACAACTACTTTTCGCCGACAATGTTAAGTCCCGATATAATATGGGAAGAGTCATTTTAATGGACACAATTCCAGACTGCAGACTGCTATTGAGATTGTTTCCGATACACAACACATTTTGTTCGACTTCACTCGATCCTAGGACTTCGTGATAGCCAACCGCATTATGCGCTACTAAGCTGAGACAGTTTAGCATTTACATGGCTATTATTTATGATTTACATAATACAATTTCCCTAGACAGATTAACATCAAGTGCAATAATATTGTCCACTGTGTCTGGTGGTACCTGACGTTTCGCCATAATGGCATGATTTATTTATGATATCGAGTCTATTGATCTATTGAGTGAAATATTATGAACTGTTCGCTTTATCTGTTAGGCGTATTGAACAATATTAATATTGTATTCGCTTGTTTGCTTAATATTTCATAGTTTTTGCCCGTGACTTAGTCCGCGTTGACTTTAGACAGAAACCTAAATTTTTTCCGTGATGTATCTTATGCGTTAATCCAGGGAATAAACTGTGTGCCAATTGGCAATTCATTCAAATCCGTTAAGCCATTTTTGCTTGATTGAGTAACAAACATACGAACTTTTACTAATATTATAAAGAGGTAAAGTTTGTGAGTTTGGATGTTCGGGGTAATCTCCGGTACTACTGATCCGATTTTAATGTTTCCTTCACTATCACCTAAGCTACCTTGTCAAGAAGTAACATAGGCTATACACCATAGACCCGGTAGGTGGTGCTGTTGTCGACCGGGTACGAAGTCACGGGAAACTGTTAGTTTGTAATAGGTATTAGTAGGATTAACTATCGTTTCCTCCCTTTCCCAAATATCCCGTAAGGGGCTAAGTAGGGGCCATTTATAGGTGTGAATTTCCAAACCCTTCCTTAGTGGTCATTAGAAAATCCTATCCAAAATTTTATTCTAGATCAGTTTCAATTGTGTATTGTCCGTTAGTCAATTAGTGTTCAGTTTTATTTAATATAAAAAACCAAACTGAATACAATCGTAACTATCGCTGGAAAGTTATAGAAGAATTTCATGACATATCCAATTTTCATTTCCCCAAAACTACATTTGTTTCTCCTATTAATACATATATTGATACAACCAAAATTACAGTCATAATCTAGTCTACAACCATACTAGTCCGTCTCAATCAGTTTCGAACTTTACTAGCTTAGTATTGGAGTTCGAACTTCATCTGGGCTGGACTGGTAAGATCGGATAATATTGTCTGTGATGACCTAATGCTTAGAGTGAAAATACGATTCATAATAATGCGCCGTTGGTAGGTGCTTCTGGCAAATCAGATCGGTACAGAATGGTGAAAGCTATAGTAAACGGTGACGGTTCATATAAATATTGTTATTTTGTGGGTTAAGGTTTTAATGTACACCTAGCTTAATGTGTTCTCGGAACAGAATGCATTAATATAAAGTATAAATTTACAATTTATACGAGATTAATTTAATATCTGCGAATAAAGATATTTCTGAACATAAAACTTTTTTGAGTGTGTCTCAAACTCAAATCGTTTTTGCATAAATCCTGCGAGGGTATTTACAAATTGTCATATTTACATGTAATTTTTTTACTTACTAACCTACCACTGGACCGGTATGCGGCCTTCACTGAGAAGAACCGGTGAGAAACTCAGCGGGCTTGTCGCTTTTGTGTAATTCTCCATTCATATTTTTTTTTTCATAATTTTTTGTATATATCCATACATTTTTATATTATATTGCCATTATGCGATCCAGCTCTAGTGTGAGGCCTTACAACTGGGATATAAGACTAATATTTTTTGTATTTATGTTATAATGAAAAGCTAGAGAATTCTGGGTGGACCAGTTTCCACAAGCAGCACCCGTTCATATTCCAGCGTACCTAATATTTTTTTGGATTTTCGGCACGCTTTAGGTAGCAAGGCTTAGCCTTATTAATAAGGTGATAGGAATCGATTCGAAAACTGATAAAACGCAGTATAAATATAACTATCTAGGTTCCTTAGGCCATAATATGTAAATTTGGTGGCTAAAATTGCCAATGTGTTTAACTAATTTCTCCGATAGATCCTTTTCTAATTTAGTTGATGGTTTGTGGACTGCATTCCCAGTGACAGTGAGACTTGACGTGGCTTCCTATATATTGGCTAAAACCACTTTCTTTTAGCGTTATAATAATGTAATAGAGTGACATAAGTTCATACGCCACCCTGCCCTTCCAACTGCCCTGTAGTTTTAATTTTATTGCTTACTAGTACTTATACAGTTCATATAGTTTTCATATTCAAGAGTATTCGTGCTTCGGAAGGCTCGTTAAGCTGTTGGTCCCGGTTACCACTTAATGTGGTAGTCGTTAAGCCGAGTTGGAAGCCTTAAAGGCGGCTTGATAAGTTCCAACAGGAGGTGGCCACAAACCTGCCTCCGCCAATCCGCACTCGATCCGCGTGGTGGAGTATGACCTAATTTGTGAGAGAAGGCCTTTGCCCAGCAGTGGGCAGTGTAGGCTGATATTATTACTAGCAGTTTCCCGCGACTTCGTACCCGGTTGACAACAGCGCCACCTACCGGGTCTATGTTATATAGCCTATGTTACTTCTGGATAAGGCAGCTTTCCAATGGTGAAAGAATCATTAAAACGGATCAGTAGTACCGGAAATTGCCCCGAACATCCAAACTTTACCTCTTTATAATATTAAGTATAGATTCCAATATACTGTTGTCAGAAAGAGAATGTTTTTTGCAAGGGGACCGCTGATTGTAGGGTCTCTATCTATCTATAAATTAGTCAGTGTTGACTTTAGTCGTTTAATCGCCTAATAAACCTCAAAATCTAATACTTTTTGTTCATAATTGCGATTCCCCCGCTTATTCGTTTAATAATAAATACCTTTAGAGAATTTATGGGTGATTTGAAATCATACAAGTATTTTTTCATTACTGTTGGTTCTGGGGCAAATCATGTATGGGCGCAGAACAATATCCTTTACCCAACTTGCGAACCCACCTATTAAAATATTTCCCTGAAAGTAGGAAATTTGTACTAAACGATAACCTTCATTTCACACCAAGGCCCCCCTATCAGTATCTACTACGCACTATTGTGGTTTCTTTTAATATTGATAAAGTCTAGGAAGAGGTACTAAGATCAACGCTACATGGTTCTTGCATACACACAGGGAATTCTGCTCCAATACTACCAGATCCGGGATCACAAATGTTTCTCCCATATCTAAAGCAATATTGTCCGTGACTAATCACTTCCCGTTTCTTATTCGGTTAGTCGTTGACAGTCTGAACGACCGGCCCGGAAGCAATGGCCGCCACGACGAGTTTTGGGTGAAAATACGCGAGTTTCCGTTTGTTTAATAAATATTTTCTTAGGAAGTCTCCGCAAGGGATCTGTCGTGATGATATAGTTGGAAGACTCGATACGTCGGGATTTTGCGATTCCGTTACTGTGATAATATGTTGCTTTATAATGGACATCTGAATTAGATTCAGATCTCACGAATGGTAGTGAGTAAAGGAGTAGGTTTTGTGTGTGTGAATGATTTACGCTGTTGGCCGCGGGGCCTATTCAGATTCACCGGACAAGAGGGCGAGCGTGCAACCCCTACACTTAAGCCAGAAGGGCAAAGGGGCAACTAGCTTAAGGGCGCCTCAAGGAGGAACGGCTTTGGGTTGGGCAGTCGCTATGGGGAAGGGCGTATACTAGGTGTCTCGCCGTGGTTCTCTGCACCGGCCGGCGGGCAAGGGATTCTTCGATCTCGCCGGCTAGGTCGGTGTCTGAAGAGAAGTAGGTATGAAACTAGCCTATAAATAAACGAGGTAGTCAATATTAAACTGAAAATATAGCAAAAACACCCAAAAAGTTTTAAACAAGTGTGCTCAATCCATAATGTTATCGGACGTATATTGATAATAAATCAATTTTTACAATGATGGCAACGTTGGCTGTTAAAAAATGTTTAAAAAAAACCGACTTCAAAAAGCAGTCGGTAACTTGGCACCGACTTCAACTGTTTATTTTTTGGTTTTTGAAGTCGTTTTTTTTATTTTTATTTTACAATTTTATGTGACAAGTGGATTATTTACTAATATTTATATACCTATATTATATTATTTTGCTGAGTTGTACAGCAAGGTGATATTATAACCAAAATAACGGAATTTATACATTCGTGTTGTTCGCCGTTAAGGAGTGGTGTATCTTCAAAGTCCAAAGTTCAATACCGATTTCACTAAAATGGGACCACCTCGAAACTATACTAAACCCAACGCAGAAAAATCAGTTCATAAATTTAATCGTTCTAAAAAAACACAGACGAATTGTCAAACTCCTCCTTTTTTGAAGTCGGTTAATATTCTGATTAGTTCTATGGCAGGGTACCTATAGGATTGACGTAATATCCATAATATCTCAATCTACGCATTCGTATTGTTTGTCGTAAAGGAGTTCCCTGGTGTATCTTCCAAGTCCAAGGTCCAATACCGATGAAATTAAAATGGGACCACCTTGGAGCTATACTGCACCCAATGCAAAAATAATCATCAAAATCGATTCATAATTGAAGGATCGCGTACATACAAAAAAAATCATACAGTCGCATTGAGAACCTCCTCCTTTTTAGAAGTCGGTTAAAAAATGTAATCATTTGGCTTATACTTTTATCAGCCAAAGTTACTGTTATTGTGATAATTTTGTTCAAAAATACGACGCCATAAGTCACTTCGAAAAATAGCTCCAAAAATGGCGAAATTATATAACCATTCATCAAATTTTTTTCTTATAAATATAACTGCTAATAATACATAAAATGTGTATGACTGCCCCGTTAGTCTAGTGGCAAATAATGAATGCGCTTTGCGATCACGAGGTCCTGTATTCAAATCCTAGGTCGGGTAAATGTAAAACCAAAAATTCCCAGTGTCAGGCCGGAGTCTGGAATTGTGCCCGGTATATGGCAATAGGCTCGCCTCCTATTACATGGGACCTTACATCGTCGGCGAAAAGTGGGTGTACTGAGTACACCTCTGCCACCCCTACTTGGGGAATATAGGCGTGACGGAGATTTGTATTTTTTTGATACTTTGTTTGTCTAATGCCTCATAGTGCGCGCGACGATGACGAGATCCTCGCTTCGAATCCTTAGTCAAACAAAGTGAAGATTTTTGATTGTAAAATTTCCAGTATCAATCTGGAGTCTGGATTACTTAAGGTAAGGCCAAACCAACGCGTTCAGCCGCGGCCGCGGTGGCGTCCCCGGCGGCTATCACTGTGGCAATCAGTATCTCCCTATGATTGCGCGTGCAGACGCCGCCCAGATAGCGCGAGCAGGACGCAGGACGAATTGGTGTGAACATATCCATACAAATATTTCTGCAGGAGCTGAAAACCACCGTGCACGCCACTGTGGCCTCGGCTGAACGCGTTGGTCTGGCCGTACCTTTGTGTGTGTACCGTTCTTATTTTTGTCACTAATTGGTTAAAACATCGTATTATAATCGAGTTCTAAAGTTCAGACCTGAGTTCCTACTTCTCGACGTCGTAGTCATATGTCACTATGTTTAGCACTTGCTTGCTATTAATCAACAAAATCACGAAAGCGAGATTAACGCGTCGCCTACACGCGCGCGTAGGAAGTGGACAGCGCAGGCACGCGCCGATGCGCAGGAGTTTATCTAATGCGACGCAACCAATTACTGCGCACGGGTTTACGATACGCGTTGTTAATGTAGTTAGCTTACTTTATTGGTTTATTAGCGACGGTGCGTGCCAATATTAGAATTTGCCCTGCCCGTCGACTCCAGCTGACCTCTGCGGCTGAGGGCCTTCCCTAGGGCACCTCCGAGTTCCCCGCTAAGCTGGCGGGAGCTTCTCACCGAAGACCCCCCACGCGTCACGGGATCGAACAGCCGAAGTTAAGTCCCCAGCGCACATAGTTTTCTTTTTGACCAGAAGGCTTCCCTGTGCCGCAAATCCACACCCTGGGTGTAGAAAAATTATTTACTTTAATTTAATTATTTGTTTTCTTTTTATTGATTTTTTTTAAGTATTTTATATTTAATAAACGATTGTATCGTTATAGTTGTTTTATTTGTACCCGCCGTCAGGCAGTCGTAACAAGCTTTTACTTTTAATTTAGGTGTGGTAAATTGGTTAACAAAAGGATTGGTAATTTATTTTTATTTATAAAACCCTACACTAAGAATTATTCCTGTGTAGTAGGTGCGTTTATAAACTCGAAATTCCCAAAGACATCCAGACCGGAACAAGTATTTGTGGGTCAAAGATTTGTCCCGTGCGGGCATCGTTCACACGCTCGCCGCACGATAAGTGGCACCACCACAAGGCAGGCAAAAGTGGCCGGTACTAAAGAATTAAGAGGCTTACCTTAAGTGACACGAGTAAGGTATAATATTAATAATAATTTATTTCGGATCAATTTTACGTCCATTTTGTTAGTAACAATCTGTCTTAATAACTAAGTTAGTAATAAATTTGGCATTTTTATTTTTATTTTCTGTATCTTGCCATATAGACCTTTGCTTGACCCAGTGCGGGTATGAACTTTTATCCAATGCTCAAGAAATGGATTGTCCATTTTACTTATCAAGGTTTTTTGGATACTGTTGGAGCTTTCACGCATCCTATTCATGGCTGAGGCAGCTCTGTTTCTGATGATTGCGTAGAAAGCATCAACGTGAGCATCAGCAAATATTTGTGATGCACTACAAAAGCGCGGAAATCCCAACAGTGCCCTAAAAGCATTATTATACTGTACGCGCCGCATAGTATGCCCTAATTTATGTTGATATCATAACTATACCAACTCACGTGGCTTTGGGGACGTTTTTAGTGTAAATTTTAAACGGGAATTCGTGTCTCACACACCGTCACGCCTATATTCCCCAAGTGTGGGTGGCAGAGGTGTACTGAGTACGCCTACGATTCGCCAACGATACTAGGTCCCATGTAATAGGGGGCCAGCCTATTGTCATATACCAGGCACAATTCCAGGCTCTGGACTCATAATGGGAATTATTCGTTAGAAAAATTACATTTGTCGGATTTAGGATTTGAACCCAGGACCACGTGATCACAAAGCGCTGTGCTTTGCCACCAGACCATCGAGGCAGTCACTTGTGTCTCGTTATGATATATCAATGCGTGCGGGGATCAAACTCGCAACTGCTCGATCCAGTGAGCGGAGCGGTTAAAGATTGGACTAAGCCGTCTGTAAAACTAGGTTAAATGGTTTAGTAACGGGTGTGGTGTAACTTAATTTGCATTTTTTACCGGAAGAATGTAAATTGATACTAATTAGAAGTCCTCACGCGTTCCTCGGCGTATTCTCAGGTGGTAATCTATGCGATCTATTCTCATTAAGTCAGGGTCAAGTAAAGTAGGACATTATTGTTTAACACCAGTACTTCGCGTTGAAGACCAGTCAAAATAAACCGGGAAAAAGTTGAAGGAGAAGAGCAGATGATTGGGCTCTGTGGAGCGGCGTGTGTGTGTGTTTATGATCTAATGGTGTATGTGTGTGAAAGATCTACGATTTCACCGCGGGGCCTTTACAGCTTCACCGGACAAGAGGGCGAGCGTGCAATCACTACGCTCGCCCTCTTGTCTGCTCTGCATCGGCCGGCGGGCAAGGGATTTTTCGACCTCGCCTATAGGGTCTGATCCTGTGGTAGCGGCTGATAGGAGGGGAAAGTGAAATGCTTATGTTCAGTGTGGATTGATGACGATAAACCTAGAATGAAGCCACAAATAATGTTCATCATCATCATCATCAGCCTATAGGGGTCCACTGCTGGACATAGGCCTCTCCAAGTGCACGCCACTAGGTACGATCCTTGGCTACTCGCATTTAGTTTCTGTCAGCCGCCCTACGAAGGTCATCGCTCCACCTAGCCTGAAGGCGTCCTGCATTACGTTTGGCAGTCCGTGGTCTCCATTCAAGAACTGTTATAATATAATGTTGCTATCTACCAATCTATATTTCCATGCTAATATTATAAATTCGAAAGTAACTCTCTGTCCCTCTGTCTGTCAGTTTGTCTGTTATCTTTTTACCTTTTTACGCCCAAACCGGTGAACTGATTTTGATCAAATTCGTCAAGGAAATAGATTTTTTTCAGGAAAAGGATATAGGCTACCCTTTGTCTCAAAAAAACTTAAGGGTGTGAAATACATACCTGAAGATAACGCGAATAAATTCACAGATACAGCTAGTATAATAAAAATATGCTAAATAGGCTATCCAGTCTTTTTGCTAGGTAAGGACTTCTCACAAACCGAGGTGAGAAAATCTATCTCTTATTATGCCCAGATATTATGCCCAGATTCCTTGCGGGGTAACTCAAACAATTTATTTTGTATAAGCCCAGCGGGGGCGCTTACAAATAGACAATTCACATTGTTTGTTTAATCTAATTTGACTACTAATCTACCACCGGATCGGAAAGCGGCTTCTACTGAGAAGATCCGGCAAAGAAACCCAGCGGGCTTGTCTTTTTTATTTACTTCTCATTCTCTTTTTTTCTTTTCTTCTTTTTATCAATCTTATTGTGTGGATACAATGTTTGGGTTACAATTAAATAGTTTACGATCTAGCTCCAGTGTTATGCCTTACGATCGAGATATGAATCTAATGATGTTATCTATAACGAGTTTCTAAAGGATTCCAGATGGACCAGTCTCCACAAGCAGCACCCGTTCACGAGTATGATTGCTGGGACAGCCATCCAGAATAGCTCATATTTCACTACGTGAACCTAGTGCGGTTTGGCAAGAGCGGTTTGGGGGGACCGGATTTTGGAACTTATCAAGTCGCCTGTAAGGCTTTCAACTTGGCTAATCGACTACCACATCAAGTTTAACCGATCCGGCTTCTGAAGCACAGATACTTTCGAATAGGAAAATGTTTGTGGCATTTTCTTAATTGAGGGTCGGTCACCCATCACAGATCGACCGATCAAACACTGCCTAACCTCGCTAATTACCCAGTGGTTGCTCAGCGCTATGAGCATCTCCAATCCAAAATCTTGGTAAACTATAAATAACTAACAACTTCCGGTTCGAAGCTTATAACCAAGAATTTATTATAATTAAACCATAAACGCCCGCCTTCAAGATTGCTCCAGACCAAACATTTATTATGCAAAGACATTTATCTCAATTCCATTACCAAGATATCAATGTTAACAAATTGGATTAGCCATTACGGTGGCCTTGCGTTCGCCGCCGGGTAGATAAATAACTTTGTTTAGAGCTAGTTGCCCACGCTGGTAGCATAGCGTAAGACAGCTGGCCCACTGACAAGCCGTAAGTGATATCAGGATGACTTTGTTTCTTAGTCTTGTTTTTTAAAAAACGTAGCCCTACACTGCTCGACGCACCAAAAACGCCTGGAAGAACTATTGGGTAATGAAAAATTTTAAAAAGGGAGTTCTCCCGGTTTCATTAAAAAAAAACCTCATGGACATGTGCATTCTCCCCACCCTCACTTACGGAACACAGACTTGGTCAGTAACTAATCCACAAAAGTCCACCCTTAGGGTTTCCCAACGAGCAATGGAGCGTAGCTTTCTTTTTATTTATTATTTTTTTTTATTTATTTATTTTAATCTCACCAATACACTATTTTTACAGGTAATAACGTAATGCAATAGCGTAGCACAGTCACTAAATACTAATTCAAATTCTAAAACCTAATACAATCTTCTACGATAATACCAAATATGATAATAATCTTGGAGTAAAGCTTACAGATTGTGTCACAAACTTGGATTACTGACGTAGGCCACTCAGCTACAAGACTGAAATGCAGCTGGACCGGTCGTATCTGCCGCATGTCGGATACGTTTACGAAACGACAGCGTGGCAGGCCCAGAAAGAGGTGGCTAGACGAGCTGGACACCTACGATAAGGACTGGCATCAGCATGCACTAGACCGGGACAGGTGGAAGAAGGGAGGGGAGGCCTTCGCCTGCAGTAGGACAGTATAGGCTTATAATAATATAATAATAGCCCTACACTAGAATGTATTCCTGTGTCGTGGGTACGTTTACAAACATGAAAATTGACATATACAAATACCGAGACCGAAAAAAATAATTGTGGTTCACACAAATATTTGTCCCGTGCGGGAATCGAACCCGCGACTATCAGACGCAGTGGGCGAAGCGGCTTCAGTTCTTAACCAGTACGCTAAATCGTCCGTACTAGTTTAATGAGTGTGATATTAATGGTTATTGATTATCACGGGATCAGAACTAATGGCTTGATAGAGGAGAGGCCTACACTTAGCAAAACGCAGATAGAAGCTGATTGATGATTTCGTTTTAACTTATCCAAATATATATCAATGTATCAGTTAAACTAAAACAGTATTTGAGTATTTATTGAGCGGTCTTTGAAAAGTGGATCAAATAGGCTGTTGTTTTTAGCTGCCCTTACAATTTGTTTTTGTTTTAAACTTAAACTCTAAAACTTATAATATGTTTTGGGTGAGAAATGAAATGGATTAAAAATTATGGCCATATGTCAACATGGAAATTCAGTTCTAACACCGCTTGTTGTATGGAATGAGCTCGCTGTCGTTAAGCTGTGCCAGTAGCTACAAGTAATTACTCTGGATACAAGGTACCCACGTAAAACGTTTCTCAGAAATAGCGCGTTAATAGTTTGAATTTTGCGAGGAAAAATGCTAAGGAAATGGATACTTATATTTTTTATTTTGTTTAAACTACCCATTTTATGTTCCGTTACTCTATGAATGAGCTGTACAGTTCATTCGTAACCAACAATAATATCGTATATTCTATACTTCACTGAATGCCAAGTTGGTTGGAATGGTGTATGTAGTGTGAGCGAAAACGATGTTTGAATCCGAGGTCGTCTAAATATTACTTTTTATATCGATAATCCTTAGTAGCCCTGTTCGGGGTCCGAATTGTGTCCGATATAATGCTCCCTATTTGCACTGGCGTTTCGTCAACGCGTTGTGCTAAAGCTTGATTAACACGCTTTGAAAAAGCGCTCGTGAGAATGTATGGTTTGTTGTTTGAGTGATCTACGCTGTTGGCCGCGGGGCCTTTATAGCTTCACTGGACAAGTGGGCAAAAGTACAACCACTACGCACAAGCCAGGAGGGCAAGGAGGCAACTAGCTCAAGGGCGCTCCTAAGAAGAAAGTTGCTATGGGGGAGGGCATCTACTAGGTGACGCGCCGTGGTGCTCTGCACGGGCTGGCGGGCAAGGGATTTCTCGAACTCGCCGGCGAGGTCGTTGTCTGATCTTGAGTACGTTATATGTATTTTAAAGAAGGGAAGTAAGGGCATCGGGAGGGTCGTTGAGAATATGTCGCGGGCGGCGGTAGCGGCTGATAGGAGAGGAGTTAGGTACGTAGTCGACGGCGGCTACGATTAGGAGGTTCTGATGGTTGGACGCGTTTGCGAAGTAGCGGATTATCCCCTTTTTTCATAAATTGAACCTGTAGTTAGTGTAAACATTGTACTAACTATATATACCTATGCCGCTCCCGCTTGGGGAATATAGGCGTGACGGTGTTTATTTATTTCTTATTATACACAGTGATAGCAGTGATAGCTTAGTGGTTAGACCGTGGGACTGCAAAGTCAGAGGTCTCGGATTCAAACCCAGGCACGCATCTCTGTCTTTTCGAAAGCAGGTGCGTATTAAAAAAATAATTATCACTTGCTTTAACGGTGAAGGACAACATCGTGAGGAAACCTGCATGCCAGGGAGTTTCTCCAAGGTGTGTGAAGTTCGCCAACCCACACTGGGCCAGCGTGGTGGACTATGGCCTTAACCCTCTCAGTTTGAGAGGAGGCCCGTGCCCAACAGTGGGACAGTTTCTTAAATGGGCTAATATTATTATATACACACATTGATAAGTCCAGCACCAAGAAAGTTCAGCTAATGTATCCAATGCCTACTGTTCACTTATATTACCAAATGATTAAAAAGAACACTTCAATACGTAAAAACTAGCTACTGACCTAACCAAATATCATACTAGAGTGAAAATTCGGAACACCGGACGCATCTGCATGCCAGGTGATGAGCCGTGCTACCCCTCAATGGCATTTTGCTCTTGGTATGATTGCTTGACTGCCTCGTCTGTCTAGTGGCAAAGCGCATCGCTTTGTGATCACGAGATCCAGGGTTCAAGTCCTAGGTCGGGCAAATGTAGTTTTTCTAACGAAAACTTCTCAGTATCAGTCCGGAGTCTGGAATTGTGTCCGGTATATAGCAATAGGCTCGCCTCCTATTACATGGGGCCTAACAGCGTCGGCGGAAAGTGGGTGTACTCAGTACACCTCTGCCACCCTCGCTTGGGGAATATAGGCGTGACGGTATTTACTGTTTTTTTTTTTGTATCAATCAAAACGTCGGCATTGGATCCATCATTTTCGCTCCAAGACGACTTATATTACCCCGTATATACCATTTACTGTAACATGACTTCCATGAAATTGATTTCCCACAAATCATACTAATTGAACGAAACCAAAAGAACCGTGCGCACGCGCCTGTCCATAAATAAATCCAAGATGGCGGACGACCCTTCATACCTACAAGGTGAATGTATGGTCGGCAAAAAAAATGGTAAGCGGTAGCAAAAAGGTTTTAAGTTAACTATTAGCAGAAATGCGGATAAATTATTGTCTTCGTTAGAATTGATGGGTAGCTAATGAGGATTTTTTGTTGGTATTGCATTTTTTTTTGCTAATGTGTTTATTCTGTTGGCCGTACATGTGCTAATAACCGTTTGGCATACATTTTAATTAAATAAATGTGCAGCGCTTTTAGAAACTTAACTTTTTGTATTTTTATTTTTGGAAACTATTTTTAAACAGTTAAGTTCAGTTTTAAACATTTTAAGAAGCAGTGATAGCCTAGTGGTTAGACCGTTGGACTGCAAAGTCAGAGGTCTCGGGTTCAAACCGAGGAAGGCACCTTTATCTTTTCGATTACATGTGCGTATTAAAAATTAACTATCACTTACTTTAACTGTGAAGGAAAACATCGTATGGCCTAAACCCTTTCAGTTTGAGAGGCGGCCCGTGCCCAACAGTGGGACAGTTTCTTAACAGGGCTAATATTATTGTTTTTTTTTTAAGCAACTAGGGCCAAATTAAAAATGTTTATTTCAGAGAATCACTTGTTTGGTAGGTACTCTGCGATGAAGTTTCATGAAATTTCACGCAAGCACATCTCTGTTGATTGGTATTCCAGTTGTCCAATATCTATGTTTAAGATCTGATAAAATTTATTTCACAAGCAGTCTATTCTGCATTGTATTTTTTTTTGTATATGAAGAAGAAAAGCAATCGTACTGCAAAAATTTTAGGAGTACAATAGTTCACGAAATTAAGCTTTCAGCCATTTTAATTAAATGTCAAAATCTTTGATTAAATTCATAGGGCTAGTAAGTAATTTTGAGGACATCGTCCAAAATAAAAAAAGTAATAAACACGCTTATAGTTTCTAAGCGGGGTTGTACAGGTGCGCTATGTACACCCTCGTTTCACCGGCCATTGTTACCCTAACAATTCCAAACTCAGAACTTGAACTGATAATTTTGCGATAACCTTGATTGTCCGCCGTATTCGAACCTAGGACCATCAACATAACCAACCGCACCATGCGTCACTACCAAGACAGTCGTTGGACATTTTCATGAGATGCAGACATTAAACAAAGATATTGAACAAATGGAACACACCCTAATGAATCGTTACAGGAATAGACCATTCGAAATTTAAATTCAAACCAGCCAATAAACCATAAGCAAGGCGCTCGTAGCGCTGTGCGACCCCGGTGTTCTTACCGATTACCAAGGTTAAGCAGCGTTCGACTCGGTCGGCCCGAGATGGGTGACCGTTTGTGGCATTTTCATATGCGAGCGTCTCCGTGCTTCGGAAGGCACGTTAAGCCGTTGGTCCCGGCTACCACTTAATGTGGTAGTCGTTAAGCCGAGTTGGAAGCCGTAAAGGCGGCTTGATAAGTTCTAACAGCAGGTGGCCACAAACCTGCCTCCACCAATCCGCACTGGGTCCGCGTGGTGGAGTATGACCTAATCTCTCTCACCTCGATTTGTGAGAGAAGGCCTTTGTCCAGCAGTGGGCAGTATAGGCTGATATTATTTTATAATAAACCATCGGCATTCCAAAACAAATCAAAATCGCTGTCAAATTACGTCACTGTTCCGCCATGAATTTAAATTTTGCAACTGTCGTTTTCGTAACGGAAACTGTATATCGCGTTACTATTCGAAAGTAACGACGTCTCCCTTCCGCCTTCTAGCCGCCATCTTAATTGGGAAAAGCTCTGCGCGTGCGCATAGCCACAAAATCCAAAGAGGAAACGGATGTAGCGGTGTGTCTTTTTAATAATTCTTATTTTATATTCCCGACGCGACAAGTCGGTGCGATTAAAAATAAAAATAAATTCTTTTCATCTTTTCGACCGTTTGACAAAGTTAGTGGTAATAGTTTCCTATATTTTGGATACTACTTTGATGTTGGTATGTTATAAAGTACATGATAAGTTGACTATTTAATTAGATATTAAGTGATATATTTCAATTAACTTTATGAATGAGTGAAAACAGTAATTAAAGGTAACTCGAGCAGATAAATACTGGGAAAATTATCGAGTTGGATACCGTAATTTAAATTATATGTAAAGCTTAATCTAAGATCGTGAAACATCTATACAGGCTGTTGATTGTATATACTACATGAGCTACCAAAGACATATCATAATTTATCATAATAATAATAATGTAATCATGTAATGTCCGTCCCCTTTGAAATAAGTCCAGTTTTTGTCCATCAAACCTCATTTACATTGCCCTTGCACCTGCCGGGGTCAGTTCGCTGGTTATGTTTCTTCATTTTCAGCAAGTGATCTCAGCAGGTGGCTTACATAACATTAACTTCTCGCAAAGGGCCTCTACGTGTTGGACCCATGTCCCCATGCAAGCCTTTCAAAGGTCCGGGTAAAGCCCGTAAATCTCAGCAAGATACATATATAATAATAATAATTTTCCTTATTTAGTTAAAGTGGTTACAATTCAGAGTGATCTTTGACTCCCAAACTAGCAAAAAGCTGTGTGTCAGGAGATAGCGTCTTCCTATTAGTGACTCAATAAAATTATATAACGTAATAATATTAGCTCTGTTAATAACTGCCCCACCGTTCGGCACGGGCTACTTCTCAAACTGAGTGGGTTTAGGCTATAGTCCACTACGCTGGCCCAGTGTGGGTTGGCGAACTTCACACACCTTCGAGAAACTCTTAAGGATACAGGTTTCCTCGCGATGTTTTCCTTCACCGTTGAAGCAAGTGATAGTTAATTTAAAAAAAAAAATAACTATCACTTGCTTTAACGATGAAGATTATGTAACATATAAAAATCATATTTAAAAAGTAAGAAAAAAATATTAAAAAAAAACAAAGAAACAATAACGATACGCTTTATGATCTGTTGGGTGTGTATTTTACAACATCACTGGTTGACATTGTGGCCACTTAGAATACACCCTGCCCCCTCGCAGGGGCTACAAGGCGTCTTCATCGAGATCTTAAAAAGGGGTTAATGGGTACTTTGAAGGTCAATTTTGAGACTATGTATTCTATCTCTATCTATATCATCACGCAAGGGATCTGGTCCCTTGCGAGATAGGCAGAGAGTACAGAGTTCCAACAGGTTCTTTCCTTACATACCTCTCTGGCTTCCTCCACTCTCATAGTTCGTCTCAAACACGCTCGCCGGTTACGGAGACCCCTGACTTGACCTTCAGATAAGACCCGGTCTATTTGGTCATGGTAAGATAGTCTAGGTCTTTCCCGGTACCTGCATCCTTCTACTTTCGCATTGTATATCTGTTTTGTCATTCTTTCGTCTGACATTCTTTCTATATGCCCAAACCAACGGAGCATACCCTTTCTCATCTGTACACCGATACCATCTTTCATACCTACTCGCTTTGTTACTACGCTGTTGCGAATACGGTCGGTCAGCTTCACTCCGCACATCTTCCGCAGAGCTCGCATTTCTACCGCATTTATTCTACTCTCGTTCTCCTACTAACATACCTAGCTCTCGCTTCCATGTAACAGCGTTGGGACAAAAACTCCGTTATGCATGACCAGCTGCGCCTTTTGGCTTAAGTGCCGGCTCCCAAGTAGCTTTCCCATCGCACCATTTACTCTGTTTCCTATACTCACTCTTCTCTCTATGTCAGCGGTGCATTTCCTATCCTTACCGAATGCGCATCCAAGATATACAAACTCATTCACTTGCTATTCCTTAATAATAATTACATGCTATCATCGATATACCATAACAAGATTCACAGTTCCGTTCAAAAGTTACACTAACCATCCCCAAATTAATGAGGGTATAGTTATGATATAAACATAAATTAGGGCATATTTTACCTTAATCGTATCACTTAAAGTTGTATTTGCAAAAAAGGGGAAGTCTGTTAATTTTTAGTACCGTCCACTTTTGCCTGCCTTATGGTGGTGCCATTTTTCATGCGGCGAGCGTGTATCTACTATATATGATCGATGCAATCATTGGGTTAAGCTATTAAATTTACTGTCTTTTTATTATCAAAAGGAATTACAGGCTGCAATTAAAAAAATCAAACAAACAATATTTATACTGTGGTGTTAATTTTTTTCATTTGAAGACTGGTCAACCTAGGATTTGAACCCAGGGCATCGTGATTGCTACGCGCATTCCGCCATTCGCGGCATGCCCTTACCATCGGGAGGGTCGGTAAGAAAATCCCTTCTTTCGGATACAGATACCGCACACAGGATCAGACACCAACCTTGCCGGCGATGTCAAAGAATCCCTTGCCGTGCAGAGCACGACGGCGAGACACCTTGTATATGCCCTCCCCCACAGCGACTGCCCAAGCCGAGGCCGTTCCTCCTTGAGACGTTCTTGAACTAGTTCCTCTTTACTCTTCTGGCTGGAGCGTAATGGTTGCACACTCGCTGTCTTGTCTATTGAAGCTGTAAAGGCCCCGCGGCCAACAGCGTAAATCATTCAGACACACACACAAATGCTACGCGATCAACGAAGCAGTCAAAAGGCAAGCAGTCTTCAATCATTTCCATACAATTGTATACTCCCCTGTTTTTAATATTAGCGTAACTTTCAACCCCGCTTGGGGAAAATAAGCGTAACGGTATCGTCCAAATTAGTTTTTTTCAATGCAGTCTTAAATACCCAAAGCATACCCCGTCATAATATTTTGAACAAGGCATAAAATCACAGGAAACTTCTCTCTGGTGCCGTCACACTCCCAAACTCGATATGACGTTTGTCATGCGATATTTCACCAAGCAAATACGTTGAACACCCATTTATTTCTAGCCCGCACTTATACCCTGGAAATTAAAGTCGAGAATTGGTTGGCAAATGTTTTGACAGGGGTATGCAGAGTGTGAGGTATCGAGTTTTGGACTGACATTGATACTTGACGCCTTATTTCACGTGCAGTTTTATTTTTAGGCATGTTTTAAGTGAGCTTTTTTTATATTTTTAATGAGCTTTGGCGGTTATGGGAGGGCAGACATTTTAAAATTAACAAGCCTACATTCCTTAAGCGGGGATGGCGGAGATGTACTCTGCCCGATTTCGCCGAAGATGTTAGGTCCCCTTAGGGTCTAAGGCTTAGACTAAGACTGGTATGGCAGCATTGCTAACAAAATCAAACACTTCCTTCCCTCTAATATGGTCAAGGGAGGTGATGGCTGCTCAAGTAGTCGTACTCGTGAACGGGTGCTGCTTGTAGAGACTGGTCCACCCAGAATCCTCTAGCTTTTCATTATAACATATACTTAACAATATTATTATTAGTCCTATATCTCAGTCGTAAGGCATCACACTGGAGCTGGAAGGCATACATAATTTTGTATAATATAAAAATGTATATACATATTCAAAAAAATAATGGAGGATTAGACAATAAAAGACAAGCCCGCTGAGTTTCTCGCCGGATCTTCTCAGTGAAGGCCGCGTTCCGATCTGGTGGTAAATTAGTAACTGAAAAAAATATAAATACGACCATTGGTAACCACCCCCGCAGGGTTTATTCAAAATAAACGATTTGAGTTTGAAAAAGGGCGTCTAATTGCGGACTTAGTTACGTACTATATGTGCCTGATAGCAGTTTTCAATTCTTTGAAAATTACAATGTTATGCTAACAACAATTTTATGCTGTTTTCACGTGCGATATGCTCCATATCGAAAAGTGATTGGTCTAAATAGGGGGAGTGAGTCTATTGCCATTAAAACGGGTACAATGCTAAACTTCGACCTTGTACTGAGAAAGGATATTGTTCTTTGCCCATACATGATTTGCCCCAGAACCAACAGCAATGAAAAAATACAATACAAAAATTATTAGATTTTGAGATTATAATTTAGTGGCCATTAATACATACTAGTGGTCGCCCATAGGTCGATATTCGACCTACTCTTTCATCGTTTGCTGGTTATGTTTGACATTCAGTAAGACTATAGACAAATAATATTAAAGACAAACATCAATTTGACGTGAATTGTGTCAAATACATGGTAGTGTGTGTAATGTTTTTTTCACTGATTTAATGTGTTTTATGTATAATTTAAAAAAAATACTAGCATTCTGCACTCCTTCTCTATATAAACTATATGTGTGGGAAATTTCATACTCCTCCGTCCGCGCAATTTTCGTAAAAATATGTACAAAGTTTTTGCTTCACGTGTTAATATATAGATGAGGTTATATTGTGTGTTGACATTCAGTAAAGATGTCGGCGACTTCTATACAAGTACTTACAATACCTGAAATTTTCGTTTCAGATTGCAAATTGTCCGTTAGATTCGGATATTTGCCATTATTTAATAAAATAGATAAATAGTGATGGCATGAGTCAAATGTTTGTTGGTTCTAGGGGAATTTTCAACAATGTCCTTTCAACCATTATTTTTGATTCCTTACTACCCGCCCCGGCCTCACATGGGTTAACTTTACACACAAACCTTCCTCTTGAATCACTTCGTCCATTGGTGAAAACCGTATGAAAATCCGTTCTGTAGTTATTGAGTTTATTGCGTTTAGACAGACAGACGTGGCTAGGGACTTTGTTCTATAATATGTAGTGACTAACTGTATCTGTAACTTCGTTTGCGTTATTTTCAGGCGTATATTGCAAGCACCTTAAGCAATTTTTTGCCGATTTGATTAAAATCCATGCAAAGGTTTGGGCGTGAAAAGTATACTAGGTAAACAGACAGACAGAGAGAGTTACTTTCGAATTTATAATATTTGTGTAGCGACCCCTATACATCGCTACGTAGTTGCGACTACCTACCAATAGATGGTGCTGACAATTCGCCATACATGACTAGAACGCGATATTAGAGTGCGCACGACGGGTAACATATATACAAGACCCCGACAATAACAGCTCTTGGGGAGAGTGGCAGGCCCCGCCAGACACAACACCCGTCTGGCTGGAAGATCTTCCCTTTGACAACGTTCCTGCCATATTTATATGCATTCCGACATAATCTATCTATATTATCACGGCAGATCTCTTGCGGGGTAGGAAGCACACATCCATTATTTATGAGTATGAAAAGAGCTGTTAAGGCCCATATGTTATCGTTACCATAAATTTACTTATTATTTGTAGGTACCAATTTTATTGTTTGCATTTGTTACTGAGATCAAAATTAAACCCACAAGATAACAATCGATGATAAATGACCACTGACTTCATAGAGTTCTTGTAGGTGCTTATTATGTGCAGTGTGGTAGGGCCTTTTGGATTAAATTGATAGATTGTGGAGCCATTTTGGGATTAACATCATACGTGACAAACAGCGTTCATTCAATAGAGATCTTTATTCAAAGCTATTCTATTGAAGGTCCGGACGATTTAGCGCACTGGTGCGCGGGTTAGATTCCCGCACAGGACAAATCTTTGTGTGATCCACAATTATTTGTTTCGGTCTGGGTGTTTGTGTATGTTAATTTTCATGTTTGTAAACGCACCCACGACACAGGAATCAAATTTAGTGTGGGGCTACGTAGTGGCCTACGCTCTAATCACTAGACCAAGTTGTCTCTTCGAATAAACTTATGCAGTAATTGTTACTTGCTAAAGAAGCTATCAAGATTTTATAAGTATCTGAAATACGTGAAAAAATGACAGTGATATTGAGAAAATGGGAAACGATAAAAAATAATATTAGCCCTGTTAAGAAACTGTCCCACTGCTGGGCACGGGCCTCCTCTCCCTAAACGATAAAACGTTGATGTTTAATGCAAATATTATCATTTAAAACAGCTCTGTAAGAAAAGAACCTGTTGAAACTATGGACTCTCAGCCTACCCGGTAGGGATCTGGCATGAGGACATAGAAAGGGGGGGGGGAGAAAGAGCGAGATCATCATCGTCAGTTTTCCCTCAAAGCAAATAACTTCAATAAGTTTCTTCTTCTTCTTCTTCAAGTTATGGCTTCACACTAATTATATGTGTATTTTGCCAGTGTCCAGTGAGATATATAATCGTGTTTGTTTAAATTAATTCGACTCCCCGATGAATTGAATGACAACGATGATAATGAAATTAAGTACCTCACCCTGGATAGTAAAGCGGTGGATACTCTACATACCAATTGCAACGGCCGTTTTGAGGGAAGTCAAAAAGGCACGTTTTATCATTTTGTTACAATTACCTTCACTCATGCACGGATAAGAACACATAATGGTTAATATTCCACCAACATTACACATTATTAGTCGAAATAACACAAGTTTTGGAAATTAAAACAAATTGACAACATCACTCTTCGACTTCCCGCCAAAACTCATCATTTTTCTTTCTCAATAAGATTCTATCAACATAGTCATTAATTCGTATGTCGTGAACCAAATCACATAGCGATTTATAAAAACTATACATATATTAACAATAGGCTCGCATCCAGCGTTTACCCAAGTTTCTTGTTAATCTCTGCCTGAATATCAGGAAGAAAATGTACAAGAATGAGAACCTAGAGAGATATTGTTATGTATATTTGAAGATCGATAGCTTAACCTGGAATTTTATATGACTTAGAAAACAAAACATGCTGTTAAATCTACCTTGACACCAATATTTTATACGGTTTAATAGATAAATTTACACCTTAGACACGTCCTTCATTTACTATACCATTATACATGGTTCTATGTTACATACAAACATAGAATCTAGTAGCAATGAGCAGACGACGGGCTATAAACGTTATACCGTGTGTTATACCTAATCGTAGTTCCTTCAAAGGGATTGAGGAAAAGGAAGCCATCAGCCAAGTGATCAATGGGTCGTTCACGACACATAGTACGAACAGGCCTGCTTTAAAAACACATTACGTTGTAACTTAGCTTACTATCATCTCAGCCTATACTTGTCTACTGCTGAACATAGGCCTCCCCAATCGCTTTCCAGCGTAAGCGGTCCTATGCCACCTGCATCCAACAACTTCCTGCGATTTTCACAAGATCGTCGGTTCATCTGGCAGGCGGTCGTCCCACGCTGCGCTTGCCAATACGTGGTGTCCGCTCTAGAATTTTTCTGCCCCAACGCCCGTCCAATCTACGCGCTATGTGACCCGCCCATTGCTTCACTTCAGCTTGCTAATCTTAAGGGCTATATCGGTGACCTTGGTTCTTCTATGAATCTCCTCATTCCTGATTCGATCGCGTAGAGAAAATCCGAGCATAGCTCTCTCCATAGCTTACTACTATAGTAAATGAAAATTAAATAAACACCCTTACCTATACCAGGTGTAACATCGAATTGTTAGGGAACGCCGAAACTAGAAGAGATAGAAACTATGTTGTCGGTTGCCGTGATAGAGATAGCAACAACCGCAATTATAAAAACACCGCCTATTTCAAAGAACCCCGCAGCATAGCGTATTCCCTAAGCGGGGGTGGCAAAGGTGAACGTGTAGTACCCCCACTTTTCACCGACAATGTTAGGTCCCAATGTAATAAGTGAGACTATTGCCATTATGTGGAACACAATTTCTGACTCCGAACTGATACTAGGATTTTTTATAGAAAAGCTACATTTTGTCCAACTTAGGATTTGAATACAGCTCCTCGCTAAGCAAAAATGCAAACTAACGTTAAAAACACACCGAAATTATGTGTTTTAAAAACCTCATCCACGATTTGATAATCGATTTTTCAGCATTGACTCAATTAAAAATTAATTTAGTTTTCTGGTTTTCAGGTATATTACAAGAATATAACAAAATCAAATTATATCCTTACGTACCTAAAAGATGTAACATCCGGTATAGGCGTGACAATCTGTTTTAACTTTCACATCTAATAAACAAGATCGACCTATATATATATATATATATACATATGTATATGTATATAAAAAAAAACTTCGTCGCGCCTTTATTCCCCAAGCGGGGTGGCTGAGGTGTACTGAGTACACCCACGTTTCGCCAACAATGTTAGGTCCTAGCCTATTGCCATATACCGGGCTCAATTCCACACTCCGGACTCGTACTGGGAAGTTTTCGTTAGAAAAACTACACTTGTCCGACCTAGGATTTGAACCCAGGATCTCGTGATCACAAAGCGATGCGCTTTGCCACTAGACAACGCGGCAGTACTTATATATTCAGTAAATTTTAATCTACTAGAAAATAACTAAATATTTTACACACACAAATTTAGATTTCATAGGTTTTTTTTTACTCTTGTTTCGCCTACGGAATCCTAATAAAACCTTGTAAAATATGAATTAGTGATCTCGACATACAAAAATAAATGCTACACCCACACACCGTTGTAAACTGTGTGGTACCGGGTCAACTGATGTAAGCTTTACAAGATTAGCCACTGTTGATAAACAGAATTAGTATAACTAAATCACGATCATAATAATATTATTAACTCGTGAATGAAAAGAGAATAATCACCGACACCCGGGTCTCCAAGCGGGGGTGCAGGGGTGTACTGAGTACTATTCGATTCGAGTACGAATAGATTCGAGACCGAGATCGGAGTGGAGGTCGACATTACGTACGAACCAAGGGGCTCCTACGGCTTTGCGGAGGAAGCGGGACTGAACCGCTTGAAGTCTATCGATGTGAGAGTGGGCTGCGTGCCGAACACCTCACACGCGTACGTCATGATGGGTCTCACGCGAGTTTTGTAAAGTGTCATCTTATTTCTAAGGGACATTTTACTCCGCTTGCAGATTAGTGGATGGAGACGGCCGAGCACAAAGGATGCTCGGTGACGGACTCGCTTGATGTGATGCACCATCCTCCCTTTTGGGAATATAGGCGTGATGGTGTATTAATAATAACGGATACAATTGCATGTTGTAATCTTCAACGTTTACGATTATACTTTTAATCTTGAATCTTGATTGAATAATGCAACTGTGATCATTAATCTGATTACATTTTGCCCATCTCTGGTTACAACAATTAGTGGCCACAAACCTGCTTCCACCAATCCACACTGGGTCCGCGTTGTAGAGTATGGCCCAATTCCCTCTCAACTCAATTTGTGAGAAAAGCCCAGCTGAACAGTATGTAGAGGCTGCCTAATTATATATTATTAGATAAATTTAATGTGAAACTTCAATTTTAAAAGTGGCTTGGGTCTATCATTGTTGGCCCCAACTTCGGATGTATTATTTATTTAAAGGCGGACTATCTCGAATCCCATTATCCATAAATGTAGCGCAAATCTTATGTATAGCGATGGTCTATGGGATTTCGATGGCCTGGCAGCTAGCCAGGCAAATTGCGTGGGTTGCCTACGCCAGCATTTCCCAAAGTATGGGTCGCGACCCACTGGTTGGCCGCAAACAAATATTAGGTGGGCCCTAAAAATAGGACAATACGAACGCCCCGGCTAACGGACGGGCGATACGAAAATCAGTTTCAATCGCTAGCTGTTAACGAAAATTTAAGCACTTAGTTCCTGACATCTATCCTTTTCTGTCCTTAAAAGTAACTAAAATTGAAGTTGATGCTGAAGCTATATATGACAAAATATAGGGTAAAATGCATCCTTATCATTATAAAATACCATTCCTTGACTTAGGGATTAATATTTTCAATTGGAACATGATTTTTTTTTATTTGAACAGAGCTTCATTCATATAGTTATGCCCCTTTTTTCTTCATGAAACCCAAGAGGTGAGTCTCGAATATGAAATTTTTGGTTAGGTGGGTCGCAGTCCAGGTAACTTTGGGAACCACTGGCCTACATTATTATCTAATACGCATCGTGTGTGATGAATGAAATCTTCTGACGTATATAGTTCATTAGTTTTGTTAACTATAAATCTTCTACAGTACCTATACATTCATATTTAGATATTCGCTTTGAATCAATACCGGAACCATGGTGTAATTATTAATCAAGGTTAAGCAGCGTTTAACTCGGTTGGTCTGAGATGGGTGAGATTTATGGGAATTCCAGTTTTGGGCGTTTTTCCGACATTCGGAAGACATATTAAATCTCTGTTATCAATTAATTGATAATGACGGACGATTTGGGGCAGTGGTTAAGTGCTTATGCCGCTGCGCCTACTGGGTCGAATAGTCGCGGGTTCGATTCCCGCACGGGTCATATCTTTGTGTGACCCGCAATTATTTGTTTCCCGCAGTTATATGTTTGTAAACGCAGCCACGAAACAGGAAGAAATTCTAGTGTATGGGCTACGTTTTTATATATATATATAAAAAATCTAGTGGTCGTTAAGCCGAATTGGAGGCCTTGTAGGCGGCTTATAAGTTCCAACAACTGGCCGCAAACTTTTCACAAATCGGCACTGTATTACCGCGAAGTGAAGTATAACCTAAGCCCTCCCATCTCGATTTGTGAAAGAATATACAAAGCAGGGTGATTTGTTAACTTTTACTAAAATATTTTGAACCTGGAAGAGGTCAAGTCACATTGGTTAGTTACTTCTAAACAACTGTACTTACGCACCATTTTGCCAGTGCCAGTAATCAAATATTATCCTGTATAACAATGGTGTCGAAATTGTCGATAATTGCTAAGACCCCGAGGTACAATCCCGCGCAATTACGTTACAAAAACAATGGCGTCCCTCTAATCTGTCACGCTGGTGGTCTCAATATGGGGACTTTGTTTATTTTTATTTTTTTCGACTGAACAATGTTGGCTGCAGTGGGCCTTAACCGTTTACAATATATATCGAATGGAATTAGCATCAAATTCTGTACTTGTTGTTGAAGAAAAGAGCTAAAATCGCATATGTAATAACAGCACAAAGAATCAAATGCCAAGAATCAAAAATCTACTGACAGTTAGCAATTCTGTTCGTGGGTTGACTATTGAAATGGCCATTAGCAGGACAAATATGAACCTTTGACACGAAAAGAAGAATAGTCTGTAAAATATTCACTACTTTACTTTTATTATTGATCAATATTTTGATCGCAAAGTTAAATAAAAAAAACACCGTCACGCCTATATTCAAAGGTGGCAAAGGTGTACTGACGATGTTAAGTCCCATGTAATAGGGGGCGAGCCTATTGCCATATACCGGGAACAATTCCAGACTTCGGACGCAGAACTTGTCATGTTTTAGAAATTAAATATTAATAAAATAACGACTGACTGCCTCGTTGGTCTAGTCCAGGTCCTCGGCTCAAACCCTTGGTCATACAGATGTAGTTTTTCTAACGAAAAATATCCAGTACGAGTCCGGTGTCTGAAATTGTGCCCGGTATATGCCAATAGGTTCGCCCAGTATCACATGGGACCTAACATCGTCGGCGAAAAGTGGGTGTACACAGTACACCTCTGCCACCCCCATTTGGGGAATGCAGGCGTAACGGTGTATATGTTTATTTATGCTATCTAAAACTGACAAGTTTGTAACTGACGGCCCTTACCAAATACAGAAGAAAGTTTTATTTTGAAATTGTTGTCAAAATTGGAAAGTCCGTTGAAAATACAACGTCCATTTCGCATTCCATTTCTCACGATCGTTTCGCGAGTGACTATTGTTTTTGAAAACATCGTCAACTTTTACGACTGTGTCTTGAGTTTCGGATACTTTTTTGTTGACCCAAGGGTGTGGCTGACTGCATCTGTGCAACACATGCAACCACTAAATCGATATTTAAGGAGTTCGCAAAAAGATTAGTGGCGGGACATTATCGATAGGTATAAACAATTTGTAATATTTATGTCCAAACAGTTCGATTATCGAACTACGAGTAAGGTGGAATAAACCATTTTAGTTCTCTGTTTTGTAAAATTGAAATTATGTTCCATGGCCTTATTATTAATGCTAGAAACCTTTTGAAATTATGAATGCTTGAATTAAATATATATTTTTTAGGATTCTTAGGTTGAAAGTGAATAAATAAATTTCAATGTTCTCCTTAAGTTAGTTTCTGGATAACGGAATTTTATCGGTTATTATCATGCGTACTTCGTAGAGTTGAATGGAATAGGTGACTGAAGTAAAAAAAATATATAAACATAACATTACTTTCCTAGCCTACCCAGAAAGTTTCACAGATATCACAAACATCTTAAAGCTTACATAAGAGATCAAATATCGGAGAACACATAAAATAAATTTTATGTTCCGATGCAGTAAGGCAATAATTTCAAATATCGAACTCATAACACATCAAAATCGCACTTCAAAAGATCAAGTCACAACATAAAGCTGGCCGTATCGATAAATCCGCACATCACTATCTCGGGCCATAATTCACGGGCCACAAATCCGAATGGCACTTAAAATCTCACCGGGCCAGCGTCGAACAAAGAGTGCGACTTTGTATGGTGTTGGGACTTACATTGGTAAAGCATTGGTAATACCAGGGTACAGTAATAGAACTTTGTTGGTGATTTATTTCTGAGTTATGAGGAATTATTTTTCGTCCGACTTTTGGTCAGTAACCAAAATATCATTAAGGACAGCTTTGTTTTTAAAACCTCATGTAGTACATGAGTATGTGAGAAACGACGACCAAACTTTTAAAACAATATGAAAAAGAAGATCTTTTTCGCCAGCTTTATGGTTACATATCGAATGGAATACAAATCTACACCATGTGTATGTCAAAAAAAAAACACCGTCGCGCTTATATTATCCACGCTGGAGTGGTTTATCATATTTCGCAAACAGTCTTAGGTCCTAATATAGTAGGGGCGAGCCTATACCAGGCAGAATTCTAGACTGGACTGATACTTAAGAGATTTTCGATAGATAAATCCCAATAAAACGTTTGTTGGGAGTGTGTAAATTTCATTTTATGAAACTCATTCACGACAAAGGAAACACTACTAGTGTAGGGCTACGTTTTAAATTAGGAAAACTAAAAATCTCAACCCGTCAATGTCCATTGAAATCACGTTTCTGTCCCAAAATAGGCGCCGACCGCGACTGTACACCTGAGCACTATAAATCCGCTTGTATATTATTTTAAAACATTCGACGCGCTTGCAAATGCATTACTACGTTTTGCATTACGTCACTGAATTTTTTGTTCTTATACTTTTGTATTTTCTATACCTGCAGTGACAGAGCTGACACTGAGAAAGCGTCTAATATTATAATTTATTAGTCTCATAAAAATACACTAATATGTATCTATTAGTAATAACGCGTATGTATTTTTCTCTCATTTTTCATCTTAATTTGCTGCCACCTCGATTCGTGAGAGGAGATTTTTTTTTGAGCAGTGAGATTGTGTGACAATGAGTGTATAAATCAACCTATATTAGGTTAATTTATGTAACAAATTGGGACTGAAAGATTTATGTGAATCTGATTCATTTATTTAGGTTAGCCAAAAATTTGTTGGCATTGATATATAACCTGACTTATATGAGTACATTGCAAGTTTATCAATTTTTTATAGACCAACACTGAATGCTTGAAATGAAAAATATGATTGACGTAGTGTACTTAATAGTCTATGGCGGTAATTTCTTTCGAGTCCATTGTAATAAAACAATATTATTATTTTACTGATTTTCTTTCGTCAGCGACTCGATCATGTTGAGAATTTTCTCTTCCGATGATAATATTGTCGGGTTCGGTGTTGTTCCGCTGCCATGACCACACGAACATACCGAATGAATCTCTTTCGTCTGTTCGTCTTGTTGGCCATCACTGCCAGAGAGTCTAGTCTTGATTCCTCGCTACCTGCCAATACAGTTTGCGTAGAAAAAGGACATGACTTATCCATAACATACGCACTATATATTCGGGAATTTTATCACAAGCTAGATCACGCATACGTCTCAGGAGCTGTGAAGGTCGCTGGTCGCCTAGTTCCACTTCGTTTAGCAGCTTTTCCAGTTATTTATATTCTGACTCTTCGTAGACAGACAGCAATCTTTTCTGCCCGGATCTGCCTGTTTTGGCCGGTGACAATATAACAAGTGTAGAAGAACAGATTGATAAAGGTACTATTTGAAAATAGACCTGATGACATTTTCAATAATTTGAATTTTTAATTTTGTTGCAGTGTCCAAAATTGAACTGTATTATTGTGCCTTGCTTAACAATATACCTACAGAAAGTTTTGGACGTAATCCGATGTTGTTGTAATCTTCTATTTTTAGAATTTAAAACACTACTGGCCAAAATAATCAAGGCCGTATAAAGCTTATTTATATGCACTGTAATTGGTATGTGAATTAGTTACAATACAAATTAATGCAAATCCACTAGTCTGAGCATCTGTCTATGTATTCTGCGTTATAATTTAATAATATCGTTAATTTGACCAGAATAAATTTTGAAACCACGTAGAATACTAACGCCGAGTTGTACCATTCGTACGGACATTTAAGGTCAACGTCAAATCGTTCATAATAACAAAGGAAATTGAGTTCTCTAACCCTTGATATAGAAACTATAAACCTTTAATTTTAACTGGTGCAAATAGGTCTTAGTAAAACAAAACTTTTATGTAAAAATAGAACACATAAAACAAATACACCTTAAAAACGTGATGTCACTAAAAACCCACGCGATTTTAACGAATTTTTAAATTTATTCAAAAAGTCGAGTCCGTATTTTACAAATCTTACAAATCTTTGTTACTTTATTCGTCCTCGAACGCGAGTGATGTACACTTAATCGATATTTAAAGGCATGTAAACATTTTTTAATCCCTGACTTACGAACATGACTCGGTTTTAAAAAAGTCTGTGTGTCTCATTCGCATTCACGGGTTGCAGTGGGAGGGTTAACTTTATGAGCTGAGAATGTAATTTTGAAATGAAATCTGTATTTTCTGTTTGTTTTATGACGTCGGATATGGCGTTATTTTTCAATTAAATTCGACGACAGCTTGGTGGTGTGGGCCATTTGAATAACTGATCGTATAGTCACGAGTTTGATTCCTGCAAGGAACTCATGTTTGCCTGACCCATGGCTTACATGATTAGTATTCGTTTCGGCCTGGAGATATTATATGATGTAGAAGTTTTGTAAACGCACGCACAATAAAAAAAATCCAAGCATGGAGAAAATTAAAAAAAAATTGGTGTCATGTTGAATAATCTGTTGCCATGCTCATAATGTATAGCTGTTGGTTTTCCTATATCTAATAAATAAATAAATAAATAACAATTATACGGTATATGGTAATTTTCAAATTAGCTGATTTTGCATTAGATAATATTTATTTATCCAAGGAAGATTGATCCAAAAACTACAATAGGGCTAAAATATAGGCATGGGCATATTTCTAATTTCTTCTCGTATTGTTACGGATGAATCTACTATCCCTAAATCCACAACAGGACTAAAAAAAAAGGAAAAGAACACCGTCACGCCAATATTCCCCAGAGGGGGTGGCAGAGGTGTACTGAGTACACCCACGTTTCGCCGACGATGTTAGGTCCCATGTAATAGGGGGCGAGCCTATTGCCATATACCGGGCAATTCCAGACTCCGGACTCATACTGAGAATTTTTCGTTAGAAAAACTACATTTGTCCGACCTAGGATTTGAACCCAGGACCTCGTGATCACAAAGCGATGCGCTTTGCCACCAGATCAACGAGGCAGTCCAAATATTTTAAATACAATATAGTTAATTCCTTCTCTTATTGTTACAGATAAGGACTACACCGAGTTGGAAGTGTCATTAAACGAGAGGCTGCGATTGATATGTGGTTCAAGAACGAGCGAGAAGCACGCTGTACTTTGGTACAAGGACGGAGAAATCTTAGAGGGGTCGCCGAAGGGAAGAGTAGGACAGCAGAAGCAATGGTTCGCATTAATATTACTACTGCCGCTTTAGTCTAGTGGTGCATAATGCGCTTTGTGATAACAATGTCTTAGGTCGGATAAATGTGGTTTATCTATCGAAAAAGATCCAGTATCAGTTCAGTGTCTGGAATTGTGCCCGATATATGACAATAGTCTTGCTCAATTTTATATGAAACACACATCTACAAGATGTAACATAATAAACGCAAGACCTTAAAGTAGTTTGTTCTAAATCAGTAACTAAATTGATTCCAACAATTTTTAATGTACTTAAAATTTTTTTTAGATTTGCAAAAAATACTGAGTTCTTATATTTACGCGAATATTACACATGAAATAAAACTATATTTCGGATTTTATCGCGGTTTATTTTTGATTTTCAATTACACAAATCGAAGTAAGAGAGAATAAGTCACACTCCACCAAACATACCCAGTTCGGATTAGTGTAGAAAGAAGGAATAAATTAATATTTCTTAGAAAGATTGTTAAATAATGACTATTTTCATCAAAATTATCTCGTAATCAGTAGATAGTCACTAAACTGTGCCTTATCTGACTCTTCCGCTTTTTAAGACGAAGGTTCACCAGTACCTAATTAATAAATGCTATTACAGTGTAAAAGACTATTTACAAGAAAAATAAATTATAATTTAATCTATTATATATATTCTACATATATTTTTCATAGTTATTTTAGCTTATAATTAATATTTTTATAATTTTTAATTCTCTTTTTTATATGTAAATTACTGGTGACTTGCTTCTTTGTTACTAGCTTCATAGCATAAGTAATTTTAAATAATAATTTTCCAATTTTTAAATCAATTTATTGATTATGTAATATTTGCACACCATCAGTGGTTATAATTCAGCGTACTTACTAAGGAAATCTCCTTCTGTAACATCTTACAAACCTGTGTTATGCAAATAAACGGATTTGATTTGATATCATTCTCATACATTCTCTGTCTACAGTAGTCCACTGTTTGATATAAATTTTTCCAATTGCACGATGCTGAGTATTATCATCAGTTACTCTTAACCAATAAACAAAAACATGTGTGCTTTGACTCGATAAAATTCTTCAGATTCTCTGTCCTCTTGTGTCTTACTTGATTAGGTACATTTTGAGGAATCAGAATCCTTTCCCATACCCCACGTGTAACCTACTTACGCTACTGTTTCCTTCGGCATGACTCTGAATCTATTGCCATCATATTGAACTGCCAGACTGGATTGCCAACTCTGGACTGCTACTGAAATTGTTTTGATAGAACAACCCTAATAACACCTTCATTGACTTAAATTTGATTCTGTACCTTTGTAGTTATCAACTTAAACGAACCGATGTTTCACTACTTCACCAAAACAGTGCAGATAATAAATCTACCAAAAAATATATCTAAGCCCCAGCCACACGGGGAGCATTCTTGAGGTTCAACTATAATCCCCTTCAATCACAATCTACAATGCAATACACCAAACACATTTTCCACCGAAACAAACAGAAATAGAGTCGTAATAACAAGAACCGTGGTTCACGTACCAATATTTACACGGCTACACACAGAAGCTAGAAACACAAGTAATAATTCACATGAATTTGATCGGGCGTTCCGTGATTCTATTCGAGGCATCTGAAAACATGTTCGAAATAAACTTATAGCTGATATAAATCATCATGGAGAAAGGGTTACGGATCACGAACATAATAGTGTTATAGAAGATTTGGTAATAGAATCTAGTAAAGGAAGAAATTACCCCTTGGACTTGGTGTGTGACAAATAATACAGTACGATAATATAATATGTCATATTTGTTGATCATTTAGTATAGAAACCCGTGATCATAGAGTAAGCTTTTTTGCAATCATTTGTTGAAGTAAATGACCGTTCTTTCTGTTAGTTTTTGTTCTGTCAAGTTTGAAAGACGTATTGTCTTTTATACTTTGTGTATGAAGTAATGGTCGTACGTTACGTATCTTTATTTGCATCATTGAAGTAAAAAATACATGTCCATAGCTTCAATCGTAGCATTCTTAGTTCTGTATTACAACTTACTATATACAAAATAAATGGCTGTTATAAATTTAATTATCTAAAGATTTTAGAAAGACTACGTGCTCGTGTAACTGCATACATTATTTTCGCATTAGCGAAGTTACAATCTGAGCATTAACATATTCACAAATCACACACTGAGCAGTATATTAGTTACGATGTTAGGTAGTTTTGGTCATCTTTCAAAATAGTTACTATGTGAAAATTTAAAAGAACTATTAATTTGACTTTATAATTGTAAAGGTTGACAAACTAAGGGAATTGTGAAGATTGACAAACTAAAAGTAACAAGTCGCCGGCTAAATGTTTTAAGCAGATTTCAAGTAGCATATGATTCCAATCCTTAGCTTAAAAATAATTCGAGTATTCTTAAAAACATATTTACAAGAACTGAACAACAGTAAACAGATTGGGGAAAAACGTTCACAAAACAAATAGCGATGATTTTAAATATGCACAGAAATAGTTTTAAAGAAAATATTTTTACGATTGCATATTCTTTGCGAAATCCGAAGATGATTCAATGGAAAAAAGAGTACTGATGCATACTCTTTTATTATTTTAACAAAGTCTGATCTGTAAAATTTATGATGACAAGGATATATTGTAATACGTAAACTTCCTATTTTCTTAAATGTAATAACTTTTTATTAAGTAAAACATAAGTAACGAATAGTGTTCGATGAAGCAACATGTGGGTTTGAAGAAATTGATTGCGAAGACAGTAGTTAAGGGTTTTATATTTTTGCCGTGCGTAGTTAGTATATAGTACAGATCTTTTTCATTTTGTGGATATTTTAACTTGGAGGTCGCTACAAAGTTTAAAGCTATTGCCTAAATACCCGTGAAATGCAAATTAACAATAGACTTACCCTATAAAATTGGCATTGTTTTTAAATTATTTTTGTTAGTTGTGAAGAGAATAATTGGTGTAATAGTCCAGATATAGATCATATAGGTATAAGCTTGAAAATACAGGTTAATTGTAGAGTCTATACTGAATTTATAATGTTCTTGAATTTATAGTCTTCAGTCATAGAGGGAGGGAGAAAATTGCCCATACATTTAGGGTCAGTTACCGAATTGAGAATGTTAAAATAAGCGTTGCTATAGATTTTTTGTATAGACACATTTAAGAACTATAGTAAAAACGACAATTTGGAAACCGGAATTTGACCTCTGAATATGTTTTGGCTCTAAAATATCTTCAATATTGTTGCATCATCTAGCTACTATTGCGTATTTGGCTCAAGAAACTGAATTATCGTAAAACTCTGTACGTACGTAATTGTAGGATAACTTTCCGCTTTCAGTAAATAACGACTTAATGTTGAAATCTTGTACTACCCACGCCACAGTTTGGATTCAAGCCATCGAAACTGAGATGTACTCGTTTATTTAGACGTAAAAAGTTTCCTAGATGTTGCATTAAATTTGTAATATCATCAATTTATGTAGATAAAGTATCAAATATTGATTCAAATTAAATGCAGCAGCAATGATAACACACACACACGTAATGTGGGATATGTTTAATTTGTCTACTGCCTTATTGGTCTAGTGGCCATAAGTACGACTGGTGATTTTAAGGTTCTGGGTTAATACAAAAAAGGTTTTTCTAACGAAAGATTTTTGGTGTTACTCCGGAGTCTGAGTTGGTATATTGAAAATAAGCTCGTCCCCTGTAACATCGGTAGTCATAATTGGAACTAACATGACAGCTATATGTGGGTGTACACAATGCACTTCTGCAACCCTCTCTTGGAATTTAGGCGTGGAGGTTTTTATTTCTTTTGTTGTAATCTCCTTTACATTTAGAGTAATAAAATAGTGGGACTTTTTCCTATGGATAGTGCTTGAAGCGATTAAAACACTTTAACAACGATCAAATAGCCTATGACTATATTGCTCGTATTGTTTAAAATAAATGAAATGATGTGAAATGAGGACGTTCTGGAAATATACTACAACAGACAATTAAATAATTGCGTATTAATGTTCACCGCATTAGGCTTACCTTTAACAAATTAAAATACAATCTTCACCAAACAGTATTCATTTCGTGGTATTTCTAAAATCCTCTATAAAATACTAATTATCGTTAAGGTCACAAGATGTCTTAATAATCGATTAATTTGAGAATATGACACATGTTTTTCCAGGTTAAGGATAAAGAACTTCAGAGCCAGAGATGCTGGTGTATACGCCTGCAAAACAGATAGCTTTGACTTCAGGGAGATGGCAGTCAGCATCAGTCTGAAACACGGTGCTCAAGACATCGAAGGTACGTTGATTAATGGTGTATCGAAAGTATTAGATGCAATATTATATCTAGTATCATCCATGGATGATAAATTAAAAAAGCATAGTTATGGGAACAGAAATTGAAAATAAAACGTAGAAAAAATTGTGTGCTTGTTTGGAATCAAAATTTTATATACTTTGTGAATTATTATATATTGGTTTAATACCTTTAATTTAATTGGTTTGGTACCTTTGTGTTTTGGACCTGCAACTTAAACAGTTCTAACTAAGACAATATAGTTGTGTAATTCTGTGATAACATAGTGTAATTTCTTTTAAAATGGTTTAGTTATAAATTCGAATATTTAAATATTAGTTTTATCACACAACAATATTGACTTAAGTATATTTAAACCAAATGTACAATTATAATGGAGATTTATTTCTTCTATAAATGTTATAAAAACACAGTCATACATCAAAATCTCTGTCGCAGCATTAAATCTCGAAATATTTTGACCGTCCCTCGTGTCTTTAGCCCGGCGGTTATTTTCATATTATATTTTATTGGCGTCTTTATTGGTGATGCAGATGTGTAAACACAGCCACAGTGCACCGGATTCCGGGGTGGCAGGATTGCCAGTATTGCACTCGTCTGGTGAAATTTGTACGGTTTTAAAATATTTCGCTCGGTTTTTTGACGCCACCTCGCCACGGGATGCACTTAAATTTAATAAATCACAAGTGATTTCCGGAGCACTTTTTCTTTGATGAGTTTTAAATTTGATATGTTTGTGAGATTTTGATGTAGTTCTTCTTAATGAGAGTGGCTATAAATAAGTCTTATATTTACTTGAAAGGAGGTATCTTTAATGTTCTCATTGTAAAGTCTGTGAGTCTTAAAACAATTAGTAGTGTCAATATTTTGTTTATTTTGATGTAATGGATATTTAAATAGATTTATAGGAATAGGATCTTGATCACATGACTGGAAAGGCTGTGATTCAGAAATAAAATATAGCTTGTTAATCGTCTGGTTATGCATAAATTTGTTAATTAAGTAGTAAGAAATTATGACCCAGATGCAAAATAAGTCTAAACTATTAACAACATTCCAGGTTATCAATCAGACATGGCAGATAGAACACTACCAGAAACATTATCACAAATCAAGAGTGCACCACTCATAGAAAATAATACGATTGAAGAAAACATCACAGAAATTAACAGACGTTTTCCAAAAAACATCAAATTTAAAGAAGACGATAGCAAAGATGATGATGCTGACGAACGAGCGGAGAAAGATCACCCTAACTACGGCCACGTTGATGACACACAGAAGAAGTTTCCTCCAAGGTTCAAACACCCCTCTAAAATGTATAAAATGGATATGAAACCGGCCGGTAACTCTATAAGACTACGATGCGCTGCTGAAGGTAATAAATATTTTTATTACTAGATTATTTTTGAGTCCGAAGCTTCAAGAATCGCGTTTCGTTCCATTCCTGTATTTTTTTTTATATTTTCAATTCCGCGATATGATTTGTGTTAGATTCATGCGTGTTTATTACTGGATTTTTAGTTTTTTAATTGTTTAGTTTATCAACGTGTTGAAATATAGAATTTCATATTTCTTCATTCAAACACGTAGCTTTGAAAACAAGCCCATGGGCTGTTAATTCTACGTTTAAAAATAATAACAATTTAAGAGATAGTTTAAATTCATTTACATTCACTTTAGCCTTAACATGCAGTAATGTATGCATGGAATTTTATTGAACAATCCTTATATGTGTAGGTGTAGCTATGATATATTATTTCCTCAAAAATATTGTCTATTTCCTAATTAACATCTGTTATTAGTTTATTTTACTTTATTTTCAAGTTTCATTTGTTATTGACATGTTATTCTTACATCCCTTGAACTTAAATTAGGATTATAAAGACAATATCTTTATTATTCCCCGCTTATATAAATACAGATATAAATAGCGGCTTATTTTTACTATCTCATAAAACATTTGCAGGGAACCCAACGCCGAATATAACGTGGTACAAAAATAAGAGTACGCCTATAGCCAGGACATACTTCCAACCATCCTATGGGAAGTGGTCTATGGCACTGGATGAACTGACGAAAGCTGACAATGGGAACTACACTTGTGTAGTGTGCAATGAACTGGGATGTATTGACCATACAGTTGTTCTCCATATTCAAGGTATGGATGCTTTTAATTCTGTTTGTAATAGTAATACCTAAGTTACGCTGTATATGAAGTGTATTGTGCATTGGACGGGATGATCATATGAGAAGAGCTTACCCTTATCTCGATTTGACTGTTTACATCTAGACCAAATCACTGTATGACTGTTAAACTCTGCACGGAAGTCGTATTATTTATTAAACGAGTGGGCTGGATTCATATCACTAAATCAAGATGTTGTTAGTTCAAATATATTCGCTGGTTTTTGTAATAATTTATCATTCTGCATATTTTATATATCATTTACTCCATTGAGAGCTTCCAGATTTATTGTATATGTTATAAATAAGTTTGTCGTCTCTACTCTGTTAGTTTATTACCTCATCAACGACATCCGTTGATAAATACTTAATACAACTGTCTTGTTTTATTTTTTAATCGTTACATAAATATTGTCAACTTTAGTGCTTTAGCTTTAGCAAGTTTGGCAGCATTTATTATGTTATTTTTTTGCGATAGCGCAAATATATCTTTCAAAACATTATAACATGGATAGAAAATTAATGCCTTTGATAATGGAGTTGCTGGAGTAGTATCATCTGCAATAGTCTCTTAAACTTATAGAGCGCTATCCATCGAAGCCGTACATAAAGGAGGGCTACCCTGGCAACATCACAGTTATAGTCAACGACACAGCTATTCTTTCGTGTCCTCCTGTCTCCGACCTCGAACCATACCTCTACTGGATCAGGCCTATTAACTTCACGTTAAAAGACGCAGAAGTCGGACCCAGTGACATGCCTATACCATATGGAGACGTTATCGAGGTCTTGAAATATTTCTTAAATGGTGATGGTCAATGTTGTAATCTATTTGAAATTGGAAGAGGACTTAATGATACATTAAAAATGGTTACAGGTGTTTGGATTTCATGTGTCTTACTAAAATAGGTTATGGTTAAAGAAAATGTTGGTTTAAAATTTCGTCTATAAATTTATTTATAGCGGTGGTTAAGTTGAATATGTTGGATACACTTAAGAATATTTTACAAATTATTCAAGTTATGGTTTAGTTATATTTTATGTACTAATAGTTAGGTTACTTATTCTAACGAAGAATTATAATAATAATTAATTGGTGAAGGTGTTTGGTGATGGTTTATCTTTAATTAAATCTTATAGTTAGGATACTGGTTTCTGTCTTTTCTAAAGAAGAATATTTGGAGTAATGAAACTATAACCAGTAAAAAGATCTTACCGGTTTATTCCAAATATGTATATTTACCCAAGAACATTTTCTCAATGTACTTGTTCAAATGGCTGTAATTCTAGCTATTAAAAGCTGAGAAGCAAAACGACAAATACACCGTGTTTGTTCAATAGTTATTCAAAATACGCCGACAATTTGTTTCAAATACGAATATAGACTGCAAAACAAGACGTAGAACTTTTGCATATGCCATTTGTAGTTTCATTGAGAGCGAGTATTTGTACAGTATGCATTTCTGTCTAGACGAGACTACTATAGCGTGTAATTAACACAATGTCTTCATATATATATAATTTTAGATCTGATTCGCTTAATGGAAAAGCGAAATGTACATATATTTTCAGTACACTTAAATATTGAACGAAAGTTGCAACTGCCGTAACCATATTTAGTGTTATATTTTTACTGAAATGGTATCTGGACCAGTCCAAATCCAGATCAGTTGCAAAATAATCGTATAGTATAATAAGTTTACTAACAAAAATGTTGTGAACTGTCCGAATATATAAAACACAAGAACAGCTGAATTAATCTTAATAAGACAACAAAAGTTGTTAGAAGAAATGATAAGAATGTGAATCCAAGTTCTAATAACCAAAACATTTCTTTATAGAGCGTCTCTACGCGAAACCAATACTGACTCGTGGGACTGAGAACCAAACGGTCGTCGTTGGCGATACCGCACGGTTCAGCTGTGAATTCCTTACTGATATGCATCCGTCACTTTTCTGGATGTACTTTGCTAGAGACGAGTATATTTATAATGAAACGGTCGATCCTAACGATGCTTCCGTCAAGGAGACGATTGTGTACCTGGATAACAACAAAATTATGTTGGTGAGGGTCCTCTGACTAACGCATGTGTGTGGTGCATGGTTTATTCGCTTATGTTCTAGCTTTAACTTAATATTGTGCTAATCTATTGGTAACCAGAATTTCTTTTTTTATTCATTTATATGAGCTGTATTTAGTGCTTCCAAATTGTGTCGATTTTAATCCGATTTGATTTGAGAATTTCATATTTTGCTTTTAATAAATCAGTCTATACTATCCCATTGTTAGAGACTATGTCGTAGACTCATTCTTTGTTTTCATTAAGAGTTTCATCGAATTATGATATTCTGAATTCAGAAATAGGTTGACTGAGGTAAGTTGTTTAATTTAATTTTAACAGGCATAGTTGAGTATTTTCTTACAAGGACGCTTGAAAATATTGCCGTTTAATTAATTAAAGCAGCTAATGAGTTCTTTCGATCATGAATTATATAATGCACGAACCAATGAATAACAACATAAAATATATTCCTAATTCTGCTCATGCAAGCTATGATTTCATTTTATTATAATTTAATTTAGTATCATCTTTATCGAGTATATATCGTGTGCTGTGTATATTTGAATACATAAAAATATTTTTATTATTCAGTTTGTGTGTGATCATGTTTGTTTATCAGTGACGACTAGAATAACAATTAAGTTCCCCTAATTAACATTGTTTCTGTAATTTCAGAGCGAGAATCCAACTGACAAGCCAGAACAGCTAACGATATATAATGTGACGAAGGAAGATGAGGGCTGGTACGTGTGTGTTGCTCTCAATAGCTTGGGCAATACCACGGCTAAAGGATTTTTGACTGTTTTGGAATGTAAGTAAAGTGAAAAAATATATCATTTTTAAGGACCCAGTATACTATTTCATAAACTTTCAGAACACTATAAAATTCCGACTGTCTAAACTCTCAAAAATTGGCAAACTGTGTCTATTAATAAAATGGCAAGCTGCTTAGCTAATGTATTATTTTCCAATGCATGTTCTTTCCTGGCGCATACTTAAATATTTCGGTGACCACAAGTGGCCAATGAAATACAGCTACTCCTAACTTTTTAGACATCCAACCTGCATTTTAGAAGCACTTGTCTGCTTCTAAAATGCAGGTTGGATGTCATTAAAGTAAAATCTCAACAGAAGAAATCTAAAGATATTAATAACTCCATTTTATTCCAGCACCGCCAATATTAGAAGCACCAGACAACGGGAAACACACGCTACTAATAAACATTCTCATCGTGTTTCTGGGAGCCATGTTCTTCGTTGCAGCCATCATAGTGGTGATGATATGCAAGAAGCTGAAGAGAGAGAAGGAACAGAAGCAGCTGGCGATAGAGACAGCGAGAGCAGTGATAGTGACGCACTGGACGAAGAAGGTGACAGTGGAGAAACCACAGATTAATGGATCGCCTAACACTACTGGTGAAGCTTTGGTGAGTACTCTTATTGTTAGCAAAGTCTAATTTAAAAATTATTACAGACTTGTTAGGTACGATTTGCAGACATATTTCTGTGTTTGCAATAAATATATTTACGAATTCAGAAACATGTATTAAAATTTATTCAGCTTTGTATCTTAGAAACCTGGTGGTTATTTTAGGTGCTAGAAATTAGCTTATATTATGTATGTTACTTCCGAAGAAAGTAAAGTTCTAACAATCTTTGTTTCCACTCTTTCTCTAATCTTTTAGTTAGTGTTATACGTTCCGTGTGTATTCAAACAATTCCACAATGATTTCTTAATTTAGTAACCCTCTCTTTCTTTGGTAAAAATGTTTATTTAACCGACTTTATTTCTTATTTTTTCTCAGCTCATGCCAGTAGTAAAAATAGAGAAACAGAAACTTTCTCAAGTCCAAAGCAATACGAGTGATTCCATGATGATGTCTGAATACGAGTTACCGATGGATATCGACTGGGAGGTTCCCAGGGAGTCTTTATGTTTGGGTAAAGTTCTTGGTGAAGGAGAGTTTGGAAAGGTGGTGAAAGCGGAATGTGTTGGCATACTGAAGCCTGCGATGCAATCGGTTGTTGCTGTTAAGATGTTGAAAGGTAAGACGGTGTCATTGTAAAGTAATTTCAGCGCCTAACACTTAGTGAATGGCAACACGCTGATGTGGGTTAGCCTCTATGAGATATATCCGGTCTCCAGTAGGGGTTATTTGGGTACTGGGTATTTTTCAATTGTTACCAAAGTTACCACCGTCAGTGCCAATTAGTGTATTCTTTCTATTTTATTTTATGAGTGCATGTTCTCAGTCGTATAATCAAAAATTCATATTGAAATACGTATAACTGTTCTATGACTATTACCGATAGAGGTTATAAGGTACGTAATTAAAATATTTTTAAATGAAACGTTTGGTAAATATTTTGTAACTTTATTATTACGAGTTCAAATTACTAGAATTACCTCTACTTTCGCACCATCACATAACACGTTCTCTCTTTTAACACCTCACTCAATATTGTTTTATGTTCCCATGTGCGATTTCACTAATGAGGTATATACTTTCACGTTAAAAATGATCTTCCCAATTTTAGAATATTAATTTTATGTATCGGGTTACCACTTTAATTTTAAGAAGATTTCCGTGGAATAATTGATGATTTTCCAGAATTAGCGACCATTGCATAATTAAATCGTTATGAATATTGTCACCAGAGGGCCACACAGATGCAGAGATGATGGCGCTAGTGTCCGAGATGGAAATGATGAAGATGATTGGCAAACACGTGAACATCATCAATCTGCTGGGATGCTGCACGCAAGACGGACCTTTGTACGTGATCGTGGAGTACGCTCCTAATGGCAACTTAAGGGAATTCCTGAGGAACCACAGACCTGGAAATAGGTAAGAAACATATTGAATTAAAAAGCTATAAGTAAAGACGTTCCTAGATGAAATAAACTTTATAGATGATCGCAGTTTTCTTAGCGATCACTAAAATTGAGCAGCGTTTGGTCCCAGTTATTGCTCAGTGTAGTAGTCGGCAAGCCAAGTTGGATGCCTTAAAGCCGGCTTGATAAGTTTAACAGAAGGTGGCCACTAACCTGCCTCCACCAATCTGCACTAGGTCGGCGTGGTGTATGATTTTAATCTCTGTCATATCAATTTTTGAGAGGAAGTCCACCTACAATTGAACATGAAAAAAATCGTAAGAAACTCATTACTCTTACGAATCGATACGATTACTACTTTACCTATACTGTTACGATTAGCTAAATTTAATGTCTATAAGCTTAAATGTAGGCGTCCATATATGGATTTAGTTTACCTGCACGAGATCATTCATTTTATTATTGACTCACCTGAATTGCTTATCCTCGGTCATACAAGAGTTGCATTAGAAAACTTATTTATAAACATAATTAATTTACTTCCTTAAATAAGTTAGTAATAGTAAATTTAATTTGACTGAATTTTCCAAATTTTCTGTTATTGTTATTTTCTTCAATGTTTTATTTTGTTACTATGTTACTGTTCATATGTAATATAGATTAGGGCATATAGTTTGGTGTGTTAATTGACTGTACACTGTTTTGTGCCTTTTATTTAATAAATAAAAAAAAATCCTGGCCGGACAAAGTGTGGGTTTTCTACCGAAAGATTCTCAGTAGTAGTGGCGGGTCTGGAATCATTAAATTACTTTCTATTACATACTAAGGAAGCTTCTACAATCGAAAATGACGCGTAACTGGATGTCCGCGAAGTTAGTTTGTGTATTCATAAATAATAAAATCTCATGTTTTTCGAGCTTTCAATCAGCCTCAGTGAACATGAAGGTATATTATTTTAATAAAACTATACAATTTTGTTACAAAAAAATAGTTGAGGTGTCATCACGTCATGTATGATGACAACTGCTATCTATTGCACTGGGATCGCACATTGTTGACGATATTGGTACACAGTACACCTCTGCCACTCGGGCACGCCTTACGTAATTTTTTATACAGAAATCTTACTTTATTATGAATTCTCAGGTACGAATCACCAACAGAAGATTTAAAGGAGAAGAAGACATTGACTCAGAAGGATTTGGTGTCATTTTCCTATCAAGTCGCAAGGGGCATGGAATATTTAGCTTCAAGACGGGTACGTTGAATCCTTATAATATCAGCTCAACTTTTATAGTCAAATGACTGGCTAGGCCACGGGTTGTATAAACGTCTAAACTGCATTGACAACGACAATTTAATTTATCTATCTATCTATATCATCACGCCAGATCCCTTACGGGGTAGGCAGAGAGTACAGAGTTCCAACAGGCTCTCTCCTTACATACTTCTCTGGCTTTCTCTACTCTCATAGTTCGTCTCATACACGCTTGCCGGTTACGGAGACTCCTGACTTCTTGTCCTTCAGATAAGACCCGGTCTATTTGGTCATGGTACGAGGCATGCCTTTTAAGTTTTGTCGTTTGAAGAAAAAAACACAACTAGAACCTTGTAGTACTTTTTATTGTTTTTCAAAGTATTCACCACGTAGCTTAATACACTTTTCCATTCGCTCAAACCAGTTATTATAACATTTATTCCACTCTAAAGTGGGGGTGTTCAAAATAGCTGACTTGAAAGCGTCGACTGCTTCTTCACCGGACTGGAACCTTTGACCACGAAGACTTTTCTTAATTTTAGGAAATGTAAAGAAATCGTTAGGGCTTAGGTCAGGACTGTATGGAGGATGGTCAAGAATTTCCTGCTTCAAATACTCAATCGTTTGACGAGCGCTGTGTGAGCTTGCGTTGTCGTGGTGCAGGATGATGCGTCGCTTTGAGTTAGATTTTCGAAGTTCAGCGATGACTTGTGGTAAACAAACTGTGGTATACCACTCTGCATTAACCGTTCTACGATCTTCAAGTGCAATAGTCGCAACATGGCTGGTTTTTCCAACGAACGTGGCCACCATCTTCTTTGAAGTGCTTCGAAAACGAACAACTTTAGTCGGCTTTGGCTCGTCTTGAAAGACCCAGATTGTAGATTGTTGTTTGGAATCAGGATCGTAGGCATAGATCTAAGATTCGTCACTACTGATGATGTCGTAGACGTGATTTGACTCTCCACGGTTGAACCTTTGCAGAGTTTTCTTACACCATCTGACGCGGGCCGCCTTGTGATCGTCGGAAAGCAGATGCAGTATCCAACGGCAAACTAACTTTCTCACAGGAAGCGCTTCATGCAAGATCTTCTGAATGGTTGTCCCTGAGATGCCTAATAGAGCCTCTATCTCTCGATACGTCACATGACGATCTTCGAGAATTAATTGTCTCACAGCAATGATGGTATCTTCAGTGAAGGCGGATTTTGGACGTCCTTCGCGAGATTTGTCACTAACACTAGTATGTCCACACTGGAATTCTAAATACCAGCGTTCGACAGTCCGCAGACATGGTGCTTCATCACTGAACACAGATGTTAGCTCTTCAAAACACTGAAGCCGTGTCAGCCCTCTTCTAATGTTGAAGAAAATTATTGCAGGAACATTTTCCTTAGAAAGATTCATTTTCGTACGTAACCTGACAGATTCCAATCGACGCTGTGACTAAACAATAGCATTAATCCTAATACTTTCGACTGTTTTGAGCTTCAAAATTTAAACACATTCGAATATAGAACAGTTCCAAATTCAAAATTGCCGGGAAATATGGAAACGACAGAACTTAAAAGGCATGCCTCGTAAGATAGTCTAGGTCTTCCCCGGTACCTACATCCTTCCACTTTCGCATTGTATATCAGATTTGTAAATAAATAATTTATCTACTATTATATTGTTTAATCCGTTGTTTGTCAAATCTATATGTCTGCCTCGTTCCTGCCTAGTGGTCCGGGGTAGATAGAAAAACATATTTATTGTTTTAAAAAAACCAGGGCCACACAAATTAAAAATGATATTATAATATTGCCCGAGCCTAGCCAGTGAAAAGGGACCTTCATTCGGCTTTATGCTATGACAGGGCATAATACGAAAGGTTCGACCCATAGGTTTAAATCTTAGTTTGGACAAAGTGTAGTTTATCGAAAACTTTCCAGTAACAGTCTGAAATCTGAATTGTGCCCCGATACTGGTGTCCTTATTATATTGACACCTAACATCGTCGGCCAATGTAGATGTACACATTACTAACATTACGTAGACCTCTTTTACCTCTCTGCTTGGGGAATATAGGGTGTTTATTTTGTATATTGTTGCAGTGTATTCACCGTGATTTAGCGGCTCGTAATGTACTCGTCTCCGACGACTGCATCCTCAAGATAGCCGACTTCGGCCTCGCTAAGGACGTCCACAGCAACGACTACTACAGAAAGAAGACGGAAGGCAGGCTGCCCGTCCGATGGATGGCTCCAGAGTCCCTCTACCATAAAGTGTTTACCACACAGACTGACGTGTAAGTAAATTTAAATCATCGTCTACCGAAAGAACCTAGAAGAAAAGAAAAGATAAAAATGAACATCACATCATCACAACATGAGAACATCTTGGGGTTTTGAGTCCAAGGTATTCTAGCTATCATTCATTGATGATAGCTAGAATACCTTGTCATTACACACAGATCGTTGTGTAACTAAATATGAGTCTACATCGGTTCAAAGACGTCCACTATAGGGTATAGGACTCCCCCGAAGGTCACCACTACATCCGGCTTTTACCCGCGAACACTACCACCTGTCATCGGTCATCATTCCATGTCCACTCCATGTCTTCTGGTAGACACGTGGTAGATATAAATTAATGCTACCAAAACCAAAAGTATTTTTTATTCATGTAGACCAAAAAGTACTTATAAATAGTCAAAAAACAAAAGTTAATGATTACTGAAGGCTCTACCACACGTCGGAATGTCATTCTTGTGGAGAAAAAGGGCAAGAAACTCCACGGTTACTATTGTAAAACGAGAGTTTCACAATTCTTTTTGTATACATTGCGTTCATGGGTATAGGAGAACAATGCAGAACGAGTTAGGTAGATAGGCTTAAGTATAGATTAAACGTTAATTTACTAACACTCATGGTGCTAAGTGTCTACACAGTCCTCTCATTTACAAAATAAAGACTTTGTAAAGGTATATAATAAACAAATAATATAAAAATATAACAACAATAATAAGAAAAATAAAACTATTTACTTAATTACAGTATAATAGGTACCTATTATTAAATATAGTAATGCGAAAGTTTTAATGGTTGGGTGTATATTACAAACGGTTGAACCGATTTAGTTGAAATTTGGTTAAGGGGAAGCTAAGCTGAACAGCATGCTTATAGTCAATAAAAAATCTCTGTCCTTTGTTTTTTTAAACAATATACTATGTGTATATATATATTGTATATATATATATATATATATATATATATATATATATATATATATATATATATATATACACAATATATATATATATATATATATATATATATATATATATATATATATATATATATATACACAATAATATATATATATATATATATATATATATATATATATATATATATATATACAAAAGATACGACATTATTGAGGTTCAAAGCAAAAACTGATTTATTTCCATGATACCCACAATACATTTACAAATATAATAATTATCAAACTGATGTGGGTATGTTCATACATAACATACCTTTCCCTCATCACAATAAGTTACACTTACAACATTTTATAATTAATTCAGATCTAAAGTTAACATTCAGGTATGCCTATTATTTCAGGCCATAATTCCGGGTGGGGTATAACTGGTATATATATATATATATATATATATTTACATCACGCTACCTATTGGGCACCCTTTCATTTTGCATTATTCTGACGTCCACCAGTTCCACTTAAAAAATATCAACTTTTACAGCGAATATTAGTCGCTAAGGCAGTGTCAAGAATTGCTTGCAACTTACTTTTCTAAAATTTTGACACATATTGATATACAAATATACGTATATCGACAAGCATAGTGAAATGAATTAGGACTCTAGCCAACACTATCAATTATCTGGCTTCCCATAATATACATAAGTTAATTTACGTTTTCCTGTCTATTGCAACTCCTCTGAATAGTGCGACGTTGCCGCTCTTAAGTGCCTAGTCTATGCTAGCGAAGTGTAAAGTTTAAAGTTATGAAATATAAAACAAATATTGAGATCATATGTCATTTATTACGATAATGTCTTAAGAAATAATTACTTAAATTAAAAGTACCAATCTACCTACTTCTAATTTACAAGTATGTTTGGATAGGAACACGTTTTATGAGCTAGACAATTTTTACAATTACTGATAATAAGTAATGACTAGGTTACTTGAGGCAATAACAAACTATCTCAAAAAAATTAAGTCGAACACAGTGGGTTATAACAACCTAAGTTTATAAAACGGATTATTATACGCAGGTTATTATACGGATGTCAGTAATAATATCTGACTCTCGAAATTTTAAGCGGACGTCGAAAATACCACCATTTAAATGTATTTCAATTATCTAACATCCGTATAATATTAAAAGTACACAATCATAACTAATAAAATAAAATATACCAAGACAAGACTTTACGCACCTAGTGCTAAGCGGTGAGCATAAAAATAGTGGCTCCCATTAGGCTAGCAGTACCCTAATTAATTACCTTAAACTATTAACTTACAATATATTTTATACATATTTAGACATATGCAAGTATACGGACGTTACAATATCGTAAATTTTCAAACTATTTTTCATTTGACATCCTGGATGTCAAAACACAGATAGTGTCAACTTTAACGAAATTGTAGCTAAGCGTATGCTGAGACTCGGATAAGGCAGCGCAGGGTAGAGCAGATTTTTTAATACGTAAACCTACTGACAGCTGCGTATGCTGCGACTTCGGCGCGACGCACACATGCGTCAGTTCTGCTCTGGCATACGCTGGCCGCCTGTGTCTGCGTCGCCTGCCCTGCGTTGCAAAATCATACGCATATCTACGCAAAAGCATACGCTTAGCCTCAAACGTCCATATATGTAATCATTTGCACGTTTTACAGGTAATTAGATATATACGAGTATACGGACGTTGCAATATCGTAAAAGTTTCAAACTTTTATTCATTTGACATCCTGGACGTCATATGAACAAATATTATGAAAGTTTCACACAATTGAGATTAAATGTCATTTATTTCAATAATATTACAAGAAATAGTTACTTAAATTAAAAGTACCTATCTACCTACTTCTAAGTTACAAGTATGTTTGGATAGGAACACATTTAATGAGGTAGATAATTATAACAGTTACTGATAATAAGTAATAACCAGGTTACTGGAGGCAATAGAAAATTATCTCAAAAAAATTAAGTCGAACACAGTGGGCTATAACAACCTAAGTTTATAAAACGTTTATACGGACGTCAGTAATCATATCTGACTCTCGAAATTTTAAACGGACGTCGAATATCCCACCATTTAAATGTATTTCAATTATCTGACATCCGTATAATATTAAAAGTACACAATCATAACTAATAAAATGAAATATACCAAGACAAGACTTTACGCGCCTAGTGCTAAGTGGTGACCATAAAAATGGTGGCTCCCATTAGGTTAGCAGTACCCTAATTAAGTACCCTAAACTATTAACTTACAATATCTTTTATACATATTTAGACATATGCGAGTATGCGGACGTTACAATATCGTAAATTTTCAAACTATTTTTCATTTGACATCCTGGATGTCAAATGAAAGATAGTGTCAACTTTCACGAAATTGTAGCTAAGCGTATGCTGAGACTCGGATACGGCAGCTCAGGGTAGACCAGATTTTTTAATGCGTAAACCTACTGACAGCTGCGTATGCTGCGACTCAGGCGCGACGTACACTTGCGTCTGTTCTGCTCTGGCATACGCTGGCCGCCTGTGTCTGCGTCGCCTGCCCTGCGTTGCAAAATCATACGCATATCTACGCAAAAGCATACGATTAGCCTCAAACGTCTATATATTTAATCATTTGCACGTTTTACAGGTATTTAGATATATACGAGTATACGGACGTCGCAATATCCTAAAAGTTTCAAACTATTATTCATTTGACATCCTGAATAATAAAAATAAATAATAATATTAGCCTTGTTAAGAAACTGTCCCACTGCTGGGCACGGGCGTCCTCTCAAACTGAGAGGGTTTAGGCCATAGTCCACCACGCTGGCCTAGTGCGGGTTGGCGAACTTCACATACCTTCGAGAAACTCTTAGGCATGCAGGTTTCCTCACAATGTTTTCCTTCACCGTTAAAACAAGTGATAATTACTTTTTAATACGCACATGCTTTCGAAAAGACAGAGGTGCGTGCCTGGGTTTGAATCCAAGACCTTTGACTTTGCAGTCCAACAGTCTAACCACTAGGCTATCACTGCTTGATAGACATCCTGGATGTCAAATGAAAAATATTTTGAAACTTTCACAACATTGTAACGTCCGTATATGTACATACATGTATAAATACCTGTAAACCGTACAAGTGATTAGTTGAAGCCTGTTTAACAATAAACAGAAAATAAAATTTAACACAAATAAAATCGCAGATTGAAAAATAACATTTAGATTTTTTTGGTAATTTGACCCATTTAACCTATTAGTTTTGGTGTAAAATTAGGAACAAAAATCGCATTCATCTATGGGGTAATGATCATACAAAGAATATTCGCAATGGAAGCACCAAAACTTGGGAAGTTCAAGAAAATAAGTCAAATTTTCAGGTTCATTCATATCAGCAACAATATGCCACGGTTGATCGTGAAAATAAACAGTAATGTTTTTACAATTAATGCAGTGGGATCTTAAAATAAAGTGGGTTTCATCCCAAGGCCATCCGAGGTTGTTAGTCAAAATATGATAAAACAAACTTTTGTTCAAAAACGTGTCAACATCAATCACCTCCATTTTAGAATCAAATCAAAATTTTAAAACAGAATGTCAGTAACAGTTACGAACTAACGAGCAATATTCTTAGCTCTTTATTAAGCTGAACTATTTAAAACATCATAATATGGGAACATTACTAACAACTTGGTCTATCAAATGTGTTTCATCGGTGTTCAGTTCCAATAAAATACTTCCAGAAGTCAAATCTCTAGTGCAATTAGACACATCCTTCAAAGAAACCGACAAGTTGTCGGATGGATATGAACTGTCTGCAGTATCGTCGTCTGTAACTGGCATATAAGTTTTATCTCTGTTCTTCTCATTGTCAGTGGTGTCCATAAATGAATCGTCAGTACTGGTATTACATATTGATATTGAGGGCGGATTGTGTCTGGGCCTCTGTGAAATAAAAGTATTATTCGGGTAACTTATTATAGGCATAATAAATTTGATGTTAGTAGTCCTAGATGCTCTTATAGTAACTCAACAAATTAATAATAGACACTAGCCAAGTGTGAGTCGGACTTACCCACTCCTAATATGGGGACCTCGAATAATCGATCAGCTGCTCCATACAAAGTTGAAGAAAAAACGATTACAGACAAACGTGGTACGTGTTCCTGAAAGATACGCAGGGAGTTTTCAGTAACCCTGTTTATTATTTTATTAAGTAATCCGTATGCGAATAGCGGGAGGTCGAACCTCGGACCGCCAAACATTGGCGAATACAAAGCTGGGCACTGTTAATCAAATGATTAACTTCGTTAATTGCTATTTTGTAAGGAAAACAGTTAACTTTGGTAACATTTCAGGACATTTAACGTAAGTTAACGTTAATCGTTAATCCGTTAATATGTGATAAAAACTGCATTATATCGTTGCGTTTTTAAGTAGATCACTAGATCTACCTATAAAAATTGTTGGTTTGGAGTCTGGAAGTTAACAATTTTAATTTTTTTGTATGTATCAGCATGTAAAGGAATCATATTTGCAAGAAATATGATTCCTTGCAAATATGATTCGTGGTCGTGTTTCATGCGGCGCGACTTGAAAAAAATTAAAGGAAGTTAACGAGTCTGTTAACATTTTTTAAAGGTAACTTAAAAGTTAATACATTAGTCGACATGTCGTTATTTAACGATTAACGGATTAAAGAGTTAATGCTATGATTAAATATATCTAAATACTTTAAATATTTTCATAAAACTTGCCTTATATTCATATGTTTGAAAGCCATATTTTCGCCAATTTCTCGCCTTAATTTTACGTTTCACGTTTAATTTAATTATAATAACAATGGGAAAGCAAAATAAAAACTAGTACAAGAATGTAGTAGAAAAAATCTGACCTTGATAAAAAAAAATCATCCGTTCCCCGCTTAAAACTACTTGCTGACTGCTTGCCTGCCTTATAATATTAACTAAACATATATGACACGTATTTAGTTAGACATATAGACGTCATAATGTCATAAAACTTTTACAATATTTGTCATTTGACGTCCAGGATGTCAAATGAATAATAGTTTGAAACTTTTACGATACTATAACGTCCATATACTCGTATAATTATTTTTTTCTTTTAAGCTGCATTATGTGGCCATTTAGTTATCACGTAAAATGATTTAATGGGTAGAGAGGTCGACCGTGTATTATTTTTTCTTACAAGGGGGTGATAACTATCAACAACACAAAATATCACTAAAATGTGCAAAGTATAGGGTGCCGAGGTGTGTTCGGATATTTATATGTAAACGATTTAGTTTTTTTCCTTTAGATTCTTATTATTTAGTTTAGCGAACAATACATAAACTACCTACTCATAAATATAATTGAAAAAATACTTAACAATGTACGTTTTTTGTCATAACAATCATTTTTGTGTTTTCTTCTAGGTCGAGGCATAACAATATTGTTATTTGACACTGAAATAATTACTTAAGTATAGGTAATAAAAGAGTATAGGTAGATATGTAAAAAAGTAAAAACAAAACAGTCAGGTTTAAATATAAAACGACGGAAGATTTAGAGCCTCCTCCGTTTTGCAGTCGGTTAAGGACATACTTTTTGTTTTCTTTTTTCTTTTTGTTCTAAAAACGTAGCCCCACATTAGGATTTATTCCTGTATCGTGGGTGCGTTTACAAACATGAAAATTCACATACACAAATACCCAGACCGGGACAAATAATTGTGGATCACACAAGGATTTGTCCCGTACGGGAATCGAACCCGCGACTATTAGACACAGTGGGCGGAGTAGCTCTTAACCACTGCGCTAAATCGTCCGTATTTACCTATACTTGAATTCGTATTATGAATAGTATCTACCAATCGATTAAAACAAGAAATAATAATTCAGCAATCTTACTTTCAAGTCCGGGAATTTATTTGAGCAACTTTTCACTTCGATTGTTTATTTTAGACATTTCGCTTAAAAAGGCAGACGCAACATTACCTATCAACTGAAGGCGTATATATACTATACTCACGAATCGCGAATATAATAAACAATTAACAGGATCCTACAAGTTCAGAAGTGTTATGTGCACGGTGTCGCAACGTCGCATTTCGATCTCTCGTTGGACCTCACATACGGCTATCAATGAAGGTATAGAATAATGACGACAGCGCCACTAGTTTTTGTGACAAAATCTAGCAGAACTAAAGGAATATTCAGAAATGCAAGATCGGCAGGGAACTTACGTCCAATTTTTTTTTTTTTTTTTTACTTTTTCGATATCTTTAAGACAAGCCGCGATCATTGGAAACATCCTCCGATCTGACGTCCGTATATCGGACGTCGAAAGCAGGTTGACGCCACATTATATGCAAAATTAGCCATGTAGGACGCCAAAAAGGTTCCAGGATGTAAATATATATATATATATTGGTATATATATATATATATATATATATATATATTGTATATGTGTATATATATATATATATATATATATATATATATATATATATATATATATATATATATATATACACTATACATCGATAACTGAATTGATTCCAACTATTTTTTAATGTACGTTACATTTATTTTAAATTTACAAAAAATTATTTTACTCCTTCAGTGCGCTATAAAAAACTAAATTTATTCTTTGTTCATAGCAATAAGGAGATTACAAATGCATTCCTAACCCGTATTTCTCAAAATGCACACATACACATACAAGTTTCATTGTTAATTGGGGTATAAAAGTGCTTTAAAAAGGTAATAGCCTTTAAATTTGAAAACTTGGTTTTCGTTTTGAATTTCTGAAGCAATTCTCTAATCGGGGTGTCTGAGGTCTTGCGTTTATTATGTTACACCTTGTTTACATACTATATATAAATATATATATCGAGGTATAAGAGATTAGGTCATACTCCACCACGCCGATCCAGTGCGGATTGATGGATGCAGGTTTGTTGCCACCTGCTGTTGAAACTTATCCAGCCGCCTTTAAGGCTTCCAACTCGGCTTAACGACTACCACATTAAGTGGTAGCCGGGACTAACGGAGACAACAAAATGCCACAAACGGTCACCCATCTCGGGTCGACCGAGTCGAACGCTGCTTAACCTTGGTAATCGGTAAGAAGATCTAGAGGTAAGAAGGTCGCACAGCGCTACGAGGCGCTCGTAGCGCTGTGCGACTGAGCACGTAGGATTAATTCCTGTATTGTGGGTGCGTTTACAAACATGAAAATTCATATATAAAAATCCCTGAGCACCTTTTACGCAATTATAATTGTTTACTACATCAGTCATGTAGGTTTTCCACGTATCATAGCTTTTTAATTGCATCATTGACATTTTGTCATCCTAGGGGATTTACTGGATCATAAAATTTCAGCTTAGGTATTGTCCTTCTGTTAGTCATTAGGTTAGATTAGTAAATATGCTAGGTCTAATAAAATAAGACATTATTTTTTTATATATATTATTTTTATTGGGTAGATTTTATATGAAAAATGTCCATGAATAGCTTACGTTATAGGAGAGCATATTACCTGATGAAAAAGTGCTCGATCGATTTTATACAAATAGTTAATGCTCTAAAATTGCATTTACGATACCTATAGAAATGAATGGTGCTATTTTTCTCTTGAAAACACGGATCCTCAATAGGCAACTTGGTTTGATTGATATTTTTGGTCTCAGCATTGCCTCAAATATTTGTGGTGATCAGAGCATTGCCTGCAACTTCCCGTACTGGTTCAGCGTAGTGGAGCATAATCTAATCGCAAAACAGTGGGACAGTTTAAGCAGATATTTTCAGCATGTAAATGTTTAGGTGCCAATAGAATTCTTGTGCTGTATTATATAATATTAGCCCTGTTAAGAAAACTGTCCCACTGTTGGGCACGGGCCTCCTCTCTAACTGAGAGGGTTTAGGCCATAGTCCACCACGCTGGCCTAGTGCGGGTTGGCGAACTTCACACACCTTCGAGAAACTCTTAGGCATGCAGGTTTCCTCACGATGTTTTCCTTCACCGTTAAAGCAAGTGATAATTAATTTTTAATACGCACATGCTTTCGAAAAGACAGAGGTGCGTGCCTGGGTTTGAACCCGAGACCTTTGACTTTGCAGTCCAACGGTCTAACCACTAGGCTATCACTGCTTATTATGATGATATAATATTATGATGACTGATATAAGATGACTTTTCCAGGTGGTCATTTGGAGTACTCCTGTGGGAGATTATGACGCTGGGCGGCACGCCGTACCCCACTGTTCCTGGCCAGTATATGTACCAGCACCTCAGCGCTGGGCATCGGATGGAGAAACCGCCTTGCTGTAGTCTTGAGATGTAAGTGTGATCTCGAATATATCATCGAATTTACCGGCTTTTGTGCTGTTGTTTAGTGATAAGAAGTAATCCGTGTATGTGTTAGGTATAGGCTATTTTGCATTGTTCAGGTTCAGTTCATAAGACAGTGAAGGGATGGGATACTGATGGAGATTTAGTCTGACTTCTCAAAGAAGTTATCATGCTAAATCTTCGAAACTAGCAACTGGTTGAGAGGAAGACAGAACCAGAACACACACAGAAGACAGAACAGAAACCTAAGAGACTTTCTTAAGACGTCAGAATCCTTAAGTCTATCCCAGAAGAAAGACGTTTCTAATCATACGAGTATGTCAGCCTGTGTGTTTATGTCTTAATTTAATTTTACTTAATTTTTTTTGCTACTGCAAAAAGCAGGTATACCTGCAAAAATCAGGTATTTTTGAAACACCAAAATCGTTTTTTACCCGGCATAGGTCACCATCCCGTCAATAACAGTATTCAACATACTAAAACATCACAGCACATGCAGACAGTCTCATTACAGTTTTTGTTGGGGTCTCTACCTAACCGCATCTTTTCCCAGAACCACCATTTGTGTCTACATTGTTGGACCAGGGGAAACACATACTCCGTTGGTCTATTTGGTAATTAAGAAAATAAAGTCAAGAGTCTCCGTAACCGGCGAGCGTGTATGAGACGAACTATGAGAGTCGAGGAAGCCAGAGAGGTATGTAAGGAAAGAACCTGTTGGAACTCTGTACTCTCTGCCTACCCCGCAAGGGATCTGGCGTGAGGTTATAGATAGATAGATAGAAGAAAATAAAATTTACTGCCCTTCTTGTTCTTTAGATGATCTATGGCTATAAGGGTTAAATAGATTTGCCCTTTGTTAAACTTAAATTTTTCTTTTTCAGTTACATGCTAATGCGCGAATGCTGGTCCTTCTCGCCCGGCGACCGGCCGTCATTCACCGAACTGGTCGAGGATTTGGACAAGATCCTCACAGTCACAGCCAACCAGGAGTACCTGGACCTAGGCCTGCCTCAACTGGACACCCCACCATCCAGTTATGATGGCTCTGGAGACGAAAGCGACAGTGACTTTCCTTTTATTAAGTAGACTGGAAGAACCTGAAGGTGTCAGCATCAGGAACTGACTTCTGATAAAGGTTGAAGGTGTTTAGGAAATTTTGTTGGTTGGAGATGTGGTTACCGCGGTTTTGAGTCCAGTTCGAGAGCGGGATTATTATTAGCGGAATTTCTGCGTTACATTAACAAATCTCGGATTTGAGTAAATACCAGGTTATACGCAATATTTCTTGAAGTGAGGAAGATGTTATTGCTATTTTGACTTGAGTTACTTTGAATTAGTATATTCGGAATGCGATTATGGCAGAATCGGATTATTTAGATCAGATTTCTGGTGCTACTAAGGTAGGTATTGCTGGTTAATCGAAATCACTATGTCGGTTGACTTCAATATATCGGTATCTAGGCGTTCAAGATTCGTTTGATATTGCGCCGTGTAGTCGATTATTTTCGAATTATTCGAATCGAGTTCGATATTGTAGTGATTAAAACCATCACCAATAACTAGTTGGGGTTGAAATGAAAGATAGGCAAGGTTTAAGCGAGTTAAGTATGAATTGAGAATGTGTGTAGATATTATGCCAAATGGCTACTACAATTTTGATGTTATTAAAAAAGTCTCAAGTTTATGGGTCGTTCAGTTATTTTTTTTTTGTGCACCAAAGATGCGAATATGAAACGTACTGCTTTCAAATAGTATGGTCAAGTTATGCATTTAGTTATAGATATCTTTAGGTAAAAGGAATCTGTTTTATAATGTGTCATGTAAATATATTTTGAAGGTAACGACTTTAAGGTCAGCAGAAAAATTAAAACCCGCCATTTTATAGCAAATAAAGGTAGAAAGTAAATTGGATATTTAATAGCTAGTAGAAAGATTTAAGATGTACTACAAACCTGGTGAATCTCATCAGCGGCATTATAACAGTATGCAATGCAAAACTAAACTATACCTAATTGAATGAATGTTGAATTTTGAAAGTTCCTACTGGGATTCAGTTCAGGGCAAGGTTTTATTTTTTCTGGGCCCATAGACAAGTTGACTTTATGCACTCGCTAAGACGGAAAGCGGAAAATGAACACACGATATTTTACCACCAAAAGGCAATTGGTCAGAGTAAGGCGCTATCGATTGTGGAAAGAAAAATGCTGCAAACATTTCTCTTGTCAAGGCTCTCTGGTCTGGTATACTTCTTGTATCGTATCCGTCTATAGGTTATATTTCGTAGGTTATATCACCATTTATAAAGTTATTAAGAAATATAAAGATCTGAAGGTTTTTAAAAAATACCTATATTTTGTGTAAGTAGTTTACTTTTTGTGAAGTTTTTGGAAAGAGTGAGGAACTTTTCGAACTTAATTACGATCCCACCTACAACTATACTATTGTCTGTGTTTTAATGTCATGACAAAATATCCTTAGGAAAAAATGTTAGTAGGTAAAGTTATGAACAATTTTGTCGTGAAATAAATCTAGATTTTTTATTTAATTATTTATGTAATGACTTTCGTTGCGAACTGTATCAAGTTGATGGGAGAAAAGTCATTAAAAATTATGATATTGTATATACATTATGATATTATATCATAATTTTTAATGAATTTTCATTTAATTAGTAATTTGATTTATAAGTATAGATTATTTATTCTTAGGTTTCATATGCGACACAAAGTATTGCATAATATTTACTGTAAATAAATTTAAAAATAAAAGGATTCCTTTTAGGAATAGCTTGTAAATAATTATACTCTAGTACCAAAGTTTATTTGCGTTTTTTTTTGTAATATGTTTTTAAAGCATTTGTTTTATTATATTTTATTAAAGAGATGTTATCCATGACAAGTTAGAGTTAATAATAAATAAAAAAGAATTCAACTCTCTAGTCTTTTGGGCAAAAAGAAAAATAACATAAACTTTTTAAATTAAAGTTTTCTAGGAAAGATTATTTTGGCTGTAATAGATATTTTTCCAAATGAGTCTTCTGTTCTTTTTTCCCAATTATATTCAGTGAGATTTTTTTTCAATTTTCCCGTATTTATTTTGAGAATGCATTTCACCACCAAATCTATTTTACGTACTTAATAACGTTATGATAATATCTATATAACCAATTAGTAAAAGAAATTATTATGAGATTATTATGTAAATAGTAGTTTATTAAGAATGTTCTACTCATTATGTAATGGGAATCGAATCATTTAAATATGAGTATGATAAGGTATGTTTTAGAGAACAAAGCATTTAATTTAAAACGCAAACGGTCACAGCAGTTTTTTAATGATGTTTTTCAATTGAAATGTGATTTGTCTAAATTGTGGATAGGTTTTTTCATGATTCTATGTTAATACCATTTTGAAGCCTTAATTCAGAATTGCTTTGAATTATATTTATATGAAAGCTGTATCTAAATAAGAAGTGTGTTGTATTGAAACTCCTTGTATGTATATTTGAAGAATGATTTATGTGGGTCTAAATTGAATGTAAGAATATTGAAATTAAAATTTATAGTGCGAATGTATCTTGTGTTTTTAATTATCTCCTTCCCTTGTAAATCCTAATAAACTGTGTGTGTGTGTGTGTGTGTGTGTGTGTGTGTGTGTGTGTGTGTGAATGATGTACGCTGTTGGCCGCGAGGCCTTTACAGCTTCACCGAACTTAAATGCGAGCGTGCAACCACTACGCTCTAGCCAGCCAGAAGGGCAAGAGGCGACATACTCGAGGCGCCCTCGGTTGGGACAGTCGCTGTAGGGGGACGGGTGCACTACTAAGTGCACCGGTCAACCGCCGGCTATGAGAGGGGATCTACTACTACGTCGTCGTCGTCGCCCGTATTCTTAGCGGAAAGAAGGGATGACAAAGCATCGGGGGGGTCGGTGAGAACATGTCGCGGCCGGCGGTGGCGGCAAGGGTCGGGGGGGAGATCGTAGTCGGCGGTGGCTACGATTAACGGATTCGCATAGGTAGATGCGTTCGCGAAGTGACGTGTTGACGCCTTTTTAATAAAGGCGCGAATAGGTTCGAGGCCTAGATCGGAGTGGAGACCTAGATCGGAGTGGGGACCTAGATCGGAGTGGGATCCTAATAAACTATTGATTGAACTTTGTTCAACAAACGTGTTCGTAAGAAAAGTATAAGTGATTGTTTAGTGCAACCACAGCTTCTAGGCGCATTACGGGGTCTTCTAATAAAACACGTGATTTTTTTCTGACTAGCCGGCCTTTTCTGTCTGCATTTATTTTGAAGTATGGTCGTTTTATACACTATGGAGTGTAGAGGTAAGGAGAACCATCTCTGTGTATGAAGAAGTGTCCGTCGAGAAGCATCAAATTGTGGTGGCGCTCCAAGAGATGAATTTTAAAGATAGCGCCAATAGTTTTTAGAGTAGGATAGCGAATTGAACAAGGAAAGAAAAACTTCCGCTTTGTGAAAGTAATATAAAACGTTTATAAAAATTAAATCACTCTCCACATTTTCTCACAGCGGTTTCATAGGTTATATTTACTAAATTATTTTGGACTACGTAAATAGTTGAGGTTTTATATAAGGCAGTTTCATCAACTATACTAGTCACCAAAGATATTAAAATTTTCAACTCAGCACACTATACTCCGCTAATAACTGCTAAATTCATATCATTCTCTCTTACTACGCTAGCGCTATTGTGGTGAGTTTTTGAGTTGTGATTTGCTGCTTACAGCTGGAAACTTTTTCAACTTGTCCCCCGTATAAGTCGGTTCTCCTTACCTCTACCCTCTATATTTTACACGAGTAAATTTATTAGCAAAATCCTTTTCAATGTTATGGTATCCTGGTACCTACTTAGTTTCCTACATATATCATTATTCTAGATGTGCGGATTTTTAATTATACGTAATCTACCTACATGAAGATAAAAAATATCGTAAGACTTAATAATATAGTTTGCTTAGAAGACTATTTTTTTTTTTTTTAACGTAGCCTCACACTAGGATTTATTCCTGTGTCGTGGGTGCGTTTACAAACATGAAAATTCACAAACACAAATACCCAGACCGGAACAAATAATTGTGGATCACACAAAGATTTGTCCCGTGCGGGAATCGAACCCGCGACTATTAGACACAGTGGGCGGAGCAGCTCAAGCTCTTAACAACTGCGCTAAATCGCCATCTATCGATTATCTAGCGAAAGTAGCACTATTATTTCTATATTTTAGTAGATGCCGTTGCATAGCGCTACATACGAATTGGGAATAAATCTAAAAACTTTATTAGCGACTTTAATGTAAGAAGTGTTTTGGGGGAAAACCTTATACCATGCGATGGGAGATTAGAAAATCAAAAAGCATACTTATATTTAAATTTGTTTATTATATTTTTTGTCAATATGGCGTCGCCTTTACAATACATACAAATATTTGTAGAAAAATTATGCTAATTGAATATTCACATACATTTTCTATTTATTTTCATTACATTTAAATTGCCATACAGTACATTTTATTCTTATCACATACAGTTTTATAGGGTATCTAGCGTATGATTAGACGTCTTTAAAACAAAAAAAATACTTAAAATATTTTTAACAACACAGAATAACATTATATAAATTTCTATTACAATAATTTAAAATGAAAACATGATTTGTTTAAAGTTAATCACAAAAGTAAACTTAATAGCTAAATTATATTCGAACATAATACTATCATTTTCAAAAATATTTGGTATTCTCACGTTTGTGCGTCAAATATTTCTAGAAATTTATACAGTCTATGTTTGATCCTCAGGATTAATCAACTTGCCGGAAGAAGAATTAAGCTGGCTGTGAAAATGACTTATATACGGCGATCCGGAATTGAGGTATAATACCGAAAAATTGTTACAATTATACATCAACAACTTCTTGTTTGGTGGATCCGAAACGTGGCGTCACGTTTGGACTGATCCATAAATTTAAAGTCACTCAGCAAGCTATGGAAAGAGCTATGCTCGGAGTTTCTCTGAATCCGGAACGAAGTCATTCGACAGAGAACCAAAGTTATTGACATAGCCCACCGGATTAGTAAGCTGAAGTGGCAATGGGCCGGTCCCATTAGCCGAACAACCGATGACCGCTGGGACAAACGGATGAGTGGAGACCACGGACTGGCTCCGTAATGCAGGACGCCCTCAGGCTAGAAGGAGCTATGAACTTCGTAGGGCGGCTAGCAGAAACTGGATGAGAGTAGCCAAGGATCATACCCATTGACGTGCACTTGGAGAGGCCATGTCCAGCAGTGGACTGCTATAGGCTGATGATGGTAATGATGATGAACTTTTGTCTTGCAACAACTTTTATTCGGTTGCCCCATAACTTTCGCTAGCAATGGCATAAATAAATTAACCCATTCGTACCTTAAAAGTTAAAATGGTCCCGTTCGTCTCTCATTTAAAGATTATGTCAGAGATTTGCAAATAAAATAAATTGTCAGTACTGTGACATAAAAATCAAATTAATATATACTACTACTATTATTATTTTCAGACCAAATACTTATATAGAACGGAAGGCGAACGAGTGCTGTGAAAAGGGGCGAATAGACGCTATTAAAAAGCAAGGGACGAAAACAGACGACGAATGGTACAAGAGCATTTGCTCTACAACTTTTATTTTTCGCAGTTGGTTTTTAGTTTTTAATACAAATTGAACAGTTGATAAAGTGAAGTAGTAGAAAGTGAAAAAAAAATTGAGAAAATAAAAAGGTGTGGCACAAAAGTTGTTTAAACTAACGTGTGAATGCAACAACCTTAGCATTATACCCTAATTCCGAATCACCCAGTACAGTGTCAATGAAACTTAACCTTAAGAAAAATAAACTTATCTATGATCTTTACAAATCTCAAGGCTTCCAGTGCCTACGCTCTTTTTTCAACAATTTCTGTCTTCATGTAAGGAGCGTCTACCATTTTTATCCAGGCCCCTATTCTACTAATGAAATTCCGCTCAATATTATAGGATTTGGGCTATGGCGTCCAGTAAGCGTATATCACAATATCTTTCACAAAGCTATTATAATGTTACTTTACAGTAAAAAGGGATGTGGATAGTTTATAGCTCTGCCTCTTTTACACGGCAAAGTAAGATTATAACAATTCTTTCAATCCAGGGCCTGGACTCTATAATTGGACTAAATGGCGAGCGCGTAAATCTACTCACATTTTCGTGACATAATTATTTGAAATAACTGTCTGATTCACATTTCTCTAATGTTATGGGTAGGGATGGAATGTTTGAAACACTTATGCAAAGTTTTTATGACATCAAAAATTACCGAAGGGAGATTACCATACTTCTGTATTACAGTTTCAATATTATGTCCTAGAATCAACTAACCCTCAATTTTAGGAATTCTTCTACGTTTTGTTATGGAGATCGTGCATTATTCGACATATGGATATAACTATAGTAATCATAATATAACGATACTATAAGTCGTATAGTTTAAACTTGTCGCCACATGTAAGAAAATTAACACAAAATGCTTCATTATAATATTGGTATTTTGAAGCATATAAGTTGGTATTTTGGAGCATATCCACCTGCCAAGTTGCCTAAAACTTGTAACTGTTCTTATGGGTACTATCTGTGCCCGCAACTTCGTTAGCGTTATATTCAGGTAACTATATTTCACCCTCCAAGATTTTTTGAGAGAAAAGGTCCTTGTCGAATTTGATCAAAATCTCAGCGGTTTGGTCGTGAAAAAGTAACAGACAGGCAGAGTTGCTTTCGAATTCATAATATTGGTATAGATTACTTTCGAATTCATAATATCGGTATAGATTATTGGTATAAATTACAATTTATCGGGAAGTATTTTTTACAGCAATAATGTTAAGTCCGTATCAATTTTTTTCAAACTGTGGTATATGTATATGGCAAAGCGACGACACCGGTTTCAAACGAAATCGTACGCTATTTCCCTTGTAGTATTGTATTATTACGATTCTGTGGAAATAGCCCCGTCGTAATTAGCCATTCAACAGTTCGCTGTACCATTCCTTGGTACATCCGTTTGTTTTGACACGGCATCAATCGTCAATCATAACACCGCTATATTCCCAAACGCACTATTGTAATGGAACAATAGAGCTGGGGCTGTAATAACTATAATGACAACTTACTGAACATTTTTGAATTAAACTGGTTTACAAAGAGAGAAGTGATGCAGATAAGAAATGAAATTGAACAATAAACACGTTACAGAACTCTTCAACCTAAGTATTCTGTTAGAATTAAACTTATCTTAAGTAGGCAACGGAAAGCATTCGAACTATCATCTCAAGTTATCACATTTTTTTTTAATATTATCTTATACAACTAATAATCCCGTATTGAACAGGATAATTTAACTGCTATAAACAGCAATAGTAATAATTATTTAGCTACTGTTGAAGCAATTAATAATTATGATAATTTGCAGCCATTTTTAGAAAATGCTTAGCACCATCGAAAGTGTTTTTGAACTTATCATAATTTTCATGAAGGAAATTAATTTCTCTTTTGATAATTATAATACTAAAAAGCCAAGGTCGAAAATGTTAGAAATGCAACATCCTGATGGATTACAACTAGAGTGATGATCACATAGCAATATTTCAAAGCTACGCTTCAACCACATAGGCGAATTTGAAAAGAATTAAGCTGCGCATAATTTAGCAAATTTACAGCCAAACCAGAAATGACGTTAATCACTCCTACAGACCGGCGATTTGTAAATATCATCTACTCTTTGGTGGCCTCCGAGCCAGGCAGTTAGGAAAACGACGTATCTCACTCTTTCTTACTACTTCCCAATGTGTCAAAACTAAATTCAGATAACTCCGATACAAATATGCCAATAACTGAAGCTTATCGATTACAGATACAGTCGACAATAATCTTAATAAACCATCAAAAACAGTCAATTTAAGTCATACTTTCATGTCAACTGGAGCATATATACGCATTGAGTTTTCTAGAACAAGTCCATAACGTCCCATCACACTCAAATCACATATTGACACAGCGCAGTTTCTTCTCTGGGACTCTGGACGCATATTGGTAACTAGGCACAACTGCTTTCGCCTCAGCTTTTTCTTCTTGTCTTTCTTCTCCCATTAAACTCTTCAAGCATATCTTCATGTCTGCTGCGAATTTCTGTACTAACCTTTCTAGGGAAAATAGATGTTCATCTAACGCCTCCGGAATTTCTTCTCTCATAAAATCTGCCAATTTAAGTAAGTATTCTACGTTTGAGCCAGAAGATCCGTGGCATTCTAGAATTTGTTTAGCTATATCTGGCAATGGAGCTGCACCAAGCCAGTGTTGGTTTTCCGGTACAGCAATGTAAAGGAGAGCGTCTTTTTTGTCATTACTACTAGAAGTACTAGAACTACTGGAAGGTAGAAATATGGAAGGACGTGGGTGGAAGTTTACTGTATAGGTCCTGTAGCCTCCGAGTTGGCACTCTCTTGTGGTGAGGTATGGCAAAGCCGCGTTGTTTTCGGCTGATATCAAAAATGCTTTGCCCCATGTGATGCCCTGGAACAAATAAACAATACAATTAATTTATGTCTTGTTCAGTAACATAATTTTCAAGTGAAGTCGTCGATTTATTTACATTATCTTTGCATATCAGACAACCTTCTTGTTATTGTGTGACACTGATATTTTTACCAAGGCCTACCTATATCCTAGGTCATTTTAACATGTCGTTCCCTATCAACTTTTATTTTGTATCAATGAATCTACCAAATGATTGCAAATCTTGTAAGATAATCACATTATAACTTGTAAGAGAACTCGAGGGTCCATGTACCCGTTATGATATCAATGTGCTTGCACTTCAGAGGTCATTGTGTAAGGATTTATTTTTGGGTTACATTTGTTTACTCATCAAGTCTTCTTTGGGCTTACTGACTTAACTCGTATATAAACAAATTAAAGTACAGTAGTTTGACTCGTCCCCTGAAGATTATATGTACATATTACAGTCAAAAATATTTTTCTGTAGCAATAAAAACAATATTAACAAATATTAAACATTTCCTAACTGCTGGAATATACAAAAAAATCTTAAAACTAACATACTGTTTTGCAAAGCTTATCATATCAGACGACTGCTTGACAACTGTGGGTTTATTTTTGATTATAGGGTTTGTCTAGACAATTATCAGATAAAAGTGATCCAAATTGTTACTTCACTTTTGCTACTTTTATATTATCTGCTGCTCTTTCTTTCTTATCACGAACTGCGTACTTAGTTTTATCTTGCTTGTAATGATTCCATGGAGCTATAGCGTTCACGAAAAAAGGTCAAATTTCATAACATTTTTAATTTTATTACAACAAATTTAATCTTTAAGTTTTGTTTAGTAATTTAATTAAAGTCTGTATTATTAGTACAAAATTGTAAAGGGCCTGAGTTTGTATATGAAAGCTCCTAAAAAAAATAATTCATTATCATCAGCTGATCGGAATTCACTACAGAGCGTAGAAATCCACAAAGATCATAAATCTGATCAATGCTTGCAATTGAATTTTGAGAGGCATCTAAACAATATTTAAACACAAAAATCTGTCAGTTTGCGCGTTTGTTTTTTTTCTGTGGCTTATAGTCTGATTTAAAACGTGAGTACAATATAACTTTAAATTTTAGAGGATTTTTAACCTTGGCTAAATATTGAGTGTGCATAACTTAATAAATAAGTGAGGATATTCACCAAGCCACTGCACGCCTCATCTGCATGAATATCGATAAGATAAATAGGCACGCGTGACCTGTCAATGTTTATCAGACTGTTTGCAAATATCCCCTTCATTCACTTTAATGTGTCCGGTGTTTACATCGCTATTACCAGGTGCTTTATTCTAATAATTAGAGCCTAATTAAGAAGTGCGTCATTCTGACAAATCCTAATAATTTTAATTAAGATTTTTTATGACTTTGAAGTTGGCAAATATAATGGCAAAAGGTAAGTTAATGAAGGAAGTCAGGGAATTCTTTCCCAACAGTAAGACACAGTAAGTTAGAAGAAGAAATATTTCTTTGAAAAATGGCACCATGTACAGGACTGACTTTTAAGATTTAATTATTTTATAACATATTTCAATCTGCTTACACTCAGATTTCCTTGGTATTTCATAGCAATAAATATAAATAACGGTACCGACGGAATTTGAATGCTAAAAACATTAAAGATGATTCAAAATAATTTAGCTTAATAAATGCCGTTCTGTCTTGCCTGTGCCTTTGGGAAGCCCCGGCCATAAGAGTTTAAAATATCCCCTATAATTAACTTGAATTAGTTAATAATATTATTTGATAAACACGTGAACCTTTACCGCTATTCAGGCTATTACTAGCAACGCCATCTATGGAGTATCGTAAACAACCTTTCGAGAATACCGATAGAAAATTAAGACAAAGAAATATTTGGCATTCCTATTCAACTGAGTTTCTTCGATTCTGCGCTATTGCCAAAACCAATAGTGCGTATATTTAGAATGATGATTTTAGTAATAAAGGAATGTTAATGTTGGCTATACATAGACTGGTTGGAACTGGTAAATCGGGTGCTCTTGAAATAGTCCAAGGTAATCGATGTATTCAAACATCTATAACGCATTTTAATGAAGTTGAAATGTATGCTTTTGTATTTGGGACAACAGATGTTCTCTTTATCGTATCTTAAATAAATAAAGACACCCGGTTTATAAATTAAATGTTTAATTGTGCTCATTCCCAGAAAATACATTAAATATTGCTAAATATGATAAGGTTAGAATACGCGGTTTATCAATTCGATATCCATCGCCTTTTTGAGTGATTTCAAAAATATCAGTGCCTAGCTTAAAAACATGGCCATCTCAAAAATGAAAGTACTTCTCAAGCCGTAAGGCAAAAAATAATCTGTTTCGGATCTTTAGAGTATGAAATTCAAATTGTCTTTGTTATTATTTTAAATTAAGGAAACTATTTAAAATAAATTGACTCAAAGAAGTTGCTACGAAATCTACAGCATTTGAACCAAACACCAACCTAATGAAGTTCACATAATAAATGTGTGACATCATAAAGTTACAATAAAATGCCTAAATAAATTATTAAAAAAAAATGAGACATGACATTTTTACGATGGCATATTTGTTGTATCTATTTAGAGTACATGCCCAGTTCCAAAATCTTCAATATCAATCTTAATATATTTATATTTGCAAATTTATAGTCTATGGCGTAGTACTTTTTTAATGTGAGCAATAATGCTCATCAATTTACTTGTCAAATGTTTATAAAGATAAATTGTAAATAATTAATCTTCATCACATATAAAATACATATTTAGATGCATACTTCAAGATAATATCCAAGAAAACCAAGTTGCTAGCTAAAAAACAGATAAAATCAAATAATCCGAAAGCTTATTTTAAGTGGATATCAAACCTTCAATCATCAGTATAAGATACTCTTTAATGCTTAAGTCGAGTTTCTTTAATTGACAATTGCATACGACGAAGAACATGAAACTATAAATCTACAACACATAAATTCCAACAAATTTTATTGTGACATTTCCTCATTTACTAAGAATTTCCAAAAACACCTTACCCAATTTTCATTGCTAACATTGTTTAGTAACAACATAACTATAAAATTTCGTAACTACCAATGTCGGGTAAAAGATAACACAATTTACATAAGCTGAAACATACGTATTGTTTGAACAACAGAAAATGAACTATGAACTGCGAAAACAATAATTGGTTTGTTATAAGCAGATAATGAATTGACATAACACAATCAACCCGTACTAGGTACGGATATGGTGGGTGCTTTGATGATTCATGTTATAATTACATTATGATGTTATTAAGGGATTCAGATGTGAAGGAGAGGTAATGGGGAATAACATAAGTATGATATATTCTAAATAATGTTATGTTATGTCTGAAACAATTTTATTACATATCATAATAAACACTGTCTCACGTTATAGTATCCGGCATAAAATTTCTGCAATCGTATTTAGATGTTTATTGCAAAGGTTAAAATTTGGAGGTCAACTGGTGTTCCTTTATTTCGTTTTTAATTAGCCTTGGCTATCGCAAGATGTGGTTTATTCAATCTGTTACATTTTCACCCAAAAAATAAAGAAATCAGACATACAAAAACATATTGTTTGGGTCCACTATTTGTTAATCTTATTTAGCTAAGGTAATTGAGACTAAAATAACATTTCTTAATAATCATGAAACACGACTTAACCCGAACCTTGGATTAAATATCAGATCAATCATACCCAAAATCCACTTTCATTATCGACCTTAATTTCAAAAAGCCAAATGACAGACTAACATTTACTTAGGTAAGATGAAGAAAGATAAGGGCAATTCGGACATTATGATTCCTCAAGCCATACAAATTAGGACAAGCAGTTATCACCGCCAAACGAGTCCATGCTGTTATCTTAATAAATCAACAAACATTATTATATTGACAGAGTATTATATTCGCGTATCTGAGTCCTTGCATTATTTACGTGATACATATAATTTGGAGATTTTAAAGGTTTCGCACCATAATAGAAGACGACGAAGGCCACTATGTATTTCATAAGAGTAAATTTCGTATACCAACCTATAATACAGACAACTCTATTCACACCCAAACCGGTAACGCAACAAAATTCAGGTGAAATTGGACATAATCACGTTTCGTTGACACGGCCAATATTAATGAGCCACCATTCAAAAGTATTGGCATGTTTGAACCCACGTGAGCCGACACCCGACAATATGTGCGATCAGACACTGCTGCCAATTTGTAAATCGGCGGATGCAATTTTGCTGTATGACAGGACTTGAACATTGGACGGTTATGTCGACGAAATGGCGACAGTGAGGACAAAAGTTCCTTTGATGTAGAACTTGAAACTTTTTTAAGTTGCTTTTGTTGAAGTATCCCGAAGACGATTTTGAGGCACATTTTTTTATTTTAATTTCTTAATAGAAATTTAGGGATAAGGTTGTAAGTAGGATCTTTAGATCCTATGTTGTTGATTACCTTGTAGTAATCACTGTAGCTTATTTATAACCATCTACTATTATATTCATACCTACTGATTCCGAGTTACCTAGCGTCTTTTAGAAAAAAAAAAATCTTATACCGCGAAAAATTTACTTGCCTACTGGATTATTATAGTTTAGTTTGTCGACCCTGCACTTATAACCCAGAATTACTATAATTGTCATTGTTTTTAGAAAATGTTTATGTTGGAATTGGCAATCCTCCAAATATTCATTGTTTTTTTTATCGTTCAAAATGGGGCTAAGATTGTGGCACCAATGTGTCAAGAATAACATTGTTCGTTGCTCCATTTGGACACTTAAATATAGAAGAAAGAAGACATTTTTGTAGTTAACTACGAGAAAATTTTAAGTTTCATTTCAGTTCTCATGAGACATTTTTTTTATTCATTGTCTGATGCGCGTAAACTGTCAAATAATCTTCTAAATTTCATGTTTGTTATATTATTTGATCGTCTACGACTATGTTTGGTGTGTTTCACAAACTACAATTGTTTGAAATGTAAAATTTTATTTTATTTGATATAGTAGTCAAAAATCTTGATTCAAGGTGTGGTTGTCAATTACAATTTTTTTGTTCATAGCGAGTGTTTGATCACATGCGGCAAAACAAAGTGTCCTTAAAGCACTTCTCACTACTCCTCAATGAGAAAATGTGACAAAACTTTCATCATTTGCGAGTATGTTTTATTAATCCGTGACATTTTAACTTCAAATTTGACCGATTCCGAGCCCAATTTATTAAGTCCTAACTTTCTCGTAAAGGATTGCATATTCAGACACCACACAAATAATTCTGCTGCGACTCTGTAGTCTTTCTTATAGTTCCCTTGCACATAATTATATAAATTAGAAACTGTTTTCATCATGCTTGAAGTATTTTTAATCACAAAGGAACCTAATAATTATTCGTAGTAAACTAATATGGAGGACACGTGCTCAGACACACGTGCTGATAGCAATAAACACGAAACATGTGCGCAATAGCTGTAAAACACAAATAAATAGCCGACAGAAGATGACCGAATGCAACAATGTTTTGTGTAAACAATTCATAGAAGCAGAGGTCAAGGTATATTTGTTAGAAATGCAGAAATCATTTCTGGAAATCTGTACTTAGGTTATTTAAAGTATTTTCCTTGTGAACGGGAAGGGAGTCATCTAATCTGGGAATAAAACAAAGAACGCGATAGCAAGTTGCACAAACAAGACTTGCAGTTGGACTCGAAACAATATTGACGGAAAAGCGTGCATTTTCCTTATCCCGATCAATAGTTTTAGAATAAGTGTGTCACATCTCTAAATTTCAAAAGTCTCCTTCAGTGACTATTTGATAACATTTCCGCATCTAGAGAAAAAGTCCAATCGGAAGGTAAGCGGAAATTTCTAGGAACTGAGTCAACCGGACGAAGCTTTACAAGGACGAGTGACTTAAACAATAGCAACTACAAAAGAACGCCAGCCAAGCGACAAGTCTATGACTTGTTTTTGTCCAAAAAATAAGTAGACCTTAATAGCGGACACATCATTAGGAAGTTCTCGGGGTACTGGTGCGAAATTCTAGACCGACGTTTTTGTTTTAATGCTGGATGAGTAATTTTGTTTTAATGCTGAATCTTTGTTTCGATAATAATACAGAAAAACAAATTTAAGTACTACACTACAGGGTCAACATGAAAATATAGCCTAAAGTTTAAGCATATGAAATGAACTAATGTATAGGGGGCTCGAATGTGTTGATATTAATTTCAACTTACCTATGCAGAATACCTTCTATGATGATTATAATAGATACGTGCAATGAAATATTTATATTAGTTATATAACAATAAAGATACTTATTACAAAAGTCTTATTACAAAGCTCTTATTTTGTAACAACATTCCGTCGGACATACGTAATACGTTAGTAATGAGATGTCTCACACGTAAAACCAGCGCGAGATTTATCTTGTTTTATATATATAATCAGACGACCACTTTCCCATAACAGTCATTGTTCAAAACAATAACAATAATGATGTTATAATAAACATAGTATCACAGGAACGTCAATATGATTATCATATTACTTCAGGTTGTCGCTACGAAGTATAAACTGCACCAGAATTTCAGAATTCAGATTCATTCACTACATAACTGCTTCCCTTCCATATAACAATTTCTGCAGTCCTCATAAGTTTATCTCAGGCGCAACGACTGATTATTATTGATAGTACTACATACCGTATTGCAAAGGATTATCGACATTAGCACGGAGATTCTGATGAAAGGTTCCAGGTTCAACAATCGACAATTCAGTTACGAAACAACAATATAGCATAAAACTATTTACATATATCAGTAGAAGATATACGTGCCCAAGATAGAAACATGTGACGTAAGGAAGAGTAGGCGTATGTGTTGTAGTAGATACAATAAGTGGGAAGCGAAAAGTTGTTTTTCAGACCACAAGTAGCTTATACAGCTCTTTTCCTGAACCATTATGAGCAACTCAATGATGTCAATGAAGCAATTTTCCTTTTACGTAGGGGGGATTTTGTAGGTAAAGAAATTGATTTCATAGTACGTCAATATATAATGTAATTGCTTAAGAAATACCGTCAGAAACGATTATGAAAATGAGCAACCGGCACGATGTGAATCCTACGCACGTCTTTTACAGGTGGCACATTTGGCGCCGAAAAATGTCTGTTTTAAAATTATAGGTTTCAATAAATTTATTTTATAAATAAACAGAAATATTGTTTAGGAATTATATTATTATATTGACATTGTGAATTAACTTATCAAGCTAGACTTGGCGTAATTCGCTAAGGCTGCCTTTCCGCCTGATATGTATCAGCTTTCGAGTATCTTGGCCCTGGTGAAAAGGCTAACGCAAGGTGAGTTGTTGTGAAGATGAATCAATTCCACGAATGACTATTGGCGGGTTTTAAATACATTCTTTGCCGCGAGTTTTCGTAACTTTCTGGTATTGCCAGCCAGATTGCCAATATACTGTTGACAAAAGTAAGGCCCCGTAGGTCCTAATTTTTGTTATTATACATAGGTAATGTCGAAAAATTCGTCACATATATTTCTTCTGGTATAGCTACTAACTAAATCTAACTTGGGTTCAGTTGATCACTGTCCGTTGAAGGGGATTCCCATGTAGTTATTTAACTACATGGGTAAAGCGACTCATTTGTGCAATACCATAATTATCTTACATAGAAATTTGCAAAAAATACTCCAGTACAATTTCAAAACGTAATATTACGCAGTTAAATTGCGACATTGATAAACATCCAAATGGAAAAAAAGTGTTCACTTTGTATTGACCGACTACTCTAAATCACAAAATTATTGGACCAAGTTCCGCACTGACCTGGATGCTGAAATTTGACCTATTGATTCTTTACTTTGAAGCATCCCAATACTGCAATATATTCAACACTCCACCATATTCATTAGCATGAGCGGAAAGATCAGAGAAGTTTAGAACACTACTGTTTGGAATAACAGTAGTTTTCTAAACTTTTCTGATCGTCTAGATTTTACCAAAATTGCATTAAATATTTTATGTGATAGCAGAGTCCATTTCCACGCTACTTGATCTCTATGAAATAGTTCTCACCCAATCCTTTTTACGATATTCCCAGAAAGCAAATTTTTTTTTGCTTCACGGTAATTAAACTTGGAATTTATCTGTACCTGATTGGAGCATATTCGAGTGGCAATCACGTACCGGAAAGTTTAAGTGGGCAGGCCCCTACAAGGTTAACCGATGACCTGATCAAGATTGCTGGTAAAAGCAGGTGATCGTGATGGCGATTTTTGGGGAAGGTCTTTGTCCTTCCGTGGAACTTTTTCGGCTGATGACAATGATGAATATTGACAGATGCTGGCACCAATTGGAGACATTTCTCTCATTCTATCATCGTATCTGATATTGCTAACAAGACAGCAAATTGGCAATAACGGTATAAAGCAACCGCTGATTGACCGTAATCAATCAATCACTTGCCCAAAACTAAGATAATTAATGTCATCAGATAAAACGAAGCCGTCAATACGGTTTCGAAATATTTAGTTAATCTAATTATCTTGGAGTTAGCTATGGGAAGGATTACAACTGATTGGCAACGTAGAAAGGTGACTTCCTAGAAGATATTGGTGGAAGCTAATAATATTTTAATGATTAAAGAAGAAACTGTGGAACCATAACAAAACGTTACAACTTAATTGTTTCCTAGGTATAACGGTAGGTATAACGAAATATTCAATTTATTAAATTGATACGCTATACTTACTACAAGGCGTTAAGAAATTTAACGGCCATGAAATCAATTTAAAGTTTATCATGGGGTAAACAATATTGCCAATTTGGCAATACGACGCAGTTTCAGACGGTTATTAGATTTACAATTTGCGGTTAATTTCACCATTGGTTTGGTTTGAGAAATGTACTGACGCAAAATTGTGCCGAAGATATAAGGGTTCAATTTCTAACAAATAACACACATAATAAATAAAAATGGGTGATGGGTACATTTCTCAATAGCACAAAACTGGTCGTTGGGGCCATCTTCGGGTAAGCCTTTGTTAGGACAACAGAAAGTTATTTAAGTTCAGTTGATAAGCTATCAACGCTGTATTGGACGTTTTTTGGTTGATGATGAAAAATTAGTTTAACAGTCCACATCGACTGTTAAATGAATAATGAAATCCAATAAATATTAACCACCGCCGACTACTCTTTGATGAACGAACGTATCAGTATATCCTGTTTACTTCATAATTACTTCCTTATTACCTATTAAAATTGTATTACAATGTGTATAATGTGTATTACAAGGATGTTCACGATTTCCATCTTTTATCTATATTATCATGCCTGATTCCTTCCGAGGCAGGCAGAGAGTACAGACCTCCAACAGGTTCTTTCTTTACAGACCTCTCTTGTTTCCTCCACGCTCATAGTTCGTCTCATACACGCTCACCGGTTATGGAGACTTGACATTCCCATCAAGGAAACACAGTTTATTTGCTCAGGACTTACTATTGATAATACTTTATTAAACCACATAGTATTAACTATCATTTATTCTGAAATATATCTTCAAATTTGTACCTAAATTAACCTTAAGAAATCACTTACGGACCGACCTTTTAACCGACGGACAACAATGTCCGTCGGTTAAAAACCTTATTCTCAGAAACAGGTAGAGTTATCAAGTTGAAATTTATAAAAAAACTACGGTCTAGATTCTTTTGGTGGTGTAAAACATTGAAGCTTTTAAGTTAGTGCGTTTGTCCCTACTGATTACCCTGAAATTATGAAATTCAGCAAGATGTAAACTTGAATAGTACAAGTAAAGGAATATTTGGGGGAGACCTATATCCTGCGATAGACGTCTTTCAGATGATAATGATACCCGTCCATTATCATTTGCTTTAATAACTAATGCAATTGCCACATATAAGTTTCATTAGTTAATTACATATGTAGAATTATTTAGTTTCCTTAAAGACTATTTTATCGGTTTTTGTTTATAACAACTGGCGGGTTATCGGTGGGCTTGTGTCAAACGTGTTTTGCGATTAATGAGCATTTAAATATGTGGTATTGTTAATTAAATCAAGCGGTACTATATTTAAATCTATTGTCAAGACATTGATGAGTTTAGTCATTGATCAAATATTGCACGCCACACGAAAAATGGCACCACCAAAATGAAGACAAAAGTGGACGGTACTAAAAATGATCAGTCTTCCGCTTTTTGCAAATACAACTTTAAAGTGATACGTATAAGGTTCAATATGCCCTAATATATTTATTTTATAACTATAACTATTCACGTAGATATGGGGAAGTTTTTTGGTATAACTTTTAAACGGGACTGTGTATCTTATGATATATCGATGCGTTTAGGGCACTAATTAATATTTATTATCTATCTATAATATGATATCTTTGTGAAATGGGCGTTTAATAGTACTTTAGTAACATACAGAGAACCTTCTATTGCACATATCCAAAACCCCGAGAACTTTCGACTCGAATTGTCAAACCGCTTCGAATTGCTAGACAGCAGCGCATCAGTGGACGAAATCAACAATAGGTTGGTAGAGACTGTCCATACGGTCGGGTCCAAGCATTTTAAGCCCCACCGTAAAAACACATCTGACTACACCCGAAACCTTATGGCTGAGCGACGTACCATGACACTCCAAACCTCCGATGATGCTAAGTCCTATAGGCAGCTCAATGGACAGATATTGAAGTCCTTGCGACACGATTTACGGTCCTTCAATACAAGACGTATTGAGGAGACCATAGAGCAGAACAAGGGCTCCAAAGTGTTTGCAAGAGACGCGTCTATTGGGCAAAGCCAGTTGACGAAGCTGAAGACGGAGGACGGAAACGTAACGTCGAATAGGTCAGAGGTGCTCAGGGAGATAGAGAGGTTCTATGGGCAGTTGTATACCTCAGTAGCTGAACCTGTTGTTAACTTGGTAAAAGACCCAAGAGCCAAGCTAACCCGACACTACACTGAAGATATCCCGGACATCAGCCTGTACGAGATTAGGATGGCTCTCAAACAACTTAAAAACAACAAAGCGCCGGGTGAAGACGGAATTACCGCAGAGCTTCTGAAAGCGGGCGGATCGCCGGTACTTAAAGTCCTTTAGAGGCTGTTTAATTCCGTCTTGCTCGAAGGAAAAACGCCGGAAGCGTGGAACAGGGGTGTGGTGGTACTCTTTTTCAAGAAAGGTGATAACACTTTACTGAAGAATTATAGGCCCATCACACTGCTGAGCCATGTTTATAAGTTGTTTTCGAGAGTCATCACGAATCGTCTCGAACGCAGACTTGATAACTTCCAGCCTCCCGAACAAGCCGGTTTCCGGAAAGGCTTTAGTACCATAGACCACATACATACGCTGCGGCAGATTATACAGAAGACCGAGGAGTATAATCGGCCACTATGCTTGGCGTTTGTGGACTATGAGAAAGCCTTCGATTCGATCGAGACTTGGGCGGTTCTTAGATCTCTCCAGCGATGCCGCATTGACTATCGGTACATTGAAGTGTTGAAGTGCTTGTATAATAACGCCACCATGTCAGTCCGAGTACAGGGGCAGTGCACGAAGGCGATCTCCATAAAAAGAGGAGTAAGGCAGGGAGACGTTATTTCTCCGAAACTGTTTACGGCCACCTTAGAGGACGCCTTCAAGCTCTTGGAATGGCAAGGACTTGGCATCAACATCAATGGCGAATACATCACTCACCTTCGGTTTGCCGACGACATTGTGGTCGTGGCGGAGTCGCTGGAAGATCTAGGACGAATGCTCGGTGACCTCAACAGAGTATCTCAACAAGTGGGTCTTAAAATGAACATGGACAAAACGAAAAGAATGTCTAACGTCCATGTCGTACCCACCGCACTCACCGTTGGGAACTCTACTAAGTTGTCGACGAATACATTTACCTGGGACAGGTAGTCCGGTTAGGTAGGTCCAACTTTGAGAGAGAGGTCAATCGACGAATCCAACTCGGCTGGGCAGCGTTCGGGAAACTGCGCAATATCTTCTCATCCAAAATACCTCAGTGCCTTAAGACTAAAGTTTTCAGTCAATGTGTGTTACCAGTGATGATATATGGATCAGAGACGTGGTCTCTTACAATAGGTCTCATAAAAAAGCTCAGAGTTGCTCAGCGAGCTATGGAGAGAGCTATGCTCGGCGTTTCTCTACGCGATCGAATCAGGAATGAGGAGATTCGTAGAAGAACCAAGGTCACCGACATAGCCGTTAAGATTAGCAAGCTGAAGTGGCAATGGGCGGGCCACATAGCGCGTAGATCGGACGGGCGTTGGGGCAGAAAGATTCTAGAGTGAAGACCACGTATTGGCAAGCGCAGCGTGGGACGACCGCCTGCCAGATGGACCGACGATCTTGTGAAAATCGCAGGAAGTCGTTGGATGCAGGTGGCATCGGACCGGTTACGCTGGAAAGCGATTGGGGAGGCCTATGTTCAGCAGTGGACAAGTATAGGCTGAGATGAAATGAAGATGAACATACAGAATATTACACGGTCATTTCACGTAGTAATAAGAAAGCGTGTATGTATGAAAGATAGTATCGGTGCAAAAATGAGAAAGGGTATGATCCGTTGCTTCGGGCATATAGGAAGAATGTCGGACAAAACAGATATGCAATGCGAAAGTGGAGGGATTTAAGTAATAGGGAAGACCTAGACTATCTTACCATGATCAAATAGACCGTGTCTTATCTGAAGGGCAAGTTAAGAGTCTCCGTAATCGGCGAGCGTGTATGAGACGAACTATGAGAGTGGCGGAAGCTAGAGAGGTATGTAAGGAAAGAACCTGTTGGAATTCTGTATTCTCTACCTACCCCGCAAGAGATCTGGCGTGATGATAAGGATAGATTGAAAGATTTCCCGGAGTTATAGTAACGCCGCGTTTGGTCACAGCGAATAAAGGCCCATGTTTATGAATATCAAGTCAGATATATCTATTGAATATTGAGTATGGAGTACACATTTTGACAACTTTTTATCTCTCAGAAAGTGTGAGATTTTGGTGTCAACTTTCTGGAACAGATATTTGAGCTTTTCAGACTCAATGTTGAAAAGATATCGTGATTAGATCAGATTAGACAAAGACCAAGTGCAAATTTCGATCAGCGTCTATAATTTTAAGATATCTTCTGAACTCGACCTGAATCATACTGGTCTCGCACCCGTTCGCCCCGTTTCTTTCCCTTAATGTTATTCGCCGCCTGTTGTACCCACTCACCCTTCTACGGGGCTAAACTCAAATGTTACATTTGGAGACATGTGGGCAAATACTTCAGCAGGTATTTACCTTTTGTGATTACCTAAATTTTATTTAAGTACTTTACTGTAATTATGGGCATTGGACGGCCAAGTCCCAATTCCCCTGAACCCAATTTAAGAGAAAATAAGATTATAAAACGACGCAAATTAAACTGGATCATGTATCGATATCGTGTGCACAGTCCCATCGTGAAATGTGGAACAGTGACGCTAAATAGACACGCTGAAATAGAATTTGTGTAATAAAAAACTTAAATATACTCACTTCCTTATCTTCTATTAGCGTAGCGACTCGGCCGGGCTGCAACAACAGAGATTTCGTTACAATTATTATTGACTAGTTTCTGCGGCCGACTTCGTTTACTTTAGACAGGAACCTTACATTTTTCAGAGATAAAAAATCCTATGTCTTAATCCAGGTAATAGACTTTCTGTGTGCCAAATTTCGTCCAAATCCTTTCAGCCGTTTTTGCGTAATTTCGTAAAAAACATCCGAACGTCTAAACATACAATCATATAAACATAAAAACTTTCACCTTTATGATATTATTAGTAGGATAACCTCCTATCTTGATGCGATGAACGAATAAAGCTGAGTTCGAAAGGTATTAAATACATTATAATAAACTGGAAAAGAAAAACCGTGACGAAATAGTAATGAGCACCAAAATGGGAAGTTAAGACAAGAATGATATTGAAATTTATTGAGGAATGGCTTCAGTAATCTAATTTTATAAGACATAATTATCTAAAGATCATTATTATCAGAGGAAAGAATGACAAAACAGATATACAATGTGAAAGTGGAAGGATGCAGGTTCCGGGGAAGATATAGACTATCTTACCACGACCAAATAAACCGAGTTTTATCTGAAGGAAAAGTCAAGAGTCTCCGTAACCGGCGAGCGTGTATGAGACGAACTATGAGAGTCGAGGAAGCCAGAGAGGTATGTAAGGAAAGAACCTGTTGGAACTCTGTACTCTTTGCCTACCCCGCAAGGGATCTGGCGTGATGTTATAGATAATTATCTAACTGACTGCCTCGTTGGTCTAGTGGCAAAGCGCATCGCTTTGTCATCACGAGGTCCTGGGTTCAAATCCTAGGTCGGTCAAGTGTAGTTTTTCTAGCGAAAACTTCCCAGTACTAGTCCGGAGTCTGGAATTGTGCCCGGTATATGGCAATAGGCTCGCCCCCTGTTACATGGGACCTAACATCGTCGGCGAAACGTGGATGTACTCAGTACACCTCTGCCACCACCACTTGGGGAATATAGGCGTGACGGTGTTTTTTTTTATCATTATCTAAACTACTATGGTTGAAGGAAGTAAAGTTACGTGTTTTTAAGGTCAAATATTTTACTTGGGAATTGACAACGAGTTTGTAAATAACGATTTTATGTAAATATTTATAAGTCCCGTAGCTACGATGAGTAACAAACCAGCCTATACTGTGCCACACCTATAACAAATCGAAGTAAGAGAGATTAGGTCATCCTCCACCACGCGGATCCACTGCGAATTGGTTGAAGCAGGTTTGTGGCCACCCCCCGAGGAGGACGGCGGCGTGGTGTAGCCCACGTCGCCGTGAGCACCGCGTTGGTGCGAGGGGGAGCGTGTCATTATGTCTCTCCCCGAAGGCGGGCTCTTCAGAGCGCAGCAAAATAGGGGCACCGGTGCGTTCCATATGGAGATTCCGGAGCCTCTCCAAAGTGCTGATGTCGGCCACCCTGGGGTTTTTTTGGGTAGGAATCCGCCAAGCAAGCGTCCCCCGAGCCTCGCGGAAGTCCTATGCAGAATTTTCCCCAGGTAAAAAAAGGTATGTTAAAAGTAACTTATCAAGGTTTCCAACTTAGCGACTGCCACATGAAGTGGTAACCAGTATCGACGGCATATCGTGCCGTCCGAAACACAAGAGACGCCCAGAAATGGGAATGTCACAAACGATGACCCATCTCAGACAGACCCAGCAGAACGCTGCTTAACCTTGGTGATCGCTACAAACACCGCGGTGCCACAGCGCTGCAAGCGCTTCACAACGATAAATATGGTACCTCTTTCTCTTGAGTTGAGGTTCGAGAACCACAAGTCATATTGACATAGATCAAGTGTGCATAATATTTATAAAACATGGAACCACAATAAATGAATAAAACACGTATTGTTTGGTATTATTTGTCATGTCACCGAGAACAAATTATACCAATTACTACAACTCATATTCATGAAATTAAATTTAAAAAATCATCACGCAAGTTCCCTTGCGGGGTAGGCAGAGATTACAGAGTCCCAACAAGTTCTTACAGACCTCTATGCAGTCCTCCACTCTCATAGTTCGTTTCATGCATGCTCGCCGATTACGGAGAATATCGAATTAAGTCTTTAAATTAAAATTTCAAGACTTTTTTTGGACAAATACTTCAAAAATTTCACAAAATTAAAAACGAAACGTAATTGTATAACCAGAATCCGGTAGTCTATATATTTTTTATAAATTTGTTTTATAGCATTCATCAAATACATCGATGTTTTATAGTATAAGATATGTATACAATAATAACATTATGGGATAAACAAACGAAAAGATAACTACCGATAATTTGGCCAAGGTTACGAGTTTAATGACTTCATTCATTTGATATTGACCTATCTACGTATTAGCCGACCGGACCGACGACCTCAAAAAGGTCGCTGGGACAGACTGGATGCGGAAGGCGGAGGACCGTGTGCAATGGCGCGTGTTAGGAGAGGCCTATGTCCAGCAGTGGACTGCGATAGGCTGATTGATTGACGTATTAACGGGTAGGGCGGGTAGGATATTGTAGTTACAGGTACAGATTATAAAATAAGTACACTAGGAACAGGAACTAAATATGTAAATCTTTTTCTTTATTTATGATTTCTCGTTGGTCTAGTGGCCAATAATGCGCGCAGCAATTACGAGATCCCGTAACCGGCGAGCGTGTATGAGACTAACTATGAACCTGTTGGAACTCTGTACTGCCTACCCCGCAAGGGATCTGGCGTGAGGTTATAGATAGATAGATTTTTATAAGTATTTTAGCGATATGAGTAACTTTGTATGCCTTTATGGCGGGACATAGAGATCTGTAACCCTATTATTAAATACCACTCATTTGTACCTATTGTTCACAAATAAAGACATTGAATTAAATTGAATTGAACTGTTGTATTTTTTTATACCAGCCCCCGTGTATCTCAAAATTAGACTAAAGACTCTGTAACCTTCATTCTGAACCAAAATATTCGATGAGGTTGTTTTATTTTTGAAAACTGTACGGTACAGAGTACACCCCCATGCGTCATACTTATCTCGTGTGAAAGTGCAAGCACCTTGGAACGCATCCAATGTTGTGATAATTCAGTCATTGTGTCAATAACACGCCCAGGGTCCTTATTCGATATGAACAACGCGACGCGTTAGGATATCTTGGTGAAATTATCGTGTAATGGTATTCCGTATACCACTGAGGTACTATTGAACGATCAGTTCTCGAAGTTATCTTAACGCGCCGCGTTACGTTATTTATTGGTTATAGCGAATATGGGTCCTTATTCGGTATGACCAAACGTGCGCTACGATATCTTCGTGTAATGCTTGTATGCTTAAGGTTTCGGCGCATAGCCGACGCAGCGCGACGGGAGCGCGACCTTGACGCGGCTTGGGAAGATGTAATGTACTGGAACGTACGGGAGAAGCCACACAGCGCAGCTCCGCTCAGCGCGACGCAAAACGTCACGACCGAATGTAACCGAGCGTGTCCGTCGCGCGCTCGTCGCGCTCCGTCGGCTATTTGACCAAATCTTTAATCGAATATTGCATGAAGTTAAGGTTTAGTTAAGGTATAGCGACAACCCGATATATTGCGAACGCGTCCAATCATAGAAATCCTCTAAAATCGTAGCCGCCGTCAACTATGAAACTCCACGCCACACACGCGCGCGCGCACACACACGCGCGCGCACACACGCACGCGCACACACGCACACACGCACGCGCACACACGCACGCGCACACACGCGCGCACGCACCTACACACACGCACACGCGCACACGCACGCACGCAAACACACACGGCCTTGCTTATAGTAACGCGCCGCGTTTCGTTTTGAACTGGTAAAAGCGAATAAGGTTCTGTATGTGGATGGGTGTCGTTGTGTACTTATAAAAGGAGCATTTATATGCAGATAGGGTAGCCAACATAAGATTTTTCTTTCCCTAGAAATGAACTGGAAACCCTTATATTAAAAAAAAATGCTGAATAATTCATATTACTTATGGTAAATAATTGTAATTAAACACCGTCCGTCCCAAGCGGGAGTGGCAGAGGTCTACTGAGTACACCCATTTTTCGCTACGATATTAGGTCCCATGCCCCCATTACATGCGAGCCTATTTCCTTATACCGGGCACAATTCCAGACTCCGGACTCACACTGTGAAATTTTCGTTAGAAAAACTGCATTTTTACGACCTAGGATTTGAGCCCAGGACCTCGTGATCAGAAAGCGATGTGCTTTGCCACTAGACCAACGCAGCACTTGGTAAACAATTATTTATAATGAGACAGAGGTAGGACAGGTAAATAACGTCAAAAAATTAGATTCTTGATTTTGTAGTATCCAAATTCAATCACTTTTATAAGTACTAACCTTTTATTTAATTCAACAACAATTTTGAATCCCTCCTAAGAAATGGATACCTAAACATTTTTATCCCCGTTTATCTTTTTCCCTCAAGGTAAGGGGAAACTCCTAATCTGGCAGCACGACACAATATGTATACAACGTGTTCTATTCTTAACATGGCATTGAATGAATCAGCTGAAAATGTCATACCCTTGGCAATAACAAAACCAAATATACATTTCGTTTCAATGTTATCATTGAACTCAGCGGTGCTTTTAAAAGGTCCGAGGGGTTACGCGTAGGCAGCTTTAATCACTGGTTCGAGAAGCTGAGTTTGATCCACATATACAGGTGGATTTTTGAGACGGGGCAGTACTTCAACGTTGTAGCTACACGAAAATGGTTTTAGGTAGTGTCCGACCGAACATTCGACTTCGGCTTCGGCCACCATCGACCAAAAATACCACCTTCGGTTAAAACTTCGTCTTCGGCTGAAACCTCGGCTTCGGCCAAAATTTCGACTTCGGCTAAAAAGGGCCGAAGTTTTGACCGAAGCCGAAAGTTTCTAGCAAGCACCGAAATTCAACGATCTATTACGATTTACGACTTACGAATGCGCGAGAGCGCGGCGGAAGAGGCGACGCGCGGTGGGCAGTGGTTACATTGCGTTCCATCAGCCGCCCACCATTGCCAGTAAATAACCAAATTAAAACAAAACAAGTTCGTTAATACGATCAATATAACTTTTTAAATATTTTGCCAATTATGAACCAAATTTCTTAAGGTTTCAATAAACCCTCGACCTCGGCTTCGGCCATTAACCGACCCTTGGTCGGACACTAATTTTAGGGGACTATCCTTAATTTTTTGCGATATTTTCAACTGCATTTACAAAAAAAATACAGTCTGTCAGTCAGCAAGAAAACGGGGAATTAACACAAAAACTTTTTTTGATGCTATCTCTATTGGACCGACTAAGGTTGGAATACTAGAAATGTCAGAAATCGCAAAAAACTTTTCCCATACCTTTTGTAGGAGATCACCGCGGTAAATTACTCTTTTTTATAGCAATGAGGCGTTCGTAGCGCTGTGCGACCGCGGTGTTCTTACCGATCACCAAGGTTTAGCAGCGTTCGACTCGGTCGGCCCGAGATGGGTGACCGTTTCTGGCATTTTCATATTCGAGCGTCTCCGTGCTTCGGAAGGCACGCTAAGCCGTTGGTCCCGGATACCACTTGATGTGGTAGTCGTTAAGCCGAGTTGGAAGCCTTAAAGGCGGCTTGATAAGTTCCAACAGCAGGTGGCCACAAACCTGCCTCCATCAATCTGTACTGGGTCCGCGTGGTGGAGTATGACCTAATCTCTCTCACCCCGATTTGTGAGAGAAGGCCTTTGTCCAGTAGTAGGCAGTATAGGCTGATATTATTATGGCAATCGATCCTATTTCTAATTAGGATCAAAAACTTCTTTAGACCAAGTAGTGTTGGAAAACTAGAAAAGTCAGAAATCGCAAAAACCATGCATTTCCCATACATTTGACGGACGATTTAGCGCAGTGCTTAAGAGCTTAAGCCGCTCCGCCCACTGTGTCTAATAGTCGCGGGTTCGATTCCCGCACGGGACAAATCTTTGTGTGATCCACAATTATTTGTTCCGGTCTGGGTATTTTTTTGTGAATTTTCATGTTTGTAAACGCACCCACGATACAGGAATAAATCATAGTGGGGCTACGTTTAAAAAAAAAATCTTGTTTGTTTTATTTTTTTTTGTCGCAAAAAGTTTATGATAGTCTCCTAAGACTGTTTTACTGTAGCTACAACGGTTAAGGTAGCTGCCCTTGTTGCCCTATCTTAAAAATCTACTCTTTATGCCCGCACTAATATGTGTCTCAAGTCTGCTATTTTTTAAGTGTTTTGTAATTATTACATGCTACAAAAATCGTTCAATTCCAATTGTACAAAAAGTCGGCAATTGTTTGAACTTGTACCTACGACTATGAAAACCCATAAGAATGATTGATAGGTATCATAAGAATTGGAAAGCATTGTATTAGTCAAAGTCAAGAGTCTCCGTAACCGGCGAGCGTGTATGAGACGAACTATCAGAGTTGAGGAAGCCAGAGAGGTATGTAAGGAAAGAACCTGTTGGAACTCTGTACTCTCTGCCTACCCCGCAAGGGATCTGGCGTGAGGTTATAGATAGATAGATAGATTGAATTAGTAGATTATAAATTGTCTTCTTCTTTTCGTGTCAATAGTTCATATTGTCCCGCTAAGTGAGTGCCTAGTTTGATTGCGCCGTCTGTGGCCGCGCTAAGCTTTTCCCTTGTTCAGTTGGTGGGGCATAAAGAGCAGACTAGCAGGTGCGACATAGTCTGTGAGGTCGCACCACAGTCGCAGGCTGTTAAATTTGGATCTCTGAATCCCCACGTACTCAGATTTTGCCTGCCTCTACCTACCTGTGGGCGAAGCCTATTTAATGATGTTCACCCCGGCCATGATAGTTGGTGCCGAGGCGGTAGTTGCTCCTGACACGGGACGAAGTCACAAACTCGATAAATTGTCAAAACTAACAATTATGAAGTCAATGATCAACAATTTATTTAAAATTCCAATAACAAACTTCGAGCCCTATAATTCGGACTATCGATCACCCATGGGCCGAGTTTTCTTTATTTAGATCATCATTTTTTTTTTTTTTTTTTTTTTTTTTTTCCCATATTTACTGCTGCTTTCTCTGATGCAGCAACTTTTGTCTCTTTTCATGTTTTACTGTGAAATAAATCCTTTTTTTTTTTTTTTTTTTTTTTTTTTTTCTTCCCCTTCCCTTCTTAGGACAATGCTACTGAGACTATGCTATGGTTTATTGCTAGGTTAGTGCTATTACTATATGCTACGCGTGTTAGGCTTGTTTCTATTATGCCAAGTTGCGAGTTGAGTAGGCGGCGACCTGCATTCCTATTACAGCTACAATTTACTAACCTGCAGTTACAGTGTTTAATGCAAAGCTTTACAAGAAAATGTAACTGCTACAGTATTTACTGCAGGTAAGCGTACGCCGAGAACAACAAACAACCAGACACTACTTCTTACTGATACAATATTATTTTAGGCAGATATACATCAAACAATAAAGCATTAAAGCATTGCAGCATTACTCCTGCTATATACTACAAGTATAATGTTGGCTACCATTACAGTATTTACTGCAAATAATCGTACTGCAAAACTACAAGCAACAACACATCACTCAAAAAAAAAATAACTGCTACGGTATTTACTGCAGGTAGTCATACAACAAAACGACAAAGGACAAAACATTACTTCTTACTGCTACAATATCTGCTTTAGGCAAATGTACATAAAACACAAGTCATCAAAGCATGGCAGCGTCTCTGGTACCATGTACTGCAGGTACACTATTTACTTAAGGTGAGTGTACACAAGACAACAGAACATTACAACATTTCTGCCACAATATTTAGAGCCGGCAAGTGTACAGCAAAGCAATAAGGATGCACCTATTGCTTTGCCATGCCTCCCCCGTTATATACTATTCCTATTTTAAAACTATGCTATTACTAATTTCTAAGCTACAGTGGAGCCATTGGCCCTGGCTGCAGACCGCATGACCGATCGGCAGAAGGCCAAGAGCTCCACCCTGCCGTTGTCGTCCCCGAAAACCTCAGCAATTCCTACTCTGTCCATTTGTCTCCCCATCCTGTGCTCGAAATCGTACCGCTTTCTTCCAAAGCGGGGGCATTTGATTAAAATATGCTCTATTGTCTCCTCGGATTCATCATCGCAAACACAGAATGGAGTGGCAGAGAGACCGAACCGGTGCAGATACGAACGTATTCCTCCATGGCCGGTAAAGAGCTGCGAGTTAAGGTTATTGTGTAGCGTACCTCGGAAGACTTTATACGCCGCCCTTACGTCCGTAACGAAGATCTTCAGTGCTCCACCCGTGTCAGCCCCTCGAAAACGTTCTTGCCACTTGTCTATAGTTTCGTCCCTAATGAGGCGCTTAACGTGGGACAGGGGACAGCAATCGTATATTGTAGATCATCATTTATACTTGCTCATAGTTCTTGAAATTGAGTAGTGGTTTTAATATTAAGTATTGATTAAGAATATTAGGCAATGATTGGTGAGGTCAGGCCTTAGATGGGTTATCGGGGAAGTATAGACGGACAATGGTGAGTATAGGTGGGTGGTAAAACTATCCGAATTTATAAGATGTTAACTGTTTTATGAAGCTAAAATAACATCCATTGTATGGACATCAAACGCCTGTGCTTTCCGTAACCATGGGTGCTGTAAAGCACCTGAAACTTTAAGGACATATAAGTAAAAATAAACTAAGATAAAATGCAGAAAAAAACATCTGTTGTTTCATCCATCTATCTATCTATATCATCATGCCAGATCCCTTGCGGGGTAGGCAGAGAGTACGGAGTTCCAACAAGTTCTTTCCTTACATACCTCTCTGGCTTTCCCCCACCCTCATAGTTCGTCTCATACACGCTCGCCGGTTACGGAGACTATGCTCTCTTCATCCATAACTACTGAAAACGAATGAAACTCGTGTTGCTTATTGCCACTTGAGTTTATATGAGAGCAATATAAATCATCCTGTTTATATTAACAGGGTGATTAAGTGAGGCTTAAGTGTAAAAAATCCACGTTACGTAACAACTAGATTCTGCCCGCGGCTTCGGCGGCGTTCGACGTCGATGCCCCGTGGTACATACGGAATGTCGACCTCTGTTTCGATCTCGGTCTCGAACCTATTGTATTGGCGCCTATATTAAAAAGGCGACAACTCGCTACTTCGCGAACGCGTCCAATCATCTGAACCCCCTAATAGTAGCTGTCGCCGACTATGCACCTGACCACCTCCTATCAGCCGCTACAGCCACCCACGGCATATTCTCCCGATCCTGCTGATGCCCTTACTTCATTCGAATACAGATACCGCACACATTCTAACTACCCTATAGCGACTGCCCAAGCTGAGGCCGTTCCTAATTGAGGCGCCCTTGAGCTTTGTTTCGGTCTGGCTCCAAAAATATTATGTTAAGAAAATTCATAGTCAGCGCCAGATAGGTATAATATTTTTGAGAAATATATTTCATGTACATAGCCACTTGACAATTTACGTAATAATATAAATATTATGTTGATAAGCCTTATGCATGATCCATGTTTAACGTCTACACTAGTTATCGCAAGTGATAGCACAGTTGCTATAGTCGGTCGCTCGGAAACAAAAGGAATTATGTGCTTAGGTATACGATTTTTAGAGTAAAAATTTGAATCTTTAGCATAGTGTTTTAGGTTCTAAATTGTGCAAGACAGAACGTGCCACGCTTATAGTGGAGGTATGTAAAAATTATAAAGTTATGGCAGCGGGCAGACGCAACAGACATATAATTCTTTATTAAGAAGGTTGCCCCACACTAAGAATTAGGCTTATCGTCGGTGAGTTTACAAACATAAAACTCACAAACATTAACACCCAGACCGAAACAAATATTAAATGAAACGTGCGGGGATCGAACCTGCGATCGCTTGATCCAATGAGCGGAGCGGCTGAAGCTCTTAATCACTGAAATAAGTCGTCCGTCATAAATATAATGGCTGCAACATGCTACGAAGGACGATCGCCGAGTTTTGTATGAGAAATGAGAAGCCTATAGTAGGTAAGTATGTAAACATTTGGAAGGCACGGCTGACACAACAAAGAAAACATACTTATTTTAAGTAACGCAATTTACGATCAAAATTTTATGTCGGTGGAGTGGAGTGGAGAAGTCATTGTTTAGGCAGGTGTAGCCCCTCGCATCCGCCACTGTATTTCCTCAGATATAAAAGGACGACCGCCGAGTTTTGTAATAAGAAATTAGAAGTTAATAATAGAGGTAAGTAAACATTTAGAAAATATGGCAGGCACAACAAAGAAATATCCAGTATATTCATCATATATCATCGATATATCGTAACAGATTACCCGGTCCTGTTTAAAAGTTACATTATAATAACGTCCCCAAATCCACATGAGTAGTTGCAGTTAATATATAAACATAAATTAGAGCATATTGTACCTTACTCGTATCACTTAAAAGTTGTATTTTAAAAAAAGAGGAAGCCTGTTAATTTTTTGGTACCGTCCAAATTTGCCTGCGTTTTGGTTGTGCCATTTTTCGTGCGGCGAGCGTGTATCTACCTGTATTTGATCGCTGGGCTAGATAGATACACTATGAAGTATGACTACCAAAGAATACTAACAAAGAATATAATGCCTTTTACTATAAACGCCGAGTGTGAAGTAGCGTTTGCGTGGGTCAAGCCGGCGTGCAACGCCTTCAAGCGGCGAGCGACGACATTGATAATTCACATTTGATAAGCCAACACAAACATGGCATGTGTGTAGGAGCTATTATAAATGGGTGCCCAGGTGTTTCTTATAAGTGGTGTAGCACACAAACAAGCATATAATTTGAACAAATATGAACTTATGTTATCAGGTTAATGGACTATAAAAATAATACTATGCATGTTATTAATGATAATTATTAAACTGTAATTTTAAATGCATTTCATAAAACCACAGGTTTTGATTTTTTTTACAGTCATTCAGTGCCTGTATAAAACTATTAGACTGATTATATATTGTTAGAAATTACTGGAAATGCAAATGGAATATTGGATGTGTACTATACCATTATATGATAACCTACTTAAAATAATAAATGGGTTTGTTATTAATATTAACTGCCGAGTTGGTCTAGTAGTGAAAAATGCGCTTTGCGATCACAAGGCCCGGGGTTCAGATCCTCGGTCATACAAGTGTAGTTTTTCTACCATAAAATTTCCAGTATCCTGAATATGACACTAGGCTCGTCCCCTATTACATGGGACCCAACATCGTGGGCGAAACATCGTACACAGTACACCTATGCTGACCCTGCTTGGGGAATATAGGTGTGAAGTTGTTATTAACATTAAATGTTATGGACGGTAAAGATATATATAGATAATACATAATGATATATATATATAAAATAATACATAAATAAAATTATGTTCCTGTGTTTAGTAAATTTGTTGTTTTGCGAATAAAAGGAAAACATTTCAATAATAACAAAAAACATTTGTTTTGTTTGTACAAAGAATTATGGTACTGATAATATCTTTTGGGAAAATAATTGTAAACAATAATATCAGCTCTTGAAAAGGCAAATAGATAAGCAACTCAATTGTCAAAAGGCTTATACATATATAAGACAAATATACACACATTTTGCAATTGTAATACTCAAAATAATAAATTTTAGTAAAATAACATTTAACATTACTTTAAAAGAACATTGGATCACATGTGAATTGATAAGGACCATTTAAAATTAAGAGTCTTTATAACTGATGAGTGTATTTTGGGACTCCACACATTCCCACCATTGTAACTCCTGCAAGCCAGGAGCGGTGAGTATATATGAAATAAACTATTAGAGTGGAGGAGGCAACAAAAAGAATCTGTTGAAACTTCAAACCCTTGGCACACTCCCCCGTTATGGGCGATGGGATGGGTTAAGTTAAGTTATATTTATCTATGTATAGTTTATGATTCAAATCCGAGATCGGACGAATGTAGTTTTTCTATTGAAAAACTCCCGAAATCAGTCTGGAGTCTGGAATAGTGCATATGGCAATAGGCTCGCCCCCTATTACATGGAACCTAACCACAGAGTGTATAGTTTATACATGGATAAATGGAATATGAAATCTTGTCATAATGATGGATATTTTATATTTAATGTAAATAATATTTCGATCTTTTAATTGCCATATGATTATTAGGTCATACACACATTTGATAGCTATTCATTTCCTGATGTAAGTTAACATGCAAACATTTACTGGAACATAAATAATATCTGAGTTAAATGTGTCCAAGTTATATAAATAATATCTGAGTTAAATGTGTCCAAGTTATATAAATAATATCAGCCTATACTGCCCACTGCTGGGCAAAGGCCTTCCCTCACAAATCGAGGTGAGAGAGATTAAGTCATACTCCTTAAAGGCGGCTTGATAAGTCCTACAGCCGGTGGCCACAAGCCTGCCTCCACCAATCCAAGTTATATGCCTTTTGTAAGTTATAAATGTTTTATTTATGTTGTATTTTACTATAAAAATACTTTTGAACTAGGAGCTTTTATAGAGCCGGTAATGTTGCAATTTAAACCAACCAATCAATATTCTCAGTGTTTTTCCATTCTTTTAAAAATATAAACATAGCCCCACACTAGAATTTATTACTGTGCCATGAGTGTGTTTACAAAGATAAAAATTCACATACACAAATACCCAGACCGAATCAAATAATTGTGGGTCACACAACGATGCGTCTCGTAGGGGAATCGAACCCGCGACTATTATCTATTAAATGTGTATAAAAAATTTTGTGTCTATGCTGTTAAGGAGTCCCTTGTCTGGATCCAATCCTGGCTGTACATTCAGGTCACGCTTACCATAAGAATGCATTGGAACATGTCAAATTTTAACTCCTTAGGATAAGAGAAGTGATACTCATTAGCTCGCAAGATTTGACCTAAACCAACAAACTAACAAAACTTGGAATTTTGCTATTGAATAAACAGGTAATTAACTATTTAAATTAATTATAAAAAAGATGGAATCTCAATGACTTTTCAGTAATAGGACTTTCAATAATTCATACATTCCAAATCATAGTTTAATTTTTATGCTCTCCTATTTATTATAGAAAAAGATTCATTTGAATTTCAAGACACTAACTTATTTAATTCTTTTTCTTCCAACTGCTGTGCGGTCTTTTTAATGATTCTCCCATAATTAACTAATTTCTTTGGGTTAAATAGAGATCTCATTATAATATCAAAGGCTTTTAGCAAAATAATATAATCACATAATATAATTTCAAACATGAGGCCCTGTTAATATTTTTTTTGTGACTGTGGTGCTTTACAACTGGGCTTATCCTAGTTGTAGTCCCCTTCTCTATGGCTGATCTGCCAATTTTTTTTTGTGTCTCCCGCATTACAAAGGAGGGAAGGGGAATTTTTATTTTTCCTGCTCCTCCTCCTATTTTCTTTCCAATTAAATTTGTTACGGGTTCCAAGACAATTAAAGTGCTTCCTGGAACACCCCAAGGTTCAAACCTTGGCTTCATCTAAGGAGACTATTGTATTGTGGATCCTGGCTTTCAGGAGTTACAATGGTGGTAATGAGTGGCGGGCTTAGTCCCATATAAAAAAAAAATATAATTTCGATTACAAAAATAATGCTACGTGCATGCTATCAATTTTATCGTTAAAAAATGTAAACATCGAATTGACGTTACATTTAAGTATACAGACAAAACATTTGCGTTAAAAAATGCAATTCTCTGAATGACGCAACCTTTAGCTTATATTAAGGAGGTCAGTCGTGGATGTTTGATTAGATTTACCTTCGAATCTGTCCCGCGATGTGTCGTGTTCCCCTGCCAAAATCTTCTTGAGAATCCTTTCACATATCCGGTAACCGATTGTTGATATTCGAAGCCTGGATTCCAGCAGAGCGAACCATAACCAAAAACCCAGAATGGCTCCTTCTTCGCTTCCGAAACTCTACTCGTGCTTTCTGCCATCTCTATAATTTAATTCGACTTTTTTTAAGTTTAAATTTCACGTTGTTTTGATTCGCGTAAGCGGATTCGAATGTGTAGAAAATTAGAAAGCTGAGATACGAGTCGCGTTTCTTTATCACAGATTTTGTTTAATACACTCTTATTATTCTACCGTCGTCTCATTGTTTTTATTTAAAACACGCGTATTTATATTACTAGCACTGTTCTAATGGAACTATTTAACGTTATAACCCAACCATTGCTCACAATAATCTTTTACCGACTGACATTTATTTCCGAGAGGTTTTTCTGCGAAATCGCGCGCTGTGTGCGTTTCGTTACTCGGACAAAAATAATACAAGTGACAAGTATTAAAATAAAATAATATACGACCCGAAATTCGCAACCTAATATACATTTTATAGTTAAAAATACAGGTTAGTATAGAAAATTTACAATGTGAAACGATAAAAAGTGCCTCAAAATGTTGTTGAAATTGTTAAAGTTATTTAAGTTTCTTCATGTAGGGGAACGTTTTGCTTCCTCCTTTATTTTGGCGTGGTAACTGTAAATGGATTAGCCAATCAGAAGATAATTCCAGTTATGTCTACACGACGATTGGTCAGCCTTTATGCTGATGCAATATTCGAATTATTTTACACACTTTTAAGTAGGACGTAAAACCTTGGTAATTATATAGTATTGGAATATTTTATTACCAAATGCACGTTATTCGTAACATTTTTTCATTTGAAAATGACTTCAATACCTAGGTATTATTTATTTGAATTATTTTATTCGGAGATTATTTTAGATGTTATAAATACCGACCGCGTTCTGATCACAGTACAACAACACTCCTGTATTGATCTACAAGAACATACCTAAATAAAAAAAATCATTTTTAGCACACAAAAATAAACATTTTTTAAAAATGTTTATTTTTGTGTGCTTACACAAAAATTTTGACGTAATCGTGACGATAGCGAGTAATTTTCCTTTTTTGTGTGTGTGTTTGAGTGATCTACGCTGTTACTCCTACTCACATACAGGTTAACCGGACAAGAGGGCGAGCGCGCAACCACTACGCTTAAGTCAGAAGAGCAAGGGGTCAACTAGCTCAAGGGCGCCTTAAGGAGGAACGGCCTCGGCTTGGGCAGTCGCTATAGGGGAGGGCATATATTAGGTGTCTCGCCGTGGTGGTGGCACCGGCCGGCGGGCCAGGGATTCTTTTCTTTGACCACGCCGGCGAGGTCGGTGTCTTATCCTGTGAGCGGTATCTGTATTTGAAAGAAGGGAAGTTCATTGAGAGGGTCGATGAGAATATGCCGCGTGTAGTGCGTCTTGTCCATCTTGCTTAATTCTATTAGACGGAATGGCAGAGGTATACTATGTAAGTCGACTACTTACTGCCGATGGTGTTAGATCCCAATTTAGGGGGCGCGCCTATTGTTAATGTATTATATTAATATAATACCGGACGTCCACTATAGTCTAGAATCTGGATTGAATTACAGATACTAGATTTTATTTCGGGGACGACTTTTTTTTGTTATTTTTTATTATATTGCCCACTCCGCAAGTGGTCTGGCGTGATGATATAGATAGGTATGTAAGAGATAATTAAACTTCATAGTAATTCAATATAATGGTCCATATATTTTCATAAAGAATAAATCACAATGCATTAGTTTAATATTTTTACACAATATAACAGACATGGAGTATTAACGGTGAATTTGTTACACATAGTAACACAGACAAATATAATTAAGAATTGTACTGCATTCGTCGATACAAAATTGGTAATTCAAATTAAAATAAAATATATTTTCTAAGACATTTTACTGGTACATTATTAGTCGGTTTGAGTAGTTTTAATAGTCTCTTAAAAAGTATTCAACTACCGAAAATACCAGATATTCAATCATTTTTTTAAGTTGACTGTCTTGTAATTCTAATTTAGGAATGCAGATCCACACACTTCCACTTAGATGTATGGATGGCTCCATTGATAGATTCTAATACACTTCTTCCTCCACTGAATCCATCATGGCAATCAATTTCGAACAATAGATTCTTACATACTTAGGAGCAGAGATGGGCAAAATGTAATCAGATTATTGATTACAATTGCATTTTGTAATATACAGTCATGATTCAAGATTAAAAACGTAATCGTAATCGTTGACGATTACAAAATGTAATTGTAATCGTTAATCATTAATACCCCTTCACGCCTAAATTCCCCAAGCGGGGAAATTAATCAATAATCTGATTACATTTTGCCCATCTCTGCTTATGAGTGCACTTTACAATGTCACCAAAATAATATACAAAAATGAATAATGTTATTTAATGCATAAATACACCACTAATACAAAGACATATTCAAAATTGTGGCTAACTACCCACAATATTATGTATAACTACCCAAAATTTAGGTAAGTACGTCAATGGATACCAAAATACGTTTCAATACCAACCAATGCAGTTCAACTTTAATTATTTTCTTTCACAACAACATTTATTAATACTACTATTGCATACAAAGTGCGCTATCGAATTACATTCAAAATACTGTGTTAAGTTAAATAGACAATCAGTAAAATGGCTTTAAAATACATTTTTTATTCTCAATATTTGGTTTCAGTTTGTAACATTTTTTTATGGAATGACGAATGAAATCCATTCTATAGATATTAATTTGGCGGGAACTACAATTCTATTTTTTTTTAGTTTGAATATGGAATGGAATGCGTGCTTGCTTATATTTTAATTTTCAGAAACAGTTAATGATAATAATTATAACTGGCCTTTATTTACATTTAACAGTGTGATGCTTAAAATTGTATCACTTATTAATCTAAGTACATCGAATTGAATTCCGTTTGCAGTCATTGCAGAGATTCGCCCACGGTTTTAGTTCAAGCGAAATGTTTAGTGCGTAGTGGAACAGAGAAATAGCTTTTAAATAGTCATTTATACATTTCTGTTAACTATATCCTCAGCTGTGCACACAAAATACATTAAACATATCATACTACATTTTTAAGTTTTATCTAAACTAGCGGACTCTAAGATCGCACTTTTTACAGCTTACAATTAAGTAAGTAAGCATAAACTCAAAAGTTTTTGTCGTATCGTATAAGGAACTCTAATAGTAAAATACCTCTATGCATTGAGTACAACACTTTAATTAATAAGAAATTTATCAAAAGTGTCATCATGGGGGCCGCTACTTTAGTTATATTATTTCAACTGACTTTGGAATTGTGATTAACAGCTAGAGTAAAATACTAACTATTATTTGTGAATATGAGTATTACAATGCTACATAGATATCACCTACTGAAGATAATTTTGCCCGCATACTGCCCCGATTGTGTAGTACACACAATTCTCAAACGAATCTTAACCGCCGTTGATCCATGACGATTAGCTGATTTTGTGTATTACTAGAATACGATATCATTTAATGGTGCATTAAGTAGAGTACTACGTACAAGAGAAAACGATATAACTAATTTTTTTATCATGTGTTAGAGTGCGTACACTATAACTCACTTTATGCCAGATGCTTACCGCACCGTGACACATTCTTATGCTAACCTTTATTTAAAAAATATGCCTTTATACCCAATTTACACACTGCCCACTTCCACGTGAAGTGGGGGAAGGTAAGTCGTATAAACGCGCCACTTACGCTCTACTTCCCTTCCCACACTATCACTGCCGGGCGCTCCCTTCGTTCGCGGAGTTTTGAGTGGGAGACAAAAGACTGACAGGCTACGCCCACTGAATGTGGCCGGCTTAGAAATCTTTTTGCAAATAGGGGAAAAAATAATTTGGAAAAAAACTTAAATAATAAAAATCTAAAGAAATATACAATAAAAATACAAAAAAAAATAAAAGGTGGTGTATCAGAAAAACCGTGGGAAAGCTAGTTTAAAAATTGCCCTGGGAATTTTTTTAAGAAAACTATCATTTTGGGGAAATGAAACCTGATGTCGAGAGATTTTGCACACATAGGAGAAACACAGAGTGATATTTGAAGTGCAAAGGGAATATGTGAACAGTCAACGCTGCCGCGGCATTACAAGTTACTTTTAGCGGGATGTTGTGGCATTAGCAGTATTTAAACAGGTTATGAGACACTGTTTAATTCGGGAAACATAATATTTTACTATCTATGAAAATACAGATATCACCGCTAACCCCGCGGTCTTTGATTTGCGCGCCATCATTTGTTTGAAATAGTTTTTCTAGTACATATTTCATAATAATTACAATTGGCTGGTGACAGTTATCGTTAGATTTTAGCAGAATATTGTCAACAAAATCTAACAATTTCAAATTACTAATCTATTTCTCTATTCCACTCCACACTATTCATAAACAATATAATTACAACTGCAGCAACAACTTGTGATATCATAGGTAACTAACAACATTATAATATTGAGATTACAGAATCAATAAAATATCATTAACTTTTTTATCTATTTACAAGCGATTTAATATCCTCCATTTGCGATATTTGGCTTCAAATTGTTTTTTTTCCATAATAGGAAAATATTATATATAATTTGCATGAAATGTTTCATTAACCTATATGTAACGAACGAAATGTGTGTTTAAGTCCGAGTGTTTGTATATAAGAATTAATGTTGACGAATGCATCCAGATCGCAGACATAGGTAATTCTTACCGAGTGTATTCCATTCTAAATACTATAGTTATTCCATTAAAACCTTCCATTATGGCTCTTTAATGGAAGCTTTATTTGGAATTTTATCATTTTAGATACGATTATATAAAACATTTCATGCCGCAAGTTATTTAAGCTAAGTACATTTAAAATTGTGATGGTCATTACTACTAAATCTATCAAATCAACTATTTACAATCAGACTTTATACAACATACATAACAATTAATATGCCAAAGATATCCAGTTAATTCCATTCTGAATTAATTATTCCAAAAATTCCATTCTGAATTAATTATTCGAAAAATTCCATTTTATTTATTATTAATGAATAATCATTGTTATCTAAATATAATTTAATACTATCTTCCTGAACACAGGACACAGGTACGGTTAAAATGTGTTTCATATTTTGATTAATATATTTTTTTAATATATATAATATGACTAGTGATATGTAACGATAACTTTACATAGGGTATGGTAAACCAGAATAATTTTTATTTTCAATTATTATTCGACAAGGTATTATGTTAATTATATTAATTATTATTATTCGAATAATTGTAAATATAGTGTTATGAATTATAAATATAATATTAATATTATTTACAATGCACCATGGGGGTAGGTAAACCTATATTTTAATATCCGAAATCTAAACTAAATTTTCAAATAAATCAGGTTTTTTGGTAGCTCCCGTTTAGGGAATAATCTGGGTCTAGCTATTACTTGTATTACGGAGGTAGGTAAAACATTTATTAAAATCTATTAAGCATTAATTTATTATGCAATAAATTTATTGAACCGTATTTTATTATGAAACCGATAAACTATATACACTGAACCCATCTATTGACACATGATTTTTAAATGTAGCAATACATACAAGATTCATTTATTTTTAATTTTAAGGACTTAAACCTACACAGATAATAATCAGATCAATTTTTATTTTATATGATATAATTTTGGTCAAATTCTTTCATACACTGACTATTCACAAATAATTTACTATAATTATTATGAAAAACTTGTGGTATAGATAAGTACCTAAATAACTGTTTTTAAAATTTATAATATATCTTTTATTTATAGGACATCTAGTAATATTATATGCATTTAAATTTTTTGTTTGTTTAATATTTATAAATTCGAATTTGGCATATTACACAATCTTTTATAATGCCATATTACATTTTTATTAATGGCATGCCTCTAAAGTTGCCAAAAAGTGTTCTGGCGACATATGCCAGTATTTTCCAGACAAAATATTTCAAATAACAAATTGTCGGATAAAGATACCACGATTCCAGTCCTCCATTAGAATAACTTAGTTGGAACTTATTTACACTCATCTTGTACTTAAGTCGAAGCCAATTTGAATTCGGCTTAAGTGGAATGCTTGGATCATACGTTCGACTCGGGCCCTTCGGTGTTGTGCTTGAACGAGGCCCGAATTCTGGCCAGGTATAAAGCGCAGATGTGACCGTAGCATTTGTTGTACCATTCTGGTGTTCTGCCCCTGGAAAAAAATAGGTTACTTATAATCAAGTTGTTTAAGTTGCGGTTTGTGACAACATTTGAAGTTTCTTTTTTTTAAAAAAAGAAAACATATCTCCATGCTAGGATTTATTCCTGTATAGTGTGCGCGTTTCCAAACATGAAAATTCACATACACAAATGCCCAGACTGAAACAAATAATTGTAGGTGACACAAAGATTTGTCCCGTGCGGGAATCGAACCCGCGACTATTAGTCACAGTGGGCGGAGTAGCTTAAGCTCTTACCCACAGCGCTAAATAGTCCGTCTATCAGTATAGTACAGAGTTCCAAAAGGTTCATTCCCTACATACCCTCTGGTTTCTTTCATTCTCATATTATAGTTATTTGTAACTAAATTGATTAGATTGTTGCATTATAGCTACTATTTATTTGTACTTCGGATAATTCACTTTCATAAACTATTTTATTAGTCGTTTTAAGAGACTTCTGCATATTATGTTAAGCAGTAGCAGCAGTAAGAGTTTTTCTTGAGAAAAGGAGTGTTAAAATGATGTGAGTTCACCTCACACTCTGCCAAATAATTTAAGGACCAACGACATGATTAAGGTCGCGGGTCACTGATATGCGAGACCCCTTGCATGTTTTTGCCGGTCTGAGACTCACTGGTAGATCAGTGTTCTCTGCTGAGCCAACCAGCATCAAGTCCACGAGATATTGAAAGTTGGGCATCAATTAGACTAAGTACCAAAATTCCTATCTATATCACCACACCATCACCTTGCGGGGTATACAGAGAGTACAAAGATCCAACAGATTTTTTACTTTCTGACTTTCTCCACTCTCATAGTTCGTCTCATACACGCTCGCCGGTTATGGAGACTATTGCCTTGCCCTTAAGATATGACTACCTAGATTTAGTGACGATATACAAATAGGATACTTTTATCCCGGAAAAAAGTTAGGTTCTAGTCTACAGTAAACGCGGAAGAAGACGCGAGCAGAAACTACTTCATAATATTATAGCAGGACTTACTAAATTAGAAAATTATTTATATGTCGGGTCTTCGACTAAGAGGACTGTATATTGAAGTAAAAATGAAATGAAAGTCCGCATGGAAGCAATTTGCAAGTGGGCCGATGACGTCGCTAAACCCAACTGCCCGCGGGCTCCGGTGAACGCGAAGACTTGTGTGTGTGTAAATGATCTACGCTGTTGGTCGCAGGGCCTTTACAGCTTCACCAGACAGGAGGGCGAGCGTGCAACCACTACGCTCGAGCCAGAAGGGCAAGGGGGCAACTAGCTCAAGGGCACCTCAAGGAGGAACGGCCTCGACTTGGGCAGTCGCTATGGGAGAGGGCGCATACTAGGTCTCTCGCCGTGGTGCTCTGTACCGGCAGGCGGGCAAGGGATTCTTCGACCCCGCGCGCGAGGTCAGTGTCTGATTCTGTGTGCGGTATCTGTATCCGAAAGAAGGGATTTAAGGGCATCGGGAGGGTCGGTGAGAACATGCCGCGGACGGCGGTAGCGGCTGATAGGAGTCGTAGTCGGCGGCGGCTACGATTAACGGATTTCCATGATTGGACGCGTTCGCGAAATATCGGGTTGTCGCACTATAATGTATATGTTGTGTGTGGGCACTCCCATCTCACTCATCATCTCTATCGGTGCCAAGGCAGAAGTGGCGGCCATTAATCCACTGTAAAACATTTTTCTCAATATAAAAAAAAAGTTATTTTTTCTTTCTCCTAATATTATAAATGCCGAAACGTCAGATTTGTGCGAATATTATGCAAGATTTTCTTTTTTATTTTATATAAAAAACAATTTTCTTGATTTTATCGCAATTTTGATAAAGGCGCGAATAGGTTCGAGATCGAAATCGTAATGGAAAACGCGAAGACGTAACAGGTACTTACATGGTGTCTACACGTGCGAGATGCACGAGTCGGCTGCGGCCCTTCCCGGCGGGCTGCGCCAGGTAGCGCGACGCTAGCACCACGCCGCGCGCGCCCGCGCCGCCCGCGCCGCCCGCGGTGGCGGCGGGCGCGCCGTGCGCCACCGACGTCTCGGCCACTGCGCACCACCCGCCACCGCCTCCGCCTTGCTGCCACGACCTGCGATAATTAACAAGGATATCATCGTTATCAAATATATGTCATAATTCTATGTATTGTTTACTAATAAAATTTTCGTATAAAACGACTGCTATGTGACTCAGCATTATACGGAGAACAGTGGTCGCAAAAAATATACTCCTAAAATCTGATGTACATAAAATTCTACAGGAGAATGTTTTTATTCAATATCTCAAAGTTATACTTTTTGCACACAGCAGATATTCAATTGACAACGACGATATATATATTTTTTGATACAATGCCAGGGGCAGACCCCTGTGATCCAGTATGGATAGGTAGCTTTCTTGTCATAGCGATTTGGCACATATCTTATTTTTAATAATTCATGTATAGGTTCAACTTATTATTATTATCTTTTCGTCGTGTTTTGTATTTGATCTGTAAATATTTATTCTCAAGTCCTGTATCAGAAATGAAGAGATTCGTTGAAGAACCAAGGTCACCGACATAGCCCTTAAGATTAGCAAGCTGAAGTAGCAATGCGCGGGCCACATAGCGCGTAGATCGGACGGGCGTTGGGGCAGAAAGATTCTAGAGTGGAGACCACGTATTGGCAAGCGCAGCGTGGGACGACCGCCTGCCAGATGGACCGACGATCTTGTGAAAATCGCAGGAAGTCGTTGGATGCAGGTGGCATCGGACCGGTTACGCTGGAAAGCGATTGGGGAGGCCTATGTTCAGCAGTGGACAAGTATAGGCTGAGATGATGATGATGATGAAGTCCTGTATTTGTTTCTTGTTAAAATCTTACGATAAATAACGTGTTGACAGAAAACAAGTTATACTAAAATGAAAATGTAATGGTTGTGTAAAATAACGTGTCACAGTAGATAAGTTTCTTTTTTTATACTAATTTTCCACTAAATTAAGCCATTTTTGCTAGCGTCGATCAGCTTAGTTAAAATATCAAGTTAAAAAAATATCGTCACGCCTATATACCCGCAGGGAGCAGAAGTATACTGTGTACTCATATTGCCGACGATATACTTACAATAAAAACCAATATACATAATACTTTATACCTTACATTAAGAACCAGAACAAACATACCTTAAAACACAATAATCTCTTGGCGGTAGATTGATGCTTGATGCAGTGATGTACTGGAACACCTCAGCGTTCGGACCCAACTTCTCAGCGACCCGCCATTTCACCAACGAATCGTCCCATATATGCCGCTCACGGAGTATCCTAGAAAAAATACCAGTCTCAGACAAAAAAAAAAACTGACAGGCCTTTATTCTCCAAGTGGGAGTGGAGAGGTCTACTGTGTAGGTAGACCTGTATATCGGGGACAATGTGTAGTATGTTTTTGTAAGAGGGGGCGATTGCCATTATACCGGGCACAATTCCAGGTTCCAGACCTCGTTATCTTTGCGAGCCACTAGACCACCGAGACTATCGGATCAACGAGGCAGTCATTTAAGATTTGTTTGAGACGACAATCAATTTGATAATTTGCATGAAATTGGGCCCCAATTCTAGTAACAAAACTCCCTAAAACCGAACCTTAACCAAAGCCAATTAACAGCGTTTAGCTATTTTTTGATAAAAATTCCAAAATTCAAGTGTCCATTTTTAACTGGAAAATCATAGTCACCTTTGCATAACCTCCTGTGGCGGCGCCTCAACATCAGTAGTCGCTCTCCACAACCTCAGAGGGTGTCCATCACCGACCTTCTTACAACATAGTTCTACGTGTGGGGCTGCCCCTGACACTGACATCCACCCACGGCTTCTGGAATTACAGAACTGGAATCACACCTTTTGTCTATTATAAAATTGGAATTGTAAATTTGGTTCATCTAGTTTTTCATGCGATTCTAATGATCAAACGGCTTATGTTGTTAATTTTTTTTACTAAATTTCTATTCATTATTGGAGTAAGTTGATTTTATTTAAGCTTTGAATTTAATAGCAGAAATAAATTCACTTTCACTAGTTTTGTTTTTATCATTCAATTAAAATTTAGTCGTCTTAAATAGCCATAAATCTTCGTTGTTATACCGAAGATTTTAATTGTCTCGCTAGTTACACATGATTAGTTAGTAAATTATGTATAAGTCACAGATAAAAACGCTGAGTCTAATCAAACCAGTAGAAAATTTTTTTTTATCATCAGCTTTGCGTTATCTCAGCACTGCCCAAGAATATCCACATACACTTGAAATAAGCAACATTGATAGTAAACCAATCAAAGTAGATGCACTAAACGATAAAACATCTAGTGGCCACGATAGGACTACTGATGAGAATGAAGTGATGCATTGAATGCTTTTAGATGACAATTTAGATAAACATCTGTTCTTTACTGAAGACACTAAAGACTGAACATATTGATATTATAGTATTTTCTGTAGATTTTCTAATTTATTGAGATGAGTCTATTTAACAAAAAAAAATAATAACACCTATTTAGAATTTATAGACAGACCCGTGGTACCATTTAATATAAGAAAACTATTCTTCTTTTTAAATTATTAGAACTTATAAATCCAATATTTCAATTATAAATATTATTATAATATTTTTCACATAAGATGGGTAGTGACAGTTCTAAGTGCCAAACGAAATTAATAATTAGTTTAATGATATTATTATAAAACCATAAGTATAGAAAAAACAGGTCAAGCCTCTTATTTCCATTGAAGAAAGTATAATCATGAAAAATACTATAAACAGTACTAATTTTAGTAACTATTTAAAGATGCGATACTAACGGTAATAGACGCTAACGTCAATATATTTTTATAAAGACTGTCTGTTTTTATTATATTGTCTTCAGTAAAGAAAAGATTATTAACTATGCTAATGACTGGTCAATGATCAACGCTCTAACACCGATATCTCACCTCTTTCCCGATCGGCCACAGACTCTAAAAAAGCATGAAAAAAGTTAGAGTCTATAAGAAACAATAGTTATATACAAAGATAATATCGAGGAAAATATTACGATGTAAAAGGCTAGAGAAAAATTTTGGAGAGAGATATTTGAAAAGTGATTGTAGGAGCATATGACAGAACTTACTTTTCTTTGGCTTCTTTTAGTAATGCTTTTATGCATGCTTGCTGGAATCCTTTCCAGTCTTGGTTGAAGTCTGCACCTAATTCTTCTAATGCCACCTGGAATGGTATTAGTAGTAGTTACTATGCTATCATAGTCTAATAAAATTTTATTTGAAGAAATTACTAGTTATTTTGAACAGAGTAAATGCAGAACTACTTCCTTACTGGGCTGGAAGTACTTCCTTACTGGGCTGGAAGCGAAAGAAAAACTTAGAATGCCCCAGTAGCCATACTTTTGCTTGGCTGGTGGTAAGAGTCCACCAAAGGTAGTAACGTCATGCGATCAACGACCAGAAAAGGAAAATTTGAAACAAACCCTATACCAACCCGTCTGGCCAGCGTGGTATAGTAGGCCAAAAACCTCTTAACATGTTAAGACACCAAACGCAAAGGCCCCCAGTTCCCGGTAGTCCCGCTGTCCGCTGCCACGGTAGCGGTCGCGGTAACAGTGGGGCAGGGGGTGCGAAGAATCTCCGGGCTACGACACAAGGCTACCAAAAACACCTGACCCTGGCTACGTACAATGGACGCTCTCTACGGCTGGACCAACACTTCACTGAACTCGAGGTAGAACTAGGTCGCATAAACTGGCACATATTGGGGTTATCCGAAGTCCGAAGACAGGGCGAGGACACGATAACCCTTGAGTCAGGCCACCTGTTCTACTTTCGGGAAGGTGATCGGCCCTCTCAGGGCGGTGTCGGTTTCCTGGTCAACAAAGCTCTCACTAACAACGTTGTAGAAGTCAGCAGTGTGTCGACACGGGTCGCGTACCTCATAATTAAAATCACCAACAGGTACACCCTGAAGGTGGTACAGGTATATGCGCCGACCTCGACATACTGCGACGACATAGCCGAAGCCATGTATGAAGACATAGCCAAGGCATTACATGGCACCACCAAGGCTCACTACAACGTTGGTATGGGGGACTTCAATGCCAAAGTGGGAGTACAAGAACGCGGCGAAACGATAATCGGACCCCACGGCGTGGGGCGCCGAAACCACAGGGGGCAGATGCTGGTCAACTTTCTGGAGTCGCAGAGGCTCTTCTTGATGAATTCGTTCTTTAAGAAGAAGCCTCATAGAAAGTGGACATGGCGAAGCCCCGACACTGTGACGAGGAACGAGATAGACTTCATCATGACTGACAGGAAGTCTATATTTAGAGACGTCTCCGTGATCAACAGGTTTAACACCGGCAGCGATCACCGACTTGTCCGAGGCGCTCTAAATATAGACTTCAAGGCCGAAAGACGTCGCATGATGAGGTCTACTCTCAGACCAACTGCGCCTCAAATAGCTTTAGGGTCCGAAAAGTTCCAACTGGAGCTTCAAAATCGTTTCGACCTGATGGAAACCGAAGGCAATGTTGACGAGAAAACCGACACAGTGGTCAAAACGCTACAGGATGTGTCTCAAAGGGTGTTTCCCGGCAAAAGCGGTAACAGAGAGTCTAAACTCTCGCTCGAGACTCTCGAACTTATGAGGCAGAGACGGGAAATGTCATCCACGCAGGCGTCTTCGCCGGATGGGAGGAACCTCAACCGGAAGATCCGGAAGCTGGTGCGACGTGACCTCCGATGTTCCAACACCCGCACCATCGCGGCTGCGATTGAACAGAACAGAGGCACCAAAGTCTTCGCTCACCAGCTAGGTAGCTCCCATCTGACGAAACTTAATACAGCGGATGGCAAAACCGTGACCTCCAAGTTCGAGATACTCGAGGAAATTGAGAGTTTCTACAAAGACCTGTACGCATCACGGATGGCTAAACCCTCGAGACCCAGCGCTGACGACCACAGAGCCCCACTAGCACGCCACGATACGGAAGACATTTCTGATGTCAACCAGGGCGAGGTCAGAGTGGCTCTCGAGCAGCTCAAAAATAACAAGTCGCCAGGCGATGACGGAATCACCACTGAGCTCCTAAAAGCAGGTGGGACTCCAATCCTGAAAAAGCTAGCGAGTCTCTTTAATTCCGTCATCCACCAGGGCTTAACACCTCAAGCGTGGAGCGGGAGTGCGGTGGTTCTGTTCTTCAAAAAAGGTGACAAAACCTTGCTCAAGAACTACAGACCCATCTCACTCCTGAGCCACGTCTACAAGTTGTTCTCGAGAGTACTCACAAACCGCCTCGCCAGAAGACTTGACGAGTTCCAGCCACCGGAACAAGCCGGGTTTAGAAAAGGCTACAGCACCGTAGACCACATCCATACTGTTCGGCAGATTGTACAGAAGACCGAAGAGTACAATCAGCCGCTGTGTATGGCTTTCGTGGACTACGAAAAAGCCTTCGACTCCATCGAAACCTGGGCGGTTTTGGATGCTCTGCAGCGATGTGGCATCGATTGGCGCTATATCGAGGTGTTGAGATGTCTGTATGATACCGCCACAATGACCGTCCAGCTCCAGGACCAAAAGACCAACCCGATCGAGCTGCATCGAGGGGTAAGACAGGGGGATGTAATATCCCCCAAGCTCTTCACCAATGCACTCGAAGACGTCTTCAAGACGCTGGACTGGACTGGGCGGGGCATTAACATCAACGGCGAATACATCTCACACCTTCGGTTTGCCGATGATATCGTCATCGTGGCAGAGTCACTGGAACAGTTAAGCGAAATGCTGCATAGCCTAAATGGAGCCTCTCGAGGTGTCGGTCTCGGCATGAACTTGGATAAAACTAAGATCATGTTTAATGAGCATGTCACGCCGGGACCGATCTACGTCGATGGTTCGATGCTCGAAGTTGTTCGGGAGTATGTCTACCTTGGACAAGTTGTCCAATTTGGTAGGAACAACTTCGAGAAAGAAATCAACCGCAGGATCCAATTGGGTTGGGCAGCATTTGGCAAACTACGTCACGTTTTCGCTTCGCCTATACCGCAATGCCTGAAGACTAAAGTCTATAACCAATGCGTTCTACCTGTTATGACTTACGGGGCCGAGACGTGGACACTCACAGTGGGACTAGTCCACAAATTCAAAGTCGCACAGCGGGCTATGGAGCGAGCTATGCTCGGCGTCTCTTTGAAGGATAAAATTCGTAACGAGGTAATCCGACAAAGAACCAAAGTTACCGACATAGCTCGCAGACTCAGTAAGCTAAAGTGGCAATGGGCTGGTCACATCTGCAGAAGGACCGACGGCCGATGGAGCAAGCGTGTCCTAGAGTGGAGACCGCGACTTGGTAAGCGTAAGGTAGGACGGCCCCCAGCTAGATGGACCGACGACCTCAAAAAGGTCGCTGGGACAGACTGGATGCGGAAGGCGGAGGACCGTGTGCAATGGCGCGTGTTAGGAGAGGCCTATGTCCAGCAGTGGACTACGATAGGCTGATAGATGAAATGCAGAAAAATATTACATTAAATCATACTAGTTGACACTATTGATAAAATACGTTCACTTAAATTCGTGTACCAGTCAGGCCAAGTCAAAACTTTACCGAATATTTTATCAACAATTATTGCCAATTTAGGACAAAAGTTACTGAAAATCTTGGTATTGATTGCATAGATTTTGGTTACCCTAAAATATTTAACTATCTATATCATCACGCTGGGTCCCTTGCGGGGTAGGAAGAGAATACAGAGTTCCAACTGATTTTTTAGTCCAAAACCTAAAATATCACCAATCAATCAGCAATAGATCATAATTTATGGAGAAACAAAGAGACGCCTTGTTCCAGATTAGGACTACTTGAATAGGCTAAGAAACTTACCGGCACACTTTCTTCGAAATAGTTGAATTTACACCTAGCCAGCATGTCAGCTGGTGCCAGGAAGAGTTGAAGGTGCTTCTGGATGAGGAGTAGGAGACAAGCGTGTGCCGCCCGACTCTCACTGATCTGCCTCTGATCTGCTACACTCTCTATCACCATTCTGTTATTGGAATAAACATTTATCTATATATTATGCGTAATAACTGGTAGCTAAGTGCTGCAAGTATAGTTATAATACAGTAAAAAAAACACTTACAAATCAAGGTGAGAATAGATCATACTCTACTAAGCGAACTCAGTGCAGATTGATGGTTTTAGAACGCTATGATGAAGTTAAAATAAATTATGAATTAACATAGATATTGAAGTGCACAGGTAAGACCTGGCCAAGATTGGTTTAGGATGGGGATACGTGGCGTTAGAGAAAAGAGGCTAGCGATGCACTGGTTATAAGAAGATTGTAATTAGTTTAGTACCTGTTCGAGTTTCCTTCTTTAGTGCTACCAGTTTGTGGCGGTGCATGGTGTAGCCTTAACAGTGTCGGGGCTAAGCAAACCGCCAGGTTTGATGCAGTCATTTGATTCACTGCTGAATGTTCTGCCACCTATAAATACATATGACAATTATGATTAACAAAGCAATTATGAAACTAGTTGTGCTTTTTGGTAATTTTTATTTGATTCTGTTTCATGGAACTTAAAGTCTTAATTTAAAAGTTTGATGATAAAAGTAGAGTCATTATCATTTTCTTATTATTATCTGCAATCAGCGCAATATATCTTCTAAATATGTACATAAAACAAGTGATATGGACATCAGGGTCTCTTTCGGATAACAATTACCCAACAGACTGGCATTGTGTCCTACTTTCGACATCACCCAGCCCATAGAAACTCGTCTCCAATGTGGCATCAGAAAACCGCCTCACTGGATTGCCGCTATTTACGGTATTACTTGATGGATTAAGTTGCCTCTTGAGACTTGCTGTTAGTCTAGATTGTGATGGAAAACCTATATACCTAACTGTAATTAAATTCTAAAAGCGATGCTTATTTGTGCTGATATATAAATAGGTATATTTTGACTTACGTCAGAAAGGAATATAAGGAGAGAATTTAAAGCTTCCAAATGTTCCTCGGGAAGTAGCAACAATGCACATTGAACTGCGTCCGGTCGTAAAGGTTCAGGAACATCTGCAAAAAGCGATACTATTTTTACCCGGGATATAAATATGTAGCATAGTTTGAAGGAATGTCCATTTTCATATAAAGCGATGTCTGAAAATACTGATATTTTTAAAATAGTTTCGACTGAATCGTTTTCTGGATTAATGTTATTAACAATAACACTTGGTTTTGGTCTGAAAACTAGGTTTTTATAGCATAGGTTACATCAAGTAGTCGCAAATTCGATTTCCGCATGAATCAATTCTTTGTGTGACCCACAAACATCTAGTTCGATTTGGATATTTGTATATTACTAATGGAGGAGAGCAACGTGTCAGTTTGTCTATAGAAAGAAAAAAATACCAAGAATATGATACAATAATACAAAATCTACAACTACAACTGCAAATAAATAAAACTCATAAGTTACTCACGTTGAAATATCGCAATGAAAGTCTCACTAAGTTTATTAGTTAACAACGCATCAGGGAGCTCCCTGAAGTACTGCTTCACCATATCCGCGACGTCATGCGCTTGTGCACCGTCGAAGTTCAAGCTGGATTGGTTGGGGTCTATGGTGTTCATATTTTCTATGGCGAAGGCAGCGTTGGCTGCCCCAGCAGCTTCAACAATCGTCCTGAGCTTTGCTATTCGAGATTTCACACCGGCTTTCCTGAAGATACCCATCTGTGAAGTCAGCGCAAGTATTATTATTTAAATATCATTTCAATAAAAAATACTTTGAGTAGAATAGTTTCTAAATCGCATATAGCATAAAAATGAATTTTGTAAATGCGTGGGATTACGTAATCGTGCATCCCAATAGGAGACGAGACTATTGTTATTATACTGACAACAATTTAAGAGCTCATGTTCGTGGACTCGATCCGCGGATATCATGTTCAGCCACACTATACGCCACATAGAGCATACATCGTTTTATTTAAAAAAGTATCATCTACATAGAAAAAAATCATATTTGATCTGAACTACCTGATCTAATGCGTTATTCTTTAACCAATTGAGGGCGCACTGAATAGGTTTTGGCAACGCATGTCCTGTTCTTTGCAAAGACACCGTCAGAGGTACTCCGAAAACAGTCTTATCTGTAACAAATAATAATGATTTGGGTACGCTACCAAGATGGCAGGGAGTGGACCGGAATTGCCAGCGTTGAGCAGTTGTTCCGTATGGCTTACGAAGGAAGCACATTCGCACTTGAAAAAGAAGAAGAAGACCAAGATGGTATCACGGCTTTAGTCTAGGTGATGTTAAGTTCACAAGTTTTGTGAAAATTATCAATTGTATTTCTATTTTCAAGTTTTGAAATGACTTATTGGTGCCTGGCACCTTTAAGCTCCAGTTTCTCTAATAGTCTTCCATTGTTATATCAACTTATTAACATCCAAGAAGAAGCAAGATGGGTTTTGACTCATTAAGCCCGTAACTTTACGATACCTATTTGTATTTAAATTTTAGGGTTCATTATCTTTAAACACAAACACATCACAACAATCTTTGAACTTCAGTGCGCTTTAAGGAACCAGACTTTACCGAAGGCTAGCTTGCCTAGAACAATTGAAGATCATTCCTGGAGTACACCGACACCTCAATTAAATTTTATATCAAAAGTTAAAGTGCATACTTTTGTACCTTTTGTTTCAGGTGCATTCCGCAACGTAAGATACCTTCGAGTGCTAAGTTTTAATTTAAAATGTACCTTTATGTGCACTTAGATACTGTTTAAACTACTCCAGAAGCAAAAGAATTGACTATCTATCAAAACACAAACGTCCCCGGTAGCCCCAAGCACATGAAGTTACGCTCCATTGTTGGTTGAACTAGCTTCTCTGACATGTAGTATATAATAATACAATGTTAAAGATTTTTTCATTTTATTACCAACTAGTACTTATTTTATTCTATTAAATACATTTTAGGAAAGATTTAGGTAGAAGAAATTATTATTTGAATCTCGTCCTCCGGTCACTTGGATATATCAAAATCCAATTAGGTTGTATCGGCTCATAAATAAAGGCAATATTAGTATTTCATCGGGTTTGATTAATATCAAGATGATATAATCTGAATAACAAAATAGCTATCGGTACATGCCAAAATGAGCTATAGGACGTGTAGATAAGATACGCAATGCAATGATTATGACAAAGATGGTTATGTTGTTGGGATTTAAGGAAACACGAACTTTGACTGACGAGTTCTTAGATTTACGCGAATATTACATGAAATAAATCTATTCTTCGGATTTTATCGCGGTTTATTTTTTATTTTTAAGTTGCCGACGTTTCGAGTGATTTGCAGCACCCATAGTCACGGGAAGGACTGAGGTGTTAGACGTCCAAAAGGCATAGTTCTTCCGGGGCACCCTCTACCTTCTTCATTAACAAGTGCCTTCCGAAATATCGCTTTACTGGGCCCTTATTTGCAATGTCCAATTAATTACACAACGCGTCACGTTACGAGGTCTCTATGAAATGGTCGTTTGAATTCATTACACGATCATGTCACGTAATAATGTTTAGTAACAGCGAATAAGTACTCCGAAGTGTTTGATAGAAATGATCTCACCTTTATAATCAGGAGTTTTGATCTTTCTGATCAGTTTGGGCAGTTCCCAGTTCCAGCCGGACTTGTGGGAGGGGCAGTACCGTTCCATGCACGCCGTCAACCTCAAGAGTGCCAACTTTCTCAAGACGTGGAGTTGTCCGCAAGAGAGAGACGACATTGGCCGGGATACTACAGAGAAAGAGATAGAAGATTTTAGAAAACTGATTGTAAAAATAATTTTAAATATAAAATTACCTTCAAAAATTATATTGCCATTGTAAGATTTAAACCAAAATTTAAAAACATTTAGATATTTTAATGTAAATAAATAAAGCGTAATACTGCTTCATTCATAAATTTAAGGTAACACAGACAGTAGGTTCATTATAGTTTATTAAAACAAATGTCTTTTTAATTTTCATTTTACTTGGTACTGGCTGTCAATAATGGAAAATTTACAGCAAACCAATTTTATTATCAACCAGTACTTTCCAAAAACAGTGTAGGTATAGTGCGACAAGGATCTTTTAACCCATAGGTGACATTGACAGTTTGTGTGAAATTAGGGTTGACATTTTGTATAATTTCCCTAATTCCAAGGAGATATTTCAACAGGTGGGTCCAAACGGTTATTAATTTAAAAAAGAACTTGGCTAAATTTCATATCAAACGGCAACTCTACTATTGTCATGAAGTGACATTTCACTCGATGACAGCGTTAGTAACGATTTTGGGCGCGGGCCAAAAGAGCCTTGTACGCCGGTACATTGTTTTTCATATACTCAGTTGTCACGCATCAACACTGTTGACGAACCGTTTCATCAATTAACACCCAATCAACGTTATTGTTCCAATATCAGTAGTCTAAACAAACTATTTTTTGACACTCACGGTATGAATCGGGGTCCTTCTGGTTAGGCGTGGGCTGCAAAGTGTTGTTGGCTTTGGGCCCACCATTTAGCGCGCTCGTTCTAAACGAATACCACCGCTGTATGTTGTTCCTGTGAAATTTGATTATCGCTAATGTTTAGAGGAAGAAAAATATATTGACAATGCATAACCTCAAAAAGCCCTTGTCATTTTGGTGTTTAAACAAACATTTTCAGGGCGTAGAGTAAAATGCGTATTTGATACGTTCTAAGGAACTTTAACTTGTTACTGTTTATGAGATTATTAATGTTTTTAAAATGGCATTGGATTATAAAGAGTTGGGTCAGCTTTTATTATTTATAGGTAAAGTCTCTCCATTCATTGTCAACGGTCTTGGAATTGTTTACCGCTATTTTAGTGAGGCTTATGTGACAGCTAATCTTTTATGATTTGCGTGTTTATTTGTTATCTCACAAATTCTTATAACATAGGTGGTTTACAAATATAGAATACAAGCCACAGACACCTTGACCGAATCAAACATTTAATTGTTATACAAAGATTTGTCCCGTACGGGGATCGAACCCGCGACTTTACAATCCAGTGAGCTTAGCGGCCTAAGCTCTTACTACTAGACCAACAAAGTTGTTGCCGTCATTATTAACAGATCGCAAACCCTTAATTTGCATACCATTTTTTTTTATCTATAATAGGTTGACCGCTGATGGTCTTAACAATTTTATCAGTTAAGACAATCGCCCTTTTTCTAACGCTTGATTCAACATCATACTAATAACTAACGATATACATAATCTTCGCTTACTTTTTGGTCTTCATGTCAAGACTGTCGTCATCATCGTCTTGGTCTCCATCATGTGACCTGGAACCAGCAGAATTTGGACTGCTATCAAGTTCAGAACTGCGAGATGCTGATTTGTCTCTTTTGAGACTTCTGTCACGAAACCTGTGATGAAAAAACAAATTTATTTATAATACTACCATTCTTACTGGGCTGGAAGCGAAAGAAAAACTTAGAATGCCCCAGTAGCCATACTTTTGCTTGGCTGGTGGTAAGAGTCCACCAAAGGTAGTAACGTCATCCGATCAACGACCAGAAAAGGAAAATTTGAAACAAACCCTATACCAACCCGTCTGGCCAGCGTGGTATAGTAGGCCAAAAACCTCTTAATATGTTAAGACACCAAACGCAAAGGCCCCCAGTTCCCGGTAGTCCCGCTGTCCGCTGCCACGGTAGCGGTCGCGGTAACAGCGGGGCAGGGGGTGCGAAGAATCTCCGGGCTACGACACAAGGCTACCAAAAACACCTGACCCTGGCTACGTACAATGGACGCTCTCTACGGCTGGACCAACACCTCGCTGAACTCGAGGTAGAACTAGGTCGCATAAACTGGCACATATTGGGGTTATCCGAAGTCCGAAGACAGGGCGAGGACACGATAACCCTTGAGTCAGGCCACCTGTTTTACTTTCGGGAAGGTGATCGGCCCTCTCAGGGCGGTGTCGGTTTCCTGGTCAACAAAGCTCTCACTAACAACGTTGTGGAAGTCAGCAGTGTGTCGACACGGGTAGCGTACCTCATAATTAAAATCACCAACAGGTACACCCTGAAGGTGGTACAGGTATATGCGCCGACCTCGACATACTGCGACGACATAGCCGAAGCCATGTATGAAGACATAGCCAAGGCATTACATGGCACCACCAAGGCTCACTACAACGTTGTTATGGGGGACTTCAATGCCAAAGTGGGAGTACAAGAACGCGGCGAAACGATAATCGGACCCCACGGCGTGGGGCGCCGAAACCACAGGGGGCAGATGCTGGTCAACTTTCTGGAGTCGCAGGGGCTCTTCTTGATGAATTCGTTCTTTAAGAAGAAGCCTCATAGAAAGTGGACATGGCGAAGCCCCGACACTGTGACGAGGAACGAGATAGACTTCATCATGACTGACAGGAAGTCTATATTTAGAGACGTCTCCGTGATCAACAGGTTTAATACCGGCAGCGATCACCGACTTGTCCGAGGCGCTCTAAATATAGACTTCAAGGCCGAAAGACGTCGCATGATGAGGTCTACTCTCAGACCTACTGCGCCTCAAATAGCTTTAGGGTCCGAAAAGTTCCAACTGGAGCTTCAAAATCGTTTCGACCTGCTGGAAACCGAAGGCAATGTTGACGAGAAAACCGACACAGTGGTCAAAACGCTACAGGATGTGTCTCGAAGGGTGTTTCCCGGCAAAAGCGGTAACAGAGAGTCTAAACTCTCGCTCGAGACTCTCGAACTTATGAGGCAGAGACGGGAAATGTCATCCACGCAGGCGTCTTCGCCGGATGGGAGGAACCTCAACCGGAAGATCCGGAAGCGGGTGCGACGTGACCTCCGATGTTCCAACACCCGCGCCATCGCGGCTGCGATTGAACAGAACAGAGGCACCAAAGTCTTCGCTCGCCAGCTAGGTAGATCCCATCTGACGAAACTTAATACAGCGGATGGCAAAACCGTGACCTCCAAGTTCGAGATACTCGAGGAAATTGAGAGTTTCTACAAAGACCTGTACGCATCACGGATGGCTAAACCCTCGAGACCCAGCGCTGACGACCACAGAGCCCCACTAGCACGCCACGATACGGAAGACATCCCTGATGTCAACCAGGACGAGGTCAGAGTGGCTCTCGAGCAGCTCAAAAACAACAAGTCGCCAGGCGATGACGGAATCACCACTGAGCTCCTAAAAGCAGGCGGGACTCCAATCCTGAAAAAGCTAGCGAGTCTCTTTAATTCCGTCATCCACCAGGGCTTAACACCTCAAGCGTGGAGCGGGAGTGCGGTGGTTCTGTTCTTCAAAAAAGGTGACAAAACCTTGCTGAAGAACTACAGACCCATCTCACTCCTGAGCCACGTCTACAAGTTGTTCTCGAGAGTACTCACAAACCGCCTCGCCAGAAGACTTGACGAGTTCCAGCCACCGGAACAAGCCGGGTTTCGAAAAGGCTACAGCACCGTAGACCACATCCATACTGTTCGGCAGATTGTACAGAAGACCGAAGAGTACAATCAGCCGCTGTGTATGGCTTTCGTGGACTACGAGAAAGCCTTCGACTCCATCGAAACCTGGGCGGTTTTGGATGCTCTGCAGCGATGTGGCATCGATTGGCGCTATATCGAGGTGTTGAGATGTCTGTATGATACCGCCACAATGACCCTCCAGCTCCAGGACCAAAAGACCAACCCGATCGAGCTGCATCGAGGGGTAAGACAGGGGGATGTAATATCCCCCAAGCTCTTCACCAATGCACTCGAAGACGTCTTCAAGACGCTGGACTGGACTGGGCGGGGCATTAACATCAACGGCGAATACATCTCACACCTTCGGTTTGCCGATGATATCGTCATCGTGGCAGAGTCACTGGAACAGTTGAGCGGAATGCTGCATAGCCTAAATGGAGCCTCTCGAGGTGTCGGTCTCGGCATGAACTTGGATAAAACCAAGATCATGTTTAATGAGCATGTCACGCCGGGACCGATCTACGTCGATGGTTCGATGCTCGAAGTTGTTCGGGAGTATGTCTACCTTGGACAAGTTGTCCAATTTGGTAGGAACAACTTCGAGAAAGAAATCAACCGCAGGATCCAATTGGGTTGGGCAGCATTTGGCAAACTACGTCACGTTTTCGCTTCGCCTATACCGCAATGCCTGAAGACTAAAGTCTTTAACCAATGCGTTCTACCTGTTATGACTTACGGGGCCGAGACGTGGACACTCACAGTGGGACTAGTCCACAAACTCAAAGTCGCACAGCGGGCTATGGAGCGAGCTATGATCGGCGTTTCTTTGAAGGATAAAATTCGTAACGAGGTAATCCGACAAAGAACCAAAGTTACCGACATAGCTCGCAGACTCAGTAAGCTAAAGTGGCAATGGGCTGGTCACATCTGCAGAAGGACTGACGGCCGATGGAGCAAGCGTGTCCTAGAGTGGAGACCGCGACTTGGTAAGCGTAAGGTAGGACGGCCCCCAGCTAGATGGACCGACGACCTCAAGAAGGTCGCTGGGACGGACTGGATGCGGAAGGCGGGGGACCGTGTGCAATGGCGCGTGTTAGGAGAGGCCTATGTCCAGCAGTGGACTACGATAGGCTGATTGATTGATTGATTGATTGACTACCATTCGGTGTCGATAGAGAGACTGAGAAATTGACTATTTCTTTGGTCATTGTTTTGAGATTTGGCAAAAAGGTAAAAACCATTATTTGCATCTTTGAAAAACATATCCCTATACTAGGAATGATTCCTGTGTCGTGGGTGCGTTTACATGAAATTCACGTGCGCAAACATTCAGACCCAAGCCCCTGACTTCTCGATATAACGGGAGGAGCAGCTGAAGCTCTTTACCACTGGAGCAAGCCGTTTGTCTTTTTGGTCTAGATATTAGTGTATAGTCGGCGTAGTCAGATCCATACGGTTAGGACTATAAAACGTAAAGTCTCTACAAAGGCACTCTATATATTTTAGAGTAATACAAGAAAACAATTTCAAAATAATCAAAGAAAACGCCTGGGATAAAATTGTAGTTTACCATTAACATCTTACAACAGCAACACACAACTAAGTTTGCACAAAAATCATATTTTGCCAAGTGTATGTATCCGCCTTCCAAACGTAATCTTTGTATTCAAAAGGTATTTGTGTATGTGAATTTTCATGTTTATAAACGCACCCACGACACAGAAATAAATCCTAGTGCGGGGCTACGTTTTTTCAAAAAGAGAAAGACCTTATAGTGGCAGTTAATACTTTGACTTCAGAAGGATCCTATTATGTGACGGGTACAATCCGCAGACATCAATCAGGAAGACTGATGTCGGAACGGAAAAGCTTTTTATAGGTATTCACTTCACATCGTTGAAAATAGAATATATCACTTCACCAAGAAACCGAGAAAAACGGACTGAGATATTTTAGTAACATCAAAGTTGTTAAAAATGTTTTGTACTTTAAAAGCGAAGTTGATGTTAGATTGATTGAAATATTTTTATTAAATTTTGACTGACTTTTTATAGAAATATCGAAAAAAGACGAAACTTGCAAAATAACGTGAAAATTTATAGATACAAAATAACGTAAAAAGTTATAGGTCTAGATAACAAAGGACGTAAAAAATTATAGAACTAAAGAATTGAGTATTGATTTAATTTCACTATTGGCATGTAAGGAATATTGTGGCAAGTAATACTAATTCATGCGTCTATAATATATCTATTCAAATGGAATAGATGACAAGTTAGTTTCTTTAAACATTTGAATAATCAACCGAAACTAAATAAGCCAGTAAGAAAACACAACACACAAGGTAAGGAAAACCACGCAATGAAGAGACCACGAACCACGCACCTGTGAACTAAACACTTTCTGCCTAAGTATCCTTTTCCAAATTCTTGCAGACTGACTTTCCCACTTTCAAAGTTACTTCATCTATCACTTTGTACCCACTAAACTTCACTTCACAGACAAATTTTCAAATACAATCATCTTCATATTACTTCGCAACAATAGTTATTCTTCATTGACTATAATGCCACTGACATAATCGTATTAACATGCCAATAAGTTATTTGTCGGACATTTGAGTCCATTATCACAGCTCGTTTAGAACTAATGGAAAATGGTCAGTGCAGCAATTAGTCTTAACAGTAATGACTTTGCTTTCAAATATGGCGGAAGGGATTGCTACATGTTCGGCCGCATGTTTATTTGTTTTGGGTTCATTTAGAAGTTTCCTGTCTCTAATGATACCTCATAATAAGTGTGGTTAAATGACTCTTTGCAAAATGATATTGAACGTATTAAATTGCTTCTCTTAATTTGCTATCAGATTTTTAATGTGAATTTCAATCTGGGCATCGCTGTGCCTGACAACGTTTCAGTAAAGAAAAGTTAAAATTTGAGAATTTCTCGCCATTCAAAATCTAGGCGTCAATTTGTTTTTAACTCCGGCAGAAAGCAATTCAATTCAATTTTGAAATGCAAGTTTATCGTGAACACGGTATTGGCTGAATAACAATTTTATCGCACAAAATAAGTTCATTCATATCCAAAGCTGGAGTACATATTTTTTTAATAAGTATTTCAGAGAAATAGGTACTGGTCTATTGTCAAGATGTATAAGTATAATTTATTTGTAAGTTAATTTTTTGTTGGCATACATTTTCAATATGATTTTTCTATCAAAATAATTCTCAGTGATATTCCAGAGTCTTAAATTGTGGAAAGTATAATACGAATAGGGTCGTCCCCTATTGCATTGAGACGCAACATTATCGCACACATAGCATACTCCTGCCATCTCCGCTTAGGGAATAAATCCGGTACAGTGATAAACATAGACATTGGGTAAGGTAGGTCGTCACATGACTATTGAACTGTGACATCATTCACCACTCTGTTTATTTTTAACTCGCTTTATCAGTAAACCAAAAAACCTTAAAGGCTTTAACGAGTCACGTTGTTTAATGACGTAGCGAGTACTCTCTGTGTTATTTAAGGTCTTTTATTGATTGACTGGCTCTCAATTTTGAAATCTATTTGGTGAAACTTTTTGCATTACCAGCGTTACATTATTCATTATTATAATAGCGCAGAAGCTTCTAGAGGTAGTGTCATGGCTAAAATCTAAAATTTTCCCAAAGGACTGTGTTTGTGACTAAGTAAGCTTTAGATCTAGAGGCTAGACAGTTTGACCGGACAAATTATTGTGTTTTATGATCAAAATCTTCTGATAAACAGTCTTCAATATTTCTAGTGTACCGGAGTTTTGGAGATAACAAGTAGAGGTTTCAGAAACTTACTTTTGGCCCTCTTTTCCCAAGTTGAGAGAGCTGGTCCTTATCGCCTGTCGTCGATGTGGGGTGTGTCCTGGTGACTTTTGTACCTCCCGTAATATCTCAGGGTCTGGTTTTAGATCTACTGGAGAAGGTGGGTCCACGTAGACCTAAAATTATTGCATCATTTTCAAATTCAGTCATTTTGGTCAGAAAAAATTAGTAAGAAATACCGTAACCGAAAGAAATAATTGTGGGTCTCACAAGGATTTGTCCCGTGCGGGAATCGAACCTGCGACTATTCAACCCAGTAAGCGGAGTGGCTTAAGCTCGTAACCATCGCACTAAATCGTTGGTCAAATAAAATAGATAGTAAGTACATTTTAGCTTTTTTCACCATATTCAGCATTTAAGCGTGCAAAATGATATAAAATTCAATATAGTAATAGCACATTGTCCTATCCATGATTCAAACCCAGGACCTTGTGATCATTAGCCATACTATGCTCTACTAGACTAAAGAAGTTATAAATAAAAAAAGGGGTGGTTATTTGTACCTCTGTCTATATTTACATTTTCTGCGAAATACTTGCGCAATATCTACCATAAACTTTAGTTAAACGGATAACATGACATCTTAATCCCATAACAATATTCCACCAACTTTAGGATACACTCAATATAATGTGGCTAATGCGATTACTGTAAGCGACTAAATTGTGAAGCTTTGGAAAGTTCAAGCTTTAGAATAGGGAAGTATTCAAAATATTTCCAAGACCAGCTTTCTTAACGGTGAAATAGTTTCTAAGTTTAAATACAAAATAGTTGATGATATGGATACTGTTTAATATTGCTAAAGTTGTTTGAGCTCATCAAGTATGGGCTATTTAAGATTCTTTTGAGGAAGTGTGGTGGGGGTCTATCTAATTAAAATATTTTTGCCTAACCTCATCCGTATAATGTTGCTGAATAATATAACACGAGCAACGTTAGAGTCCGGATTGGAAAACATTATATACAAAAGGTTTTTAGGTTTAAAATTCACCTTAAGATTTTATTGTATTATAGGTCCGTTTTTAAACACGAATTTCACATGCTCCAACCTTAAGATCGAACTAATAATTGTGAGTGATCGAACTAATAACTAAAAGTGTGAGGTCACACAAAAATTTGATCCTTTATTGGAATTGAATTGGCAACTATACGATTCAGTGTTCGAAGCAATCTACGTTAAAATCCCTACACAAATGGCTTGCCATCGTTAAGGTTCGTTTCATCTAATAAACAATTTAAACTTGTCTTTACGCCAGTTTGAATTACGTCAAAGGCAGGTTTTTATTACGCTACCTGATATTATAAAGTCATCCAAATAAATTACCTCTGCATTTTGATGAGTATTATGATCCTTATAGTAATTGTGCCTCCAGCTAGCCGGTTGACATTCAGAGTCACTTAGAGCACTCGAGTCATCATTCTTGATACCTCTATGAAAAATTCTCTTTGCTCTTCCCAATTTTGACTTCGAACTCTTATTGCTAGAACCCATACTACCGTCTGAAGCATAACTGGAACTGTCATCACCGAACGGGGGATTTATAACAAAGGATTGTTCTAAAGGAGCTATAGGGGATGGAGGCATTATTGTCATTGGAGATGGTGGTTGGGTCCTTACAGCAGGTGCGTGAGCAGGAGAACTATGGAAATCTGGAAAAGGAAACGCTGTCGGTGTTGTTGGTGTCATATCTATATAATTCAGATCTGGATATCTGTCTTGTTGCACGTCTAGAAAGTGAGGCGATGATACGATGACTTCTGTTCTGTTTTGGCGTTTTCTTCTCCTTGTTTTTAAGGATTCTACTCTGCGGAGTAACGCTTTAGCTCCATCTCGGAGTCTTTCGGAACCTGTCCGACGGAAACGTGTTCCTGTTTCCTCTTCATCTTCTTTGTCACTTGGTAACTGTATCATTGTTTGGCCTGGTCCTGTTAATCTGTAACAAAGTGATACTTGATTCAGTGATGGTATTTTTTGTGGTTCAGTGTTATTTAAATCTCATTTTGATTGTAGTTCTATGTGAGTAGAATTTATAATGTGTCTGTTATATGTGATTCGCTCAGTAGTTTTAGCTTTTTGATTCTCTTTTGCTTAGTAAACATTCTACATTTTAAGGAACTGAGCTATCTCTAACACTTTTCTATGAGAAAACTGTTAGTAAAGTGTATAAAATTAATGAGAGTTTAAGCTTAAAAGCAAAACATAACGTTGCATAATAAACTAACGTTTTAGAAGAAATTAAGTGATTAAACCCTAAAACCAAGCTTACTCATCTCTAAAAACGCTGCAAATAGCCTATTATGGTTCCCAGTTACTCTAAACTTGGGCTCAAAACCTGGCTTCGAAAGTGCCAAGTTTTGCAGAAACTCGTCAAATTAATAAACAACCATTTATTTCCATTATAATACACCGGCACACAACTTTGGGGTCTATTCAATTAAATTCGCTGAGGTGGCTTAACAATGACCTCATCAAAGTTATTAAAAAGGTGATTGTGAGATCTTACTGGAAATTTCTATCGACTAAAGCCCATTTGTATAAGTTTTAAAAGGGGCTATGTGTAAGGTTATTTAATACCTACTAAATTTTAATTATACAGTAGCTTAAATTCGGGAAGAATCGACCCAAATAAACGTAAATAAATAAAACAAACTTATTTATCAGGTATTTAATTAAAAAGTAGAAAAAACACACTGATACAAGGGCCTGATTTTTTTTACTGTTTAATTCGAAATTCCCTATGACTGGTAGTATTTGACAACGCAAACCTAACAAGCTTTCAAACACAACCGGGCTATCATGTGTAGTTAAGAGTTCGCATGGCTACATTCCGGCTTCATTATCGGACTTATGTTATTGTATTGTATCGAAGTTAAGTATATTAAATTTCAGCTCGATCGGTGGCATCCTACCGTACTTCAAAAGTGGATTACTCATTTTTAACTGAAAAGATCGATACGAAAGAGCTTGCAAAGCTTGCAAAAATCAAGACAGATCCCATGCGGGGTACGCAGTGAGTTCTAACAGGTTCCTTACAAAGCTCCGCCACTCGCATATTTCGTCTGATATTCGCTCGCTGGTTATGGAGACACTAAACTCACTCTTCGAAGTTATATTCTGACTTAGAGCAACAAATATTAATAAATATGTCTTCAATGTCAATATTATAAAATGAATTTATATTACATACATATTCCTAAAGGTTACACGTGTAGTCCATTTATCCCGACATTAGGGCCGATGTCATTTTAGTAAGACAAATCCTTTGAAGCCTTTGAATAGAATTATATTCGAGGCTCTAGCTGGCGGGTTAGGGTCTCCTGCAAAAAATCTTATGATGGATTGAATAAAGACAATAATGATTATGTTACTAATCGATACATACATCTGTTTAGTCCTAAATAAAAGATAAAGGACATTGTGATATAAATAATATCGGGCTATCCTGTCCCATTGTTGGATAAAAGCTTCCTCTCCCAAATTTAGATGAGAAAGATTAGATCACACTCTGATCTAGTGCGGATTGATAACCAATTATTTTGTACGCACTCTTTACATATTTTATAGTAGCCCTTTTTTTTCTCTTATTAAAACTCTTATTAAATTACCTGAAGTTCACAAGAATATAATGTTAAGTGCAGCGTGTCCTGCCTAGCGAGCGTTCATTGATTTTAAATATTATTTTCGAACGATGTCCACAGGATCGTGGATTGGTCATGCTCACTAAAATGGCTTTGCTAGTGGCAGCTCTGTGGAGCGGGTCACTCTTTTCCCTCTAATATGGTCGAGGAGAGTGATGGCTGCTTCTCAAGTCATACTCGTGAACGGGTGTTGCTGGTGGGAACTAGTCCGTCCTCTATCCTTTGACTGATTAAACATGTACAGTAGTCTCGTTCGGCATCACACTGGAGCTATATCACGGGATTATTTGACCTCGGCGGCGAGGTCGGTGTCTGATCCTGTGTGCGGTATCTATATTTGAAATAAGGGATGAAGGGGTATCGGGAGGGTCGGTGAGAACATGCCGCGGATGGCGGTAGCGGCTGATAGGAGGGGAGATAGGTTCGTAGATGGCGGCGGCTACGATTAGCGGATTTCTATAATTGGACGCGTTTGCGAAATATCGTTTTGTTGCCTTTTTAATAAATGCGCGAATATGTTCAAGACCGAGATCGGAATGTGCCACTGCAGGGCATATAGAAAATAGAAAAAGTTTTACATGAATGGGTATAGACACACGCACAAATTAAGTGAAAGGTTATTTTCTAGGTGGAGAATATTTTGCGTGCCCGTGCGTTTCTATGAGTCCTGAAGTGAGGATACGTATTATCTAGAATTAGTTTCTGCCCGCCGCTTCGTCCGCGTGGATTTTACATAGGAACCTAACATTTTTCCAGGAGTAAAAGTACCCCATGTATTAATCCAGGTAATAAACTATCTGTGCGCCAAATTTAGTCCCAATCCATTCAGCCGTTTTGGCGTGATTGAGTAACAAACATCCAAACGTACAAACATTCACATGTATAATATTAGTAGGATTCCAAAGTCGTTAACTGCCTCTGCGTATATTGCGCGGAGCGATAACAAGTTCTGGGTTTGTATATGTCAGATAAAGTGTAGTTTTTCTATTGACAAATTTCCAGTATCAGTCAGACTCTGGAATTGTGCCCGGTATAATGGCAATAGGCTCGCTCTCTATTATATGGGACCTAGCATCGTCGATGGTATATACAGTGTACTGTATATAAATAAGTTGTACTGTACCTTAGCGGTAGTTGGTGTACCTTATCCTACTTGGAGAATATAGACATCTATCTATCTATCTATATCATCACGCCAGCTCCCTCGCGGGGACCTTTCCTTACATACCTCTCTGGCGTAATATAGACGTGATGGTGTATATTCCAATAGTCTTTGACTACTTCTTTGGGATTTGCACAACTTATTTTGGTCAAATCAAGCAATTTTCCCTCTCGCATATACAAAACATTTTGCAATGTTCATAAAGATTAACCATTTCGTGAGTTGAAATTCTAATTCTAAATTGTGTGCATATTCCGAGATCAAACTTTATTAACTAAGTTATAACGAGGCAGCTACCATTGAGCTGTGTTAATGAACTTTTTGTAGTTTCGCTTGTGAGAATATTACAAGTAATTTAAATAAACGAGTAGGTATGAAAGATAGTATCGGTGTAAAGATGAGAAAGGGCATGCTCCGTTGGTTCGGGCATATAGAAAGAATGCCAGAGGAAAGAATGACAAAACAGATATACAATGTGAAAGTGGAAGGATGCAGGTACCGGGGAAGACCTAGACTATCTTACCACGACCAAATAAACCGAGTCTTATCTGATGGAAAAGTCAAGAGTCTCCGTAACCGGCGAGCGTGTATGAGAGGAACTATGAGAGTCGAGGAAGCCAGAGAGGTATGTAAGGAAAGAACCTGTTGGAACTCTGTACTCTCTGCCTACCCCGCAAGGGATCTGGCGTGAGGTTATAGATAGATTTAAATAAACCTTGAGATGTATTGTTGTGAATTTCATTTGGGTTCGTATGAACTTTTGTGGCTGATACTTACTTACTTATATATGCATGCAGGCATGTAGAAAAAAAGTCAGAAAAAAGAATCACAAAACAGATATACAATGCGAATAATGATGCAGGTACCGGGGAAGACCTAGACTATCTTACCATGACCAAATAGATCATGTCTTACCTGAAGAACAAGTCAAGAGTCTCCGTAACCGGCGAGCGTGTATGAGACGAACTATGAGAGTGGAGGAAGCCAGAGAGGTATGTAAGGAAAGAACCTGTTGGAACTCTGTACTCTCTGCCTACCCCGTTAAGGTACCTGGCGTGATGATATAGATAGATCATTTACCATGCTCAATGTTTAAGATTTTGTGTACAAATTTTTTGGACCTAGGATTAGAATTTATATTACCGAGATAGTTTTTTCTGTGATGCTACCCCCATATATACCCAATAATTTAATTTTTTTCTACTCCTGTATTCATTTCTTTCTAATTTTATTTGTTGCGGTTCCTGAAACAGTTAAAGCGCTTCACAACTCACCATTCATAACTTAAGAACCTAACCTAACTTGTCATCTAAGGAGACTATTGTGGATCCTGGCTTACAGGAGTTACATTGGTCTCATGGGTAAAATTACCGATAGTATAACGGAAAAGGAAAATTTCCTATAGCACGACCAGTAGTAGTAGCAAGTAGTTGTTTCACGGAGGATAAACTGTACAAAACCTATATCACATAGGTATCCCTCAAATTTAAACAATTTCACATTATGGTTGAAAACAAAACATATTTTTTTTTATTTTATTTTTTTGTAAAAAACGTAGCCCCACACTAGGATTTATTCCTGTGTCGTGGGTGCGTTTACAAACATGAAAATACACATACACAAATACCCAGACCGGAACAAATAATTGTGGTTCACACAAAGATTTGTCCCGTGCGGGAATCGAACCCGCGACTATTAGACACAGTGGGCGGAGCGGCTTAAGCTCTTAACCACTGCGCTAAATCGTCCGTCAATTTCGAAAACAGAAGTAATTTAATGCTTTTGTTCCCATATCAGTGTCATTAGTCGAGATAAAGAGTTACTTAGTATCGTTTGAATTTTTTTAATTAGCTATTGTTCTACAATTAGTAAAAGAAGAGTTTTGTTTATCCGGTGTTTGTGGCATACAATTAGAAAGTATAATATCTTATGTATAAATCTTCTCGTTTCTGTTGATATTTTTAGATCAAGTTCATTTTCGCTTAACGGTGTTGCTTGTGTCTGTAGAGATTCCTAAGATAATTTAAAGAATGTGAAAATTTACGTAGTATTTCGGCATTGAGTTATTATACGTACTACAGAAGCTACTTCGAACAAAAAATGGCACGTAACTTTATGACCATAGAGTTACTTGTTTGTATTTTCATATAAAATATTATGTTTGTCGAGCTGTTTATAAAATATCTCAATGCACATGAGTGCGTCTTTTTTAAATAAGACTTAGCGTTATAACATGTCACGTTGCGGCAAGCACCTGTTATAAAGTGAGCTCTAGCTCTGTATAATATTTTATACAAACAAAATTAGCTAGAACAAACATAATAACTCTATGTGAATAGCTCAAAGGCACCTCAAGGAGGAACGGCCTCGGCTTGGGCAGTCGCTATGGGGGAGAGCATATACCTCGCCGTGGTGCTCAGCACCGGCCGGGGGGCAAGGGATTCCTCGATCTCACCGGCGAGGTCAGTTTCTGATCCTGTGTGCGGTATCTGTATCCGAAAGAAGGGATGTAAGGGCATCGGGAAGGTCGGTGAGAACATGCCGCGGACAGCGGTAGCGGCTGATAGGAGGGGAGTTACGGTCGTAGTAGGCGGCAGCTACGATTATGAGTCTGCTACTTAAGCCGGATTAACAAGCAAAAGAAATTCACGTCATCCGAGTGATCGGTCGAACCAAGCAGTCGGTCCATGCGGCCACAGGTAATTTATTTAAGTGTTTTATTATCATTTTTTCTTCCGCTTCTTTAGTCGGATTAATAGGAAAAAGCAGTTCACATCGTCCAAGCGATCAGTCGAACTAATCAGTGGGACCATGCGGTCACAGGTAATTCATCAAGTCTGTAACTTATCTAACAAGCTTTACGAACACCCACTAAATGGGTCATAAGTAAAAAAAAGAGCTTTCGGACAATCTTAAACTGTTTTTGTTTATCTAGGAGGTCAATTTGGTCTAAGTCAGAATTAATAATTTATATTCCGCGAAATTTTCATCACGTATTTTGTGCCCGCTCTTGACCTTTTTTTAGTTAATTAACTCTTCAATTTCACACGCTAACCATTATTAATCTTGCATTAAGAGCTTTCCGCTCCAAAAACATTATGCCCTTCATGTGAGTTATTGAGGTCGACGCAATACGTGGGCTAAAGTTGCGGTCACAGTCACAGCGTGTACGGTAATAAAATACTTAATTTGCTCAAAAGCTCAGACAAAAACTTTTCTAATACTTCCATGCACGTCTGGTAAGATTTTTGTAGTAAATAACTGTTTCATAAATTTTACCTAAAACTTTGTATAACAGCTACGGCTCATAAAACATGATAGTCATAAATTCAATTTTTGAACGTCCCATGAAATTTGGATTATGACCCTATTAGGGTCCGTCCTCCGACGACATTTTACCGGTTAATGAGCCTTACTGGGTATTTAAGTAGTCATTAGCACAAAATATTGTAAATTAAAACTCACCGTCATGCCTATATTCCCCAAGCGGGGGTGGCAGAGGTGTACTGAGTACACCCACGTTTCGCCTACGATGTTAGGTCCCATGTAATAGAGGGCGAGCCTATTGCCATATACCGGGCACAATTCCAGACTCCGGACACATACTGGGCAGTTTTCGTTAGAAAAACTATACTTGTCTAGTGGCAAAGCGCATCGCTTTGTGATCACGAGGTCCTCCTGGGTTCAAATCCTAGTTCGGACAAATGTAGTTTTCTAACGAAAAATTCCCAGTATGAGTCCGGAGTCTGGAATTGGCCCCGTAAATGGCAATAGGCTCGCCCCCTATTACATGGGACCTATCATCGTCGGCGAATCGTGGGTGTACTCAGTGCACCTCTGCTACCCCCGCTGGGGAATATAGGCGTGACGGTGTAAATGTATATTTTATTTTGAATTTTATTAAACTACTATTTATTTTGAGGTGATGACTTTAAAAGATTTTCCAATATCGTATTTTGACATAGACTAAAGGAGGGGCGAACGGAATCATTTCAACTTGCAAGAGGCGAACGGGTTCATTTAGGCTATCATGGGCGAACAGGTAGACCAAAATTTTTCCGCTAACACATTCGCTACTCACGCTCAGTAGCTCCATACCACCATCACCAGTCTATCATTACTACGGTTTAGCAATCCAAAATGGAAACGTGATAGGTGAAGGGCTAAGCACACGAAGAGTAAGTGGTACAAATGGCCTGTGGACTTAATTATTATATAGACATTGTTGGGGTTAATGCTTATGCCATTTGATGGTTTAACGACCCTAAACAATAGGACTGGGACTTATGAGGATTCGTAGATAAAGGGGTCCATTTGCGAGTATTGGGTAATGAATGGGCTTGGTTTACTGAATTGATACATATAATACTCTCTTTGTTTTTTTATGACGATGAAAGTATTTAGTGATAGGGTTACCGAAATAAATATATGTGAGTTCTGGTAGACTTGCACAAAAATGTTGCCTATATGATATTTTATGGTGCTTGGAATGGTCGAAATAGTGATATTTTAAGATCGTGATTTACAGTTTTATTAAACAGTGGAATAACGATGAAAAAAAGGTAGGAAAGGTTAAGCTACTTTCTGCAATTAGAAAAGAATATTACCCTCCTTCTGGAGTAGTCGATTTAAAATTTAATTGTGAATCTCTAGTTTTTAAAAACTGACGTAATAGAAACAGAAATTGAAAAAAATATTTTCTTCAAAATAGCAATATTTTTCAATTAAAATCAGCACATAACTAGAGTTATAAATAATAAAAAAATACGTTCCAATTGGAATAAAACTCAGACCACACCAGATTGGGTCATGACTATCTCGATATCCGACAAAAAAGCCTATTTAACAGGATATTAATCTAGAAGCCACTTTTTTTTTTCAATATTAAAATCCTCGCCCACCGCTCCTAATAACACAAAAGATAATCCCAGGTCATCGACACAACACAATAGTGCCGTCGATATTGGGACCATATTCGCTATATCTAAACGCGTCGTGTTACGAAAACGTGTAATAGTATCGCTTTTTTAATATCTATCCATCTATCTATAACATGACAGCAAATCAATGCAAATGCATTGCGGGGTAGGCAGAGCGTACGGAGTTCTTACAGGTTATTTCCTTGCAGACCTCTCTGGCTTTGTCCTCTCTCATCCTACTAATATTATAAAGTGAAAGTTTGTAAGTTTGGATGTCTAGATGTTTGGATGTTTGTTACTCAATCACACAAAAACGGCTGAACGAATTTGAATGAAATTTGGTGCACAGATACTCTATTATCTGGATTAACACATAGGATACTTTTTATCCCGAAAAAAATGTTAAATTACATTTGAAATAAAACAATTTTTACGGATTTCATCGCGGTTTATTATTGATTTTTAGTTCCCGACGTTTCGAGTCCTTTGCAGCACCCATGGTCACGGGAGGGACTGAGGTGTTAGACGTCCAAAAGGTATAGTTGTTCCGGGGTACCCTCAAACTTCTTAATTATTTTTGTTGGTCCGATCTACGCAGAATGAGCTCACAGTGTCTTGAGGTCTTGCAGTGTTATGTTTGGTTTTGGATTTGATTATATTAATTACCGGATCCCAAGTCGATGGAAGCACCCAGCCATCTTCTCTATTGAAATTAGGATGTTTTTTAATTTCAATAGCCTCGCGAACCATCCTTGGTAGGAATCTCTCATCAATAGGTTCTTTCACGAGAATTTGTGGTCTATCATATCTGATGTTATGGCGGGTGCGGTCAAGGACATGTTCACAGACTGCAGACTTCTTTGAGCGATGTGGGTGTGGCAGAGCTGTACTGAGTTCACCCATTTTTCGTCGGCGATGTTAAGTCCCATGTAATAGGGGGCTAGCCCATTGTCATATACCGGGCACAATTCCAAACTCCGGACTCATACTGGGAATTTTTCGTTAGAAAAACTACATTTGCCCGCCCCACCAGGACCTCTTAAACGATCATTTCACGAAGTTATCGTAACGCACCGCGTTACGTGTTTAATGAGTCTTAGCGAATAAGAACAATGATCCATAGGCCCGTTAGCACATCTCTATCGTGTCCAATAAAATCAATCCACTTAAAATACCAATCAATCAGATTTCGACAATGGAATTAATAAGCTCGCTACACAATGTCGGGTCGAAGTGCTAATGAGGGTGAGGGGCCCTTAAAATAGCGGTGGCGATTACTTTTGAAATGTGGAAGTGAGACAGCGTGTGAGAAGTGCGATGATATTTGTGTACTTAATAAAACCTTCATATATAACATTTCAGTGTTAGTGTGTTTGTAGTTCTCCTCCTCTTAAACGGCTAGGCCGATTTTGATTCTTTTTTTGTATTTATGGGGTCCAAAACGCAGCCGACATGCGGCAGATATGCCCGGCCCAGCTCCATTTCAGACTTGCAGCTGAGTGGCTTACGTGAGTGATTTGTGGGTACCACCAGGAGGGAAACGACAGCGTGGCAGGCCCAGTAAGAGGTGGCGAGACGAGCTGGATTCCTATGATAAGGACTGGCATCAGCTTGCTCTGGACTGGTACATGTGGAAGACTCCCTGTCTTCGCCTTGCGGACTTTATAGGCTTATAATAATAATAATTTATGGGGTCACCTGGATGGTTTTTAGCTGTATTTGGACCCAAAGGTGGCGTTATTGATCAAAGCAGCGCCCCCCTACCTTGCAGGGGATCTAGCGTAAATTTAATAATACACAAATACGCGGACAGTATTAGCAACACAACTTTCATTGCTTAACAATCGCTCTTTTTCGCTACAGTAACTTCAATGGCCACACTTTTAACACTCAGTACTTCCGTGTTGAAATAATTGGCCCTTGATCACGCAAACTCGAAATTTTAGTTCACAATGGATTCCTTTTATTTATTTATTTATTTGGTACATCAACAATATACATATTATAACACTTTTGTCATGTCTTTACGAATAGGAAATTAATAATGAGTATTACATGGATTTCATTAAATTATAATTAGCGAGCTAAATTATTGAGCAGGAGAAAAGGTTTTAGAATTTATAAAGGATTAAAATATTTCGATAATTTGTTTTTAAAATTGTCAATGGTGTCATGGAAAATGGAAAATGTCAATGTGAAAAAAAGAGATTTTTTTTTCTGAGCCACGCATATAGTGTTATACTGACAACATATTATATTCTAGTTAAGGGGGATCGTCGGCCTATGTTGGTTGTATGAGCAGGAATATGGAATACTTTTGTGATGTGATATCGAGGAATTCTGCTCGGTACCGCAAGTTTTATATATTGCTGTAACTGACAATCCACGCTGCAATGTATGATTTTGTGTAGGAACAACAAATCGTGTTTTATACGGCGATCATGGAGAGATACTAATTTAAAAAAAATAACTCTTTCTTCATATGTAGATGAATGATGAGAAATGCCTGAAGATAGATAAGCTAAATGTCTTGTGAATGCGCGCTGGATAGTTTCTATTCTTTGCGACGCCCAAGTCCTTAATATCGCTTACTTCTTGCAGGACCATTCTTCTTACAGTGTACTTTGAGGTTGTGGGTTAGGTTTGCGTTAATTTTACGTCAGCTGTCAATTAATTTATTGTGTAGTTACTGTTTCTATTGACATGGTTTCTACTTTTTTACCACATTGCTAGGAAAACAAGCTACAACTACGAAAAACTTTTATCATTACCAAAGTTGAAAGGAAGAGACCTAGAGGCAGTGTTGTAAAAATGAGCGCTGAAGTCGAGCATTTAGCATTGAGTCGACGCTCACGCGCGTTCAAACACGTAAAAAACGCGAGCGTTTTAAGCGCCGACTCGAGTGTTTTACAACACTATCTAGAGGTCGGAGTTCCATGCGTTGGTCCGATCACATTCGCTCGGCGTTCGATTTCAGTGTTAGTGACGCAATTCATATCACAGAGGATAGGACCAAATGGAGAGACATTATCAAGGCTAAAGTTCTTCATGAAGATCACGACCGTAAGCACTGAAGAGTACGAGGCATGGAGTAGAATTGACATAGCCGACTAAATAAGTAAAAATAAATAATAAAATATGATCCGACAGGTTGTCATAATAATAAGGTTACCAGTAACATTAAAAGAAACTCCATTCCTATATTTTCTAAGTGAGAATAGCTGATGTGTTCTGTCTTCACCCACATTTAATTTTCGCTCATGATGTTAGGTCCTAATACAATAGGGGTAGAGCCTATTGCCATTACAGGTATAGGGCACGTCTCAAGCACGGCAGGTCTCTAAATGCGCTAATTAAATTCTAGCGAAAGGAAGTGTTAAAAAAGAGACAAAACGCTATAACCAAAATGCGACCGAACTAACTTAAAGCTAATTTAGACCACAAGACTAAGTTACTTGCTATTTAAATACACAGTTAGCATTTCATTACATCATTCCCTTCAGAAATATAGTGACTAGCAAAAGATGACAGTACATGTTATCTCGCAAGTTATAAATGTCACTCAAAGAATTTCGCAACTTTAACTTAATGTTGACTAAAAGTTATGTTATTTTAATGTTTTTGATGCGATATTCAGGTATTTTAATGTACTATAAAGTCTCAGAGGAATTTCTAGTGTTTGTGGGATGGACTAAATTAGTTTACTTTGTAATATGTTGCTGAAATGTATATTTTAGTATAATTGTATTTTTAGAGACTGCCTCGTTGTTCTATGTTCGCTTTGTGATCACGAGGCCCTGGGTTCAAATCCTAGGTCAGACAAATGTAGTTTTTCTAACTAAAAAATCCCAGTATAAGTCCGAAGCCCGGTATATGTCAATAGGCTCGCCCTCTATTACATGGGACCTAACATCGTCGGCGAAAAGTGGGTGTAATTAGTATACCTCTGTCACCCCCGCTTGGGGAATATAGGCGTGACGGTGTTTTATGTATTTTTAGCAGTTCAAAAGTTTGGGGATATACGATAATGAATCCAGATGGCATGGTCGTATGGTTAAGAGATTGAGTCGCTCCACCCATTGGATTGAGTAGTGGCGGGTTATATTCCCGCACGAGACAAATATTTGTGTGGCCCACAAATATTTGTCGGTCTGGGTGTTTGAGCATATGAATTACATGTGTGTAAACGCACCCACGACACAGGAATAATTTCTAGAGTTGCGCGCGCCTTGAGCACGCCTGTTGTCGTTATACTGAGCACATGTCGATATATCAGACTACTATTGAGAATTCTTTAATAGTGAAACTCTAGAACCTAACACTATCCCTAAGATTCGACCCCAGAACGTGATCCTCGCTAGCCGCATCAGATACCTCGAGACTAATGAGGCTTAAATGTCAAATATTCCGTTAAAATAATGATAACTAAATTTCAATGCCTAAGTCTTATTGTAGTAATAGTCAACTGTTTGCGGTAACTAGTGCTAATGTTCTTCAGTGTTAATCTATCTACCTATATCGCCACGCTAGATCTCTTCTGCTGCTGAAGCTGATTCTATACTTAAAGACGTTTATCGCTTCAATGGTTCAATTTTTATTATTAAAATCAACTAACAAAACTGGAATACACATTAAGTAGTGCACAATACTACAAAAGTACTAGGCAAACAGAACTGTATAAGAGGTGGGCTTACAAAGAAATTGGTTTTACAAAGACTCAGAACAATGACAAGTGCGAATGGCCCTCCAGCTGAGAACACTTCAGGCTCCGTCTTTCCCAGCTACACGTAGCTAGCTACATCTTAGTTGTATTTCAGTTAAAAGAGAGTATTTTAAAGTATACAAGTATAAAAATTATATTATTATTGTGAGAATATATTATGTTGATTGATAATAGATATTGAATTTTTTTTTTTAATTCTTAGAATCTTTTAATTTCCTAATGAGACTGGTAAATCATTTTTAGTATAAAACTACTGATAACAGCGGAATCCGTAGCTATAGCACAATAAAAGTACTAGGCGAACAGAACTGTACAAGAGATGGGTTTTCAAAGAAATCGATGATACAAAGACTTGGAACAATGACAAGTGGGAATGACCCTTTAGCTGAGAGCACTTCAGTCTCCGCCTTTCCCAGTTACACGTAGCTTACTACATCTTCAAATTATATTGCAGTTAAAGCGTATTTTAAAGTGTAAGAGTTCAGAAACTATTATACTGGGCTCAATGCCAGTCTCCAGACTGATACTGGGCATTTGTCTATAGAAAAATTACACTTTGACTAAGGATTTGAACCCAGGATCTTGTGGTCGCCCCCCGCACTTAGACCAACTAAGGCAGGTTATTTATTTTTTATAAAAATCTGCTAACAAAAACGGAATTCATAGCTAGTACACAAGGAAAGTACCAGGCGAACAGAACTGTACAAGAGATTGGCTTTTAAAGAAATCGGTGTTACAAAGTCTTAGAACAATGACAAGTGGGAACGGCCCACCAGCTAAGAGCACTCGAGTCTCCGCCTTTCCCAGTTACATGTAGCTTAGTTCATCTTAAAGTTTTTATTTAGTTTTCAAGAGTATATTTTGAAATATACGAGTGTTTATAGAAACTAGTATCATGATGCAAATGTTAATAAATTAACTACTACACTACTATTTAAAATTTATATAAATTCGAGCATTCTTTAAAACAATAACAAACTTGTTTGTTTAAAAATACGATTTTTGTTCAATTTATAAATAATTATTTAACGGGAAGAAACCAGAACGAATGCAAGGATTGTGGTTGGTAACTTTGTGCTGGAGCAAGTGAATGAGTTTGTATATCTTGGATGCGCCTTCAGTAATAATGGGATATACACCGCTGACATAGAGAGAAGAGTGAGTGCAGGGAACAGAATATATGGTGTGATGGGAAAGCTACATGTGAGTCGGCACTTAAGCCAAAAGGTGCAGCTGGCCATACATAACGGAGTGCTTGTCTCAACGCTGTTAGATGGTAGCGAGAGCCGGGTATGTAAGAAGGAGTATGAAAGTAGGATAAATGCGGTGGTAATGCGAGTTCTGCGGTAAATGTGCGGAGTGAAGATGACCGACCGTATTCGCAACAGCGTAGTAAGAAAGCGAGTTGGTATGACAGATAGTATCGGAGTAAAGATGAGAAAGTGTATGTTTCGTTCGTTCGGGTATATAGAAAGAATGTCAGAAGAAATAATGACAAAACAGATATACAATGTAAAAGTGGAAGGATGTAGGTACCGGGGAAGACCAAGATTATCTTACCACAACCAAATAGACCGAGTCTTATCTGAAGGACAAGTCAAGCGTCTCCGTAACCGGCGAGCGTGTATGAGACGAACTATGACAGTGAAGGAAGCCAGGAGGTATGTAAGGATAAAACCTGTTGGAACTCTGTACTCTCTGCCTACCCCTCAAGGGATCTGACGTGATGTTATAAATAGATAGATAGAATTATTTACAGAAAAAAAACATTAGTCATTTCTTTTTTATGAACTCATCTGACTATGCAAAGATATCATAGTAAACTATTTTTACTCCTTTAATTTTTTTATGAATTTGGGTTCAGTATCACCTATATACGGTATATTTGGTCATGGTTATATAGTCTAGGTATTTCCCCGTACCTATAATCCTCCCCTTTCACATTGCATATTTGTCCTTTCTGCCTACCACGCAAGGGATCTGGCGTGATGACCTAGATAAATAGATAACCTGTACAGCTTCTCCTGAAGATAATACAATAGCCTGAATTATCTACACATACAAATAAATAAAATTAAGGTGTTTGTTTGTAAAGTCTGTATAACTAAAAACAATTTTAAAATTTATCTGTCTGCCTGTTTGTTCCGGGTAATCTCCGAAACGGCTGGACCGATTTTGACGGGACTTTCACTGGCAAATATCTGATATTATAAGGAGTACCTTAGGCTACTTTTATTAAAAAAACAGGGTTCCGTGCAAAAATATTAAAACCGATGAAAAATATTTTTACCACGCGGACGAAGTCGCGGGTAACAGATAGTTATAAATATAAAGGTACTTACAGATCAGGTTCAACGTCGGTGTAATGTCCGTCTGCGTCGACAAGCCCCACCCTGATGGTGGGTAAAGTCTCATCTTCATCATCTTCAACCTCCCCCCTCGCCTCACGAGCTTCCCTCTCTGCTAACGCCCTTGCTGCTATAACCTGGTATAAACCAATTATAAAATAAGACAAAAACAAAAGAGGTGTGTCAGAATCATAGTAATTGTCGTACTGTAGTTGCTGCTTACCCTAGCCGCATAAAGGTATGAGTGTATGTATACTATAACTAGTAGCAGACAATGGTATAAATAGACAACTTTTAGTCAGAACTTTTCTGCTTTATAGACACAATTTGGCTACGGTCTTTGGGGTTCTGGTTTGGTCTTACTCAGGGCAAATTAGATCTGTCTGGCACTTAGAACAATTAGAACTGTCAATTAGAACTGCCACTACCCGGACGGGTATGTAAAAAATACTATAATTATTAATTTTTTTCGGTACTCTGTTATTATTTTGTCATTTTTTTTTGACAATTTAAATGCTATGATAATTTTTTTACACAGTCAACTCGTAATACTTTAATAATACATTTGATAATGTAATAGAGTACCAAATTTTGGCACAATATCAATTGAATGAGTCCATTTAGCGCAGTGGTTAAGACCTTAAATCGCTTCGCCCACTCTAGTAGTATCGGGTTCGATTCCCGCACGGGACTAATCTTTGTGTTATCGACAATTATTTGTTACAGTCTGGGTATTTATGTATGTGAATTTTCATGTTTGTAAACGCACTCACAACACAGGGGCTACGTTTAAAAAAATGGATATTGCAGCCAGTAATAATGACAAATTACGTAAAAACAGTAGAGTTGAGGCCCAGGAGTTACAGTGGTGGGTATGTGTGGTGGGCTTAATCCCAATAAAACAATAACATCATTCCATTCTACATATAAATGAACCTCTAAAAACGTAGCACTCACATTCATAATATTTCATCTTTTTGTAACCATCAAAATGCTTTCAGGTTAAACATGTACATAGATTTTCAGTAACGAGAAACATGATAACACGAGGGTGAGTAAAATTTTAGTTCACAAAGGCAAAACCCACTGTAATATTAAAGGTTATGTTATGAAGAGCGATTCATAAATTATGTACGCAAAATGTTGATAGTTTTAATTGCTGGGCTCTTATTCGCTATGATTACTTAAAAACGTAACGCACCGCGTTAAGATAACTACGTGTTTTTTTTTTATTTGAGAAACGTAACCGCACATCAGGTATCAATCCTGTATCGTGGGTGCGTTTATAAACACGAAATTCACATACACAAACTACTAGACCGAAACTAATATATGTGGATCACACAAAGATTTGTGCCATGAGGGAATCGAACCCGCGACTACCCAATCCAGTGGGCGGAGTGACTCATGCTCTTAACATGGTCGTGCTCACTAAAAAGTCTATGCTTGCAGTGTCTATTTGGTTCGGGTCACTTCCTTCCCTCTAATATGGTCGGGTGCTGCTTGTGGAGACTGGTCCACCCATAATCCTCTAGCTTTTCATTATAGCATATATTTCAAAATAGTCTTATATCTCAGTCGTAAGGCATCACACTTGAGCTGGATCGCATTAATGATTTTGTATAATATGAAAATGTATGTATCTATACAAAAAATGATGAAAAAAAATTTAATGGAGAATTAAACAAAAAAGACAAGCCCGCTGAGTTTCTCACCGGATCTTCTCAGTGGAGGCCGCATTTCGACCGGTGGTAGATTAGTATGTTAAAAAAATATTTAAATATGACACTTTGTAAACACCCCCGCAGGGTTTATGCAAAATAAACGATTAAATTTTGAGTTTGAGTTTGAACCACTGTACCAATCCGTCCATCAAATATAAGATCGTGTATTGGATACTAATCGTTATCATAAGACACTAGAACTGGTCTAGCCGCGTGAACTTGTCGCGACACATGTGAGAAAATTATCACGAAATGTTTCAGGATTGCGTGGCCCAATGTATATGATGCAGTGGCTGAAGTTGCTATGGAACTCTTCCAAAGGTTGTAACAATACTTATAAGGTCATTCCATTCATTGGAAAATAATTTTACTGCAATAATGGGCGTGCCACATAGCAGGAAGATCGGGCGGGCGTTGGAGCAGGGAGATCGTGGTCTCCACGAATTGGCAAGCGCATCGTGAGACAGCCGCTTGCCAGATGGACTGACGATCTTGTGAAGATCGCAGAAGTCGTTGGATGCTGGTGGCATCGGACCGGTTGTGCTGGGGAGCGATTGGGGAGGTCTATGTTCAGCAGTAGACTGAGAGTATAGGCTGAGATGAGAATGAACTTAAACTCAAATAATTTATTTTGTATAAGCGCTGCGGGGGCGCTTACAAATAGTCAATTTACATTTTTTAAATCTTATTTAACTACTAATCTACCCCCGGTGCGGAACGCGTCCTCGCTGAAAAGATCCGGCGAAGAAACTCAGCGGGCTTGTCTTTTTTATAAACTTCTCTTTCTCTTTTTTCATTTCTGTTTTTTCATTATATTGTGTGGATACTATGTTTAGAATACAATTAAATAGTTACGATCTAGCTCCAGTGTGATGCCTTACGATCGAGATATGAATCTAATGATGTTATCTGTAAAGAGTGTTTAAAGGATTCCAGATGGACCAGTTCCCACATGATGATGAATAATCTGAGTGTATGTGAGTCTGTCTATTTTTTCACAATGTGCATGTATGTCTAGTGGCAGTGGTTTCAAAGAAAATCGTGCGCTATTTCACTTCTGTTGCTTTATAATTACGATTTCTGTGGTTGAGTGGTACTCCAGTGGTATACAAAATACCATTTCACAATCATTTCACGAAGATATAGTAACGCGCCCCGTTACGAAAATGTATTCAAGAATAATGAACTTAATGCTATTAGGTAGCGTTAATTTTGGAGATAGTTGTTGTTGTATTGAGTTATGAGAGCAATTTGGATAGTAATTATGCAATTTGAAGATAAGTCTGAGTCAGCTAGGATTATCTTATTTTATTAGATTTTCTGGGCTATCTTTTATATTCAGTATGGTTGCCAAGAGCCATGTAGGTACAAGGAAACTGTCGCTGCTTCTTCTTAAGAATGTTTTTTTTTTCATTTTTAAATTAATTGAACTCCTCGATGAACTTGATGACAACGATGAATATGAAATTGATGAGGTGCCCCACCCTGGATAGTAAAGCGATGGATACTTTACATACTAATTGCGACGGCCGTTTTGAGGGAAATCGAAAAGGCAGGTTTTATCACTTTGTTACAATTACCTTCACTCATGCACATATAAGAACACATAATGGTTAATATTCCGCCAACATTACACATTATTATTCGGAATAACACAAGTTTTGGAAATTAAAACAAATTGACGACATCACTCTTTGATTTCCCGCCAAAATTCTCAAGAATGTTATACTTAATTTGTCTCCATCTATCTATCTATATCATCACGCCAGATCCTTTGCGGGGTAGGCAGAGAAAACAGAGTTCTAACAGGTTCTTTCCTTACATACCTCTCTGGCTTCCTCCACTCTCATAGTTACTTAATTTATATCTCCCTATATCACGCAAGGCAAGAGCGGTTCAGTCATGTAAAGTTGTCACTCGCCCTGTCATCTCCTTTTTTACCATCACCACCTGTATGGCACTTCTCTTCGTTGGTTTTTTTTTGGTGGGAGGTAAAGTAGTGAATCAGAATATATTTTATTGATGTATGCCATTACAGTATTTACGAATCGTCAGAAAAGTAACAAAGACTCTACCACCACTTCGGAATGTCATTCCTGTGGAGAAGAAGGGCAAGAAACTTCACGGTTACTCTTTTAAAATAGTATTCTTACATTTTCTTTTTCCATCTACATTTTGTTGTGGGATATGGGAGAACGATGTAGGCTGGTGTATCAGGTGGGTCTAATTTAAATTATACAAATTATACTATTCATGTGCATGGCTACATGGTTCCCTCATTTACATAGAAAGAAATGAGACAAAAAATATACATTTTACAAAATTAATAGAAGGAAGAGAGGCAATATTAAATAATAATAGCTAAACAAGTTGTCCTTATTCAATCAAGTGGAGCTGGAACAGCCCCTATCCAAGAATTTTTGTTTTTTAAATATTCATCTTGCGTATAATAAGCTTGTTTAATACAAGCTTTGAATTTATTGTCACTAAGTTTAGTGATTACGTAACTAGGGTCGAACATATACATTGTACTCATTTGAGTGACACTTTATGTTTGTGAACGCTCTCATGATACTAGAATTATTCCTAGCGTGGGATTGCGTTCTTTTTAAACAAAAAAAAAAACTAATGTACTTTTTTAGTCAGTGTTTCCAGTTTAGATGGATATACAATTTTGGGGAGGAAAACATTTTTGGTAAAAAAAACTGGGGACAGGAGGAGGACTCAAAGAAATATATTATGAATACAAAAATATGTGAGAAGGAACACCTCAGAAAAACTATGGGAAAGCTAGAAAAATTACATGGGACCTAACATCGTCGGCGAAACGTGGGTGTACTCAGTACACCTCTGCCACCCCCTCTGGGGAATATAGGCGTGACGGTGTTTTTTTTTTTTAAGAAAGGCATCAACTTCTGAATTCAACTAGAATGTTTAATCAATTCGTTTACAGTTTTGACTATATGTGTACGTAAGTAATAGTAGGTAAGTGACTATATGCATACCTGCAGTCTCCTCTGTGCTTGTGGCGTGATCTCCACGACTCTCGACCATCTCCTTGATTTTCTTTCGTATTGCCATTTGTCGCTGAGCGCGCACTGTTCATCGTCAGAGTCGTTCTGACGACAAAAGATATTGAATCAGATTTTGCAGCAAGAAAACTTTTTTAGCAAGCAAGCAAAGAAAACGTTGTATATCTTGCATGCACATTCAGTAAGGATGGGAAATACACCGCTGACATAAAAGAGTGAGTGCAGGGAACAGAGTGAATGGCGCGATGGGAAAGCTACTTGGGAGCCGGCACTTAAGCCAAAAGGCGCAGGAAAGGGGAAGACCTAGACTATCTTACCATGACCAAATAGACCGGGTCTTATTTGAAGGACAAGTCAGGAGTCTCTGTAACCGGCGAGCGTGTATGAGATGAACTATGAGGGTAGAGGAAGCCAGAGAGGTATGTAAGAAAAGAACCTGTTGGAACTCTGTACTCTCTACCTACCCCGTAAGGGATCTGGCGTAAAGATATAGATAGAAAACTTTTTGATGCCAATTGATCCCGTTTCTTATAAGGATAAAAAATGTCTATTGGACCAACTGAGGTTGGAGTACTAGATACCGTACATATCGTAGAAAATCAAAGAGGCTTTAAGAACCTGGAATATCGTAAGTAATTAAATAAGCGTCAAAGGACTCCCTCACATATTGAGGTGAGAGAGAATAGGTTATACTCTAACACTCGGAGCCAGTACGTATTGCTGAAAGTAGGCTTGTGGTTGAAAGTTATCAAAGTGCCCTTAAGTCTTCCAGCTTTCCTCATAGAGTTGAGATAGGTTGGGTCGTATTCTATCCCATACAGTTCCCTGGAGGCAGGCTTGTGGTTATTATCAAGGGGCCCTAACGGCTTTTAACTTAAATACCTATAAAATTAAGTGGCCGCCAGAATCAGTTAACGGAATACCGTTCAAGACAAATATGTCTTGTATGACAATACATCACTCAATGCGTAAGGTTACTGATTGAGCTAAATTTAGAGAGGATACCTCTTGACGTGAAGCGACCTATAAATGTGGAGGAAACCAGAGAGGTCTGTAACGAAAGAACCTGTGAGAACTCTGTACCCACTACCTACCCCGCCTACACAACTAAATGATTTTTGACTTAGGGCTCCTTTCAGCACCCTCGAGTAAAGTATTGGTTGGTACTTATCGATTAGCGTTAAACGGAAATTCAAACGGCCTAGTTTAACCGTCGGATAGGACTATATAGAGATAGTGAAATTCGCACATAAGAGTTCCTTGTAACTTAATTGTCGATTAGTCGACTTCAATCTTTCCTCCAAAGGGATGAAAGAGGTCCCTTTGGAGGAAAGATTGATTGACTTTGAAAATAGCAATAGCATCCCATGACGGCATAAATCCATCACCCTAACGATGTTAATCCAATAACGAAACGCGAAATATCTGTTAAAATCCAGATTAATTAACGCCGACGAAGCTATTTTAACAATGCAATTAAATTTAATACAATTAAGTTGTTTTGGCGGCGTCTCCTGAATAACCGCTGATTGCTTTTCACTCAAATTGTTGATCAAAGTAGATTAGGTTATATCTATGTAAATAACTGCGGTGATTTCTTTATTTTGGATGAAATTTAAGAGGGACTGACTTAGATGCATGATTGATCGATCAAAAAATCATAATCGCAAATTTATTAAGAAAGGTTTGTAAGGGAATAACCTGTTGGAATGCTGACAGGGATGCCTACCCATACGAAATTTGATGATAAGTGATTACAGAGAGAAAGAAACTTTTGTTTATTCAAAACCAAACCAAAAAAAATTATGCATGGTTTCAGAAGTATTTATTATTTAAGGGTCTACTGCAATAGACCACTTATCGACCGGAAGAGTGACAGTGATGGAATTACTTTACAAAATAAAGGACCGATATATTGAGCGAGCGTTCGGAAATAAACGACGTATGCGCAAAAACGAATTTTATTGGTTTCTAAAAAAACTACACTATGAAGTATAAAACTGCTTTACAAGAAGCTACTACTATTTGTTGTGTATATTGTAATGTTTTTAAATACAGTCTATGAATTAGTTCTTAAGTATTTCGGGTTGGAAACCGAAATTGAGCAATAGAGACTTGTAATTTCTTTCTGTCGAAAAAAAATCGTTTAATCGTGTATTCCTTTTACCAGATTCTGAAATATACAGTCAAAAATCATGTTTCGAAATACACTGTAAACACTTTATAACGTCAACCGTTACAACGAACAACTTCCTATAACATAGAAATTAGTTCAATTTGGTTGGTTTACGTCAAAACCCATACGTTAATACACTTTTATAGCGTAGCAGGCATTCTTAATTTTTTATATTACGAAGAAATATGTTAATATTTAGACGCCAGCAAATATTTACAGAATTAATAGTGTAATTGTTTATGTAATCAGCTTACAAAAGTTTCCGACTAAATATTTGAGGTGCCGAAATGTCTAAGAAAGTCACCCTGAGGTCGTAAACATCTGTCTTGGTTTTGTTATAGTTAATTGCATCTATTGTAAAAAATAAAATTAGATATTAGATAGATTATTGTAATTGGTGAAATATGGTTTTTTTACTTCTCTCCTCCGTATAACAAAAGTCTTCATAACAAAATAATTAAGCTTTCTAATCCATATACTTCTTAAAGTGCATGGGGTACAAAAACACGTGTTTTTTGCGGTAGTCCTCTAGACTAAAAGACTCTACCACCCGTTTGGAATGTCATCCCTGTGATCGATCACGTATCGTCAATGTTAAACAATATTTTGGGCGGCCATATCTCAGATGGGTTGGATTAAAGTTCCTAGGGTTCAAAATAGTTAAGTGAAGAAACATTCTCAAGTAGAATTTTATGGGGTTAAAGCTGCTCGCGTCTTCGATTCCCTATACGTGGTCCCTAAGCAGTGCTGAACGAGTAGCATCTTTACCTGTGGTAGGGTAAGGCCGTGGCTGGCTACCACCCTCCCAGCAAATTCATGCCGCCAAGCGACCCAGTTGATTAGGTGCGTGCGTGCGTGCGTGCGTGCGTGCGTGCGTGCGTGCGTGCGTGCGTGTGTGTGTGTGTGTGTATGTGAATGATCTACGCTGTTGGCCGCGGGGCCTTTACAGCTTCACCTGACAAGAGGGCGAGCGTGCAACCACTACGCTTGAGCCAGATGGTCAAGAGGGCAACTAGCTCAAGGGCGCCTCAAGGAGGAACGGCCTCGGCTTGGGCAGTCATAATGGGGAAGTGCGTATACTAGAGGTCTCGCCGTGGTGCTCTGCACCGGCCGGCGGGCAAGGGATTCTTCGACCTCGCCGGCGAGGTATGGTGTCTGACCCTACCCTGGTATACGACCCAGTTGTGTTTTAGCATGTTTCACCGAGTTGCCTTAGAAAGAGGCGGGTCTATTCCGATTATATCCGATCGTATCAGTATAAGGAACACGGTCCAACTTTTGTCTGCTCAGCCTTTTTTTGAGTGTATAGGCTTTTACTGAGTCAGCGAGCAACATCTTCGGCCCCATCGTCGCTTTCCGTTAGATGAGATGGGGTGTTTCGATGACCAGTACTCAACTAAAAAAAGAATCTAAAACACCGTCGCGCCTATTTTCCCTAAGCGGGGGTGGAAGAGGTAGAATGTGTACGCCCATTTTTCGTTGACGATGTTGGGTCCCATGTAATAGGGGGCAAGCCTATTGCCATATACCAGGCAGAATTCTAGACACCGGATTAATACTGGGAGTTTTTCAAAAGAAAAATTACATTTGTCCGACCTAGGATTTGAACCCAGGACCTCGTGATAAACACATTATTCGCCACTAGACCAACGAGGCAGAAAAAAGATTCTATAAAAAAACCGTCACGTCTGTATTTCCCAAATGGGGGTGATAGAGGTGTACTGTATACACTCTCTTTTCGCCGCCACCAAAGATTATATACTATATCGCGATTATTGTCCATACTAGGAGCACATAAGGATAAAGTACTTGCAAATTTAAATTCTTATTTTGTAAGTGGCAACATTTAAGATGTCACTCCCACAAGATCGTTTCATCTTTCTTTTGCGGATGCTAATTAATTAGCCCGTCGTGATCCGGATCTTCTCGATATTAAAATCCGTCCTTTGGGGAAATCATGGGGATTGGGACGGGATTCTAAGTGGTACTGGATTCTTAAATGTAGCCGAGTAACCTTGATATTATAGCCTTATAGTGGCCGTGACTGTATGACTAATCTAACGAAACATTCCCAGTATGAGCCCTGACTCTGGAATTGAGCCCGGTATATGGCAATGGGCTCGCCTCCTATTACATAGGACCTAACATGGTTGGCGAAAAGTGGGTGTACTTAGTACACCTCCGCTTGCGTAATATATGCATGACGGTGTTTATTTTATTTTATTATTATTATTTTTATCTGTTTTAAAAAGACGTAGCCCCACACTAGGATTAATTCCTGTGTCGTGGTTGCGTTAACAAACATGAAAATTCACACCCACAAATACCCAGACCGGAACAAATAATTGTGGGTCACACAAAGATTTGTCCCGTGCGGGAATCGAACCCGCGACAATTAGACACAGTGGGCGGAGCGGCTAAACCTCTTAACCACTGCGCTAAATCGTCTGTCAAAAGTTTAAAAGTATACTTTAATAAGTGACATCTCCATAACCATACTAATTTAGTTCATTAAATCATCTATACCAAGCGCAAATCGACATTGAGGAGCGACGGGGCTCGTCACCTGGTCTGGATACCTTCAGTGTTCCGAATTTTCACCCTAGCTATGGTATTCGGATAGGTCAGTAGGTAGAGTCACTTATCGAAGTGTTCTTTTTATTCATTATTTTATAACCAGTGAACAGTAGGCAATGGATTCATCACCTGAGCTTTTCCAGGACGATTAAAATTACACCGTGTATATCATGTGATAGCCTAGTGGTTAAACCGCTGGGCTGCAAAGTCAGAGGTTAGGGTTCAAACCCAGGCACGCACCTCTTTTCGAAAGCATGTGCGTATTAAAAATTAATTATCATTTGCTTTAACCGTGAAGGAAAACATCGTGAGGAAACCTGCATGCCTTAAAGTTTCTCGAAGGTACTGGGCCAGCGTGGCGGACTATGGCCTAAACCTTCTCAGCGTAAGAGGATGCCCGTGCCCAACCGTGGGACAGTTTCTTAACAGGGCTAACATTATAATATTATATCATAACGCCAGATCCGTTACAGGGTAATTCAGTTGATGGGAGTTAAACCAATTGAAAAAAATGGCACAATATCGTAGCCGATAGCCATTATCAAAAAATAAAGAATGTAACAAAATGAAAAAAATACATAAAAAGCAACATTACATTTTTCTACCTCCTTTTCAACTTTTAATTGGTACAGATGTTCTTCAAAGGATTTAAAAAATAAAATTGAATCGTCTAATCCAATAGTAAAAAAGTTTGAATGTATTTCAATGCTGGCGTTTAGATTATCATTACACATTCAATTAACCGCTGTCACGACGATGCTAACAAGCCGATTGATTTGGATGCCGACAGATAGACAGACAGTTTTATAGTTTTCGGATTATAGGGTTCAGTATGAAATATTATATTAAAAAAATAGAGCTTGCTGTAAACGTATAAACACAAAGTAAGACCTTGATTGAAACTGCAATATTATGGATCTTAAGCACATAACTTGAACTCTTCCAACGCCCATCTATCTTCCATACTCCAGAGAAAGAGTAATAAAGAAATCGCACCTTCAGAACAGTAGTGACGTATCTCAAAAAATCAAGTTTTTGGGAAACTAATTGCGTCCTTTCAGAACCGAGCGGCGCTGGTACAGGGAGGGAAAGTGAAAGAGACCGAAGTATTTCTTAATTCTGTAACGCGGCTGTTTTAATATTCACCAAATTCAGCGTACGTTTTAATGGCCCCTATGACAATACCTCGATTTTTTAGATTTTTGAGTTAAGTCTACACCGTTTTGAAGGTGCGACGAATGGACATGTTTTTTAAATATTGTTTTGTATTAAGAAACCGCTTAATAGGCAGTTGACACAATTTTTTAAATATCTCCAATATACACAGCCTTATTGCAATTTTATCATAAATAGAAAAATATATCCAGAGCCATCAAAAAACACCATACAGATAAAACACGATCATACTCATTTAAAAAAGTAAATGGGTAAAAAGTACTTTAAAATTTGACATTTTTATGTAGACAGAAAAATTCTGGTCTCGCATCCGTTCACCCCATGTTTTGTATCGTGTAATTTAAAAGCGTCTTTCGCCCCTTTTTACGGTACCCGTTGGCCCCCCAAACACTGGGCAAGTTTATTTTTAATATTTATGAAGTACCCGTTCGCCCTTCGTTCAACAACAGCATTATTTTTCATAATAAATGTATATTGCAATCTGATGTTTATTTTACAGTGACTACAACTTATTTTGAGTTGACACCTTTAAATGTTTTTCAAAAACTGTATTTGACGTACTAAAGGAAACAACAAAAAGAGGGACGAACGGGACACTTTTAACTTTTAAGGGGCGAACGGCTTAAGTAAGGCTATCAGCGGCGTAACATGCAGGGTGAACGGGTACGAGACTAAAATTATTGTTTTTAAATAAAATCGGGATAAGTCAAATGGTACGTAATAAAACCGTGAAGCATTTTCGTAAATATTTTTAATACATTTATCTCAATAATTCTTTAATACATAGATATTAAAAACCCCTAGATACATATGATCAAAACCTCCAAAACATATAGTTACCCGATTTTTATACAGTACTACCTAACAATATAATTTACTTCAATGATAATTATTTCTCTCATCACGCTTTTAAATAGACCCTGTCATAACTAACAAGGCGAGGTGAGTGGCGACTGACAGACAACTAAACTAGCCGTATAATAACATCAATTCTACTGGCCATACCAATTTTATGGCATGACGCACATAATTTAAGTTCATAGTTCGGACAATATAAAAAATATTTTAATTTTTTAATGAGAAAGATCGACGCGGTGTTAAAAGTTACTTGTAAATGGTACACTAAACGGTGTCAGTGGACGTGCGAGCTACATGTATGGGTTATTAGAGTACCGATGAAGACCTAGACTGTCTTACCATTATCAAATAGACCGTGTTTTATCTGAAGGGCAAGTCAAGAGTCTCCGTAACCGGCGAGCATGTCTGAGACGAACTATCAGAGTGAAGGAAGCCAGAGAGGTATGTAAGGAAAGAACCTGTTGGCACTCTGTACTCTCTGCCTACCCCGCAGGGGATCTGGTGTAATGATATAGATAGATTATTATTAATTTTAGAAATATCTCCAAATATATCGTAGTGATTGGTCTAGTGTAGTGTAGTTAATAGCTGAAACCGCTTCTCCTACTATCGAGTGTTCACGGGTAGGATCCCTGCACGGGGATATGTGCCCCATAAATATTTGTACAGGTACAATAATTCTTGGTATGGCTACGTTTTATTAACTAAAACAAATATATTAATTATTGAGTAAAATAAAAAAAACACACCGTCACGCCTATATTCCCCAGAGGGGGTGGCAGAGGTGTACTGAGTACACCCACGTTTCGCCGACGATGTTAGGTCCCATGTAATAGGGGGCGAGCCTATTGCCATATACCGGACACAATTCCAGACTCCGGACTCATACTGGGAATTTTTCGTTAGAAAAACGACATTTGTCCGACCTAGGATTTGAACCTAGGACCTCGTGATCACAAAGCGATGCGCTTTGCCACCAGACCAACGAGGCAGTTGTTTTGTTGTTTGTTGTTGTTTGTGCAGTGTTAAAATGTTTTGAGTAAAATAACTTTAATAAAAACTTATCTCCAAAAGTAGTAAACCTAATAAGCTCCTTACATTTAAAGAGATAAGAATCGAATTCTTTCATCACAATATTGCCTAATGGATCAATAGTCGTTGACCTTAAACGCAACAAAAACGCAAATTACTAATTTTGCGATAGCACGCACCTTCATCAAATTATTTTAAGATCCTGTCCAGTCATTCGGAATGTAGAGTCAGGACAAAAACACTTGTAAATTTTTTTTTAAACGTATCCCCGCTCTCGGATTTATTCCAGTATCGTGGGTACGATTACTTGGCTTCTTCCACTCTCATAGATCGTCTCATACACGCTCGCCGGTTACGGAGACTCTTGACTTGCCCTTCAGATAAGACACGGTCTTTTAATATATTCTATAATAATAATCATTGAAATTCTTCAGACAGGTAGAGTCACATTATTCAATCATGATTATGTAGCTCATATGAACTCACATAACAAGGATTCTAAAAATATCCAAGTCCGTTAATGCACTTTTAATAAAATTGTTGATTATTGACATCATAATTCTTAGTTTTGACAGTTTTCAATCTGCTAATTCAATGCTTTCCAATTGTTATGGTGCCTATTAATAATTCTTAAGGTTTTCCATAGTCGTAGTTCCAGTTCAAACAATTGCCGACTTTTGACACAATTGTAATTGAACGATTTTTTGTAGCAGGTCGTGATTACAAAACACTTAAAAAATAGCAGACTTGGGGTAGAAGCAGGCAAAACAGATGGAAATAGGTAGTAAGTAAACGAGTTATAAGGATACCTTAAGACTTAATAACGCACTAATTGCTATTCATATCAAAGGTTAAGTGGTGATCTAACATCATTGTACTGTATAAAGGCTTGGGGTATACAATAACACTGGACGAAATATAGGTTTATTTCTAAAGCTAAGTTTTTTTTTTTGAATGTTACCCTACACTGGCATTTATTCCCGTGTCGTGGGTGGGTTTATAAACATGAAAAAATCACATACACAAATACCCAGACCGAAATAAATAATTGTGGACGGAGCGGCTTAAGCTCTTAGCCACTGCGCTAAATCTTCCGGCTAAATTTATAACATAAAAGTAGTTAAGTGGTACCATTTTATTTCAGTTAGTACCACGGACCACAACTCAGTTAAATTGAAGCAACATTTATCATAAAAAACGTGATAAAATAGAAATAATACTGGGCCCTTATTCGCTATGACCAATTAAACACGTAACAAGGTGCGTTACGATAACTTCGTGAAATGGTACACATTCGTTTGACAAGGTAAAACATAACCTCAGGCTATATAGTTCTTAGATTTACGCGAATATTACACATGAAATAAAACTATTTTTCGGATTTTATCGCGGTTTGTTTTTGATCTTGTAAGTTCCCGACGTTTCGAGTGCTTTGCAGCACCCATGGTCACGGGAAGAACTGAGGTGTTAGACGTCTAACAGGCATAGTTATTCCAGGGTATCCTGAAACTTCTTAATTATTTTTGTTGGTCCGATCTACGCAGAATAAGCTCCCGGTGTCTTGAGCCACCATGCGTGCTGCAAAGTACTTGAGACGTCGGGAACTTAAAAATCAAAAATAAACCGTGATAATCTCTGAAAAATAGTTTTATTTCATATATAAACTCAGCCTGTTATTTCATACATATTATGTGAGTAATGGGGTTGAATAATCACATACCCGGATTGGGTACTCACAAAATATATAGTACTTAATATTTGGTTTTTAGATTAATCTAGTTTAATGACTTTGTATACCTGTTTGTTACTCCAAATAACGATTGAAAGAGACATCTGGACCCTCTTCTGCTTTAACACAAAAACAAAAACCTTTGAAAAAATTCAAGTGATACTTAAAAACCTAAGTGAAAACGGAAACTGTTCCATTTTGGCACTGATTTTTGCTCTGAAAGTGGAAGCAACAAAAGTCACAATATTTTAGTGCGTAAGCCAAACGGAGTAGCTACCAGAAGTTAGTTACACACAAATCGAACAGTGTAAACGACGCCTCATTGCAATGATGGATGTACCGCGGCTGCGAATGATATGATCTCGGAAAGGTTACAGTAATTATGAGCTGGATCTTTCCGACGCCACCCACACAATTCTGATGCGTAAGGTAATGTACACAGAAATCATAATAATAAAAGTGGTATCCTACAATAGCTCTCATAATAAAACTCGGAGCCGCTCAGCGAGCTATGGAAAGAGCTTAACGTGGTCAAAATAGGAATGTGAAGATTCGTAGGAGAACCAAGGTCACCGACATAGCTCATAGGATTAGTAAGCTGAAGTCGCAATAGGCAGGCCACATAGCGCGACGATCGAACGGGCGTTGGGGCAGAAAGGTTCTAGAGTGGAGACCACGTATTGGCAAGCGGAGCGTGGGACGGCCGCCTGCGAGATGGACCGACAATATTGTAAAGATCGCAGGAAGTCGTTGGATGCAGGTGTCATCGGACTAGTTGCGCTGGTCAACTATTTGGGAGGTCTATGTTCAGCAGTGAACAAGTATATAATGAGATGGTGATGATGATCTTTTGATGTCTTAGCGAATAAGGGCCTTGTAAAACGGTAGCTCTTTCATTTACAACTCAAGTAAGAGATAACGATATGAATGATAGCTTTCTGTAAAATTTCTTGAATACATTCCATTTTATTGCGCCATTAAGTTTGGTATTAATGTTGTTAAGTCAAGTTACTTAAATGTTTTGGTAACGAAATTGGATAGGAATGTTTGTTTTGGGTTTGATTAGAAAGCTGTAAAGTTGGACGTAAAAATAAAACAATGTCACGCTTATATTGCCTAAGCGGGACTGGTGGAGATCCATCTATCGATACCATCACGCCAGATCCGTCGAGGGGCAGATAATACAGGGTTCCAACAGGGTTTTTCCTTACATAACTCTCTGGCTTCCTCCACTCTCATAATTTATCTCTTCCTCCGCTTTGCCATACATACACAGTTTGTCAGTGCGACAAGGATTTGATCCTTGGATGACATTGACAGGGGGCGTTGGTGTGAAATTAGGGTTAGCATTTAGTAAAATTTTCCTACTTCCAATGAGATATTTCAACAGGTCGGTCCGCACGGTTCTAATTCAAAAAAGAACTTGGGTTAATTTAACAGCAAATGGCAATTCTGCGACTGTCATGAAATGACACTTGATGACAGCGTTAGTTCCGATTCTTGTACGATTGTTTTTTATTACATACATTACAAAATCCACACAGTCCTGAAACTACTGCGTGGATTTTGTTGAAAGGTCATGTGTTCTGCGCCCATACATGATTTGCCCCAGAACCAACAGCAATGAAAAAATACTTGTATGATTTCAAATCATCCATAAATTCTCTTAAGGTATTTATTATTAAACGGACAAGCGGTGGAATTGCAATATCTATCTATCTATCTATTTATAACCTCACGCCAGATCCCTTGCGGGGTAGGCAGAGAGTACAGAGTTCCAACAGGTTGTTTCCTTACATACCTCTCTGGCTTCCTCGACTCTCATAGTTCGTCTCATACACGCTCGCCGGTTACGGAGACTCTTGACTTTTCCATCAGATAAGACTCGGTTTATTTGGTCGTGGTAAGATAGTCTAGGTCTTCCCCGGTAACTGCATCCTTCCACTTTCACATTGTATATCTGTTTTGTCATTCTTTCCTCTGGCATTCTTTCTATATGCCCGAACCAACGGAGCATGCCCTTTCTCATCTTTACACCGATACTATCTTTCATACCTACTCGCTGTCTTACTATGCTGTTGCTAATGCGGTCGGTCAGCTTCACTCCGCACATCTTCCGCAGAGCTCGCATTTCTACCGCATTTATCCTACTTTCATTCTCCTTCTTACATACCCAGCTCTCGCTACCGTATAACACAATAATTGCAATATTGCACAAAAAGTATTAGATTTTGAGGTTATAATTTAGTAGCCATTAATACATATGCGGTTATATTGTGTGTGTTGACATTCAGTAAAGATGACGGCGACCTCGATATAAGTACTAACAATACTTTAAAATATTCGTTTTAGATTGCAAATTGTCCGTTAGATACGGATACTTGCCATTATTTTAATAACATAGATAAATCATGATGGCATAAGTTAAATGTTTGTTGGTTCTGGGGCAATTTTCGACTACGTACTTTTCTCACATTTGTGACTACAAGTTCACACGGATTTACGCCTCCAAGTATCTTATTATTTCGATTTCTATGATAACGAGATATAGTTTGGGACAATAACTGACTATAATCACAAAATCGACCAAAATGCGCTTTTTCCAGAACGAAGGCCGCTCCAAAGAACACCACGATGACCGGCTTCGGATGACCATCCACTCATCCAGCTTTAACCCGCCACCTCCATCAGCTCAACGATCCATCATCTGAGGCCCTACCCACCTTTCTACCCTAGTAGCCGTTACGCATAACAAAGAAATAATACTGAAGGTTTGGTCAAATAGCCGACCGCGACGCGACGGGAGCGTGAGAGAAGCGCTCGTCTACGCACGGTCGTGACGGTTGTCGTCGCGCCGAGCGGGTCTGCGCTGTGTGGCATCTCCCGTACATTTCAGTACATTACAACTCCCCAAGCCGCACCAACGTCTCGATCCCGTCGCATTGCGTCGGCTATGTGACGAAACCTGGAAAATCTTAAAATACCAGGCTGCTATAAATCAAGGGAGTAACAAAGTAGCTAAAATATTAAAGTCCTAGGCCCGTACAGAACGTAAATCAGTCTTGAATCTAGTTTGAAAAACTGATTTTTGTAATACAACGTTAGTTTTAAAAACGTTAGAAGAGCCTTTCTCGCATTTTCAGCTCGTGCTAAGATTACACGAGATTATGTTGTGAAGTCTATGGGTGTTACATTGTTACGCGAGTTTCGTGTTTGAGCTTGTCTATATTGGATAATAAGTTTTGATGGGCTTCGTGAATTGTTCATAGTCGTAGGTTACGTTACAACTACCATTTAATTTCTAGTTGAAACAATTGTAAGTATTCCTCTAATATAAGTATACTAATCACAGAGCTTAGCACACAACATCAACAACAAAAAACAAATATCAACTCTCTAGCGTAACGCTAATGTTTTTAAACGTAGCCCCACACTAGGATTTATTCCTGTATCGTGGGTGCGTTTACAAACATGAAATTTCACATACACAAATACCCAGACCGGAACAAATAATTGTGGATCACAAAAAGATTTGTCCCGTGCGGGAATCGAACCCGCGACTCTTAGACACAGTGGGCGGAGCGGCTCAAGCTCTTAACCACTGCGCTGACATTAGCGCGACGCTAGCAATTTTATATGCCGTCTTTGTCATACCACAAAATTACTAAATAAATATGAACATGACAGCACGATTATTCGCTAGCGTGTCGCTAACTTCGAAGTTTTTTGTGCTTAGCCTGTATATTTCGTGTATTTGTGTACGTATTTCTATCATAATAATTCAACCGTAATTCAATTTTCATTCTGTGCAATTGGATGGTTCTTTTACCGAATATGATTTTCTAGTTCGTTTTCCGAATTTGAATATTTCCATGACTACCGCGGCACATTCATTTTCTTCTAGTCCGCAATTTTTATTCGCTAAATCGTGTTCATTTTGCGAGTATTTTAACGTGACCTACAGAATTCCAAATTCAAAATGATAATCTTACATTAACATTAGTGAGGTACATACATGTTATCAAAAATGTTTATAAAATTGGATGATTTCATTCTACTTCTCGTCGTAATTACGCCGCCGCCGCCGCCCGCGCGCCCGAGTAGACAACCAGGAAGGCCCATACGAAGGGTCTAGTTAATGAGGAAGGCTTCATCAAGGTTGAGAAGAAGCCTCCCCGACGAAACCGGTGTGGGACTGCACCGGGAGAAGATAGCATACCCCTTCGCTCAGCAGTACCAACAACACTGCTGTACGTGTCTCGGCTACACTACACCACTAAAGCCGAGGATATTGCGGAGTACGCCCGTAAGAAGACCTTCTACATTCTGAGGGTCGAGAAGCTGAACTCGCAAAACAATACGGCAATCAATTCCTTTGTTGTGCGAGTTCCCACCGCCAAGCTGGAGACCTTCATGAGCGAGGAGTTCTGGCTGAAGGGTGTCGTCTTCAGGAGATTTCTGGGAAGGTTACGAGACGCCCCTGCTCAGCGCAACATGTCGCCGTCAACACATGTTTCTTAGTTTATAAGTTTTTATATATTATATGTATGTTATATATGTAAGGTATATATATTCTATGGGCCTGTAAGTTGCACATAATTATTTTTGTAAAACTTCAGCTGCCTGAAATAAATGATTTATTATTATTATTATTATAAAGTTAGTTAGACAAGCTTACGTATTTTTGAACAAGGCTGATAATTCATTGTGCGAAATAATCCAATTTTAGAAACACTTTGATCATAATTTAAAAAAATGCTTCTAATATTTTAATTTAAAAAAATTGAAATCCAAGTTATTCTATTTTTAATTCTTTAAGATTTTGTGTTTTGGATTTTAAATACAATTATCGCATTATTATTAACTTGCAATGATGCTATTTAAGTTGTAGTTAAATAAAAAAAACATGTTTCGTTGAAACAACAATCGCAAATTCCACCTTCCAACCATCAAAAACAAATTACAATGACCCTAATCAATATAATTTTCATGGCATCGCCATCTTGATTCATTTGTCGAAGCACCACAATCCGTCTTTACGTACAGACAGTAAGTTAATTGCACAATTTATAACCGCAAATAAAAATGTCAGTGGCATCGAGATTACTCGTGTCATTGTAATCAGTCAAATGTTAAAAAAAACAGGAGAAGTGCAAGTAGGACTCGCGCTCCGAGGGTTCCGTAACAGTTTTAATAGATCTATCTATCTATATCATCGTGCCAGATCCCATAAGGAGTAGGCATTGCATTGAACGAAAGCTTAAATTTCTTTACACCATCAAGGAGCCTAGACCTTAGTATTTAACATACATTTCAAGCTGATAACTTTAGCATACCTGAGAAAAAGGCTCTTTATTCTGGAACAAATAGAGAGTTGACACGCACACCCACTTTTCGCCGAAAATGTAAAATTCAAGATGTAATAGGGGGCGAGCCTATTGCCATTTTACCGGGCACAATGCCAGATTGTGGTCTGATACTGGAGATTACTGAAAAATTACATTTTATCCGAACTAGTATTGGAACCCAGGACCTCGTGATCACTACGCGCATTATTCACCACTAAACCAACGAAGCAGTCCTATAAGGGTTAGTGATCCTATAAGGGTTAGTGATCCTATAAGGGTTCCGTTTTTACCGTTTGAGTACGGAACTCTGAAAAATACAAATTTCTTTAGCATTCACACACTCAATCATTGTGCCCACACGCAGATCGGTTTCATAAGATTTTTTGACGGCAATTGCTTGAAAACATGATGTGTTTACTTTTGGTATTGGATTTTTTAAGAACTTGATATTAATGAGACCGAAGATATATATATATATACTATACCTATTGTAGAGTGTAAGGAAAGAACGTGTCGAATCTCTGTACTGTCTGCCGGCTCCACAGTGAATGAAGCGTGATGATATAAGATAGATAAACTATACAAATATTAAGGGTCTAAAAAATTTGCTATCTAAACATGACCAAACGTTACACTGTGAAAGAATATTAACTGAAAACAGAACGCTTTAATTTTTATTTTTATCTATATAATTACGCAAAATCCCTTGCGGGGAAGCCAGAGAGAAAAGAGTTCTAATAGTGTTTTTTCCTTACAGACCTCTCTGGCATTATCCACTCCCATAGTTGGTCTCATACAAGCCGCCGCTTTAAACTTTATGCTTTTAATTATAGTTATTGTTAAAAAGTAGCATACATGTATTATATTTGGCCTTCGCTAGCTTTTATTTTCAAAATTGTCCTTCTTCTACAGCTGTAAGAAGTCCACTGCAAAACAAACCCCTCTTCAAAGATCGCCATATTGTTATAGTAACAAAACACTTAGGTATTTTTATTTCCCTAACTACCTAACTTTTTTCTATCTCTATCTATATCATAAAGCCAGATCCCTTGCGGGGTAGGCAGAGAGTACAGAGTTCCAACAGGTTCTTACAGACCTCTCTGGCCTCCTCCTCATAACCTTTATCATTTCTACAATTAATATGATTCTAATAATATGTTAAAATCCATCAAGCGGTATTGGCTTAGGCTACAACGCAAATATACACACACACACACACATACACGCAAAAACATAACTCTCTTTCGGTAGTCGGTTAAAACAACATCAAATTAACATTGTCTCGTTTCATAACAATTTCTTTTACGTACATTTATGAGAATTCGTCCAAAAATGTGTAATCGTGTCGCCTTTGTGTCGCCTGCCCTCAAAAAATAAGGGTAGCTACAAAATATATTATTTGTAATAACTCGTGCCTCCACAAAGGGGTTGAGAACCTTGTCCTAATAAAATGAACAAATATAAAACATGTTTGTAAGAAAAATGTAAGGGAGCTTAATGTTGATTGCCCAAACTATCTATCTATCTATATCATCACACCAGATCCCTTACGGGGTAGGCAGAGAGTACAGAGTTCCAACAGGTTATTTCCTTACATACCTCTCTGGCTTCCTCTACTCTCATAGTTCGTCTCATACACGCTCGCCGGTTACGGAGACTCCTGACTTGTCTTTCAGATAAGACCCGGGCTGTTTGGTCATGGTAAGACAGTCTAGGTCTTTCCCAGTACCTACAGCCTTCCACTTTTGCATTGTATATCAGTTTACTAAACTAAATGTTACTAAGAAAGAATAGAAGGAAAGAAATTGAGACGGCTTATTTTTTGGGTAAAAATTACTCGATAATCTATCTATCTATCTATCTATAACCTCACGCCAGATCCCTTGCGGGGTAGGCAGAGAGTACAGAGTTCCAACAGGTTCTTTCCTTACATACCTCTCTGGCTTCCTCGACTCTCATAGTTCGTCTCATACACGCTCGCCGGTTACGGAGACTCTTGACTTTTCCATCAGATAAGACTCGGTTTATTTGGTCGTGGTAAGATAGTCTAGGTCTTCCCCGGTACCTGCATCCTTCCACTTTCACATTGTATATCTGTTTTGTCATTCTTTCCTCTGGCATTCTTTCTATATGCCCGAACCAACGGAGCATGCCCTTTCTCATCTTTACACCGATACTATCTTTCATACCTACTCGCTGTCTTACTATGCTGTTGCTAATGCGGTCGGTCAGCTTCACTCCGCACATCTTCCGCAGAGCTCGCATTTCTACCGCATTTATCCTACTTTCATTCTCCTTCTTACATACCCAGCTCTCGCTACCATATAACAGCGTTGGGACAAGAACTCCGTTATGTATGGCCAGCTGCGCCTTATGGCTTAAGTGCCGGCTCCCGAGTAGCTTTCCCATCGCACCATTCACTCTGTTCCCTGCTCTCGCTCTTCTCTCTATGTCAGCGGTGTATTTCCCATCCTTACTGAAGGCGCATCCAAGATATACAAACTCATTCACTTGCTCCAGCACATCGTTACCAACCACAATCCTTACATTCGTTCTGGTTTCTTCCCTTTCAAAAACCATAATCTTGGTTTTCTTCACATTCAAGTGTAAGCCATTGATCATGCAGTCGTCTTTCATAACTGTGACTATGACTAGTGTTTGCAGATCAGTGGCTGTTGGCGCTATTAAATTTACTCGATAAGATATACATATAGTGTATAAGCGGCCGCGAGTGACTTCGTCTGCATTTGTATCTTAATAAATAATAACATACTAATTTCTGCCCGCACCAAATTTCATTCAGATCAGTTCAGCCGTTTTTGCGTGATTTAGTAACAAACATCCAAACATAGAAACTTTTACATCCTGCTAATATTATAAAAAAAGACACCGTCACGCCTATATTCCCCAAGCGGGGATGGCAGAGGTGTACTGAGTACACCCACGTTTCGCCAACGATGTTAGTCCCATGTGATAGGGGGCGAGCCTATTGCCATATACCGGGCACAATTCCAGACTCCAGACCCGTACTGGGAAGTTTTCGTTAGAAAAACTACACTTGTCCGACATAGGATTTGAACCCAGGACCTCGTGATCACAAAGCGATGCCCTTTGCTACTAGACCAACGAGGTAGTGCATGCTAATATAAATTTTACTAATATTATAAATGTTAAAGTTTAAATGTTTAGATGCTTGGATGTTTTTAAATCAATTACGCAAAAACGGCTAAATTAATTTAGGAACATGGCACACAGATAGTTTATTAAATGGATTAACATATAGGACAGTATCCTATGTATTAATCTAGGTTTGTGTCTGTACTGGAAAAATGTAAGGATCCCGTCAGAAATCAACGCGGACGAAATGAAATCGCGGCCTGAAACTATAATATAATTATTACCATCATCATCATCATCTCAGCCTATACTTGTCCACTGCTGAACAAAGGCCTCCCCAATAGCTTTCCAGCGTAACCGGTCCGATGCTACCTACATCCAACGACTTCCTGCGATTTTCACAAGATCGTCGGTCCATCTGGTAGGTGGTCGTCCCACGCTGCGCTTGCCAATACGTGGTCTCCACTCTAGAATCTTTCTGCCCCAACGCCCGTCCGATCTTCGCGCTATGTGGCCCGCCCATTGCCACTTCAGCTTGCTAATCTTAAGGGCTATGTCGGTGACCTTGGTTCGCATTTTTTATTAGCATTATAGCGGTAAGAAAATTTGAGTTTCGCTTTCGGTTCCGGTAATTTTCGGCGATAAATTGGGGTTTCGGTATTGGACGGAAGCCTGCCGATACTACGACGAAAACTGAAAAAAATTTCAAGAATATTTGGGTGTCATTCGGAAGTGATCGCCTAATTAAGTCAGTCGTAGTCAACTTGAGCACTAGGCTCATACGATCCCCTGCACCCGTACTAGCCGAAACCGCAATTTCGTTTCAATTTTAGTTGTAAAATCCAGTTTCGATCCGAAACTAAACATATATGTAATCAAAATTCTGATATCTCTACTGTAGTAGAGCTACAGGGTGTAAATTATTTTACGCTTAACGTAACTAAAACTTTGATAAACGATTATTCAACAAACGGCCAGTGAAGCTTGAAATTGGTTAGTTATTGTGTGAAATATTCAATCTCAGTCCAGATCGGATTATCCGATAAACTTAACCGTCGAACGATATTTACTAGTTCATGCTAATCTATTGTAAACACCGTCACGCTTATAATCCCAAGAGGGGTGGCAGAGGTGTACCTGTACACTTACTTTTCGCATTTATTGTGTACACCTACCTTTTACTATTCTTAGGGGGTGAGCCTGTTGCTATTACATCAGCCACAATTCCAGGCTCCGGATTGATACTGGGAATTTTGATATCGAAAAATTGTCCTATCTAGGACGTCTAATTATAATATTAGTCCTATTAAGAAACTGTCCCACCGTTGGGCACAGGCCTCCTTTCAAACTGAGAGGGTTTAGGCCATAGTCCACTATGCTGGCCCAGTGCGGGTTGGCGAACTTCACACACCTTCGAGAAACTCTTAGGCATGCAGGTTATTCTCCTTCACCCTTAAAACAACTGATAATTAATTTTTAATACGCACATGCTTTCGAAAAGACAGAGGTGCGTGCCTACGTTTGAACCCGAGATCTTTGACTTTGCAGTCCAACGGTCTAACCACTAGGCTATCACTGCTGTTCTTCGAATTCGCTACGTGCTTTATTAACGACTACTCATTAACGACTCCACTTTAGTAACGAGGTTGTTACACATAGTAAATAATATAAAAGTGATATTCTAGCGACTGCCTCATTGATCTGTGGCGTGGTACGGGTGGCGGTCACTAAGTCCTGAGTTCGAATTTTTGGTTGAAAGAAATGTTCTTAAGGATCTAAACGGACGACTTAGTCCAGTGGAGTTTAAGTCTCTGGATCAAGTAGTCGCAGGTTCGATTTCCGCACGTTACAAATCTTTGTGTGACCCTCAAATATTTGGGTCGGTATGTGAATTTAATGTTTGTAAACCCACCCACGACATAGTTATAATACGGAGGTTGGGGCTAAATTAAAAAAAAAAAATCTCTATCTATTTCTATCGAAAGATTCTCAGAAGTAGTCCGGACACTGAAATAATGCTTTTAGAACAATAGAACCTAACATCTTCTATCTAATAGGTAATGTAATGGGTGTACATAGTACTCCCGCTTGGGAAATATGGGTGTGACTATAGAACTATTAATAATACCTTAATAGGTAATAAAATATTGAAACTCTGTACTCTCTGCCTACCCCGTAAGGGATCTGGCGTGATGATATAGATAGATAGAAAACATTATAGTTTAAATGGTCATGTCATCTGAAGTTTTTTGCAACCTCTTTGGTATTATTATTTAAATCATACTTTGACGTGAGAAAAATAAGTGGTTACACAGAGTTTATAGCTTCGTCTCTTTAACAAGCTCTTTACTTGCAATGTTTGTATGTCTGTCGTCCTGTTTTTCCGGTTCAAAACGTGTCATTCAATTTTCAAGTACTTGCGGGTATCCGATTGATCTAAAATTTGGCATACGTATATATATAAAATCGATGACAATGTAATAATATTGTACCATGGAGCTAGTCTGATGATGGAGTCGGAAGGTAGCCATAAGAACATGTGAACTATAGAACGTAACCCCCTCGTGTTTAGACTTGTTGGATTGGTATTGGCGAGTACTTTAGACCCGTATAGTTTCCAAGGTCTGATGATGGAGCCGGAAAGAAGCCTTGGGAACTCCTCAACTAAGCAAGATATTTTCGTAGTGTTTGCTTTAAAAGCTTATTATTAATATGGCTTTTGAAATTAAAACTATTCACGGCAAAGTAAGATTACAAAAATAATGCTGAAGAAGTTGCCGCGTTGGTCTAGTGGCAAAGCGCATCGCTTTGTGATCTCGAGGTCCTGGGTTCAAATTCTAGGTCGGACAAGTGAAGTTTTTCTAACGATAACTTCCCAGTACAAGTCCGGAGGGACATGGGGCCTAACATCGTCGGCAAAACGTGTGTGTAGTCAGTTCACCTCTGCCACCCCTGCTTGGGGATTATAGGCGTGAGGGTGTGTAAGTTGTGATAACTGTCTTGGTTATTTGTGCAAATCTCAGTAGCTATAGAAATAACTGCTCACATTTAAAATACTAGTAAACCCGTCGGCACGCACGATCAAAGGTCAGAATTAGCAATTTAATGGCATTAACAACGCCGTTATAACCCTTAATTGCGAGGAACATGCATTGCATAACGATAATCGTGATAATTAAGACCCAGATTATGGGAGAAAGGTGGGTTGCACTGCACTATTAAGTGAAAAAAATTAAATAACGAATTTTGTTATATCGTTGGTTATATGAAATCGAAAATAAAAATTCTATGATAGTAAAAGAACTCTTTCGTATACCGTCGTCATTTCAAAGCCTTCTATCAGTCAAGAGTTAAGTGGAAGCCTCTGTGTAAGATATTAGGTTGGTCGTCGTAAATTTTTCTTACCCGATCTCTTTCAACACCTGCACTTACGCGTGAGACTAGAAGTTATTTTTATCTTCACAACATCATGCATTCAGATGTCTGTGCTTTCAATAGATTTAGTCAATCAAAAACACAACTCAACTCACATTTTTTGCCTACGCTTTGCTTACTGTGTTGTTTTCATTATTCTACATACTGTAGAGCAGGGATTCTTAAAGTGGTCGATATCGCCCCTTGGGGTCGATATCGGTTTAGCAGAGGTCGACATAAACGAAAACTGATTTTGGGGGTCAACGAGGTCTAAAAATCGACCCCTATTAATTAACACAAGTTCTTATTTGAAACTTTCAAGATACTGTATAAGTTGTGTTACGTGTACCAACTTGTTATAAGAATGACTAATATTTGAGAAGGAAGTATCATTGTTGTACTTACTTAACCAACCGCAAAGTTGTTAAATTGGTAAGTATTTTGTATCAATAGCAAAAAAAAACTGATTGACTGAAACTGACGGATTTTTAAAGTAATTTGGCTATGGGGGTCTAAGGTATCATTTTTGAAAAGAAGTCTCTTGCCCAAAATAGTTTGGGAATCCCTGCGGTAGAGTATTGAGCGAGAAGAATATCTATTTTCTGGTTTAATAAATTAACAAATGAATAATTGATATCTCTCATTACCAGCTTGAATATGTCCACTTCAGGATATGGATTTCTTGTAAATATTGCCACGATGACCGGCTTGTACATATCCTTTAGGTCCAATCAGCCTTTTCTATATACTTCAGGGGTATGTGGGAGAAACTAAACAAGCTTGAGCAAATCTTGCCAAGGTCTTATCTGTGCACTTGCAGAGCATGCTACACAACAGTAAATGTTCGAACATTTAAAATGTTAAATATGATGCCGCTCGAACTGCCCGAAGACGTCATAATAATAAATACATATTTTGAACTTAACCTTCAATTACTTAACGATAGTAAACCAACGGTATAATCAAACGGAATAAAAATCTTGCCATTTTACAGCTTATATCTTCTTATATGATATGTAATGCCTTTACGAGTACCTTCCTAGTACATACCACGACCACGGACCGCTTATACGTAGAAATGGATACAATGCTCATTAAGTTTAATATTTGTTATGATAGGCTTACGCTGGTTTTATAGTCACGGGAAGAATCGCCACCTTTACGCACGGGCGGCCGAAGCTAGCGGATAGCTTAGCTGAATAAAGCGTGGTTATATTTTTGTAACTTTATTTTCTTAATACTGGCTAAAGGTTTACCCACAAATTTTCCTAAAAAAACTACTAAAATGTCATGGGTGCGTTTACAAATAGGAAATCGAACACAACACTCAGACCGAACAAAATATTTGTGCGACGTATAAAGATTTGTCTTATGCAGGTACCCAAAACGAGCTCTTAGTGGCTGATGGGTGTCAACTTGTGGCATTTTATATTAGGTCGTCTTCGTGCTTCGGAACGCACGCTAAGCAGTTGGTCTCGATTACGACTAAAATTCTAGTCACTTAGCCTTATAGATGAATTGATGAGTTCCAAAACTTGCCTCCACCAAACCGGACTGAGTCAGCATGGTGGAGTATGACCCATTTTCTCTCACCTAGATTTGGAAGAGAAGGCCTTTGCCCAACAGTTGGACAGTATGGGCTGAATTTATTATACACTCGTAGCGCTCGTAGCACTGTGCGACCGTGGTGTTCTTACCGATCACCAAGATCACCAACCTGATCTTTTTCACGTAGATTTGGAAAAGAAGGCCTTTGCCCAACAGTGGGACAGTATGGGCTGAATTTATTATACACTAGGAACCCGCCCCGGCTTCGCACGGGTGAATTATGCACATAAACCTTCTTCTTGAATCAATCCGTCCCTGGAAAAAACCGTATGAAAATTCGTACGGTAGTTAGTTCAGACAGACAGACAGATAGACGCGACCCACCGCCGCGTCTATCTTTGTTTTATAATATGTGATATTATAATTCTTAAGTCAACAAAATTAATCAAAAGCCGTAAACTTACATAACACTTATGCAAGTTCCAACTCCAGCTTTACTTAACAAGATGTGAGCAATGAAAATCTAAATCTATAGATTTATACTAAGAAATGTTATGGCGCGCTCTTTATTATGTTTAATAATCGTAAAACAAGTTGTTCGGCGATACTCTCCGAGTTTTAAGTCGGTGGTTCTCAATACTTTGCGATGAGCTTGCGTGGGAGATTAAGGTGCACTGCGCTTTATGAATAATATTATGTTCAACAAAATGTTGCAGGAATATGAAGTCAGTTTTAAAATGTATTTTTATATAGTAAACATTACATTATCATATTGTAAAATGTTATTGTGTTTATATATACAAGGTGTAACATAATAAACGCAAGACCTCAGACACCCCGATTAGAGAATTGCTTTATAAATTCAAAACGAAAACCAGATTTCCAAATTTAATGGTTTTTACCCCCTTTTTTAAGCACTTTTATACCCCAATTAACAATGAAACTTATATATGTATGTGTGCGTTTTGAGAAATACGTTTTAGGAATGCATTTGAAATCTCCATATTACTTTGAATCAATAATAAATTTAGTTTGTTATAGCGCACTGAAGGAGTAATAATCAAATCAGTTTATTTTGTGAAACATTACCTATTACAAATTGATTAGAAATTAAATATAACATTATTATATTAAAGCAATTGACAGTCAGTTTAAGAAAAATAGATTCAAGCATGTTATTTAAAAACTCACAAATATTTATCTGTTTTAGATAAATATTTGTGAGGTTTTAAATAAAATTACATTAGTTTATCATTTAGGAATTCATCAATAATGTAATAACATTTTGTTAAATGTTATTACTTTGTTGATGAATTTCTATGCAATGTAGTCAACATTCTTTTAAAGAGTATAGCATCAGATATAGATTTCAGATCAATCTATATCATCACGCCAGATCCCTTACGGGTTAGGCAGAGAGTAGTGCGTTTCAACAGGTTCTTTCCTTACATACCTCTTTGGCTTCCTCCACTCTCATAGTTCGTCTCTTACACGCTCGCCGGTGACGGAGACTCTTGACTTATCCTTCAGATAAGATTTGGCCTATTTGGCTTTGGTAAGATAGTCTAGGTCTAAAATAGATTAGGTTATTCACATATTCACCTAGTAATTACGAGAGCTATTGTTGGTGTCAGGAGGCCTCTTAGGAGTTGTCCAACTGTTGCCGCGTGCTAATGGTTTTGTGTCGGGTTTGGTTGGAATTTTTTTTTTTTTTTTTTTGGCAAAAAAAAAAATTTACAACCTTAACCTATCGAATTAATACAATAAAGTGTAGCAGTATAATTACTTACATGATTGTTTGATCACGAATCTTACTGGCTTCCGTACTAGTATAAAACTGTCTCACGGTAAGCCAGGCATCCTCGTCCACAAAAACCAAGCACACAATCTATTTATTTAAAAAATTACAACTGCGTAATAACTACATGAGATTTGCAGGTCATTATATTTTTTGGTGCGATAATATAAGTAAAATGGAGGTAGATTTATAAATTGCGTACAGTATACCTAAAAATAATAGAGAAAAAGAAATTGTCTGCCCCTCGATGGGTCAGACGTGGTGATATAGTTGAATAGATAGAAATAAATATTATAAATAATAATAAAAAACTAACATAATAGTGCAGTGTGTGCGTCCATGTGTGTGTGTGAGTTTGTGCATGAATGAAGTGTTTGTGTGTATGTGTGTGTGTAAATATCACCAATCATGTTAATGTGACAAGTATTATGCTCGATTAATAAAAAGTTCTTCTGTGTTGTCGTAGTTTAGACGAGAGAGATACTTGTCAATTGCACTTTTGCAGGAGCATATAGTTAGGTCACGTAACTTGATAGCTTTAGATATATGGTTGTAAAGGTATGGTCCGAGATATTTAGGGAAATTGCGTAAAAACGATGTTTTACATTTAGGAACTGAGTAAACAATATCCTTTCTGCGTTTAGTTGTAAATTCAGGAGGGTTTTTATGCTGTAGTAAAATGGTCTTCATGATAAATAGTTGCCTTACAGTAAGGACAGACGTCTCTTCATATAACAGGTGAGTAGGATGTGTATGCTTTTTAAAATTCATTACCTTGAGAATGACACGCTGAGCTCTTTCAAGTGTTAGTAAGGTGGTTTTATGTACTCCACCCCAGACTGAAATACAATATGTCAAGACAGATTGGCACAGAGCATAGTAAACAGTACGTAGTAGTTGAGGATGGCAGACATTTCGTATGTTTTTAAAAATATAAATCATTTTCCTGATACGACAGGACAAGGTGCCTATATGTTCTTTCCAATTAAGATTTTGGTCTATTATTATACCGAGGTATTTAACTGATGATACTTTAGTAAGGCAGTAACAGGAGCAGTTTGTAGGGCTATTACATGTATGAATTTTGATATTCACAGAGTTTATTGGTGGCTGCTTATTATTACGAATACTGAAGGTGATGTACTTTGTTTTTTGAACATTTAGAGTAAGAAGATTTTGATCTAACCACGTCGTTACAAGAGCAACACCCTGGTTGACTGATCTGTTGGTTTCGTCCCATGAGCGACCATTAAAAAGGAGTACCGTATCATCCGCAAATGTTATAATTTGTCCTTGGGTCAACTTTAGGTCACATAAGTCATTAATGTAAATTAAAAATAACGTAGGTCCCAGGACACTTCCCTGTGGCACTCCGAATTGAACAGGCTCTGATTGGCTCTTGTAGTCATTTATTCTGACACACTGTTGTCTGTTTGTCAAATAATCTGTAAGTAGTGCCAAAGGGAGACCTCTAACACCTATATTCTCAATTTTTTTTAGGAGTAAGGGAACCGAAACTGTGTCAAACGCCTTAGCGAGATCGAGGAATATCCCAATTACTTTATCGCCTCGATCCAAACCATCAGCAATAGCGGAAACCAGTTGTTCTACTGCATGAGCAGTAGATTTGCTTTCTCTGAAACCATATTGATTGGCGGAGAGAAGATGTTTAGATTCCAAGTAGTTTTTTAATCTAGAGTTGATAAGTCATTCAATTACTTTGGAAAGAGAAGGTAGCAAAGAAATTGGTCTATAGTTTGTGATAGATTCTTTGTCACCTGATTTGTGTATTGGAATGATCAAAGAGGATTTGAGAGATGTAGGGAATATGCCTTGACTGAAGCATGCGTTACAGATACAGGCTATGGGTAATGAAAGAATATCGATGCCTAGCTTCAATAATTTAGTAGTTATTCCGTCAATTCTAATGGAGTTAGATGGTTTCAAACCTGTAATAGTTCGTTTGACTTCGTCTTCGTCCGTTGGTAGTAGGATTGGCGTTCAAGTCCAGCATTCAAATCCTTATTTGCACTTCTGGCTTTCAAAACCAAGTGCCATTGTAACTTAGCAAGGGTGATCAAAATTGTTAGATATAGATTGTTCAAATAATCTAAAGCCATCCAGAAAAATGGCGAAGACTAGCGTGTGATATTAGGATTAAAAGTAACTTGGCGAAATGTGGTTGTACTTTGCACACTTCGATCTACCCCTTTGGGAAAGAAGCGTGAAAATTTACCTATGTAATGTCTTAGTAACTCGTGGTTGTCGATTTCTGGATAAATTAAAAAGAAAAACAATCTTTTATAGTCTCTAGAAGGCAAGAGAAAAATATAAAATATTCCAAATTTCTATCTATCTATCTACATCATCATGCCAGATCCCTGGCGGGGTAGGCAGAGAGTACAGAGTTCCAACAGGTTCTTTCCTGTAAATGCCACATTAAAATTTTAAAATATAGTTTTCGTAAAGATTTAATAATAGTATCCTTTTATTTACACCTACTGAAGTTATTTCGTTATAGAAAAAGTCAATCAAGTCAGAAAGTTTTGGAACCGCTGGCTTATCATAACTACTAGAGTTTATATGCTAACAAATAGAATTTTAAGTAAATGCAAAGATTATTTACGGTGATCATAGGTTATATAATTTTCAGTATTACATGAAACCATTTGCATAATTTAAATACGTTTGTTAGTACTCTTAGGAAATAATAGATTGTCAGTATTTGAGTTTATAAGAAGATTCAGAAGATAAACTGGTTTCGTAAATTGCGAGGTAAAATTCGCTTAAAAAAAAACAAAAAACACCGTCACGTCTATATTCCCCAGAGGGGGTAGCAGAGGTGTACTGAGTACACCCACATTTCGCAGACGATGTTAGGTCCCATGTAATAGGGGGCGAGCCTATTGCCATATATCGGGCACAATTCCAGACTCAGGACTCATACTGGGAATTATTCGTTAGAAAAACTACATTTGTCCGACCTAGGATTTGAACCCAGGACCTCGTGATCACAAAGCGATGCGCTTTGCCATCAGACCAACGAAGCAGTCAGAAAATTCGCATATAATTAATAATAGTTTAATATTTAACTATAGATGGCGCTAGTGTAAACAAACTCATAATAATAAAACTAGACTGCCTTGTTGGTCTAGTGGCTAGTGGTTTTAATCCTAGGACAGGACAAATATTGTTTTTCTTTCGAAATATTCCTAGTCGTGACTTGTGCCCGGTATATGACAAAAGGCTCGTCCCCTTTTACATGGGACCTAACATCGTACGCGAAAAGTGGGTGTACACAGTACATCTCTGCCACCCCCGCTTAAAAATATAAGCGTGACGGTTTTATATTATCACAGCGATTGTATAAATCTGGAACGCGCTAGAAGAATTCTCATGGTTTCTATTTGTTGTAGTTCTTGTTTCTTCCCATCATGATATTGATTTTCTTGACATTAAAATGTAAGTCAGCCAAATGCAAGTGTATATATTTCCGTTGCGCTTTTAGTAAATAAAAAAAATGTGGCGAACCTGTTGGAGCTCTGTACTCTATCTATCCCGTAAGGGATCTGGCGTAACGTAATAGAAAGATAAAATAAGTGTAGTTTTTGTTGTACCAATTATAAAATTTAATTAATAAAAAATCCATTAGACGTCCATTATGTTTTTATTGCTTCCTTAATATTCTTGTACACCAAGACTATACTTACCTCATCTAATAAGACACCGCGTATAAACAACATGTAACTTGAATGATGCAAGAGTCGTAAGCCTTAAAATCACATTGGGATGTTCAGACATCCCAATTCGATTTTTGTGTTGCAAATTCATTTGAAAAATTGAAGACCGGTTTTGAATAGTTAATTACCATTTACTAGAATTTAGGAATAAACGACACAATGTTAAGAAATGCAAATTAAAATGATATATTTCTTTCCTATTCTTCTTCTTCTTCAAGTTATGGCTTCACACTAATTACACGTGTATTTTGCCAGTGTCCAGTGAGATATATAATCGTATTTGTTTAAATTAATTCGACTCCCCGATGAATTTGATGACAATGATGATAATGAAATTAATGAAGTACCCCACCCTGGATAGTAAAGCGGTGGATACTTTACATACCAATTGCAACGGCCGTTTTGAGGGAAGTCGAAAAGGCATGTTTTATCACTTTGTTACAATTACCTTCACTCATGCACATATAAGAACACATAATGGTTAATATTCCACCAGCATTACACATTATTAGTCGAAATAACACAAGTTTTGGAAATTAAAACAAATTGACAACATCACTCTTCGACTTCCCGCCAAAACTCTATATTTCTTTTAATTATGGTTAAAAGTATTTAATACAGCGGATTAAGGAATATTGGAAAGTGTTATAGAATTTTAACTAACTTGAAATAACATATATTAAAAAAGTTGGATCGATGCAGTTATCGATTAAGAACCAACTACTTTTTGGTCTTGCGTTACTAACTTTACACGTTGTATATATGCCTAGATATAAAGTGTCTGTAAAATATTATATCAATCAATTGCTTTCATTAAAATAATCCATTAAGCTATCGAAACGCA